>OY992880.1:54162015-54480191 GCA_963921405.1 Cepaea hortensis | reverse complement strand
ACAGAAAGACACATACAGACACAGAGAGAGGAAGAGAGACACAAAGAGACACAAAGACACACCTACACACATAGAGACACGTACATAGTGAGACACACACATAGAGAGACAGACCGAAAGACACACGCATAGATAAAGACATAGTGAGAGACAGAGAGACAGAGAGAGACACACACAAACACACACACACACATACACACACGCAAAGACACAGACACACAGAGATACACAGAGAGAGACATACATAGATATAGAGAGATACACGAAGACACAGAGGCACAGAGAGAGAGAGAGAGAGAGACAGGGCGAGACACACGCACACACAGACACAAAGACACAAAGTCACACAGAGAGACACATAGAGAAACACACTGAGACAGAGAGAGATACACAGAGACCCGGAAAGAAACACAGAGAGAGAGAGAGAGAGAGAGAGAGACACACACACACACAGAGACACACACACACACATAGATACACACAAATAGTGAGACACCCACATAGAGACACACACATAGTGAGACGCACACATAGTGAGACACACACATAGAGAGAGAGACATGGTGAGAGAAAGAGAGACAAAGACACGCACACACACACAGGGACACACACAGTGAGACACACACACACACAGAGACAGACAGGGATAAATACACATACATTGGCACCTTTCCGTCTTGACAGACGATAGTTTGGTACATTGTGCTTCAAAAAGGCTTAATAACTGTCATATGGCAATAACTACGATCCATGGCGGTGGCGAGTGTGGCTGGTAAGGCCAATTCTTGCTGCAAATGTTTGCCCACAGTAGGTGCATGTGAAAACATGGTCATTTCCACCATTTTGCACCATCTTACGTCTCTCACGCTCTGTGTGTGCTTTATCTGCAATCATTTTCTCCTTTGTCTTTATTCCATTTCTGATAGTTGCCCTCCATGCTACACGTTCAGCGGCGACATGCTCCCATTGTGCATTATCAATGCCTGTATCAATCATGTCCCGCTTGCACACATCTTTGTATCGTAGTAGAGGCCGACCCTGGGATCTCCTATCCGTCTGTAATTCACCAAAAAAGATGTCCTTTGGTATTCTACCATCATCCATCCTCCTAACGTGTCCTATCCATCTAAGTCTACGAAGACTGAGCATGGAATACACCGTCACACAACCTGATCTTTCCAATACTTCAGTATTTGTGATTTTGTCTTGCCACTTAATACCAAGTATTCTTCGCAGACACCGCATATGAAAGCTGTTTAAACGTTTCTCTTGGCGTGAGTAAGTTGTCCAGGTTTCACTGCCATATAGAAGAGTACTAAGGACACAGGCTTGGTAGACGAGGACTTTTTTGTTTTGGCAGTAAGCTTCCTGTTCTCCCAGACTCTTTTTGCTATTCATTGTTGTTGCTGCCTTGCCCAATCCTGATGTTTGATTTCCTGATCGAGGGATAATTTGCTATTTACCTCTGATCCTAGATATGTAAAATGGTCTACTATCTCCAGTTCGGCGTCGTCAATAAAGATTGATGGTACACCATGTGCACCTTGTGACATAATCTGTGTCTTCTTTTTGTTAATTGTTAAACCAAATTCAGAACAAGCATTGGAGAGTGCAGATAGTAGATGTTGTAATTCTTCCTCAGAGTGGGTCGTAATCGCAGCTAAATACACATAGGGAACGACATAGTCAGCGAAAGAGAGTCAGAGACACACACACATAGAGAGAGACACAGAGACAGATAGAGAGAGAGAGAGAGAGAGAGAGACATGGAGACACATACAGAGACACAGAGAGACACACACACATATAGAGACATACATAGTGAGACACACATAGTGAGCCACAAACATAGACAGACATGCAGGGAGACACACAGATAGAAAGAGAGACACATAGACAGACACACAGAGAGAGACACACACACACACGAAGGAGAGAGAGACACACACACACACATACATAAAAAGACACACACATATAGAAACACGGAGAGACACACACACACAAGCGGGAGACACACATAAAGAGACACACACATAGACACACACACACACATATGGACACACACATATAGAGACACAGACGCAGAGAGAGAGAGACAGAGAGTCACGGAGAGAGACAGATAGAGACACACACATAGACACACGCACACACATAGAGACACACACACATAGAGACACACACACATAGAGACACACTGACACACACTCACATACAAGCCCTTAACTGTATTTTCTTCCACAATGTTGATTTTATTTGAATTATCTCCCGTGTCTAAAATTGAGCCGTCAAGATGAAAAACGCCTAATGACGGCGAAGATGTGGTTTCTGAGGAAAATGCAAAGAATAATACCATCGGGGGGGGGGGGGGGGGGTAAACAAATCCTACAAGAAGCAAATGAATGATTCGAATAATTAGACGTAGATATTTACATTTTGTTGGACACATTATAAAAAGAAATAAATTAGAGAACTTGGTGACAACTGGCAAAACTGAGGGGAAAAGAACAAGGGAAAGGCAGAGCAATAAACATCTGGATGGCTTGGTCACGTGGCGTGATCGTGAAAAGAATACGGAGCTGATCCACGACTCTATTGATCGTGTGAGATGGCGATACATGACCGCTCACGCTTATTGGCATGCATGTGATGATGACGAATACAGAACGCCCTTAAAACAGTCTTCTTCTTCTTCTTCTTCTTCTTCTTCTTCTTCTTCTTCTTCTCTCTTCTTCTTCTTCTTCTTCTTCTTCTTCTTCTTCTTCTTTTTTTACCTGTTTTCTTCCAGTAGACCATTGGTCCTTCAACAACTCACGTCAATCTCTCCTATTTCTGCGCTGTCTTCTGCAGCTCCTTAGTTCTCGGGCCCTTATCATTGGTGATTCTATCATACTATTTTAATCTTATTTTGCACAGACATCAGTTAAACAATATGTGTTGAGCAACATAACTGTTTTATTGATTCTCTTTGTTTCTGACTCATACAGCAGCATTGATTTGCTATTAGATTTAATTATTCTAAGATTGTTTCTAGATTTCATTTACTTAGACTTCCTCAACTGACCTAGTGCTATGAAGGCCCTTTTTTTTTTCTTTTTCTTTTTTTTTTTCTTTTTTTTTTTTTAAATATCTCTATGTGTTTCCTAAACTGTGTCTACATTAATACATATATAACTGTGATTCCATTCCTTGAAGTTAAGTTTCGCCAGGCGGTTTCAGGTTAGATCTGTGTATGTCTGTTTTATATTAAATTAGTATTTTAAAACAATAACGACCCCACCCTAAGGCGAGCCCTACTGAGTGTCATCGTTAACATCCATGATTGGGCAAATACATCAACCACATATATTTCCTCGCTTACCATGACTCAGTGGAGTATATCAGAAGGCATGGCGAAGATTCTGATGATCCTAGTTATGTTTACTTGGCTCGTTAGAGTTTGCCAGGGATAATGGCTCGTACGATCACTGACTACTTGTAGCTTACTCTCTCTTTCACTTTACATCAACTATCATACTAGGGTCACAGAGTAAGATATTACTTCGAATAAACTTCACAAAACACCGTACTAGTTCATGTCTCTCTTACACTTTGCATATGTACACAAGTTCACATTGTCTCATGTTTCTATTTAATTCACTCTTAAACACATATCTAAGAACACTATTAAAACATATGTAGTTGGTGGCTATATAAGTGGTAGCCATTGCCACCACAGACCTTCCACCCGTCCAACCAGGACCAAGGTCGACTTTCCGACTGTCTAGCCCAGGAGACACCTCTATTCTCCTGGGCCCGGTCGAAATCGTGCTTCTTGCACAAGGCAACTGCATGTTTGTTTTTTTTTTTTTCGTGATGTGGGTATGAGTTCTAGTCACGAACAATTGCTCCATGACACTGAAAGATGACATCGCTGACGTACTTATTATCCATAATAATTACGCGTCAATATCTTGTCTTTTAACTTCTCGTTCGTTATTTTAATTATGTTGGAAATTAATCACATAACTACATTATGTTCATAGGTGTGAACCCCAAAGTAACGTGAAATGCATTAAACATATTGAAATAGACGAAGTAAAAGTAATCATTTAACAAATGTTACCGTCAGGTTTCACTGTTGAAACAAACCGTCTAAACTCCCTCTGTGCATGGAATTGACATCTGCTATCAATGAAATACAGAAAACCCTTGGAGGTGTCATCAACCTAGATCTAACCCCAGCCAATCTGTAAGTGTTGTGCTGAGTCATGAATGGCTACATCCTACAATACACTCTGCCGGTGTCTGGATGTGAAGATTGGAAAGAATGCCTTATAAAATGCCTCTCTGCCGGTGTCTGGATGTGAAGATTGGAAAGAATGCCTTACAAAATGCCTCTCTGTTGGTGTCTGGATGCGAAGATTGGAAAGAATGCCTTACAAAATGCCTCTCTGTTGGTGTCTGGATGTGAAGATTGGAAAGAATGCCTTATAAAATGTCTCTCTGTCGGTATCTGGATGTGAAAATGAGAAAGAATGCCTTATAAAATGTCTCCCGTGGAGATGATGCTTCAGTGCCACGTCTGCAGCAATGTCTCTTATAAATGCACTCCTAACGATGCCAGACTTCTATGGCTCTGACGACAATGAACTCTAATGTATCGAACTCAAGAGCTAAAATGCAGTCTTCCAGAAGTCCTCAACCAACCAACGGTCGGAATAATTTTAGTTTAACGCCGAGAAAGATCTGCTCATACCTTTGGTTAATGGACGTATTAGAAGATATACTCAAGACAATGGCTAAATATGCGGACACATAAACACTAGTGAGGGATATATATATATATATATATATATATATATATATATATATATATATATATATATAAATGTTTTGCGTATCCTTTTACAGGACTTAGCTGTCAACAGCAGCATCTTTCAGCTGTCTGTTGATCTCTTGGCAAGATTACGCTCAGTAGTTTGCCATTGCTTTCTGAGCGGCCGGCTCAGTATCCGCAAGTCACGAGCGGGGGTCGAACCACCTCAGTTCTCACACCGCTGCGAGACTCTGCGTGATAAACGAGATTACAGAGAGAAAGTGTTGTAACCCCACAGCCAGAGAGACCGGCATATATATATATATATATATATATATATATATATATATATATATATATATATATATATATATATATACATATATATATATATATATATATATATATATATATATATATATATATATATATATATATATATAGTTAGTTAGTTAGTTAGTCGACAGATCATCCTCGTTGCACATCGGACCATTCAGTCCATAAGTGCTCGGATCCCCTCCTCAGCAAATCCCGCAGCGTGTAGCGGCTAACGACGCCAGTTCTGTGTTGGTTTATCAATCTTCTTTGGCTTCCTGCGTAGTGTTCTTGTTTGGCCACCCCTCTTTTAATTTGCTGCTCTCGCAGTCTGGCCATTGTTGTAGATTCACAGTCATCACTTGGTTCTTGCAAAAGTCTCACTTCTCGTAGAGCATTCAGAATGTCAGCCTGGTCCATGGCGCGTCCGCCCTCCACAGTAGCCTCACCTGCGAGCTTGTCAGCCCGCTCATTTCCTTGTACTCCCGCATGCCCTGGCACGAAGATGAAACTAATCTTTGCCAGCCGAGGCAAATATATATATATATATATATATATATATATATATATATATATATATATATATATATATATATATATCGACAGAGAGAGGAGAGAGAGAGAGAGAGAGAGAGAGAGAGAGAGAGAGAGAGAGAGAGAGAGAGATCTACAGCCACATTTTATTGCGCTCGCTCGTTTGAACTCAAGCGTAGTCCATACACACTATTTATAGTAGTGGTGGACTGAATTTTGCGTATGGATTAGCTTTCCTTAGTAACAGTGTCCCTCGCTAACAGGCGAACCCACTCCGACTTCAGAGGTACTTGTAATTTACGTCCCCAAGTCAACATTTTAGTCCAGCTGTCTGGTGTAGGGGTTGAACCGCTTACTTCGACATCAGCACACCGGATGTTTATAACCACGCGTTCTTACCCATTCGGCCATGCGGACCTGCTATAGCCACATTGCGAGTCTTAATACGAACCACAATAGATATCATCTACAACAGGGGTGGCCAACACGAGGCCCGCGGGAAGCGATGATGTGGTCGAGGCTGTAGGACGCTTGCTTGTTTACTTTAATTAACAAACAAAAAATTAGGTGCGTGGCCAGGCAGAAAATATTATTTCTGAAATTTGGCCCGCCAGCTGAAAAGGTTCGCCAGCCTGTTCTACAATCTTTCGTAATATGTAAGGGCTTTAACTGTATGTTCTTTCACAATATTGGTTTTATTTCAATTATTTCCCGTTCGTCATCACACATTGTAAGCCCTTATGTACTACTACGTGATCTTTTACTTTTCTCTCTTGTATGTCCAATAAGACTTTCTCATAATCCCGTTTATCCACGTGAGCAAACACGGCTGCCCGAGAATCGGTAGCGGTTCTCAACGTGCCCGTTACTTACGGGATATGTGAGCTCAGACATTAATGGCAAACTATTGAGCGTAATATTGCCAAGAAATCAACACCAGCGGTAAAATGCTGCTGTTGACAGCGATGTCCTGTAATAGGATATGCGAAAGAAAAAAAAATAACTCCAATATAGCATTGGCTCTTCTGTCTTTCGCTGTCTTCTGTAATACCATGTCCTTCCCTTATCATTCTTCTCTGTTTCTAATTGTCTTCTCCGTCTGTCTCAATCTTTTTCTCTTGCCACTTACACAACGAAAACGTTTTCTAAATGTGTGTTCTTTTAACCCTTGTTTCCGTTACTTACCTCTTGATTAACATGAATTTGCTGTTTCACTCCATGGGCTGCAGATTGCTGATTCTATCATATAATGTTTAGTCCTGCGTGGGCACCAATTAATAAATATTTGTAGTGCATTATTAATTGTTTAAGTAGTTGTTCGTGTTTCATATCAATACAGCAGTAAACAGGGGGATGCGTGGTCTCGAGGTATGGTGTCCGCCTCGAGTGCTGGAGGTTACGGGTTCAAGCCCCGGTGAGGACCGGGATTTTTTCACGTGGACTTCTAGTAATACAATTTCCCCTGTTCTCTGAGTAGTGAGATCGGGCGCCCGTGTGTATTGTTGCGCACGTAATAAATCCCTTGGCAGTTGGAAATCGAAAAAGAGTAGCCTAACGGCGCTGCCCGGGCAAAATTTCGAGTTACAAATCTACCCAAAGTATTTCAGGATCCTCGCCGGTGCTACGGAGTTCGTGCACTGAGCCGAGTTTCACTAAACTCAGGTTTGAGTTAGGAGGAGAACGGAGCACGCATGGGTTAAACCCGTGTGCAGTGATGTTGATCCATCGATTAAACCAGGGGTGGGCAAACTACGGCCCGCAGTACGCATGCGGCCCGGCAACTGATTTTATGCGGCCCGCGAGGGCATTGAGACATAAATTTGTTTACGTCGTTTTTAAGTTATTTTGTTGAATTTTACAGAATTCATGTACAGTTATGATTGTTTTAACATTTTTGATGAAATTTCTTTCTAATTATCTATTTTTGTAAACAGTCCTTGACCTTAGTAATGTCTTCTTTCGTTTGCCTTAAATATGTCTATAACTGCAATGTTGCCTCTTGTATGAATTTAACTCTCCTTTTTAGTAAACCCAGCAGTCTATAGAGTTTATCTTCCACTGTCGTCTCTCTAGGCCAGAAGGTTTACCTAGACATGTTGTAATTTGGGCAGTCTTTGAGTATGTGCTCTGCTGTCTGCGATGCCAATCCACATGTGCACATGGCTGGGCTGATTCACTGTCACAAAATAAAACCTTGAGTTTAACCCGTTGATTATTATAGAGGATTTCTGATTAAACGGACGATCTGCTAAGCGACAATTGTTTCAACTAATACAGAGAAAACATTCATAGTTGTGGCTGCACGTGTTCCCAAACAGGTCGGGCATAAATAACAGCGGTACTCGTACATCTGGTCAGCAAAAATAGGAACATTCGGAAGTGAGATGAATGCATACATCGCTTTGACAGTTTATCAACAGTCAGAGACAACCGCAATTGGCAGCTAGGGACAGGTAACAGTCTATCTGTCAATTTATAGTTTCCGGAACATCAAGAAGATTGGCAGCTTGTTGGGGAAAACTGTTGTTGGGATCATACAGTAACTCGTTAGTTTGTTGGGGGAGTCAAAACAAGTGATGACAACTTTGACAGTGACTAGGCAGGGGAAAATTGATTCTTGACAATGGATGATGCCAAAATAACACCTGCAGGACATCAACCATGTCACGTGACCAATTTTAGGTTTTGCCATAAACCATGATTGGGAGAAACAGAGTTGACCAAAACCGTGGATTATGATGGACGTGTTTGTGGGAGAGCTCTACAGTGTTAGATTAATTTAAGATTAACTAGCATGTGTCGTTATGGCAAAGTGTAGTAGCCATCCCGGGAATGAGGCGGTTTTGCATAAGGTTCCCTACCAGATCCGAGGAAACTCAACAAGGTTTTAGGAAAGGTTCAAATCCCATTCGGAAGAACACCAGTTGAACAGTCAATAAAGTTTCGTACAGAACGTAACTAAAGCTAGAAGGAAGATGATTCACCAAAGACGGGTGATGATTGTTGATGCACCACACAGCATCAGACAGTAGTAACTAACCGAGAACATTAATTATAATAGTTACATAGTGTGATATAAGCTCGTGTAATAGAACACAAGACATGATACTTGAGGCTAGATAGACACGAGTGAGGATCAAGTACATTAACAATTAACATTAATAACTGTGTACACACTACAAAGGACTTGTGCATTCTTTAGGAACGATAGAAACGGACATTGTGTAGGGTGCAACCGGTCCATGATTAACTGTTATTACCACCGGTGTCTATTTCGATGATCATAAAATGGGATTACCAGAGGTCTACAGAGGCAAGTCAGTATCCGGCAAGATGGTTTCGGCACTGGGTGAGATGTACCTGTTCTGACGTAACGTGCTGTGGTCTAGCCTTGCTAGGATGAGCTGACTGGGTTGTTGTCTGAGAGTCCGATTCTACACACTTTATAGAACACGTCACACATTTTCTTCGCATACACGTCTCATATACGTTACACTTTTCTTTTAATAAATTAATCTTTATTAATTTTTAGAAGCAAGAGTTGTTGAGTATGTTGCGTTGGGGAAGAATGAGAGGGGGCATGGTACGACAGTGAGAGAGTGATAGGAAAAGGTGTCCACGGGCTGATGGAGTGTGTTGGACGGAAGCTGGTGGATTCTCCAGGATATTGATAAGGGAAAAAATATTATAATGTGGGTGTTGACTCTCTTCACTCCAGGGACGACACTTTAAAGGAGGACACGACATTATTGGGGGCTCGTCCGGGATCTTTGGACAGCGGGATCTCTCGTAAAAGTGATCTTTGGACAGCGGGATCTCTCGTAAACGGAATCCTTGGACAGCGGGATCTCTCGATAACGGGGTCTTTTGACACGGGATCCTTAGTTATAAGAGGGAGATATCATATTGGATAATCCAGCTAGAGTGAATGTGGATAGGGGTTAGGACTAATATCTTACCTGTTCACACTTCACACGTCTGCATAGGTCTGTGGTCCTGATTCTACTCTTGTCACTGAGTGAATGTGCTGTCTGTGGTAATATCTAGATTTATAGTACTTGTTCATATATCTGTATAGTAATTTGCAGTTATATTGTACTCGACCTGCTAGCTTACCTCTCTGTATAATGGCCACCCCTAAACTAAGCACGTTAGAATTAAAGGCAAAGGGGGAAGACATGGGATTGGCGGGTTCTGCTCTAACGGATTACATACAGGAAGTGGAGAGAGAGTATCGTCAAGCAGAACGGGAAGATCGAAAGGCCGAGTTGGAATCGAGAAGGATGGAGTTGGAACAAGCAGCTAAGAAATTGGAAGCTGAGCAAGCAGCTAGGAAATTTGAAGCTGAGCAAGCAGCTAGGAAACTGGAAGCTGAACAAGAAGCTCAGAAAAGGGAGCACGAGTACCGGATGAGGGAACTCGAGATAAAGAGTCAATCTAATGGAGAAACTGAGGGAGCAGTTGGAGGTTCCTCCATCCCAGGCTCAACACCAGTAGGTGGACATGGGTACCATGCTATGAAGTTTCCTTTAGCGGTCTACGAGGAGGACAAAGAGAAGATTGACCAGTACCTTCAACGCTTCGAGGCTATGTCGGTTGCTATGGGTCTGGAGCGTAACAAATGGAATGTTAAGCTATCCCAGGGTTTACGCGGGACCGGCTACGAGGTTTATTCTCGCCTGCCACCAGGACATGAGAACAATTATGACGAGTTAAAGACGGCTCTGCTGAAACGATTCGAGGTTACGTCTAAAATCTTTTCTCCATAAGTGGATGGATTTGGCTGGGTTCGCACATGACTATGAGAGTCTGGAAGAGCTCATGGTGGTCGACCAGCTGAAGAAGCAAATGTCTAAACCTCTCAGGACGTTCCTGGGAGAACAAGGAGCGGAACGTATTGACCTCGTGACTAAATTAGCAGAACGGTTCGTCGAAGTACATGGGGAGGCAGGGGAAAACCTTTCCACCAACACCAAAAGTCAAGAGAAACATGATAAGAAGAAAGCCAAAAACTCAGGAACCAAAAAGTGGGAACCTTATGTGCAAAAATCAGAGGATAGTTCAGAGAGGAAGAAGGAGGGAAGCAAGAGCACTTCAAGCTCTACACCAAAAAGACCGTGGTCGGAGAAGTGGTGTTCAATTTGTAAGTCACCCTCTCACAATACGAGGGACTGCAAATCGAAGGCTAAGAACCCTCACTTTGCAGCATGTCAAGTGACTTCCAAGGAGGTTGTCACGGAAAATGCCAAGGTCAACAAGGAAGCTCGCCACCAGGAGAGCTCACTCAAGTCCGGCACTAGAAAATCTAGGACAGGGAACTGGTGCAACCACTGCAAGTCAAACACGCACAATGCTATTGACTGCAGGGAAAAGTCAGGAGACACTCAATTCGTATTGTGCCCCAGGAAACCTAAGGTGGAGCCCACCGAACAGGTCGAGGCCGAGGAAGAGACTCCAGAACAGGAAAAACCACCTGTAGTGGAATTGGTGGAGGTTAACGGTCGTCAAGTGGAGTGTTTATACGACACAGGACTGGACGGGGAGGCCGTGATTTCTGCGGATCTGGTACATCCAGAACAATTCACAGGTGAAACCATGGAGATACAGCCTGCACAGAAGAGTGCTGTAGTCATGAAGTTGCCCATTGCTAATGTGGAGATTCGGTCAAGGTACATCACCGGCACCGTTAAGGCCGCTGTATTGACCGATCCCATTTTTCCAGTCATCCTAGGTTGCCGGTATGTCTTTCTGGGAATGCCCAGGGAGCCAATCCATATGGGAGCAATGCAGACTCGCTCTCAGACGAAAACGGAAGAGGCAGACGCAATTGTGACTAACCCAATGCCGGGGGAGCTACGAACTGCCCAGAGTGAGGATGATACTTTACGTCCTTGCTACAGAAAGCTGCAGAAAAGTGCTGATCCACCAGGACGGGGGCAGTACTACATGAAGAATAGGATACTCTACAGGAGAGCAGGAAGGGGAGACAACCTATACGGTCAGTTGGTCGTCCCGAAAGCTCACCGGTCCCAGATTCTTCATATGGGGCATACCATCTCCTTTAGTGGACACATGGGTATTGCCGCCACCATGCAGCGGATTTCCTGCCACTACTATTGGCCGGGAATGACAGATGATGTGCGTCGGTATGTGAAGTCATGCCCTGAGTGCCAGAGGGTGGCACCGAAACACTGGACAGCACCGGTGGTGTTGGGTGAGATGCCCATCATGAACTCTCCATTCGAGAGGGTAGCCATCGATATCGTGGGTCCACTTCCCAGGACTAGGAAGAGGAACATGTATATACTCACAATGGTGGATTGCTGTACAATGTGGGGTGAGGCTATACCGTTGACCACGATTGACTCGAAACGAGTGGCGGACGCACTGATGGAGGCCTTTACCAGATTAGGCTTTCCGGATCAAATTCTGACGGACAATGGATCTCAGTTTTGTGGAAAACTCATGGAGGAGGTATTTAGGGTGTTTCACTCTAACCACATACATACCAGCCCTTACCACCCTCAAGCCAATGGACAAGTAGAGCGTTTCAACGGCACGTTGATGACAATGCTCAGGAAACTAGCGCAGGAAAAACCTGATAGGTGGGATGAATATATCCCAGCAGCACTCTTTGCCTATCGGGAAGTTTCTCATGGCTCAACAGGACTACCACCCGCTACGTTGCTGTTTGGTCGTCCAATCAAAGGACCGTTGGAAGCCATGTTGAGGAGTTGGACTGAAGAGGGGACGTCAGAAGAAGTGATCTCATCCTATCAATACGTGGAGGAACTGAAAGAAAAACTCCACAAGGGATGGACTCTGGCAAATCAAAACTTGAAAAAGGCCAGGAAAAGACATGCAGCTTACTACAACCGTAAGTCTAAAGAAAGATCTCTAGAGGTGGGAGATAAAGTCTTGTTACTACTCCCAACGGGAAACAACAAACTGGAGATAGGTTGGCAAGGACCATTTCCCGTGGAAAGGGTGATATCCAGAACCAACTATCAAATCCGGATCCGGGGAAAGTCGAAGATTTTCCATATCAATCTCTTGCGGAAATACGAAGAGAGACCCGGAGACAAGGCAGCTCACCTCATGGCAATGGCAGTTGCAGTGGAGACTGAAGTGGGAACCAGCGAGGGCAGGGAATATCCCTTGGTACACCAGGAAACCTATAGGGATGTGCAAGTGAACCCTGATCTGACCTCCCAGGAGAGGGAAAGGATAACCCAGGTTCTCAAGTCTCATAAGGAGATACTGACTGATAAACCAGGACGAACGAGGTTGGTTGAGTTCGAGATGACGTTGACCACACAGGAGCCTGTTCGCCAAAAGGTTTACCCAGTGCCATTCTCTAAAGAAAAGGCCCTGGAAGAGGAAATACAAAAACTGCTGGAGGATGACGTGATTGCACCATCCACATCCCCATACAATGCAGGGAAAGTTTTGTTACGGAAACCAAGTGGAGAACACCGGTTGTGTATAGACTACCGATTTCTGAACAGTCACACACAATTTCAGGTGGAACCTTTGCCGAATCCAACTCAGTTATTCGCTAGGCTCCATAAGGCTCGGTACTTTTCAAAGGTGGATCTGAGTCGGGGGTACTAACAGATACCAGTCAAACCGGAGATTCGACCACTGTTAGCTTTCAGTACACCCAGTGGACACTACGAATTCAAGGTCATGCCCTTTGGACTCAGCAATGCACCTAGTGTGTTTACACGCATGATGAGGACTGTACTAGATCCGTTACAGGATCCGTCCATCATCTCATTCATGGATGATATTCTGATTTCCAGTGACAGCTTGGATGACCACTTACAATCCTTGGAGAGAGTGTTTAATAGGCTCAAGGAAGCAGGGCTTACTGCTCGTCCAACCAAGTGCATGATTGGTTACCAGACTCTGGAATTTCTAGGTCACACCATCACTCCAGGACACATTGTCCCGGAAGAAAAGAACCTGGAGAAAATCAGAAATGCCCCAAGGCCAAAAACGAAGAAGGATGTGCGATCTTTTCTCTCGTTGTGTGGGTTCTACCACAAATTTATCCCACATTTCACTGAATTGGGAGCTCCATTGACGGAAACCTTGAAAAGGGGATTCCCGGACCAAATCATTTGGACACCAGAATGTGAGAATGCCTATAGTCAGTTAAAGGAGGCCTTGGTCAGCAAACCTGTATTACAGCTCCCTGACCTTTCCAAACCATTTGTGTTGAGAACGGATGCGAGTGCGATTGGGATTGGTGTCATAAGTCGGGGTGCCCCACCGGCTAGATGAATGTATTATTCACTGGCGAGCAACCCCAGATAGTCAGAAACTGACTAGGGACAAAATCTATATGGCTGAACTACAGATTAAGCCCTTGAATATCCAACGTACAGTTCCTAGTGGCTCGTTACAAAATTGAAATGAACTGTGCTGAATATTCGCCAAGGATGGGAAGGAGAAGGTTAGTTAGAATAGATTTTTACGTCTGAATTAAAGTGTAAAGACAACTATTCCAGTACAGGTTTTTCTCCCTGACTGCTCCCTTCCTTGGTGTGTAAGTGAACCCCCACCAATGTACACACACAACACGTATGCACAATTGGAATTAAAATATAACGACAGAACTATGAGTTACAATACTACAACATTTATTTGCTAATCATAACAATAGACATCGGATGATTGTCAATATGAGGATGATAAAATCGTATAACATATTGTGATGAGAAACATTACGTAACTTTACTTGTTACTTCATCTATCTGGAACTGTGGTCCAGATCCCCACTCTCCAGTAGACTCAACAAAAGAACAGCTTGCCGGTATTCTAACGTCTGCCAGTCCTGGCTCTACCTAGTCATAACTCGTTCTTGAGATCTATAACATAGGTGCTCCTTGTGAGAGCTTGAAAGAAAGTCAAGAATGTGTTATATCAGTTCTACATCAGCGCAATCCTAATTAAAACATATCATAACACAAACATATACAATGACCAGTCTGGCCAAGTTTATCTTCCAGCTCTACTGTGTTCATCATCCTCCTTCTCCCTACTGTCTTTAGTCTGGGACGGGCTTTTCAATTGTCTCACACGCCTGTAATGATTACATTTCTGCCGCCCCATGTCCATGTCGCTAATACAGAAATTCTGTGTCGTACAGCCGCTCCGTCCAATGTTAGTTTAGCAGCTCACAGGGTCGGTAAGGGTATTATAACAATGCCTGATCATCCGGGCTTGCAAGCCGTGACTAGTAGCTGTGCCAGGTTTCCATGCATTACCGTGGACGCACGCCCACAATACACTGAGAAAGTTTAGCACCATATACCCTATACTACCAATTGTGGGTAATGTCTGTACCATTACACCTCTGCTTCCAACACAATCATTGGCCCATGTGCCAATGTGCAGACAATAGCATAACACTTCATATTGGCAGGTTTGCATATGACAAATCAATATATCAAACATCCAATACACATAAACATATTGATTAAACTAGACATATTATGATACTTTAACATAATAGCATAATGCACTAGTTAGTTTGTGAAATTACACATACATACATCCAACATATCCGTAAACATTATATTACTTCAAGATGGACATCTAATGATACTCAACATAATAGCCTCCGGCATTATTAATGAGTACTAATATTGTATAGCTACAAAATGAGATATACAACAAGTCTAATTGAAGTTACCACACAGGCCAGCTATATTTGCTGAGCTGCCCGGTTTAATCACCTGCTGTTGTAAGAATTAAATAAATAGTCAGTTGACTATATTCTGTACAACAAATGCACACACCAAAAAGGACTAGTCTAGTTTAGAAAGAGATGGCAAGCATCTGCTACGACACCTCAAGTATATCTAGACAAGACCTGCCTTCCATAAGTTTCTACTTCTCAGAAGAGTAGTACTTACAGCACAATTATATTGAACACAGAACTCAGAAAGAACACTCAAGTAACCTATGACAATGATAGTTCTTGCAATAACCTAGATCAGATATAGACTGAAAATCGGTCCATCCATCTAAGAAACTAAGAGACTTACTAAGGGACTAGTTACTAAGAAATAATTCCTAGAAGCCAACATAATATTCATGCATATGACTACAGACATTGAGATAGTTCCTACCTGTTCTGAAGTCAGACTTAATCTAAAAGGAAAAGGTCTATCGTGGGTTTTTATACCTAGCCTAGCAGTAGACACTTATCTCCCAGGAATTCCATTCCTAAATTCTTCTTATCTCCTCATGACGTTAATTGCAATTAACTCCAAGTCTGTCCAGTCATAAAATTCTTTCTGCATGCACACTAGCCTTCACACCTGTGGGTCTGACCATTATTAGCCCACTGAGTCTTATCAGTGATTTCACACCTTGCGCCTTTAGTCTCTACCAGATGGGGTCAGCCATCGCGGTTGGGTGATTTCCTAGCTATTCTTATCAGGTGTCATGTCAAGGTAACAATTAGGTTCTCATGGTCAACAGCCAGTTTACAACTCTGTTGGTAACCCAGGTTTGCTTGTGTCATGCCTGGTTGGTTTTAATTACTATGCAGTCCCCTGCGTCTGCCCTCCCGTCTGGCTGGATTGATAACCTCTGGGGGTGACAGGTACTGGTGTCAAATTAACTTCCCAAATAGAAAGCCATTCCTGGTGGTTTGTTTACTTGCAGGTTTTGCAAGCTTACGTCATGGCTAGAGGCTTTTTGTGAATAATCTTACCTCACGACTAGATAATTTTGGAGTAGTGTGATTAATTCATTCTTTCTCAATTTGGCCTCTCAAATTTGGAGACCGAGAAAAATATTCTGGGATGTTAAGGCGGCCAATTCGTGACAATTGGGGCAGCTCTGTTACAGGAAGGAAAAGACGATGCTTCGGTTTTGAAACCTGTGGCATACGCAAGCAAGAAACTTCTACAGGCGGAGAGGAATTATTCAACCGTCGAGAGAGAGAGTGCTTGTCCCTCGTATGGGCAGTGCAAAAATTCCAGCCATATTTGTATGGAGTTAAGTTTCGAGTCCAGTCGGATCATCAGCCCCTGATGTTCCTGGCTACTTCTCAGAAGCTCAACGCACGTTTGATGCGGTGGTCGTTGTTACTTCAACCTTATAATTTCACAGTGGAGTACATTCCTGGGAAGGAAAATGTTGGAGCGGACTTCTTGTCAAGACACCCAGCTCCTGAGGAAAAAGAATGAATCATCTGGATTAAGCTCACGGTGGAGAAGAGTGAGATGGACTACTCTCTTAAGAGGGGGCCTATGTCACAAAATAAAACCTTGAGTTTAACCCGTTGATTATTATAGAGGATTTCTGATTAAACGGACTATCTGCTAAGCGACAATTGTTTCAACTAATACAGAGAAAACATTCATAGTTGTGGCTGCACGTGTTCCCAAACAGGTCGGGCATAAATAACAGCGGTACTCGTACATCTGGTCAGCAAAAATAGGAACATTCGGAAGTGAGATGAATGCATACATCGCTTTGACAGTTTATCAACAGTCAGAGACAACCGCAATTGGCAGCTAGGGACAGGTAACAGTCTATCTGTCAATTTATAGTTTCCGGAACATCAAGAAGATTGGCAGCTTGTTGGGGAAAACTGTTGTTGGGATCATACAGTAACTCGTTAGTTTGTTGGGGGAGTCAAAACAAGTGATGACAACTTTGACAGTGACTAGGCAGGGGAAAATTGATTCTTGACAATGGATGATGCCAAAATAACACCTGCAGGACATCAACCATGTCACGTGACCAATTTTAGGTTTTGCCATAAACCATGATTGGGAGAAACAGAGTTGACCAAAACCGTGGATTATGATGGACGTGTTTGTGGGAGAGCTCTACAGTGTTAGATTAATTTAAGATTAACTAGCATGTGTCGTTATGGCAAAGTGTAGTAGCCATCCCGGGAATGAGGCGGTTTTGCATAAGGTTCCCTACCAGATCCGAGGAAACTCAACAAGGTTTTAGGAAAGGTTCAAATCCCATTCGGAAGAACACCAGTTGAACAGTCAATAAAGTTTCGTACAGAACGTAACTAAAGCTAGAAGGAAGATGATTCACCAAAGACGGGTGATGATTGTTGATGCACCACACAGCATCAGACAGTAGTAACTAACCGAGAACATTAATTATAATAGTTACATAGTGTGATATAAGCTCGTGTAATAGAACACAAGACATGATACTTGAGGCTAGATAGACACGAGTGAGGATCAAGTACATTAACAATTAACATTAATAACTGTGTACACACTACAAAGGACTTGTGCATTCTTTAGGAACGATAGGAACGGACATTGTGTAGGGTGCAACCGGTCCATGATTAACTGTTATTACCACCGGTGTCTATTTCGATGATCATGAAATGGGATTACCAGAGGTCTACAGAGGCAAGTCAGTATCCGGCAAGATGGTTTCGGCACTGGGTGAGATGTACCTGTTCTGACGTAACGTGCTGTGGTCTAGCCTTGCTAGGATGAGCTGACTGGGTTGTTGTCTGAGAGTCCGATTCTACACACTTTATAGAACACGTCACACATTTTCTTCGCATACACGTCTCATATACGTTACACTTTTCTTTTAATAAATTAATCTTTATTAATTTTTAGAAGCAAGAGTTGTTGAGTATGTTGCGTTGGGGAAGAATGAGAGGGGGCATAGTACGACAGTGAGAGAGTGATAGGAAAAGGTGTCCACGGGCTGATGGAGTGTGTTGGACGGAAGCTGGTGGATTCTCCGGGATATTGATAAGGGAAAAAATATTATAATGTGGGTGTTGACTCTCTTCACTCCAGGGACGACACTTTAAAGGAGGACACGACATTCACCAATCTTGAATCTTGTATACATATGGTTGCGTAATCTTTTGTGTCCTGTTCTGAGGCGCAGAATAATGACTTGTTCTGGTCTGTCCATATCGTGGTAGTCGTCTTGAGCAGGTTTTGGTGGCCTTCTGACTGATTTGATCATTCTTTTCTTTTCTTTTTTTGGTATGTAACCGGCACATCAGGCTGTTCTTCTTTTGCTCCTTCCTTAGCCAATCGATCAGTTCTGTCGTTTCCGGGTACTCCATAGTGGGATGGTATCCACTGTATGGTGAATTTTTGCTGACTGCTAAGTTCAGGAAGTAGTGTCCTTAGTACTGGCAATTTCACAGACATCATTTCGTTTTCGTTGAGGTGAGTTTCCTGCAAGCAACTTACGCTTACCTTTCCTTGGTCCAAGATGTTTTCAAGTTCTTTTTTCTTTTTTTGACTCCCTTCGCATTCCAGTGAATTAGTTTTAGTCTTTGTTTGGTATGGCCAGACGCTCTATTCTCAGGTCCCCTGGCTCCACAGGACATCTGAGAAGGACCTCCAGTAGTTGGGGTTGGACCCTTTCGAGACATAGGGCCCGGCACTGCACCTGCCTGGGGGTCCAAAGCAGGGCGAGCACCATAACGTTTAGCAGCAGTCGACATATTCCATTACGCGTGATTGCGTGGCATCCTGATTTCTGTGGTGCGCCTCCTGGCTGGTTGCCTCCGTCTTCAGCACCTTTCCTTTGGTAGAGCAGACTGTGGTCTTACTCGAGTTTAGGTGTGTAGGCACGCACACACATGGCTCCGTATGCATGTACGTGCATACACATCTAGAGCGTTCTGGTTATTTCTCTGCGCCAGTGACTCACCGCCGCCCCTTCTCCTGTTAGTTAAAACAGTTCCGCTACGAGAAGGCCAGGAGTTGGACTTTTGCTGCATAGGTGATGAATGCACGAGCCATTGGGATATTAATGCAGAGTTGGGCGCTTACCCCAACCCCACCCCCGGCTACATACAGCAACATTTTGAACCATGTAATGCTAAAATGCGAATTTATCGATTTTCATACAGAGAAATATTTATCGACATGTAAAAATTTAATAAGGATAATTTCATGAAAAACATATATTTCTCCGGTGAATAAAATGATTTATTTTGCAAGAAAATATTAATTGTAACAGTTTTTTGCTGTTATAAATTATTTCCCATTTACAATGTTCAAATTAATTTATTTGTTGTAGTAGTCTTGATATATTTCTGAAATTTATTCTGAATTTACTACTTATTTTCCGAATATTTTATTTTCAAACACAGCCGGAAGTACGTTTTGTATCATTTCCGTTTTAAAGTTCTGTATAATTCTAACTGTTCGAATTTTATTAAAACAATGAGTGTCAATAACAAACGTAAGATTGAAGATGAATGCCGTGTTTTTAATGATGAATGGACAACTAAGTACTGTTTTATAAAAGTTGGTAGCAAATCAGTTTGCTTGTTGGGTCGTGAGTCAGCGGCTATCTTCAAGGAGTACAATTTAAAAAGACATTATAAAACAAAACATTCCGATTTCGGATACAATTTAACAACCGAAGGGAGAGAAAGGAAATGCCTGGAGTTGGTGAAAAATTTTGAGAAATAGCAAATTGTTTTCACTAAACAGTCTTCAATTCAAGATGCTGCAACAAAAGCTAGTCTTGTGCTTTCACAGAGAATTGTAAAACGGAACAAGCAATTTTATGATGGCGAGTTCATCAAGGAATGTTTGCTAGATGCAGCAAACATTATGTGCCAAGAACACACACACACACACACACACACACACACACACACACACACACACACACACACACACACACACACACACACACACACACAAAATCAAATTTGACAACATTACTTTATCAAGGAGAACTGTGGTCAGACGTGTTGACAGGATAAGTGACAATTTGATGCATACATTTCAAGATGCAAGTAAACAATTTTTGTGGTATTCTCTTGCATTGGATGAGAGTACCGATGTACATGATACTGCCCAATTATTGATATTTATACGTGGAATTAATACTTCTTTCAAACTCACTGAAGAGTTACTGAGTGTTGAGTCACTTAAAGACACAACCACAGGGTATGATATATTCAATGCTGTTACTAACTGTATTGAAAGAACTGGGTTGGTTTGGAACAAGATAGCAAGTACAACTGATGGAGCTCGTGCTTTGACTGGAAAAAATGTAGGTCTGGTAAAGTTGATAAGTGATAAGATTAAAACACAATATCCAGACCACACATTATTACCACTTCACTGTGTGGTTCATCAAGAAAGTATGTGTAAAACTGTTTTGAATATCAAGCATGCTATTGACCCAGTTGTCAGTGTCATCAACCTCATCAGATCAAGAGGACTTAATCAGAGACAGTTCAAGGCATTACGTAACGATTTGGAAACTGAACATTCCGATGCCCTGTACCACACCAGTGTTTGATGGCTGAGTCTAGGCAAGGTTTTGAGGCGAGTGTGGGAACTCAGAGAAGAAATAGTGATGTTCCTAGAGATGAAGGGCATTGAATGTGACTTTAATACTAACATTGTCAGTAAAGAGTGGAAGTTAGACTTTATGTTTGCCATTGAAATTATGGAAAAGTAAAATAAACTGAATGTCAAACTTCAGGGCAATGGTGTGTTTGCACATGAATTGTATGTACATGTAAAATCATTTCTGGTAAAACTCTCACTGTTCTCCAGACAAACAAGTGAAAAAAGATTTTGTCACTTCCCTTTGCTGAAACAAGAAACAATTCATGGTGAGATGACTGAAAAGTACAAAACCCAATTAGATGCATTGATTGAAGAATTTGGATGGAGATTCCAAGATTTCAAGAACTTAGAGCCACAGTTCAATATTCTCAGTTCCCCTTTTAGTGCAGAAGCTGATACAACCACAGAGGACATAAAGTTGGGGCTGCTTGACTTACAAGCAGATCATGACCTGAAAAAGAAATTTAAGTCAGATGGCTTGCTGGATGTCTATGGATCGTTATCACAAGAATCATTTCCCATCTTTAAAAACTTTGCAGCTAAACTTTTATCATTGTTTCGATCAAATTACATTTGCGAACAAGCATTTTCTTGCTTGATGATCAACAAATCTAAAAATAGGTCTTTATTGTCGGACTGCAACTTGCATGCTGTCATGCGAATTTCAACAAGTAAACTTGCTCCAGATTTCAAGAATATTGTCAAAAATTGCAGGCAGTTACATACATCTCACTAGAAATCAACAATTGTAGTGACAATGTAGTCGGTTTGTGTCTAAATTAAAGCCGTTGATAGATAATTTTTAAACAATTATTATAATAAAAAATTGTAAAATCTTGTTAACAAATTAGTAAAAGTTTTTGTCCATATCTTTGTCCATAAATCATATTTTGTCAATATTTCTTATATATATATATATATATATATATATATATATATATATATATATATATATATATATATATATATATATATATATATATATATATATATGCGGCCCGCCAATAGCTTTACATTTGTTAATGCGGCCCTCCGCACAGAATGTTTGCCCACCCCTGGACTAAACTAAACAGCAGTATTTGTTTTACACTTTTTTTTTTAAGTTGCATATCCCTTACAGGACGTTGCAGTCAACACCAGCATTTTTCAGCTGCTGTATTTGTTTTACACTTTTTTTTTTTTTTAAGTTGCATATCCCTTATAGGACGTTGCAGTCAACACTAGCACTTTTCAGTTGATGTTGATGTTCTTGGCAAGATTATGTTCAGATCTTTGCCATTGCTTTCTGAAAGACCGACTCACATATCCCGTAAGTAACCAACCGACCCGATCCGCTGCCGAATCTCGCGCAGCTGTGTTCATCACGTGGATATACGGGATTACGGAGAAAGTCGTTAACGCCTTCACCAGGGAGACATGCTATTTTTACACTAGAGTGTAATATTCTCAGTCTGATTATAGATTTAATTTCCTTTGCCTTCCACAAATTCCCTAGTGATATGAAGACTTCTCTTATGTTGTTTGCTTTACATTCTTACGTTAATATATATGTGTCATTGTTTCTGTCTACAATGTTGCTTCAGTATGTCTCAGATACTATCTCTTGACGTGAGATTTCACCAAAAGAGATCGATTTATCATTTGCATTGCTTATTATCATTATGTTTGCCTTTCCTTGCTGAAAATTTAGACAAAACTGTTATTATCTCTCATAAAGTGTTACTTTATTTTGTTTCTGATTTCGTACGTGGGACAGAAGGACAGCGTTAGCGAATTTCAGATCATGAAGCGGCTCCATTAGATTCCATTGAATTCCATTTCTAGTGGCAGCTATGTTGTCTTCGTAATGCAGTCAATTGTCATTAACAACAATAAATGTGACAAAAGGCATTATTGTCAAACTCTTGCTTTTATTTCATACGTATCTGTCAGTTTATCCTCTTGTAGAAGTCTGTATTTCATGTTCTCGTGTGTTGTGTTTATTAATTAAGAACAATAAATGTGACAAAACGCATCCTTGTCAAACTCTTGCTTTTATTTCATACGTATCTGTCAGTTTATCCTCTTGTAGAAGTCTGTATTTCATGTTCTCGTGTGTTGTGTTTATTAAGCTGTTGATCTTCTGAGGTCAGGTCATAATCAAGTATGATTGAGCTACCGTATAACAGTAAACGGTACTACCTGCTTTCTTTTAGCGCTGAATATTGGGTGGCACTCACCAAATCCAATACCACACAATGTGCCAACGGCTTCTGGCGGAGAGACACAATTGGGAGGGTAAAGTCTTATCCTGGGGTGAGGAAATGCAGCCTAAAGACTACATACGAGGGTAAGTTAATTAGTAAGTCACAAATGGCTATAGAAAAATAACTATACATGATAACAAAGTGAAACCATTTTATTTTTATACATACATTGTCCCGTTACTTCTCAACATAATTTCCACCAACATTGATGCACTTACCCATCGTTTTATAAGTCCTTCCAAACCGGCTGCATAGAACTGGGTGATTTTGTTTTCTTGTACCGGCCATCCCACAGAACTGTGTGACTTACTTATTGACTCGCCCTCATACCTGTTTCTGCCCAGCTATGCACCGCTTTACGGGACA
This sequence comes from Cepaea hortensis, assembly GCA_963921405.1. Lineage (NCBI taxonomy): Eukaryota > Metazoa > Mollusca > Gastropoda > Stylommatophora > Helicidae > Cepaea > Cepaea hortensis. Next base: position 54,456,576 of record OY992880.1, on the reverse strand, counting down.
AACATTTGTCAGCATAAACACTGACAACGCACCTTGGCGGGAGATATTTCGCGAGTGACGCCGAAGTTGAATGTGAAGTGAAAACGTGATTTAGAAAACAGAGCATGCAGTTCTATGCAGCTGGTTTGGGAGGACTGATAAAACGATGGGTAAGTGCATCAATGCTGGTGGAAATTATGTTGAGAAGTAAAGGGACAATGTATGTATAAAAATAAACTGGTTTCAAGTTGTTATCATATTTAGTTATGTGCCATTTGTAACTTAGTTATTAAGTTACCCTCGTATCGTGGCAGTGCAGGCAAAGCCCTAAGCCACTGGCGGCAACTTGTCTAGGATCGAAGCTCCGACAGGCGGACAGTTACAGCATTCAAAACCATATATGCCTTTAGTGAATTTAAACAAAGAAGTCACAAACAATATGTTGCACGAATTCTTGCCTGGCATATTTCACTGCATCTCGTCACGTGCGTACTGCAAAATTATATATCATATAAAGTGAATAATTTTCTTAAGCTGAAACAACAATGTGTTTCAATTGTTTCAGCTAAAGTAGAATTCATTTACTCACTTCATGTGATATATATCTCTGCAATGTGCACCTGCTTAGGTGCAGCGAAATATGCCAGGCAATAAATCGTGCAACACATTGTCTGCAGCTTGTGTATTAAAAGTTAGAGCATTGCTTTGCTGATCCAGCAGCTGCTGCTGCTTGTCTTGTTCCATGTGTATTGATGTTACCTTTCCTCTGGAGTAAACTAAGCAGGGCTAGAGAGGGATCATGCTGCATTGGCAACACGTGATATCTACAATTCAGCCCTGGCTTTGTACCATAGAGAGGTTATTACACCTTTTTTTTTTTAAGCACAGTGTAACAAACTTAAGGCGCCATTAGATCTTCTGATGGATCGCAAACTACTACCTCATCGGTTTCCAAAGAGAAAATGTTTAGTATTTAGCTCTATAATTATGCGCATAGGGGGTACCTGATTGTGTCGGATTTGTTTGATCGAAAGTCTGCCTGTTCATCTCTTAGTTGACTGTGAATTGCAATTTGTAATCCAAAAGTATCATGTTTGATATGTTCCCAAGAACTGGCAATAAGATTATTCCTCTATAATATTCACACTCATACATATCTACACATATCCTTTTCTCCAGTCTGCTGATGCCTCTTCCCTCCTCTAACTTAAAAAAAATGTGTGCAAGTTATTCAGTTGAGGTTTTCATACTTGCCTAATAGCTGTCGCTAGGATACCATCTGTATTAGAGTCCTTCCCATCTTCCAGGGGTTCGATCGCTTTTCTAATTCCTGTGCGGAGTCTGAAGATTGCTACTTGTTCTCTTCGGTCGAGTTTGTAATATGCATCATCCTTCTGGTGACCTGGATGCTCTGATTCCCATTTGGTTCTATAGGTGCTTTTTATCAACCTCTTTGCCTCGTTATAGGTTATGTCTATGTCAGGCTGTGGTAGTCGTCCGCCCTCTTTTGCCAGTCTGTCAGCCTCTTCATTTCCAGGTATACTGCAATGTGATGGGATCCACTGTATTACAACGTTTTTGGATTTCTGGCATAGACCATGGAGTGCTGCTCTTAGGTCAGCTATTTCTGTGCTATTATTGCTCTTCAGTATTGAGACAGCTGACTTTGCATCTGTGAAGATAGCTATTTGCTTCTCTTTATTTTCCTCCATCAAGAGCATTTCTGCTGCAGTTTTCAGAGCCTCTACCTCCGCTTTGAAGTTACTTGAAAACTTTCCAGTTGCCATTGAATGTGTTTTTTTCACTCCATTTTTTAAATTTAGGAGAATTCCTCCTCCTCCATTCTCTATTGAATTTTTGGCTGATCCATCTGTATATGCATGGGTCCAATTGCTGCTTAGGTAATGTTCTTTTATGTAGTTTAGGGTTATTTCTCTTCTTTCGGTTTCATGCTGAGTGTTCTTTTTCTCAATACCAGGAATGTTTTCTATCATCTCAGGCAGTTGCTGCTGTCTCCAAGCTGGGAACTTGTGTGCATTGTAAATGGGTTTGATTGTTGATATGTTAAGTATAGGATCTGCCCTAATCATTCGTTTTGCAGTTTCTACAAAGTTGCTACGCTTCAGTCTTCCCTTTCCAAAACCACTAAACCTTTTATACATAGGGTGGTCTGTCAATCTTCTAAATTTTTCTGCTTGTTGCTGGGCTCTGCTATCTCTTCTATCCTGCATTGGTTGTAAACAAGTGATCTTTTCTAGTTCATTAATAGGCGTTGTCTTCAGGCTTCCAGTTATGATTCGCATTCCTTGGTTTTGGACTCTGCTTATTTTGTTAAAGTTTGACTTAGCTGCTGTTGCCCAAGCTGCAATGCCATATTCCAGTACTGGCCTCACCCGTCCAGTATATAACTTCTTGAGAACTTTCTCATCTGCTCCCCACGTTGTACCAGCAAGCTTTTTCATGATTGCCATTCTCTGCCTTGCTCTTGTTCGATTGTTCTCAACCTGTGTCTTCCATGTCAGGCGACGATCAAAGGTGACTCCTAGATAGTTTGGATTTTCTTCATGGCGCAATATTTTTCCATTCAATACCAGCTTAGGTTGCTGAATTTTATTTGAGAGGGAGAACACTGTGCATGTTGTTTTCTCCTCACTTATCTTCACTAGCCATGATTTTGACCAGTCCTCTAGCGCTAATAAGGCTTGCTGTATTCTGCTGTTAGCTGTACTAATATATTCTTTAGATGTCCATATGGCTAGGTCATCTGCAAAGGAGGATATGTTTACTCTGGCTGGAAAATTTTCCGTGATGTCATTTATATATGCTAGGAATAATGTTGGTGAAAGAACTCCTCCTTGGGGGACACCTTGCTCCAACAGCATCATTTTGCTTGTTTGTCCTTGCACTTTTGTCCTGGCAGTTCTGTTCTCAAGGTAGTGGCTGATCCATTTATACATTTTTCCACAAACATGCATTTTTTGCAGTTTTACTTTCAGTCCTTCCTTCCATACTTTATCAAATGCTTTTTCTAAATCTATCCAGACTGCTAGTGTGTGCTTTTTCTCTTGGAAGGCATCCTCTATTTCCTGAGCTATATAGGTTATTTGATCTTCAGTGGATCTGTACTTTCTGAATCCTGCTTAGTGTGGTGTTAAGAGTTTGTTTTCTTCCAGATGCCATGTTAGCCTGCCATTGATAATGCGTTCCATTAATTTTCCTACACAGCTAAGTAGACTGATAGGTCGATAGCCATTTGGTTCTTCCAGGTCTTTTCCTTTCTTTGGGACTGGTATTAGTATAGCTTCCTTCCATGCCTGTGGGACTATTCCTCTCTTCCAGCTGTTATTTAGGACTGCTAGTAGTTTCTTCTTTGCCTTGGTGCCTAGTCCTATTAGCATTTCATTTGTGATTCCATCCTTTCCTGGTGATTTCTTCTTTTTTAGGGTATTCATTGCCTGTTCCATTTCTTCCATTGTTAGATTTGCCATCATATATTCTGATGCTGTCTCTGTATTTCTATGATGTATCTGTTTGTCTTTGATTGCTTTCTTCTGTTCGGTTGTAATATCAATGTGGTTTGCATTTGCATAGTGTTCCATTAGTGCATTTGCAGCCTTTTTTCCTGTAAGCAAGGCATTTCCTAGTTTAATTGTTATTTGTTTGTTTCTAGGTCCTTCATTGTTCATGGCTTTCACTAGTTTCCATAGTTTGTTTCCATCCCTGTCAAAATTCAGGTTTTCTGTTTTTTCCCTCCAACAATCTCTTGTTGTTTGATTTACTGTTTTTTTTTATATTTTGCTGAGATGGCTTTGAGAGAGATGTTCGCTTCAATTGTTTGTTCTCTCTCTGCTGTCTTCCTGGCATCTTCAACTTTGTCCTCCAAATTTTGTAGTTCTTCAGTCCAGTATGGTTTGTAATTTTTCCTCGCTCCTCTTGGAATGGACTCAGTGGCTGCCTGTATTATCGCTCTGTTTAGACTTTCCACCATTTGCTTTATGTTGCCATATCGTGTATTTATGTTTTCACAATATTTGTCTGTTAGTATGGCAAATCTGTCCCAGCCTGCTCGTTTGTAATTCCAGCGGGGCAAGGGCTTTTGCTCCTGTGGAACATACTCCATATTCATTACAAGCTTTATTGGTCTGTGGTCACTACCTGCTAATTGGTCCAGCACATGGCGATCGATTTTGTGGAGGATGTCTCCTGTGCAGAAAGCTAAGTCTGGAGTAGAAGTGGTAAGCCATCTTCTGGAGTAGAAGCTCGGTGTGTCATCCGCTTTGTTGAGTAGATGGAGATTTGAGTCTATTTCCCAGTCCTCCAATTCATCTCCTCTTTTGTCAGTATCTGGGTATCCCCATCTATCTGAACGGCTATTAAAGTCTCCGACAATAATGCAAATTGTATCAGTTATTTTCATGTTTGAGAGTGTAAGGTCCTTATCTGCTAGGCTATACAGATTGTAGATTCTTATTTTCACGTCCTTTATCATTATATCAACACCTATAATTTCCGTTTGGTTGTCAGAGATCACAGATACTTCGCTGCAAGGTATTGTATTTCGTGTAAGTATTAGAACTCCTCCTTTGTGTCCTTCGCGGTCGAAACGTGTGGCCTAATATCCTCTGACTGAGAATTTGCGATTGGCGTTGAGGTGTGTCTCTTGAATGCATGCCACATCTATTTTATCTTTATGAAGACGCTGTGTTAGGGACTCTTTCTTCTTGTAAACTCCTTCGGCATTCCACTGTGGTATGTTGAGTGTCCGGGGTATTTGGTCAATAGCTCTTAACCTACTCCTCTGTGCCTTGACTCCACAGCACAGGGGAAGGTGACCACCAGTAGTCATGGGTGGACCCCCTCGAGGCAGGGGGCCCGGCACTATCGCCGCCTGATGGGACTTCGCGGGATTAGCACCATAACGATTAATTTGGATTTGTGACATCATGAATTAAGTTACGTTGCACTGCTTTGTCAAGCCTGTGGCTCAGTACATCCGATTTCGACAAGCATTTATTCGGGGTGCTTTCCCTAGCCTTTGACTGTCCCCAGTCTACCTACAAGGCAGCAGGTTTGTGTGTCTCTTCGTCTGGTCCCTCTCCCTTGACCTGTCCGACATGGGTGGCCCTACCAGTAGCTGTGCTACCGTCGGCATAGCTCTTGGGGTCATTGGGACGCTCAAGCCCCTCTACCTCGTCACGGTGGACACACAGCAGAGGGGTCGCTTTTCTAATTTTTCTTAACTGATTCTTCTTCTTCTTCTTCTTTGCGATCATCCGGAGTGTTTTTTTTTTTTTTTTTTCAGATGTGATTGCGGTGTGTCTGTTATGCGCCCTTGAGCCGAAACCCGTAGGCCAACACATCGACTTTAGCGTGCTTTTTTGACCAGGTAGCATTCCTGGGAGACTCTCACTTTTGCGGTGCCGTCTGCAACCCAGCTGGCCAGGATGGAACGGTCGAAGACAACGGTCATCACTCAAAGGAAGGCAGGGACAGTCCATAGCATTTTCCGCCATCCAAGGTTGCTTCCATAGTTGCAGGGCCGACACATAGCGCCCTGGTTCTGGACTAGCCGAGGGAATCGTCGCGTCCTGCTTATGGCTGCTTTAAATCCTCACTTCAATATATTGGGCTTTCCTTCACCACGGGCCGTTCCTGCACAAACCAGACAAGTCTGCAGATGGTATCCACTCAGCGAGTTTTCGGACATGTGCTTGTCCTTGCGCCCTTCAGAGCTGTTCCAGGCACGGCGGACATTCGGAAAACTACCTAGTCAGAGCTGTTCCGAGCAAGAGCGGCATTCGGAAACTAGGTAGTCAGAGCTGTTCCTAGCACGAGAGACAAATGGACGAGACGTTTCACTCGGACGTAAAATGCGTAGTGCCAGTTTTTATTTTGCCACCCGTAGGCCAGCACTGCCGGCTTCGGCGAGCATTTTTTAATGAGGTTAGCCTTCCTCGGGTTTTGAGGCACGTTAGACTTATTGTTGTGATGCCGCCCACATCTCAGCTAGTCAGGATATACGGTCAACGACAAAATGGTCAACCCTCAAGGGAAGGCAGGGACAGATCATGGGCATTCTCTCGCTATCCAAGGAGGCTTCCATAATTGCAGAGCCGGCACATATTGCTCTGAGACTGGGCTCACCCGAGGAGTTGCCACGTCCTGCTCATGGTTGCTTTAGTTCCTCACTTCCATATGTTGGGCATCTCGCTTGCCACTGGCCGCTCAAGCACACACCAGGAACGGTCAGACTGTGGGCGACATCCACTCGGTAAGCTTTGCTTTTGACTTCGGACCACGCAATAGGTTCGCTCGCCGTGCGTTCCATTTCGCGTCATTGAGACGTTCTTCCACTTTTATCTACACTCTCTATGAGTTAGATACAGACAGTTTGCATAACCATTTCCTTCGACTGGGGGACTACTGACTTTTTGTGCTCGCTCACGAGGTAGGCTACATGTGCTGCCGGCTCAGCACCTTACCTTCGTGCAGCAGTGAACGAGAAACGGCCTGGCCCTCTCATCCGGGAATCTCTCATATCCCCCAGCTGAGAGCCTTCGAACATGTATCAGACCTGAGCATGTAGCTTGCTCAGAATCACGCCTCTATTTTTCGGTAGGTGGGTATCAGCCTGGCTCTCAGATCCGAGGGTTTGTGGCTTAGAGGCGTTCAGCCACAGCCCTCGACAGGGAGCCTTAAGAGTTTTGTCCGGACCAAGAACTTCTGCCTTCGTGCACCTGATTTAAATTTTTGACTGCTATCCTCACAGTCTACCTGCAGGGCAGCAGGTTGTGTCTCTCTTAGTCTGATCCCTATCCCATAAGCTGTCCGATATGTAGTTTTTCATCCATCGGCAAGCACATGGGGTCGATGGGACACGCAAGCTCCCCCACCACGGCAAGGTGGAGACACATCGGGGGAGCCATCGACATTTGATAGGGCAGACATTTGAAAGATGCGTCGCCGGCACGTAAGGCCATGCGATCAGCACAAAGTTATCCAGAGTCACCAGTGGGAACGCCGCGCCCCGCGAAGGGCAACGACGATTGGTTTTGAACTAATAAAAGCGCTCTTTCCGCGAGGGTCGGAGCTTGGTAAGCATGTATTAGCTCTAGAATTGCCACAGTTATCCAAGTAGGATCGTGTCATCTAAGGAACCTCGACTGATTTAATGAGCCATTCGCGGTTTCACCGTGAGACAGTGTGAACTTAGACATGCATGGCTTAATCTTTGAGACAAGCATATGACTACTGGCAGGATCAACCAGATATCTATCGGACAGACGGACTATTCACGCACACGCAAGCCAAGAGTAGCATCGCTAAAGCGCGCCCTCCCGGTACAAGGTGATACATGCAAAACCACTGGACGCCTACCGACGAGCTTTCAAGCTACGCCGGCAGGACTGACCGAAAAAAAAGCTATACCAGCTTACTGACTGCAGGCCCACTACTCATCGAGAGAGAGTGGGCGCTTATCGAGACTCTGTCGAACGGTCGTACAAATTTAGCTCTTTTGCCCGCTCAAACCACGACCCTGGCTGCACGATGCGGTTACATTCTTGAAACGCCTGCCTCGCTAACTCACGTTGGCTGGGAAGATCCCGTTTTGGTGCACCTCACACAGCCATCCGAGACAACGAACGCTAGACGCGGAACTGATCTAGCGAAAAAGACCAGCCCCACTTCTTAACTGATTCAATGCCAAACAAAAAAGTGGGTGGGGGACGCAGAAGTGTTTCCAAGGCACCAGGGCCGGGTTATATACTGGCCAAGACCTACTGACGCGTCCTTGTCGAGCGTCCTGGGCAACAGGTCCCTTCGGGGTCCTGGCTAAAGTCAGTAGGATCGCCGATTCCTCCGAAGTCGGAGAGTGTCTGCCTGTACGGCGAGGAACCACCAGTCTGCACACCAATAAGTCAGACATGGGACAACGGATACTCACGCAAACCTCAGGTCCTGTACGACATCACACTGATGTTGGACAACAGGATGCCTTCATCCGACATACAGGACTTCACGTTGGAGCTCAAGCCAACGAACACAAGCAAGCAAGCAAGCAAAAAAGTGGGTTTGGACCACACAGAAATTGATGGCAGAAAATGGGGCGTAGGGGTGTGTCACAGTAATGATCTAAACATGGTTAAAATTGTAGCAATTATATTTTATTATATTAAAGGAGACTGCACAAGAAACACGTTGGTGTTGCTACTATTGCTATAGGTTAAAAATATAATAATAATAATGTTAGATTTTGTGAAAGAACATTTGAAGATAGTGGTATACAATTATTTATAATTTCCACTTACCAAGGCACTACTCCTCAATCTTTGATGATAATCCAATTAAATTTACTGAAATATGATAAATACACCAATTTTCTTCACCAATGTCACAAGAACTGCTCCTTAACACCATCAAAACACAAGTAAAACTTCATATTTTGAAGCATATAATTTTTGCATCCGGTATATAACTTCTTTATCAGTTTCTGCATATTTTTCATGGGCTCTGACTTAGTAGCTCTAGTTTTGTTATTGATTAAAAATGCCCCGGGAAGGTTAACCCGGTCAACAAATGCCCGCAGAAGTCGGATGTGTCGGCCTAATGGCGCAAGAACGCAGCTCTGCTGTAAACAGGCACAATGCAATCACGTCCGGAAAAACAACTCCGGATGAACGCAGAAGAAGAAGATTAAAAATGCGATTTCATTTCTCTTTCTAATATGCTTCAGGGTTTGACCGTTATCCGTGCTTTGTTTTCTCAAAGACTTCTATAGATACTTACAGCTTCTACTAACTTTTTTAAGGGCTTTGTTTATTAGAGATTGTAACCATAGATTGCCCATGACTTTCTTTAGTTTTGAGATGTCCTACTTTGTATTGATTTTCATGATGTTATGCTATAGACGGGTTCTAACAATATCTTGGATACAGAAAAGAACAAATGCATCCATACGACAAGATCTGAATATTGAAGAAGGTTGGCTACTAAAGACGATAAAACAATGCCAATCGAAATATTTTGGTCACTTGAAACGTCATGAAAATTTAGAGAACAATTATGGAGGGGTATATTCACGGGAAGAGAGGAAGAGGAAGGTCAAAGAGAAGACGGATGCAGGATGTGGTGGGTGATCTCCAGATGGGTGTGTAGGACGCGGGACATCTTGCTTATGACCGAGAGGTTTTCCGGAAGGTTGTTATTGCATCGAGGTTCTGCAAAGGACATGCTACTGAATGAGTGAATGCATGTGTATCTCTGGAGTTTCAATTCAGTTTTACTTATAATTCTACCTATCACAGCATTTGCACCACTGATCGTGTCTGCCGGGGGGGGGGGGGGGGGGGAATCCCTTCACAGAATGAAACAGCCTTGCTTCAGCTAATCGTGTCGTACACAATCAAATAGAAAGATGCTACACTGTTGCTCTCTCTCTCTCTCTCTCTCTCTCTCTCTCTCTCTCTCTCTCTCTCTCTCTCTCTATCTATCTATCTATATATCTATATATCTATCTATCTATCTGTGTCTCTCTCCCTCTCTATCTCTCTCTGACATATCTCTCTCTCGCGCGCACACACACACACACACACACACACACACACACACACACATTATCTGAATATGGTTTACTTTCATTCTGTATTAATCTCACGGGCTCTCTTACTCTCAGTCTCTATATCACAAACTATCACTCCCCATTCCTCTCTTCACTCTATATCTGCACTCTCTCTCTCGCTTAAATTAATCCTTTCACTACTTCACTCTCCCCCAACACTATATAACTCATTTTCTTATTTCCTGTTACACTCCCTAACACTGACCCACCCTTTGTTACTCCTTATGTATGGCACGTTATACCCACCTTGGGTATTCATGATGCCCATGTTAAACATTGCCTCGACGAGTCATGTATTATTGATTATTTTTCATGCTGTTTAATGCTTATTGTTCTTTTGTTGTCAAAGAATTGCTTCATAAGAGATGTTGAATGAAAGAATGTATGAGAGGAAATAGAGAAGAAGGGCAGGATGTCAGACGGGCCTTCGTGCCCAATTCTTAACCCTTGGAAAATAAAGATTTACTTACTTACTTACTTACTAACCACTTTCTGTTGCTCTCTCCCAATCTTTGTCGCTCTCGTTCTCTCTTCCATCTACTCACTGTGTCCCTATCAATTTCATCCTCCCACTCTCTAGCACCCTTTCTCAGACCCCATAAAACTGTGTATCTATCTCTCTGAATATGTGTTTGTCTGACTCTCTGCTTCTCTCTAACCCTCACCTCACTGAGTGTCCCACACTTTTCTGTACACTCTGTCACACTCTCTCGTACGTTCTCCCTCGTACCCTCCCGCAAGCCCGCATGCTGGCATAATTAGCTAAACAATTTTTATTGTGTTTACTCTCGCTCGCTTTGAACTCAATCGTAATCCATACACGCTACTTCTAGTAGCACTGAACTGAATTGTGCATGTGGATTTGTTTTCCCTATTACCAGTGTCCCTCGCCATCAGGCTCCGACTTTAGAGGTACTTGTAATTCACGTCCCCAAGTCAAGGGCGAGAAGTCAACATTTTAGTCCAACCGGCCTGTGTATAGGTTGAACCCTCCAACCTCGGCATCATCACACCGGATGTTTAAGACCGAGCGATCTTATCTATGCGGCCATACTAACCCCCAAACCCAATGTTAATGCTATACGACCCAGACTCCGGGTGGGACTAAAACCAATCTTACGTTTAATAACATTTGAAATGTTCTGTATTTTCTTGTGGAAAAATAACAACAAAAAATCACACTACCGCTACTCAAAACATAGCTCGATAACTAAGGGTACGCAATGCACCTTTTGGTTGACATGTTTAATATTCATTTAATGCATGTTTATAGATCCGTAACCTTAGGCGTGTACGAGCTGGTTGCAGCCCATTGCAAGGCCAGATACCAGGCGACTTGTTACGACGTGTTATTACACTAGATCCGCTGCTTTCTCTACCGGGGTTCGCCGGAAACATGGCTAATGCCAGCAGTCGCTAGACTTTAGTGAGGAATTGTGATTAACTCTTTAGTCCTAGATAACGCTAGACTTCAGCCAGATATTGCGATTATCTCTGTTTCAGTAGACTAGTGACTTCAGTAAGAAATTATGGTTTAGCTCTTTGCAGATAACAACACCATTGTCAGTAATGTGAAGGCAAAGGACCCTCATCTATGCTTTGAGAGGTATTGGGTATACGGTGGTATTCGGTGCTAGCCTGATATTTTGTAAACAAGCAATTGACATTCGGTGGGCAACCACATGTAAACAACATTCAAGATTGGTGACAAAGCTTTGTGTATATGTGGATTGGCGCCGTTGACAGCAGATCACATATCTCAACACTACCCGGAATACGACACATTTAGGTAAACCTTCTGGCAGAGAAGCAACAGTGAAAGATAAACTTTATAGACAACTGAGTAAACTACAGTGATGTTTATACAAAAGACAACATATCTATGCCGCTGTAGGCAATAAATTTCAAGAGAACAAAGAAGAAGTAGAAGAAGAAGAAGAGAAGAGAAGAGAAGAGAAGAGAAGAGAAGAGAAGAAGAAGAGAAGAGAAGAAGGGGAAGAAGAAGTCGATCTAGATGTGAGCTCGAAGTTACTTTATCTGTGATTTTATTTTGTTATATCAATTATTTCAACAACAACAAAAAATAAAACACTGTGCGTGTTTATTTTCTTCACATGGTATTTTTAAGACATGTTCCACTGCAGTATTTTCTGTCTATGTTATATTTTAAAATTACATGTTTGAAAAGCATTTTTTTTTTTGCTCGCTTTGACCTCGAGCGTAGTCCATTCACTGCTGATGGGTGCACTGGACAGATTTTTGCGTGATGATTAGCTTTTTATATTACTAGTGTCCCTCAGTCGAACTATCTCTGATTTCTGTGGTACTTGTAATTTACGTCCCCAAACCAAGAAGAAGAGGTTAACATTTAAGTCTAACTGTCCGTGTTGAACGAACCCACTACGCAGCGGTCAGAACATAATATGTAAGCGTGTTAAACCTCTCACCCACGTCGACCTCCATAAACCTTTCATAAGAGCAGTGGCATACATAGTTAGGGTGCATATCTGTCAGGCAGTGGAAAGGTTCAATTCCCAGCAATGACATAATTTTTTGGGTTTTTTTTTCCACGCCGTTGCCACACCATTGTGAAATATTGATATCTTGCTAGTCTCTGGCTTCTCTTGTGTGTGTGTGTGTGTGTGTGTGTGTGTGTGTGTGTGTGTGTGTGTGTGTATATGTGCGTGCGTGCGTATGTGTGTGTATGTGTGGACCAAACGACATTAAATGGCTGATGTTGTCATGCCTCGCCACGTTGCATGGTCGAGACAGGAACACGGAGCTGATCCACAACTCTGGTGATCGAGTGAGATGGCAGAAAATGACCGCCCACGCTTATCGGCATGGCACATGATGGATGTATGGTCATGCCTCATCGACATTCTTACCTCCTAAATATATTATAGGGTACCAATTTCATAAAGCGAGGTAGACCTCGGAACCATCTGATCACTAAAACACGTCCGTCTCGATGTAGATTTGAACAGATGCCAGTCATGCTGACAGACGGATACCTAGTCACGACGGCAAGACTGATTATGTTTTTAATTTGGTTTGGAATCCGTCAATATTTTTGTTTTTATTTTCAGTTGTACTTGTGGCTTTGTTAACCCAGAAGAGGGTTCGTGTGTTACACTTTGAGAACCTTTACTTTTATCACAGGAGAGAATAGACGGAGGATGAAGGAAGTTGGGGCACGGAGGGAGACAAAAGATAGTTGGAGGCAGGCAAACAATCCCCAACAGCTGATAGCTAGCAGGCGTCTGGCACAGGGCCATTGTTCATTCACTCGTGACACTGTACGATAAGCTGACCTTTGACCGGAAAATCTGTTTCTGGAGCTTTCTGTTGTCTAGAAGTTGTCTAGAAGAATGCGTATATGGTGTTCAGGTTTGGGAAATATTGTAAGCGAGACAATGTAGTTGGTTTATTGGATCGTTGATGGTTGGTTGGTTAGTTGGTTGATTAGTTCATTCGTTCGTTGGATAACCTCTGGAAGAATGTTAATTCTTTAGACCGATGAATTGACGTTTAGGTTGTGTGAGTCCTGAAAAGGGCTTGCATCTCATGATCATCATGTGCCCTGCCAGCTGGAAAAGGGGGTTCATGTCTCTCCACAGATTTCGATCTTTGGTGTTCAGGACCAACAATGCGGATGATATTCCTCCATGACACCATCTCAGCTCATCTAGCATCATTTCTCTTTGTCTGCCTCTGCTTCTCTACCCCCTGATCTTTCCAGTTGCCACGATGTTCTTTAATGCCTCTTTTCTCGTCACATGACCAAAGAAAGCTGTTTGTCTCTTTCTTATTGTTGTATATAATATTCTAGTTTCAATAGCCTCTTCCGGGTATTCGTTGTTAGTTACTCTGGCAGTCCATGGAATTCGTAACATTCGCCTCAGGAACCACATCAGTGTTACTTCCTTGATCTTCCTAATTTATTCATGTACATTCCAAGACTCACTACCATACAACAGTTCTGTCTATCTATATAGCATTTCAGCACTCTCTTTCTTGCATCTATAGGCGTGAAATTGGCGTAGAGATGATCCTCTCCACACGGTACCAAAGTACCAACGTCACGGGAACTGTGTGACAGAGCTTCCCCTCCCCTCTCCAATGTCAGAAACAAGCAGGATGTGCGAGGCCAATGCCGGAACTTAGAGAGAAGTGCAGAGAGACATGGTAGGATGTAATGTAACCAGGTCATGGGTCAGCACACAGAGCCAGGCTGTGATTAGGTCTAGGTCGGGGATGTTTCCTCCGCTGGGGTCAAGCATTCAATGTTGTAGCTAGGACTGGGTACATTGGCTAGGGAAACAACAAGCAGACTGTCGGTTATTGAAGAACACTTACAGACATTAAAATAGCACGAGAAATGCATCCACATGTAATGATTGGCATTCATAGAAGATTTTAGTCAGTTGCTTAACCTTTACAGAACGCCGCAGTCTATCCCAGCATTGTTTGGCTGTTTGTGATTTCTTGGCAAGTTCATGATCAATAGTTTGCCATTGATTTCTGAACGACTAGCACTCATACCATTGTATGAAACTCAACCAACGCTGTCTGCTTCCAAATCGCCAACCACTTTAACACCCTCGCCCCCTGGTCTAATTCTTCTTCTTCTTCTTCTTCTTCTTCTTCTTCTTCTTCTTCTTCTTCTTCTTCTTCTTCTTCTTCTTCTTCTTCTTCTTCTTCTTCTTCTTCTTCTTCTTCTTCTTCTCTTCTTCTCTTCGTCTTCTTCGTCTTCTTCTGCTGCATTCATCCAGAGAGTTTTTTTTTTTTTTTCTTTTCTGGACATGATTGTGTTGTGCCTGTTTAATGCAGAGCTGCGTTCTTGCACCGTTAGGCCGACACATCCGACTTCTGCGGGCATTTGTTGACCGTGTTAACCTTCCCGGGGGTTTCGTAGGGTCTAATACTTCTTGTGGCAGTTAAATAGACGTAAATAATGTTGAACCTCTCCATTGAACCGCGACATTTGAATCAAGGTTACAGAAGGTAAATTCACTGTACGAATTTCGTGATTTCTTACCCCTTTGAACCGTGACTATACAACATGCATAAAAGCAGCCAATAGTTAAATTAAAAATACTCTGTTCTTTTTTGTTTAATCATATTTTTAAAAAAGAAAAAAATCCTTGGAGGGTTTGACAATACTGAATTTTGCATATGGATTAGCTTTTAGTATTTACTGTGTCTCTCGCCATCAGGCGGACCCACTCTAGCTTCACAGTTACTTGTAATCTACGTCCCCAAGTCAAGGCCGATGCGTCAATAGTTTAGTCCAACTGTCCGATGTAGGGATTGAACCCTTTACCACGGCATCAGCACACCGGATGTTTAAGAACACGTGTTCTTATCCATTCGGCCATGCTGACCTACTGACGATGTGGTTTTATAAAAGTTAATTAAAGGCATATTCTTTTCAGGACGTTGCAGTCAACCCCAGCATTCCTTGACTGTTCGTGATCTCTTGGCAAGTTTACTTTCAATAGTTTGCAATTGTTCTCTCCACGACCGGCACTCATGCCCTTGTATGGGAAACCAACGCAAGGCTGTCTGCTGCCAAATCGCCGGCAGATGTGTTTCAAACGCGGTATACGGAATTACGAATTGCATTCATAGCCCCTTCGCCACAGAGGCGACTGTTCTATTGAAGCAGTAGTTCTAAACCGGTGGGGAATTCCCCCGCCCCCTAGGGAGGAATTTTAGGGTTTCCAGGGGGGGGGGGGATTAAGATTATTTAAAGATCGCGTTAATACAAGAACCGATTACTTGATATTGTTTTTCCCTCCATACTTTACAGTTCTGTACTCCTCGCCCTTCTGAAATTCGTCGTATAACGTAAGTAGACCCACAACTCACTTTTATGTAACGTCTAAAATTGTTCTAGTATGTGTCATTAAAGTTAGCTTCCAATTGTACGTATACTGTGTAGGGGAAGGGTGGGGGGATTTAAAGGGAGTAAATACGAAAGGGGATGAATGACATTCTCAACATATGGTGAAAAAAAAGGTTGAGAACCACTGCATTAAAGAATGCTGAAAATTCATTGGTCAGCCTAAATCAGCAATCTGGACATTTTGAGGGAGGCTAGGTCACAAATACAACTTATCAAAAACATCAGACATCAACAACTGGAAATATTTGTGGAAGAAGAGATAGAGGAAAACGACGAGAGAAAATTGTTGACGGTTTTGTGTCATGGTAAAGAAAGGAGTCAGCAAATGAACTGATACATGCCATTGGAGATCGCAAGATATGGAGAATCATGATTGCCCACGCCAGTCGGCTAGGCACTTGATGATGATGATGATGATGATGATGATGATGATGATGATGATTTTGATGATGGTGATGATGATGATGATGATGATGATGATGATGATGATGATGATGATGATGATGATGATGATGATGATGATGATGATGATGATGATGATGATGATGATGATGATGACAGGAAAGTAATTCAAAGTAGAAGAACAAACAAGCTTTTAACAATACACAATGGACTGCAATAGCTACTTCAGGCTCCTACTTCAGCTACTTCCTACTTCCTACAATAGCTACTTCGGTTGCCCGTTGCTCTCATGTCACACTGCGCTTTCTGTTAAGGAAGGTAAGTTAAGCAGAAGGGAATTCCACTTGCTCAAGTATGTGACCTCCCGCTTGAGGCAATGACATCTGGGTTGGCAGGGGAGTGGAATGTAAATCACTGGTTACATATTGAGTCAACTAATGAGGTCACTCCGCCCGCGTGTTACAGGGGTCCATAGGATAAACAAAGAATAATAACGTTGTAACGCCGGGGCCGTGGGTTTGTTCCACTCACCGGTCAGGTGAACATCTACACGTAAAATTACCTGTAAAAACCTGGAATTGCTCTTTACGTCCTACAAAGGACCTACTATGTTGAGTTGAGTTGAGTTGAGTTGAATTGAGTTGAGTTGAGTTGAGTTGAGTCAAGAACCGACATCACCGCACTCGGGGCATTCCTATAGGCGCTCAGCCCTCATCTTCAACAGCCAGCGTAGAGTTATAATACTAATGGTGGTCGTTGCAGTATGATTATATGTTCGTCTTGCTTTACCTCTGAGTGACGGCTGTTGACCAGATCATCTGACCACCCCTTGCTGCTGTATTCTCTCTAGACCATGATAGTCTATCTGTTCTTCTGCATTAACCACATTCTCCCAGAGGGCCTTCACCACATCTGCGTTATCACGCACAAAATCATCCCTCAATGATGCGGCACCAGCCAATCTATCTGCCTATTCATTTCCAGCCACACCTGAGTGTCCTGGAGAAAAGATCCAGCGAAAACTCACAACCCGCGACCTCTGAATCGATGCATTTCATTCTGCACGATGTATGTTGTAACAAGCCACTAAGGAGAGTTCGCGTGGGGGTCACTTGCCCTTTTCGTTAAGAAACTCAGCCTTGATGAATTCGAACGTCGAGAACGGAATCGTACACCTATTTACGTTACAATGCAGACAAAGACCATGGAACATATTGATATATTTATTAACGATACAAACGACACGCGACAGTAAAACGAAACGTATTTACGACGAAGTGAATTAGATTTCGAATCACAGTTAGAATGTTAAACTCTAGTGTTAAAGGCGAGCGACGGGTCGAGAGAATAAGAGCACTCGCTTTTAAACTTCCGTCGCGCTGATGCTGAGATAGGCTGTTCAATTTCTACATCGGCATGAATTTGAATTTAAACGTTGACTTCACGCTCAGAACGTACTGGAAAACCACTGAACGTACAACTGCCAGGCAAAGTTCTGCAAGGGGCATACAGTATGTGTTTAGAAAGTTGAATCGGTACTACTGTATCGATACAAAACATCGATAACGACTAATGCAATTATTAATAACCTGCAACGATTAATTATTTGTTGCCTGCACAGAATGGAAGGACTTAAGTGGTACGACGGAATCACAAATAAAACACATACATGGTATATCAAGAGTAGAGACAAGAGACACCGTGGTTGGGTAGGACACAGATAGAGACACCCTGAGAGTAGTATAACTAGAAAGTCCATTGTCTGGACCTAAAGGCAGGCTTGGCTATGGGAATGATATTCCCATGGGATTCCCATGGGAAAGGTCCCATTGGATGGTATGGGATGGGACAGCACACATTTGTATTTCCCATGGGACAGCATGGGACAGTAGCCATGTCATAGCAACTTGCTCTACGTCAGAGCTACCCTTAATTTTGTTTATTTTTTACCTTTTAAAAGCTTTTTATCCTTCTTGTTTCTTTATATATTTGTATCTATTCTTTATCATGTGGTGGGACACCGGATAAATAAATAAATACATATAGCCTTTTATTATATAAGATTACATTTTGGTGCGTCACCAGCAAAAATAGAAGACATTGTGAAGTCAGTTGTTATTAAGAAGAAAGGGAATGTGGACACCAATAAATGGGCCAATGATTGGATCGCTTTTTCTAAGTCTGTTGTTCCAACTGTTATTTCATTCAGCAAGGATTTAAATCTTTCTTCTGAATCATCTGCTGTATGTAAAGTAGCAGGAATTGTAGAACAAAAGCCGAAAAGTGATTTTGACTTATTTTTTTTAATCCTCCACCAAACAAAGCACTTAAGTTTAATTACCCCAGAAACAAATGTCTCCAGATGAAATCACGATTTTTCAACAATTACGGCAACCAACTTCACAACCATTAAATGATTGGGAAAATGAACATAGGTTTCCACTGCTAAAAGCAAGTGCGAAAATTGTTTTGGCCATACCAGTTGGTTACTTACGGGGGTATATGAACCGGCCGCCCAGAAATCAACAACAGCAGAAAAATGCTGGTGTTGACAGCGATGTCCTATAAATAGGATATGCGAAGAAAAACAAGGGGAAAAAAAGTGTCATTAGCAGCAGTAGAGCGCTTATTTAGTGCAGTTGGATTGTTGCTGAGTTAATTACGAAAACGGATGTTACCAGCTCTCGTTATAAACTCTGTGTATAGCAGATTTGCACGAAAGATGAGAATTGTGGAAATGGTTTAGGGATTACCTGGATTAATTGAATTATTGGAAACAGTCGATCAGCAGGAAATTGATAATGTGCTCGTCTTCCGGTCGCCAGCATGGCGGTTAGGCGTTGGGCCGTTAAGGCCTGTGGCGTGTTTATACTTGTGGCTACGGTTTGCAATCGCATTTTCCTCATGTTGGACTGGTAGTGCATGGTTCCGTCGCTCTGCTACTGGGTGAGTTCGTGGGCGACACCGTGAGCTGTGAAATTCGCGTGGAACGCTTTTACATCCGTCCTGTACAGTGAACTGCATGTTCGGATCAATGGCTACCGGCGGTTGCTGAATTGACTGTTTTGCCCTTTCGGTTCACGAGTGCATTTTTCGGGAGACGCCTTGGAGTCGGCGCTCAATCTGCGGAGTTCGTGCTTTATGCGACAATTTCGGCGGGTCTCCCTGCGGTAAGAGACCAAGCTATGTGAGAAAACCCGGGTCAATGAGGCCTTTCTTGTGACTGACGAGTCCATCGACGATGAACTGTGGTATTCTTGGATGAATTTTGTGTTGATATTCTGACGGCGGCACTATGCACAGTGTACATGTGCGGGCTGTTGGATTGCCGAGACTCCTGTCTATTCCACTTTTCACATTGGACAGTGGGGAGCATTTTGTGTGATATTCGCTGGCACGGGAATGGAGCATAATGGGGACGACCCGTTGCCGTGAAGTTGGAACCTCGACTAACTAACTAACTGATAATGTGCTGAATGAGCAGAGTGACTCAAAAACAGAATGAGAGTGTCAGTCAGAATGACTGAGATTGTCATATTTAGTTTAAACTTTTCTTTAAATACTCTTGAATATTAAATAATAATTAAATAATATTTAAATACTCTTGAATATTAAAATTAATAAATTCTGTCGTTTTACGTGTCTCTTTGTACATATAGTCCTATTTAGTAGACACTAAACCTAAACTTTCATAAATTTAATAATTTTATTTGAGCTGTATTCCATATTAATATTATAATGGGAATCCCATGGGATGGGGTGGGATGGGAGAGGCATAAATTGCCATGGGAGTCAAGAGTCAAGAGTGTGGAATAAGTGCTGAATGTGACACACTGAGAAAACATGCTAATACTGTAGTTTAAATAGAGAGTTCTTTCTTGGGGTCTCACGCAACAAAAGAAATAGATGGCGACAGGGATGGATTAACCATTAGGCAAACAAGGCACGTGCCTAGGGCACCAAGCATTTGGGGGGCACCACAAGTCCTCAAGAAAAATGTGTATATTGTCCCGGTAGCGTAATTGCATGGCATAAGCAAATCGCAAATGTAATATTGAATCGCACATTATTTAACCTTGGTCCCACAACCCGGGGGTAAAATACCCCCCACCCAGTTTTGTTTGTTTTTTTTTTTTTTGCTATTTTTTTTTTGTTATTTTTCTTCAAGTTTTTTTGTGTGCTATTTTTTGACTTTTCTGGGATATGTTTGTGCTACGTAACGCACTAATGCGTAGCGACAAATTCACTTCCGTTTTGGTCTGCTAGTGAAAACAATTGTGAATAGTGCTAATTTGTCGACGTGTCATTGAATGATGTACATTCACAGCTAATATGTCTGGGTGCTACAAAGGCATGCAGAAAAAAATTCTAGAAGAAATGAGTTTGTTATATACATACCCTGTGCTGCCCATTCACTAAATCTGGTAGGCAGAAGTGCCGTTGACTCTTGTTTAGAGGCAGTAAACGTCTTCCATACAGTGCAACTGATCTATACTTTTTTCTCAGCTTCAACCAAAAGATGGAAGATTCTGAAAGGATGCCTTGTGAATGAAAAGCTGGTAAAGTCCCTTTCCGATACTAGATGGGAAGCACATGCTGTTGCAACTGAAGCCATTCTAATGTCTCATCCTCAGATTATAGAAGCGTTAGAATGTTCACAAGAAGACCAGTCACAGAAGGGGGACACCAGAAGAGAAGCAGAAAACATTGCAAAGAAGATGCAAGAATTAGAATTTGCTTTCATGCTTGTTTTTTGGGAAGAAGTGTTACAACATTTTCACAGGATCAGTCAAGCTCTACAAATTGAGCACGTGAACTTGAAAACGTGTGCTGATTTGTATTCTTCACTAGCAGATCACTTGCATGAATCTAGGAATGAATTTGAAAGATTTGAAGAAGCTGCAAAAGAAATAACACCAGGTGTGGATTATAAGTCAACTTTGACCCGTAATCGTAAACGAAAGACAGTGGTCATTGATGGTGATGCTCCTGAGGTATCTCAGAATGCCAGAGACAAATTTCGTATATCTGCTTGAGACAGAGACGAGTAGACGAGGACAGGTATATAATGATCTAGCAGTTCGATTTTCTTGTTTGGTCGATGTACCACAAACATCTCAGTGTTATGAAGGACTAATAAATGATTATCCTGAAGATCTGAACAATAATTTATATACTGAACTACAACAGTTCCACTCATATATTCGCCACAAATTTCGTGCATCAAAATCTGACAACAACACGTTCAGTCATGCAGAACTCTACAAAGTAATAGTTAGAGACAACATCGAGTGTGCTTTTCCAAATGTAGAAATCGTCTTGCGCATATTTTTAACATTAATGGTTACGAACTGTTCAACTGAGCGCTTTTTTTCTCAGTTGAAACGTACAAAAAATCCAAGTAGATCGACAATGAAACAAGAAAGGCTTGATTCCTTATCTTTGCTGATGATTGAGGCAGACTTGTTGCGCAAAATTAACTTTGATGATGTACTCAAAAACTTTGCCAGACGTAAATCTAGAAAAAAAGAACTTTAAAATGTAAATGTGTGCTCTCTCTGACTTTCTTATCTATCAAAAAAGTTACAGTATTTTTGTCTACTATTATTACAAAATTAATTAACTATTAATTTTAATACAGAAATACCTTATTGTAGGTTTTATATGAGTGATAGTAGTACAAACATATGTGTTTACATTTCACAACTGTTTTTCTTTGTTAGTTTTTTGCATAATATTGAACATACCAGCAGTCAGTGGAGGATCGGGGGCCCGGGGCAGTAGGGGGCACCCATGTGGGTTTGTGCCTAGGGCACCAAGATGGCTTAATCCGGCCCTGGATGGTGACCTAAAAAAAAGTGCGCCGAGCAGGTAATTGGAAACAGAAATTAATAATATGCAGAGGAAATAATGGGATCTGCAACAGATGGCAAAAGAAAGGAGAATGTGGCCTGAACTGGTTGAGAACCTTTGCTTTATTGTGAGATAGAAAACAGAAACTGGACACCGTGTTATTTTATGTGACACAACTGTTCGTTCTGACCTCACGGTCTCCCATTGGCTGTCCTAGTATCTGTTCAGTTTATAATTATAGAGAAACCCTACAAAGAAGTCATCTTGGCATATATACATTTCACTATTATTAGCATTTAAACATAGAGAAGAGACATACTGGAGGATTGTGGCTTACATTAATTTGTCCCGAAGAAGTCTCCTGCTATGGATCTGCGATATAATATCGCCATGACGTTTCTTAGGCCTGAATGCAGGGAGGATTAGGTGGCCGATTCCTGTCCTCATTTTCGGTAAGCGACAAGCCCAGGAATCTAACCCGCGCCCGACCGTGTTCATGACATCACCATCTGAGTTCGCTGTCAACTTCGCTAGTGCATTTTGGACTAAACCAGGTTGAAGAGTTGCCGTGTTACACTCGCCTACCCTCAAATCTTATTTCCTCCCCCCCCCCCTTTCCCCCTCCAACTGATATTTACCGCCCTAGTTATATTATTTTTACTGCATTGGCATTGATTTGTTATTGAACACATGATTCATTCATATTTACCATGCTGATTCACTTGTGTTTAGAGTACCGATTCACATACATTTGCCACACCGATTTACGTACATTTGCCACACTGATTCGCTGATTTTTACCATATTGATTTGTTGTTATTTAACTAATTTATTCCCTTTTATATACCATATTAATTCACTGATATTCGACACTTCAATTGGCTTTTTTTTAAAAACTGAAACTTAGTACATACACACTACTTCTAGTAGTTTTTTTTTTTTTTTTTAAATTCGCATATCCTTTACAGGACATCGCTGTCAACAGCGGCATCTTTCAGCTGTCTGTTGATTTCTTGGCAAGATTACGCTCAGTAGTTTGCCATTGCTTTCTGAGCGGCCGGCTCAGTTATCCCGCAAGTCACCAGCGGGGGTCGAACCGCTTCCAGCTCTCGCCCGCTATGAGACTCTGTGTGATAAACGGGATTACGGATAAAGTGTTATAACCCCTCGGCCAGAGAGACCTGCACTTCTGGTAGTACTGGGCTGAGTTTTGCATGTGGATTAGCTTTCCCTATTAGCAGTGTCCCTCGCCATCAGGCGAACGCACTTCGACTTCAAGGGTGCTTGTAATCTACGTCCCCAAGTCAAGGACGATAGGTCAACATTTTAGTCCAACTGTCCGGTGTAGGGGTTGAACCAATTACCTCGGCATTATCACAGCGGATGTTTAAGAACACGCGTTCTTATCCATTCGGCCATGCTGACCTACTGCTGTTATTTAACACATTAAGGAAGCAAGTACAGTAAAGGAATATTTAACACTCCTTACAACTAACCGGCATTTGGTCAATCAATCATGTGCCATGCCGGAAAGCGTGGGCGGTCATGACTCACCATTTCACTCGATCACCAGAGTCGTGGATCAGCTCAGTGTTCCTGTCTCGTCCATGCTATGTGGCCAAACCATCCAGATATTTTCCTCTCGGTCTTCCTCTTGGTCTGTTCCCTTCGATCTTGCCAGTTGTCACTAAGTTCTCCAGTCCATTTCTTCTCATAACATGTCCAAAAAATTTGGTACTAGACTTATATTTTTATAGACCAATCGGTAATCGATGAGTCATGTAGTTAATATTTCACCGGCGGCTTTTACTTCTCATGATATTTCCTGATACCCATGTTAGACTGGTCGACCTGGCAGCCGCGGTCAATTTGACCATACACCCCAATGTGGATTCGAACACGTGACCTCCGGGCAGGCAGGCAAACGTGCTAGCCACTGTGCTACCTCGACTCCCATTTGATTCTTTGAGCCACTGATATTTGACACACAGGCTCATTGATTCACTGTTTTTTAACACATTGATTCGCTAGTTTTTAGCGCATTGATTGAGTGTTATTTAACCCATTGATTAGTTGTTATTTAACACAATGATTCACTGTTATTTAGCACGTTGATTGAGTGTTATTTAACACATTCACAGTTATTCAAAACATTGACTGGTTATTATTCAACACATTAATTCATTGTTATTTAGAACATTTATTATCTGTTATTTAACACATTGATTAACTGTTATTTAGAACACGCAATATTTGCTATTTAACACATTGATTCGCTGTTATTTAACACATTGATTGACTGTAATTCAAAACATTGATTGGCTGTTATATTTAACACGTGCACTCACTGTTACTTAATACATTTCCCACAATTGTTTAATACGTCAATTTTACTCTGGTTGAAAACTTAGTTCCGTTGTTGCTGAACACATCGATTCGCTATTAATTTAAAACACGGATTCTTCTTCTTCTTCTTCGTTCATCCGGAGTTTTTTTTTTCGGACGTGATTGCGTTGTGCCTGTTTACAGCAGAGCTGCGTTCTTGCGCCGTTAGGCCGACACATCCGACTTCTGCGGGCATTTGTTGACCGGGTTAACCTTCCCGGGGGGTTTCTTAGGACGTTAGACTCTCACTGTTGTGATGTTATCTCCCATCCCAGCTGGCCCATATAGAACAGCCAAAGGCATCCTGGTCGGCCCTCAAGGGAAGGCAGGGGCAGACCATGGGCATTCCCCGCCATCCAAGGAGGCTTCCATAATTGCAGAGCCAACACACAGCGCTCTGGTACTGGGCTCACCCAAGGAATCGTCACGTCCTGCACATGGCTGCTTAGCCTCACTTCCGTATATTGGGCCTTCCGTTCACCATAGGCTGTTCTTCCAGAAGCCAGAAGAATGCAGTGTGCAGATGACATCCACACAGTGAGCTTTCGATTCGGACTTTCCACGTAATGGATTTGCTATCCAAGCAATATTCCATTTTGTGCCACTAGGACACTTTTTCCACCTATTATGAAGCCCACACAGTGAGCTTTCGATTCGGACTTTCCACATAATGGATTTGCTATCCAAGCAATATTCCATTTCATGCCTCTGGGAGGCTTGTGTAACCGACATGCCTGTGGTATGAAGAGTGGCAGTCTAAATACTTCATCATTTACATTTAAATGTTAACCTGAATACAGTTAAAGTAAGCTGCAGTCGACTTGAGCTTGTTGATATCTCCATAGAGCTTGTCCTCGAATGAAGCAGGTGTGGGCCAAAATATCTTTCTCTGTTCTGCATATATTGGGCACTCTTGCAGCAAATGTTTAGCTGTCATTTTACCAGTTCCACAATTACATTCATCTGTATCTCCTATCTTTAGTTTGTTGAACAAGTGGTATTTCAGCCTGTTATGTCCTGTGCGGAGTCTGAAGATTGCTACTTGTCCTCTTCGGTCGAGTTTGTAATATGCATCATCCTTCTGCTGGCCTGGATGCTCTGATTCCCATTTGGTTCTATAAGTGCTTTTTATCAACCTCTTTGCCTCATTATAGGTTATGTCTATGTCAGGCTGTGGTAGTCGTCCGCCCTCTTTTGCCAGTCTGTCAGCCTCTTCATTTCCAGGTATACTGCAATGTGATGGGATCCACTGTATTATAACTTTTTTGGATTTCTGGCATAGACCATGGAGTGCTGCTCTTAGGTCAGCTAGTTCTGTGCTGTTTTTGCTCTTCAGTATTGAGACAGCTGACTTTGCATCTGTGAAGATAGCTATTTGCGTCTCTTTATTTTCCTCCATCAAGAGCATTTCTGCTGCAGTTTTCAGAGCCTCTACCCCCGCTTTGAAGTTACTTGAGAACTTTCCAGTTGCCACTGAATGTGTTTTTTTCACTCCATTTTTTAAATTTAGGAGAATTCCTCCTCCTCCATTCTCTACTGAATTTTTGGCTGATCCATCTGTATATGCATGGGTCCAATTGCTGCTTGGGTAATGTTCTTTTATGTAGTTTAGGGTTATTTCTCTTCTTTCGGTTTCATACTGAGTGTTCTTTTTCTCAATACCAGGAATGTTTTCTATCATCTCAGGCAGTTGCTGCTGTCTCCAAGCTGGGAACTTGTCTGCATTGTAAATGGGTTTGACTGTTGATATGTTAAGTATGGGATCTGCCCTAATCTTTCGTTTTGCAGTTTCTACAAAGTTGCTACGCTTCAGTCTTCCCTTTCCAAAACCAGTAAACCTTTTATACATAGGGTGGTCTGTCAATCTTCTAAATTTTTCAGCTTGTTGCTGGGCTCTGCTATCTCTTCTATCCTGCATTGGTTGTAAACAAGTGATCTTTTCTAATTCATTAATAGGCGTTGTCTTCAGGCTTCCAGTTATGATTCGCATTCCTTGATTTTGGACTCTACTTATTTTGTTAAAGTTTGACTTAGCTGCTGTTGCCCAAGCTGCAATGCCATATTCCAGTACTGGCCTCACCCGTCAAGTATATAACTTCTTGAGAACTTTCTCATCTGCTCCCCACGTTGTATCAGCAAGCTTTTTCATGATGGCCATTCTTTGCCTTGCTCTTGTTCGATTTTTCTCAACCTGTGTCTTCCATGTCAGGCGACGATCAAAGGTGACTCCTAGATGGTTTGGATTTTCTTCATGGCGCATTATTTTTCCATTCAATACCAGCTTAGGTTGCTGAGTTTTAGTTGAGAGGGAGAACACTGTGCATGTTGTTTTCTCCTCACTTATCTTCACTAGCCATGATTTTGACCAGTCCTCTAGCGCTAATAGGGCTTGCTGTATTCTGCTGTTAGCTGTACTAATATATTCTTCAGATGTCCATATGGCTAGGTCATCTGCAAAGGATGATGTGTGTACTCTGGCTGGAAAATTTTCCGTGATGTCGTTTATATATGCTAGGAATAATGTTGGTGAAAGAACTCCTCCTTGGGGGACACCTTGCTCCAATAGCATCATTTTGCTGGTTTGTCCTTGTACTTTTGTCTTGGCAGTTCTGTTCTCAAGGTAGTGGCTGATCCATTTGTACATTTTCCAACAAACATGCATTTTTTGCAGTTTTACTTTCAGTCCTTCCTTCCATACTTTATCAAATGCTTTTTCTAAATCTATCCAGACCGCTAGTGTGTGCTTTTTTCTCTTGGAAGGCATCCTCTATTTCCTGAGCTATATAGGTTATTTGATCTTCAGTGGATCTGTACTTTCTGAATCCTGCTTGGTGAGGTGTTAAGAGTTGGTTTTCTTCCAGATGCCATGTTAGCCTGCCATTGATAATGCGTTCCATTAATTTTCCTACACAGCTAAGAAGACTGATAGGTCGATAGCCATTTGGTTCTTCCAGGTCTTTTCCTTTCTTTGGGACTGGTATTAGTATAGCTTCCTTCCATGCCTGTGGGACTATTCCCCTCTTCCAGCTGTAATTTAGGACTGCTAGTAGTTTCTTTTTTGCCTTAGTGCCTAGTCCTATTAGCATTTCATTTGTGATTCCATCCTTTCCTGGTGATGTCTTCTTTTTTAGGGTATTCATTGCCTGTTCCATTTCTTCCATTGTTAGATTTGCCATCATATATTCTGCTGCTGTCTCTGTATATCTATGATGTATCTGTTTATCTTTGATTGCTTTCTTCTGCTCGGCTGTAATATCAATGTGGTTTGCACTGGCATAGTGTTCCATTAGTGCATTTGCAACCTTTTTTCCTGTAAGCAAGGCATTTCCTTGTTTAATTGTTATTTGTTTGCTTCTAGGTCCTTCATTGTTCATGGCTTTCACTAGTTTCCATAGTTTGTTTCCATCCCTGTCAAAATTCAGGTTTTCTGTTTTTTTCCTCCAACAATCTCTTGTTGTTTGATTTACTGTTCTTTTATATTTTGCTGAGATGGCTTTGAGAGAGATGTTCGCTTCAGTTGTTTGTTCTCTCTCTGCGGTCTTCCTAGCATCTTCAACTTTGTCCTCCAAAATTTGTAGTTCTTCAGTCCAGATTGGTTTGTAATTTTTCCTCGCTCCTCTTGGAATAGACTCAGTGGCCGCCTGTATTATTGCTCTGTTTAGACTTTCCACCATTTGCTTCATGTTGCCATATCGTGTATTTATGTTTTCACAATATTTGTCTGTTAGTATGGCAAATCTGTCCCAATCTGCTCGTTTGTAATTCCAACGGGGCAAAGGCTTTTGCTCCTGTGGAACATACTCCATATTTATTACAAGCTTGATTGGTCTGTGGTCACTACCTGCTAATTGGTCAAGCACATGGCGATCGATTTTGTGGAGGATGTCTCCTGTGCAGAAAGCTAAGTCTGGAGTAGAAGTGGTAATCCATCTTCTGGAGTAGAAGCTCGGTGTGTCATCCGCTTTGTTGAGTAGATGGAGATTTGAGTCTATTTCCCAGTCCTCCACTTCATCTCCTCTTTTGTCAGTATCTGGGTATCCCCATCTTTCTGAACGGCTATTAAAGTCTCCGACAACAATGCAATTTGTGTCAGTTATTTCCATGTTTGAGAGTGTAAGATCCTTATCTGCCGGGCTATACAGATTGTAAATTCTTATTTTCACGTCCTTTATCATTATATCAACACCTATAATTTCCGTTTGGTTGTCAGAGATCACAGATACTTCGCTGCAAGGTATTGTATTTCGTGTAAGTATTACAACTCCTCCTTTGTGTCCTTCGCGGTCGAAACGTGTGGCCTGATATCCCTCGACTGAAAATGTGCGATTGGCGTTGAGGTGTGTCTCTTGAATGCATGCCACATCTATTCTATCTTTATGAAGACGCTGTGTTAGGGAGGCTTTCTTGTTATAAACTCCTTCTGCATTCCATTGTAGTATGTTGAGTGTCCGGGGTGTTTGGTCAATAGCTCTTAACCTACTCCTCTGTGCCTTGACTCCACAGCACAGGGGAAGGTGACCACCAGTAGTCATGGGTGGACCCCCTCGAGGCAGGGGGCCCGGCACTATCACCGCCTGATGGGACTTCACGGGATTAGCACCATAACGATTAATTTTCATCTGTGGCATCATGAAATGATAAAGTTACGTTGCACTTCTTTGTCAAGCCTGTGGCTCAGTACATCCGATTTCGACAAGCATTTGTTCGGGATGCTTTCCCTAGCCTTTGACTGTCCCCAGTCTACCTACAAGGCAGCAGGTTTGTACGTCGCTTCGTCTGGTCCCTCTCCCTTGACCTGTCCGACATGGGTGACCCTACCAGTAGCTGTGCTACCGTCGGCATAGCTCTTGGGGTCATTGGAACGCTCAAGCCCCTCTACCTCGTCAAGGTGGACGCACGGCAGAGGGGAAACACGGATTCAATGCTGCTTAACACCTGGATTCAGTATTATGTAACCACCCCATTCCAATCGTGCCGTCATGGCTTTTAATGAATTCAGCAGAGTTCTATATACAAGTCTCGTGAATGGATTACTAAATAGCAAGAAGTAAACGGTAAAGCTTTACTTGAACACGAGCATAAGTAACAAAATGGACGTTACGGCTAAATAATTCATCAGCTCACAAACAACCAACAAAAACCGGTATATATCTACGTGAATGCGAGTCTTACCAAATTATTACCTAACATTGAAGAAGCTTGCGTGCTCTTCACATGACGTCATAATGAACCTGAGAAATGTTTGGCTGTTTGAGATTTTTTAGGCAACTTGACTTCCTGTAATTTGTCATTATTTTCTGAATGATAATCGTTCATTCATGGTTAAAATAAATGCCAGGCGATCTGCTGGCAAAGTGTTCGCGGATGATTCCGAGTTCGATATGTGGGATTGTGAAACGCGTTGGCTACACCTTTGGCACATGCGCCTGGTAAACCGAAGGTGATAAGCAACAGACATTGCCTTTGACCGCTGGGTAGCTATGTTTGGGAACCATCATAACCTTCGATGATTGTCATCAGTTCCATACTTCATTTCCTCACTCCGGCAGCCGTAATCGTGATGATTTACCAAGAGATTGGATCATGTACCAAGCTGTTATGTGCTTCTTCTTCTTCTTCTTCTTCTTCTTCTTCTTCTTCTTCTTCTTCTTCTTCTTCTTCTTCTTCTTCTTCTTCTTCTTCTTCTTCTTCTTCTTCGTCGTCGTCGTCGTCTTCTTCTTCTTCTTCTTCTTCTTCTTCTTCTTCTTCTTCTTCTTCTTCTTCTTCTTCTTCTTCTTCTTCTTCTTCTTCTTCTTCTTCTTCTTCTTTTTCTTCTTCGTTCATCCGGAGTTGTTTTTTTTTTTTTTCGGACGTCATTGCGTTGTGTCTGTTTACAGCAGAGCTGCGTTCTTGCTGCGTTAGGCCGACACATCCGACTTCTGCTGGCATTTGTTGACACCTCTGTATGTGTGTTCATCTGTGCGCATGA
The DNA here is from genome assembly GCA_963921405.1 of Cepaea hortensis. Taxonomy (NCBI): domain Eukaryota; kingdom Metazoa; phylum Mollusca; class Gastropoda; order Stylommatophora; family Helicidae; genus Cepaea; species Cepaea hortensis. The sequence goes on along the minus strand of OY992880.1, from coordinate 54,426,459 downwards.
GTGTTCACTTATTCCATGTTCTGAGATGCATTCTTTCTCACCCCCCCCCCTCTCTCTTTCTCTCTCTTTCTTCCTTTCCCCACCCCCCCCCCTCTCTCTCTCTCTCTCTCTCTCTCTCTCTCTCTCTCTCTCTCTCTCTTCTCCCCTCCCCCGCGTGTGTTGTCCATGAGTAACAAATATAAATGTCACCCGAAACTTGAAACCCAAAAAAATGCAGATCTGAACTGCGAAACAATTGTCAACTATGTCTGTGCTTGCCTGGTAGCTGAAATGTAAAGATGGCCTTTCATGTTACTGAATGCCGTTACAAAAGTCGCTTCACCGAATACACTCTAAAGCCGCAGTCCTGCAGTTTGTCACGCCCATTATGATGTTTACCCACGAGTACAGAATAGATCTTGCCACATAACATGATTCTATACAATTGACAAGTTGAATGCTGCCCTACATACTGCACGTATTGACGATCACCGTGGGAGAATTTCTATTGCCATCTCTAAAAACAGGGGTAGCAGTCTTTCATAATTATTGGTCTGGTGTGAAGTGGGTTTTGAATTGCATGAATACTTTATTACATCAGGACCGTGTGAACAAAATTTTGCTGCAAAAATCAGCAGAATAGCATGCCTCGGTACGCACGTGTGCACGCACAAACGGACACGTAATTAATCTCATTATTCAACAAGTCTTTTGATTTCTTCATTGTTCTAATCTTGTCAGAAAGTGTGGAATTGTTGATAGTTACGTGCATGATTGCCACCTGTAAAGAACAACGTAAAGAAGCCTTTTAACACTTTGAGTTGTGTTGGCACGTGGTGCTTGCCCCATATTTTGAATAGACCAATCGACACTCTATTGGTGACGTGGTCAGTATCACGCCGGGTCGCCTTTATGTTCTATGTCATTTTCTGGTATCCATTCTAATGCTGGGTCCAAGTCAGCCTGGCGATTCGATGTTTCATTTGTCCCAAAGAAATTTCCTGCGATGGATAGGTGATGTGACGGCGCAGTCACATATTGTTGGCCTGAATACACGGATAAATAGGTGGCCAACGTTCCCTTAATTTGGCAAGCGACGAGCCAGGGTGTGGAAACCGCAACCGATCGTGCCTATGACATTATCAGTGCAGTTGGCTATCGAGTTCGCCAGCGCGCCCGCCTAGCGATTAGATTTTTTTTTTGGGAGAGGGGGGGGGGGGCATATCCTTTACAGGACATCGCTGTGAACATCAGCATCTTTCAGTTGATTGTTGATTGCTTGGCAAGATTACGCTCAGTAATTTGCCATTGCTTTCTTAGCGACCGGCTCACATACCCCTAAGTTACCGACGCACAGAGAACCGCTACCAAATCTCGCACAGGTCACAGTAATGACAAGAGTATACGAGATTACGGAAAAAGTCTTGTAATCTCTAGACCAGGGAGACCGGCAGCGATTAGATTAGCTGTTGTTAAACCCACAGGCATTGAATCTTAAGACAAATATGTTGCTGTGTGTGTGGTGGGGGGGGGGGGGGGGGGGAGAGAGAGAGAGAAAGGGGATGCGGTGACTTTTAGGAGTCTTTTTGTTTAGCTTTCTCATGGTGATATTTGACAACTATGCCCTTCATAAATGCAGATGAGATCAATACCGGGTGTTTGTAAAGTATCACTACACTTTGTGTGTAGAACAGCTGTTTGTTGGAGAGTATATTTTCCGTCTTACAAATGGAAAACATACTCTCCAACAAACAGCTGTTCTACATACAAAGTGTAGTGAGACTTTACAAACACCCGGTATAGTTCTGCAAAAAGAAACATGGCGGATACTTTGGTGTAATGGTTCGAACCTTACTCTGACAATGGAATGAGTTCGAGAGTTCGATGCCAGCTCTCGTCGTTCGCTTTGGGAGGGAAAATCAAACGACCACCTTTTCCTCTGTATCCCCAGGCCTACAAAATGTGGTGGTCCTAACAGTCTAACACTGAACACACACACACACGGCACGGTCATTCTATAGGACCTGGTGTTTGTATACATTTATTGTTTTGTGTTTAACGTCCAATTAGCTGACCATTTATCGTTAATTACATACAAAACTGGAACATAGATTTAAAACTTGCCGCACCTGACATGGAACAATCTTTGACATCAGTTATGGGTTAATGAACATCCCCTCTATCTCTATACCATATATTACGTATATGTTGGACATAATTTGACCTATATACACAGATAAAATTTAGTCGGAAAGCTTAAAACTGCAGTCGTCACGCTTATGTATTTACCCCTCTAAATTAGGCTGCATAATAAATATAGAGATTAGGGGAACGGCCATAAAAGTAAACAGCTTGTGGAATGTAGCGTCCGTAAGTTTATGAATCCACCTCCCTTTGCATAGACAACTATATAAAGTATATTTAAACAGTGGCAGCACAATGCCTTTATTCTATATGTATACTTTTAATAGTTTGCTAGTGCAACATAATGTACACAAGATTAGGTTTGATTCTTTCAGCATTTACGTTTACTGACACGAAGTTTTGTTAAACCTATTGTCAGAATGATTCTTCGTTTTGGATATACCCACCTGATGTCTGACAAGATGAAAAAATGAGTGATTGAGTTGAAGCACCGATGGAAAAGCTAACGCCTATTAGAGATATGTTAGTTTCATTGATGTGGAAATGTCATGGGGACCGCTTAACGGTTTTGCGGATTTAGTCACGACATTCCTGAATTCAGTCCCAAGTGGGTGGTGCCCAAGAGACCTGGTGGTTTAGTGGTTAGATTCCCTTACCTGCTAAGAATGAATCACTGAAAAACGAGAAGTAGGTTGAGAGCTTTACCAAAGCACAACTACAAGAAACAATGGACGTTGCGGCCAAAGCCTTCGTCAGCACAGAACAAACAAACAAACAAAAATAGATTAACAAATACTTATCTGTGTCCTAGCTCTTTACCTGCTAAGACAGTGATTCGGGGTCAATGCTTAGCAAAGACAAGGTTATTTTTTCCCGACCAGTATGGTTCTGGGGTATAGGGGAGGGAGGGGGGGGGGGAGTCTCATAAAGTGGGTACGAAACAAGTTTCCAGGAGCTGTCTGGGAAGGAAAGCGACAATGAAGTGAACTGACCACCACAGTTCATATGACGTGGCCTAGAGTATGTGAAGAATTAACACTAGAGTCAGCCTCTGGCACATAATTTACCTGCTGGCACTAAATACAGAATTGGGAATGTGTACAAAAACTATGGATATTTCTATTGGTAAACCAAATATGGCAACAGGTACATTTTTTTTGGAGGGGGGGGGGGGAGGGGGGGGGGAGGGGGGAGGCGTTAGCTCGCTTTGAACTCAAGCGTAATACATACGCGTGCTACTAATTCTGGTGCACTGGACTGATTTGTGTCTGTGGATTAGCTTTCCGTATTGCCAGTGTCCCTCGCCATCAGGCGAACTCACTCCGACTTCAGAAGTATTTGTAATTTACGTCCCCAAGTCAAAGAAGAGAAGTCAACATTTTAGTCCAACTGAACAGTGTAGGGGTTGAACCTGCTACCTTGGTATCAGCACACCGGATGTTTAAAAACGTGCGCTCTTATCCTTTCAGCCATGCTGACCTCCAACATACATATTTATCGGCACCAAGAAATTACAGATAGTGATAGTCTTAAATATTACAGATAGTGAGTTGTCTTAAATATTACAGATAGTGAGTTGTCTTAAATATTACAGATAGTGAGTTGTCTTAAATATTACAGATAGTGAGTTGTCTTAAATATTACAGATAGTGAGTTGTCTTAAATATTACAGATAGTGAGTTGTCTTAAATATCTATGTTCTGCTGACGGACAATGGAATTAAAAGAATAACAGGAGGTCAGCATGGCCGAATGGCTAGGAACGCATGTTCTTAAACATCCGGTGTGCTAATGCTGAGGTAAGGGGTTCAACCCCTACACCAGACAGTTGGACTAAAACGTTGACCTCTCGTCCTTGGCTTGGGGACGTGAATTGCAAGTACCTCTGAAGACGGAGTGCGTTCGCCTGATGGCGAGGGACACTGTTAATAGGGAAAGCTAATCCACATGCAAAATTCAGCCCAGTATTATTAGAAGTTGTGTGTATGGACTACGCTTGAGTTCAAAGCGAGCGAGCGCAAAAAAAAATGAAGAATAACAAACAACTATAGGAACATCTGTATTAAAAATGATTGACAGTGCGGGAGACAGAAAGCTATGGACAGACATGATCACCAACGCCATACCGCATGGTCTGTAAAAAAATCACGCTAATTTAGAAGCGGAAGTATTAACAAATATATAACTAAACTCAAATGTAGAAGAGGACACACTAAACAAGAAAGTTCTACGTATAGAGCAGAAGAGGGAAAGTTATTGTATACGAATTCCTATACGGATCTGTAAATCAGAAACATACATGCCCGAGGAATAGCTAGAGTTTGTCTTCTTCTTCTTCTTCAGCGTTCCGAGCCATTGAGGTTCTTTGCTGCAAATACAATCCGTCTCCATTCGTCTCTCTGGTGGACCTTCTCTTGCCAGTCGTTGATTCCAAGTGCTTGTAGGTCTGTACATGTATTATCTCTCCACCGCCTTCTTGGTCTACCTCGGGGTCTACGGTCATTTATTTCCTGAGTGTAAGCGAGTTTTGTTTCCCTATTATCTTCCATTCTTTCTATATGCCCCAGCCATTGTAGTCTATTAGCCTTCATGATACCAGTGATTAGCGGGGACTTAAACAGATCATAAATGTCTTTGTTACTTCTTCTTTTCCACTCTCCACTTTGTGTATCCCTAATGGGTCCAAAGATGCGTCTTAAAATTTTGTTCTCAAAGGTTTGTAACAAGGCTTCGTCTCCTTTCGTTGTACTCCAGGTTTCAGAGCCATACAGCACAACTGGTCTGATCAGTGTTTTGTATATTGTGATTTTGGTGTTACGAGATAGCGCCTTTGATTTTAGTAGATGTTGTAGTGCATAGTATATCTTATTTCCAGAGTTGATTCTAGTTTGTATTTCTTCCCTTATGATGTTGGAGCAGTTGAAGATCGTACCCAGGTATTTGTATGTTTCCGTTCTTTTAATGGTCATATTATCTATTTGTATGTGGCCAGAGTTTCTAGCCATTCCGTCTCTTGAAATTACCATATATTCTGTCTTATCTTGGTTGATAACCAGCCCCATCTGTTGGGCTTTTTCCTTTAAGTGAGTCAATATTTCCAATGTCTTTTGTTCACTTTGCCCTATAATATCTATATCATCTGCATAACCAAGCAGCTTGGATGTTCCTCCAATATCACATTCCTCTTTTACCTTCCTTACAACTTTCTCTAGAGCCAGATTGAAGAGTAGCGGCGATAGTGCATCACCCTGTTTCAAGCCAGATGTTATTTGGAAGGGGTCTGATTTCCTGCCTTTATATGTTACTATATTATAAGTATCTTCCATGCATAGTCTGGTCATGTTGATTAACTTCCTTGGTATTCCAAATTCCTGCATAGCATTCCATAGACTATTCCTATGGACACTATCATAAGCCTTTTTAAAATCCACAAAAATGTTATGGAGATCTCTTTTATATTCCCAATGTTTCTCGGCTATTTGTCGTAAGATAAATATCTGATCTATTGTTGATCTGTTTTGTCTAAAACCCGCCTGGTAGTCACCTAATATGTCTTCTGAATATGGTTTTAATCTATTTAGTAATACTGCGGATAGTATCTTATAGCTTGTGGACAGTAGTGATATTCCTCTATAATTTCCACATTGGAACTTGTCTCCTTTCTTAAAGATAGGTATCAATAATGACTCTTTCCAGTCATGGGGTAATTCTTCTGTCCTCCAGATTTTTATTATTAGTTCGTATAGCTTTAGATGTAATGCATGGCCACCTGCCTTTATAAATTCAGCAGCAATTCCATCAGTCCCAGTTGCCTTATTGTTTTTAAGTCGTGTGATTACATATAGGATTTCTTCAAATGTAGGTTCTTCAATTTGTGGTTCGCATGTTAGAACCTCTTCCTGTGAGAAAATGTTACTTGGAGCTTCACAATTTAGTAATTCAATAAAATATTCTTTCCATGTGTTGCACATTTCCTCATTGGTATTTATCATATTCCCATTTTTGTCTGGTGTACTTTAATTGTGACGCTTAACTTCGGCGAGGTTCAAGATTAGCTTGCGCGCTTGCCGCCTTAGAGGACTTGTTGTTTGAATCCCAATAAGGCTTGTTATGGTTTTCTGTTCGGCGAACCAGGACAACATATGTAAGTATTTAACTGTATAAACATATAAGACTGCGGGATTGCTCTATAGATTATGGTAGAAGAGGCAAAGTCAAGAAGATATCTGTGGCGAAGTGGTCAAGTCGTTTGACTCGGGCTCCGAAGGTTGCGGGTTCGATTCCGGGCCGCGTCCTTCGGTTCACGAGTTAAATTTTTCAGGAGACTCCTGTGGGTCGTCGCTAGAGCTTACGGAGTTCGTGCTTTGTGCTACGCTTTCCGCGCTGCGGAAAGAGACTGAGCAATATGGGATAAAACCCGGTGCAATGAAGTCGACCCTGTCGACTTTTAAGCGACTTTTTTTCATAAGAGTCTAGAATAGAAGAGGAAAGACTAAATGAATTACCCCAAAACATCGTGGTACAATGGGAGAAACTAAACAAAATAGTTAATACTTTTTTTTTTAAATGTTTCATGTCCTTTGCTGCCCCGGGAAGGTTAACCCGGTCAACAAATGCCCGCAGATGTCGGATGTGTCGGCCTAACGGCGCAAGAACGCAGCTCTGCTGTAAACAGGCACAACGCAATCACGTCCGGAAAAAAAACTCCGGATGAACGCAGAAGAAGAAGATGTCCTTTGCTGGACTTTGCGATCAACCCCAACTCTAGGTTAATTTTCAAGGCTGTTCTAACTTCAGTAACTTACCATTGCTTCTGAACGAGAAGTCAACCTTTAAATCCCAAATCACCGATGTAGGAATTTACCTCGCTACCCCGCCGGCAGGGCACCAGAAGTTTAAGAGCTAGAACTATCGTATCCATTCGTGTAACCCTCTTCTCACACCATGAGGTGTATTAGGTATATGCTACGAGCCACAAATATTGAAGCCAACCGTCACCGGTTGGACCATGTGGTCCGTCGTTACTTCCAAGTAACTTTTCTGCTATCCATATAGGTCGACCTGGGATCCTGGTCAGTTTTTTTCTTAAAAAGTCATCATGGCCTAAAATCAGATTTCAACATGTCTGCCGGACTAGCTGGCAAGCGTGCTAGCCACTAGTAGGGTGCTACATAGAACCTGTACTTTTGTATGGATGTGAAGCGTGGACAATGAGTAGACAGGCTGAAAAACATTTGATGGCTGTGAAAATGTGGCTTCTGAGGAAAATGGAAAGAATATCATGGGCAGATAGAAAATCCAATGATCAAGTCCTACAAGAAACAAATGAAAACCGTAAACTGATTAGAGAAATTAGACGTAAACAGTTACTATTTTTTTGGTCACGTTTTGAGACGAAATAAATTGGACAACATGGTGACAAATGGCAAGATCGAAGAGAAGAGACCAAGGGGAAGGCAGAGAAGTAAATACCTGGATGGATTGACCACACTGAGCTGATCCGCGACTCTGATGATCTAGTGAGATGGCGAAACATGACTGCCCACGCTTATCGGCATGGCACATGATGAATGAATTCCCTAGACTGGAAGGGAGACAACTAAACAAAGTATCTCGACACGACAGGTGATAAGAATAACCACTAAAAATATATATCTCTAACCCCTGGGGTAGAACAGAACAGAATAAAGAAGGGATCGCTGCATACAGGGGATAAGAAAAAAGCTATATATTATGTGCAATGACTCATTACGCCAAGGTGACTTACAATACACGGTGAATAATAACTGCCCGTGGTTTAACTGCAGCTTCCTCTGTTGTATCTTTCTTGTGTCTTATGTGACATTGAACATTAACTCTGTCGCTGGTTGCCTTAGGGGCTTGCTGTTCGATGTCTAGAAAGGCATTTCATGGTTCTCTTTACCGCAAACCAGTGCAATGTATGTATGTAATTGTAGAAACATACTTCTTCTTCTGCGTTCATCCGGATTTTTTTTTTGCGGACGTGACTGCGTTGTGCCTGTTTACAGCAGAGCTGCGTTCTTGGGCCGTTAGGCCGACACATCCGACTTCTTCGGGCATTTGTTGACCGGGTTAACCTTCCCGGGTAGAAACATACAAGACTTGATCTTTAGCTTAGGGTAGTCGAGGATAGAGTCAACAACAGATCACTACACCCTAGGGTAGAAGAGGAAAGACTAAATACATTATCTCTTAACACTAACGTAGAAGAAGAAAGACTACATAAAATATCTAAACCCCAGGCTACAGAGGGAACAACTTAACAAGATATTATTTAACCCTATGCAGAGGTTTAAAACAAAAAATAACCAAAGGACTTTTTCTCACGACATGAAACGTATTATGTGTTTGCTGCCAGCCCCACATGTTTGGACCAACCGTCAATGGATGGACCATGTGGTCCACTTGTACTTCCCAGTAACTGTTCCTGTTACTCATCTAGGCTGGGTCGACCTGGGGTCCAGGTCAGCATTTAAACAAAAATGCACGCCAAGAATCGGTTTTGGACATGACTGCCGGGCTAGTAGGCAGCTTGCTAGCTACAACCACTGTTCTCTAGGATAGACGGGGAAAGGCTAAATAAATATTTAAAGCATCTCTATAACCTACAACTAAAGAAAGTATCTCGACACGACAGGATATAAGCAGAAACACTAAATAAGATTACATAAGGTAGAAGAGGTACACTAATTAAGAAATGTTAGGGTAGTAGAGGAAAGACTAACAAATATATAACTAAACCCTAGTGTAGAAGACAACAGACTAAACAAGAAACTCAAAACTCTGCATTCCCTTAGTGAATATAAACACAGAAGTCATAAACAATATACTACTCGAATTTTGCCAGTCTCCGTGGCGAAGTGATCAAGCCGTCTGCCTCGCGCTCTGAAGGTTGTGGGTTCGATTTCGGACTACGTCTTTAGGTTCACGAATGACGTTTTTCTCGGAGACTTTTGAGGGTCTTCGCTGGAGCTACGGGGTTCGTGCTTTATTTGACGCTTTCAGCAGGCTGCTCTGTGGAAAGAGTCCGAGCCATATGGGATAAAACCTGGTGTAATGAAGTCAATCCTCTCGACCATTATATTACACGATTTCTTGCTTGGCATATCTCACTGCATCTGGTCAGATGCATACTGCAGTTATATATCATCTGAAGAGAATAAACGAACAATACTTCGGCCGAAATTTAACACTTTGGCCGAAATACTAAATATATAGTCACTGATATTGTTCTTAGCCTTCCGTGGGGATAACATGCTCCACGCTCGAATAATACCAGCAACTTTAGTACTTCGGTTAAAATATTATTCTTTTATTCACTTCACATCATATAAACATTTCTGCAATATGCACAGGGCAAGATGCAGCGAAATATGTCAGGCAATAAATCCTGCAATATGTTGTTTAGGGCTTCTGTGTTTAAACAAGCAACCACTACATACAGGCCAGAAGAAGAAACACTAACAAATGCATAGCTAAACCCTAGAAGAGAACAGCAACAGACTAAGCAACGAACCTCTGCATACAGAGTGGGAGAAAAAACGCTATTATTTACGAATGAATCATCACATAAAGGTTCTTATATCGCACGGTAAATTAAAAAAAAAAAAAAATTGCTCGGGGAACAACTTAGGTTTCTTTTAGCTGTTGTACTTTTATTGTAGCTCTGTCTAAAATATTTTTACAAGAGGCTGTAAAACGTGGCGAGATGAGTTGGAATGTGCCGCTTTTGTCACCATCCTCGCGTCACCATTGTTCCTAATGTTGACGTGTTTCTAGCTTCGGTGAGGTTTCTGCGCGGTGTTAGGGCGTACCAATTGTGTATTCATTGTAAGCTGGTTTCACAATTGGCATTAATGACTAACTTTTCTATGAGCGCTAAAACATAGCATTTGAAATGCTGAAATGGATACAGACTAGAGATTAGCTGTTGTTAACAAGAGTTTAATATGAAAACTAATCCATTCTACACAACACAGTGAGATGGTGAACTATTGCTACATCAAAACATCACATTTCAATGCCGCCTTCTAATGCACTCTTCACTGAACGTATTACGCATAAACTGGTTAATCAACCTCATCTCCCCTCCTCCCCCCTCTCCCACTCACACACGACTTTGTAGTCGGGACCACATTTTACGGAAGCCACGTTAGCGTAATGGCTAGTTGCTCCCTCCTAGTTCGGTGGTCTCGAGTTCAAATCTATATGAGGTGGATATTTTTTTTTTTTTAATTTTGACCTGAGCTCCACGATCGACCCAGCCTAAAATGAGTACCAGGAAATGACTTGGGACTAAAGGCGGACTGAGTTATTCTGACAACACCTTCCACCCAGTGTCTATTCATGTATAAAACGATAAGTCTGGCACCACATACACGGGGGTCCTTGCGGCGTATAAAAGAAATCACCCAATACCTTCTTCACTGACTAACTGTTATATCAGCAAAACCGCCGTTGAAACCCCCATCGGCACATTTGCATACAAAGGACAACGTGGCCTGAGAATCAAGTTCATCGGCACTCACAGAAATAGAGGAAAGTAGTAGAGATTAGAGGTACACGTAACAGATTCACTGCCATACAAAAAGTAGGTTTGGACCAAACTAAAAATGGATGGAGGAAAATGGGAAGTAAAAGTGTGTCACAGTTATGACCTAAAAGTTGTTAATAAGGTAATAGACATGTATTATATATAAAATTAAAGCAGGTTACTTATGGAAAACTACTGTATTGACATTTTAAATAAGACAATATTTCACAATGTCAACATGTCGGCGACATATAAGCCCACGGCAAATACAGGAAGTGTCTTCAGGCGATTAATCATCCCATGGTACTTAATCAGTTAAATAGGTTAGTAGCATTTCTTTTACAGGACGAAGCAATCAACCCCAGCATGTTTGCTGTTTGCGATTTACTAGGCAATATTTACGTTCAGTAGTTTGTCATTGCGTGTGATACTCGCATATACTAATACAGCACTTATGAGAATATCAGTATTTGTTCATAAACCACAATACGTGAAGAGTGATCTTTTGCCAATCCAATAATTTATTAGTCCCCTGCTTCACGAGAAACGTTCTCCGCATTCGGCTAAACATACGAGTAGAAAGGACGTAATTCCAGCTCCTGATACTGATAGCTCGGGGAAACACTACTGACATTCCTTTCAATAAAAACAAGACGCCGGTAATATCCTGGTTCGCGAAGTCATGGAGTTCACCTTGATTCCTCTTTATCTTAAAAGTCGGTTAAAAGTCGACAGGGTCGACTTAATTGCATCGGATTTTATCCCATATGGCTCAGTCTCTTTCCACAGCGCGGAAAGCGTCGAACAAAGTACGAAATCCGTAGCTCCAGCAACGACCCTTAGGAGTCTCCGAAAAGAAAGGATCCCTATTCACACCATGAGGAGTATTGGGTAGAGCTCCATATTTTTAGAGTGCATTGCGTGGGTGAGGTGGTCAATATCAAAGTGCAGCCTTTTACTTCCCAAGAAATGTCCTGGTACTTATTCTATGCTGGGTGATAAAAATAAATCCCGTTTCCAAAGGGATTCGAACACATTACCACCAGACCAGCAAGCAATCGTCCTAGTTATTACGCTACTGCTACTCCCAAGCTCTTACATAGCCACCCAATACTGTCATTTTACGACATCCTTGTTACGGGTACATTTCGAACAATAATTGGTATTAGCAATTGGCCGCTCATTGCTTTATGTCAATTTGTTGTTGAAAATTATACCACACATCAACACACAGATTATCATAAGCTACTTGAAATACTGGAATGGAATCAATCAATCAATCAATCATGTACCATGCCGGAAAGCGTGGGCGGTCATGATTCGCCATTTCACTCGATCACCAGAGTCGTGGATCAGCTCAGTGTTCCTGTCTCGTCCATGCCATGTGGCCAAGCCATCCAGGTATTTTCCTCTCGGTCTTCCTCTTGGTCTGTTCCCTTCGATCTTGCCAGCTGTCACTAAGTTCTCCAGTCCATTTCTTCTCATAACATGTCCAAAAAATGTTGACTGTCTACGTCTAATTTCTCTAATCAATCTACGATTTTCATTTGTCTCTTGTAGTACTTGGTCATTGGTTTTTCTATCTGTCCATGGTATTCTTTGCATTTTCCTCAGAAACCACATTTCTGCAGCCATCAGATGTTTTTCAGCTTGACTGCACATTGTCCAAGTTTCACATCCATACAAAAGAACAGGCTCTATGTATCCCCTCAACACTCTTTTTCTCTTTTCAATTGACAACATTTTATTGGTCAGAATGTTTTTCATCTTGCTAAAGGAATGGAATACTAGACAAAATCTCCTCGAATGCCTAAATCTAGTGTAAACATTCGGTATTTGTTCACTTCTATAGAATCCTCTCTAGTATCTGATACTTTGGTGAAGTCGGCATTGCTTGTAGTATTATTTGGTGTAGAAATATGCAAATCAGGGGCCGTGCGGAGTAATACACCTCGTACCTGTGACAGAATAGTGACTCATTTATACGCCAGGGCGACATTATGGATAACCGCTTGGTGACGACCCTGCCACGAGAAAATATAGTTCATAATATTTTTATCTAAATAGATTTCTAGTGAACATAAAATAAAATATTTTTCTATCATTATAAATGCTGGCAGATTCTTGCACATTTGCGTAACAAAATAAAGTGGAAAATACAAATAAGAAAAAAGGTATTGTACACATGATACTACTACAGCAAACAGCGAGCAGGTCAAGGATAAGTGTAGCGTGCCATTCAAGGTGAGAGTTTTCATTGGCCGACCATGTTTGGACTTCTAGGCGGAGGGAGGCGGGTGAAGTATGGGTTACTGAGTCAGGAAATGGGGCAGCTAAGATTGATGTTAACAGGTTGTTTTGGTCGTATACGTGGGGTGGTGGAGGTGTATTTTGTGGACCTGCAGACAGGGGTAGGTTAACCATTACCTCTTTTTTGTCCCTAGCAATTCTTACTTGAGCTTGTTATATATATATATATATATATATATATATATATATATATATATATATATATATATATATATATATATATATATATATATATATATATTTAATTCACACATCCTTTACAGGACATCGCTGTCTTATCGCTGGATTAGTTTTCATATTAAACTCTTGTTAACAACAGCTAATCTCTAGTCTGTATCCATTTCAGCATTTCAAATGCTATGTTTTAGCGCTCATAGAAAAGTTAGTCATTAATGCCAATTGTGAAACCAGCTTACAATGAATACACAATTGGTACGCCCTAACACCGCGCAGAAACCTCACCGAAGCTAGAAACACGTCAACATTAGGAACAATGGTGACGCGAGGATGGTGACAAAAGCGGCACATTCCAACTCATCTCGCCACGTTTTACAGCCTCTTGTAAAAATATTTTAGACAGAGCTACAATAAAAGTACAACAGCTAAAAGAAACCTAAGTTGTTCCCCGAGCAATTTTTTTTTTTTTTTAATTTACCGTGCGATATAAGAACCTTTATGTGATGATTCATTCGTAAATAATAGCGTTTTTTCTCCCACTCTGTATGCAGAGGTTCGTTGCTTAGTCTGTTGCTGTTCTCTTCTAGGGTTTAGCTATGCATTTGTTAGTGTTTCTTCTTCTGGCCTGTATGTAGTGGTTGCTTGTTTAAACACAGAAGCCCTAAACAACATATTGCAGGATTTATTGCCTGACATATTTCGCTGCATCTTGCCCTGTGCATATTGCAGAAATGTTTATATGATGTGAAGTGAATAAAAGAATAATATTTTAACCGAAGTACTAAAGTTGCTGGTATTATTCGAGCGTGGAGCATGTTATCCCCACGGAAGGCTAAGAACAATATCAGTGACTATATATTTAGTATTTCGGCCAAAGTGTTAAATTTCGGCCGAAGTATTGTTCGTTTATTCTCTTCAGATGATATATAACTGCAGTATGCATCTGACCAGATGCAGTGAGATATGCCAAGCAAGAAATCGTGTAATATAATGGTCGAGAGGATTGACTTCATTACACCAGGTTTTATCCCATATGGCTCGGACTCTTTCCACAGAGCAGCCTGCTGAAAGCGTCAAATAAAGCACGAACCCCGTAGCTCCAGCGAAGACCCTCAAAAGTCTCCGAGAAAAACGTCATTCGTGAACCTAAAGACGTAGTCCGAAATCGAACCCACAACCTTCAGAGCGCGAGGCAGACGGCTTGATCACTTCGCCACGGAGACTGGCAAAATTCGAGTAGTATATTGTTTATGACTTCTGTGTTTATATTCACTAAGGGAATGCAGAGTTTTGAGTTTCTTGTTTAGTCTGTTGTCTTCTACACTAGGGTTTAGTTATATATTTGTTAGTCTTTCCTCTACTACCCTAACATTTCTTAATTAGTGTACCTCTTCTACCTTATGTAATCTTATTTAGTGTTTCTGCTTATATCCTGTCGTGTCGAGATACTTTCTTTAGTTGTAGGTTATAGAGATGCTTTAAATATTTATTTAGCCTTTCCCCGTCTATCCTAGAGAACAGTGGTTGTAGCTAGCAAGCTGCCTACTAGCCCGGCAGTCATGTCCAAAACCGATTCTTGGCGTGCATTTTTGTTTAAATGCTGACCTGGACCCCAGGTCGACCCAGCCTAGATGAGTAACAGGAACAGTTACTGGGAAGTACAAGTGGACCACATGGTCCATCCATTGACGGTTGGTCCAAACATGTGGGGCTGGCAGCAAACACATAATACGTTTCATGTCGTGAGAAAAAGTCCTTTGGTTATTTTTTGTTTTAAACCTCTGCATAGGGTTAAATAATATCTTGTTAAGTTGTTCCCTCTGTAGCCTGGGGTTTAGATATTTTATGTAGTCTTTCTTCTTCTACGTTAGTGTTAAGAGATAATGTATTTAGTCTTTCCTCTTCTACCCTAGGGTGTAGTGATCTGTTGTTGACTCTATCCTCGACTACCCTAAGCTAAAGATCAAGTCTTGTATGTTTCTACCCGGGAAGGTTAACCCGGTCAACAAATGCCCGAAGAAGTCGGATGTGTCGGCCTAACGGCCCAAGAACGCAGCTCTGCTGTAAACAGGCACAACGCAGTCACGTCCGCAAAAAAAAAATCCGGATGAACGCAGAAGAAGAAGTATGTTTCTACAATTACATACATACATTGCACTGGTTTGCGGTAAAGAGAACCATGAAATGCCTTTCTAGACATCGAACAGCAAGCCCCTAAGGCAACCAGCGACAGAGTTAATGTTCAATGTCACATAAGACACAAGAAAGATACAACAGAGGAAGCTGCAGTTAAACCACGGGCAGTTATTATTCACCGTGTATTGTAAGTCACCTTGGCGTAATGAGTCATTGCACATAATATATAGCTTTTTTCTTATCCCCTGTATGCAGCGATCCCTTCTTTATTCTGTTCTGTTCTACCCCAGGGGTTAGAGATATATATTTTTAGTGGTTATTCTTATCACCTGTCGTGTCGAGATACTTTGTTTAGTTGTCTCCCTTCCAGTCTAGGGAATTCATTCATCATGTGCCATGCCGATAAGCGTGGGCAGTCATGTTTCGCCATCTCACTAGATCATCAGAGTCGCGGATCAGCTCAGTGTGGTCAATCCATCCAGGTATTTACTTCTCTGCCTTCCCCTTGGTCTCTTCTCTTCGATCTTGCCATTTGTCACCATGTTGTCCAATTTATTTCGTCTCAAAACGTGACCAAAAAAATAGTAACTGTTTACGTCTAATTTCTCTAATCAGTTTACGGTTTTCATTTGTTTCTTGTAGGACTTGATCATTGGATTTTCTATCTGCCCATGATATTCTTTCCATTTTCCTCAGAAGCCACATTTTCACAGCCATCAAATGTTTTTCAGCCTGTCTACTCATTGTCCACGCTTCACATCCATACAAAAGTACAGGTTCTATGTAGCACCCTACTAGTGGCTAGCACGCTTGCCAGCTAGTCCGGCAGACATGTTGAAATCTGATTTTAGGCCATGATGACTTTTTAAGAAAAAAACTGACCAGGATCCCAGGTCGACCTATATGGATAGCAGAAAAGTTACTTGGAAGTAACGACGGACCACATGGTCCAACCGGTGACGGTTGGCTTCAATATTTGTGGCTCGTAGCATATACCTAATACACCTCATGGTGTGAGAAGAGGGTTACACGAATGGATACGATAGTTCTAGCTCTTAAACTTCTGGTGCCCTGCCGGCGGGGTAGCGAGGTAAATTCCTACATCGGTGATTTGGGATTTAAAGGTTGACTTCTCGTTCAGAAGCAATGGTAAGTTACTGAAGTTAGAACAGCCTTGAAAATTAACCTAGAGTTGGGGTTGATCGCAAAGTCCAGCAAAGGACATCTTCTTCTTCTGCGTTCATCCGGAGTTTTTTTTCCGGACGTGATTGCGTTGTGCCTGTTTACAGCAGAGCTGCGTTCTTGCGCCGTTAGGCCGACACATCCGACATCTGCGGGCATTTGTTGACCGGGTTAACCTTCCCGGGGCAGCAAAGGACATGAAACATTTAAAAAAAAAGTATTAACTATTTTGTTTAGTTTCTCCCATTGTACCACGATGTTTTGGGGTAATTCATTTAGTCTTTCCTCTTCTATTCTAGACTCTTATGAAAAAAAGTCGCTTAAAAGTCGACAGGGTCGACTTCATTGCACCGGGTTTTATCCCATATTGCTCAGTCTCTTTCCGCAGCGCGGAAAGCGTAGCACAAAGCACGAACTCCGTAAGCTCTAGCGACGACCCACAGGAGTCTCCTGAAAAATTTAACTCGTGAACCGAAGGACGCGGCCCGGAATCGAACCCGCAACCTTCGGAGCCCGAGTCAAACGACTTGACCACTTCGCCACAGATATCTTCTTGACTTTGCCTCTTCTACCATAATCTATAGAGCAATCCCGCAGTCTTATATGTTTATACAGTTAAATACTTACATATGTTGTCCTGGTTCGCCGAACAGAAAACCATAACAAGCCTTATTGGGATTCAAACAACAAGTCCTCTAAGGCGGCAAGCGCGCAAGCTAATCTTGAACCTCGCCGAAGTTAAGCGTCACAATTAAAGTACACCAGACAAAAATGGGAATATGATAAATACCAATGAGGAAATGTGCAACACATGGAAAGAATATTTTATTGAATTACTAAATTGTGAAGCTCCAAGTAACATTTTCTCACAGGAAGAGGTTCTAACATGCGAACCACAAATTGAAGAACCTACATTTGAAGAAATCCTATATGTAATCACACGACTTAAAAACAATAAGGCAACTGGGACTGATGGAATTGCTGCTGAATTTATAAAGGCAGGTGGCCATGCATTACATCTAAAGCTATACGAACTAATAATAAAAATCTGGAGGACAGAAGAATTACCCCATGACTGGAAAGAGTCATTATTGATACCTATCTTTAAGAAAGGAGACAAGTTCCAATGTGGAAATTATAGAGGAATATCACTACTGTCCACAAGCTATAAGATACTATCCGCAGTATTACTAAATAGATTAAAACCATATTCAGAAGACATATTAGGTGACTACCAGGCGGGTTTTAGACAAAACAGATCAACAATAGATCAGATATTTATCTTACGACAAATAGCCGAGAAACATTGGGAATATAAAAGAGATCTCCATAACATTTTTGTGGATTTTAAAAAGGCTTATGATAGTGTCCATAGGAATAGTCTATGGAATGCTATGCAGGAATTTGGAATACCAAGGAAGTTAATCAACATGACCAGACTATGCATGGAAGATACTTATAATATAGTAACATATAAAGGCAGGAAATCAGACCCCTTCCAAATAACATCTGGCTTGAAACAGGGTGATGCACTATCGCCGCTACTCTTCAATCTGGCTCTAGAGAAAGTTGTAAGGAAGGTAAAAGAGGAATGTGATATTGGAGGAACATCCAAGCTGCTTGGTTATGCAGATGATATAGATATTATAGGGCAAAGTGAACAAAAGACATTGGAAATATTGACTCACTTAAAGGAAAAAGCCCAACAGATGGGGCTGGTTATCAACCAAGATAAGACAGAATATATGGTAATTTCAAGAGACGGAATGGCTAGAAACTCTGGCCACATACAAATAGATAATATGACCATTAAAAGAACGGAAACATACAAATACCTGGGTACGATCTTCAACTGCTCCAACATCATAAGGGAAGAAATACAAACTAGAATCAACTCTGGAAATAAGATATACTATGCACTACAACATCTACTAAAATCAAAGGCGCTATCTCGTAACACCAAAATCACAATATACAAAACACTGATCAGACCAGTTGTGCTGTATGGCTCTGAAACCTGGAGTACAACGAAAGGAGACGAAGCCTTGTTACAAACCTTTGAGAACAAAATTTTAAGACGCATCTTTGGACCCATTAGGGATACACAAAGTGGAGAGTGGAAAAGAAGAAGTAACAAAGACATTTATGATCTGTTTAAGTCCCCGCTAATCACTGGTATCATGAAGGCTAATAGACTACAATGGCTGGGGCATATAGAAAGAATGGAAGATAATAGGGAAACAAAACTCGCTTACACTCAGGAAATAAATGACCGTAGACCCCGAGGTAGACCAAGAAGGCGGTGGAGAGATAATACATGTACAGACCTACAAGCACTTGGAATCAACGACTGGCAAGAGAAGGTCCACCAGAGAGACGAATGGAGACGGATTGTATTTGCAGCAAAGAACCTCAATGGCTCGGAACGCTGAAGAAGAAGAAGAAGACAAACTCTAGCTATTCCTCGGGCATGTATGTTTCTGATTTACAGATCCGTATAGGAATTCGTATACAATAACTTTCCCTCTTCTGCTCTATACGTAGAACTTTCTTGTTTAGTGTGTCCTCTTCTACATTTGAGTTTAGTTATATATTTGTTAATACTTCCGCTTCTAAATTAGCGTGATTTTTTTACAGACCATGCGGTATGGCGTTGGTGATCATGTCTGTCCATAGCTTTCTGTCTCCCGCACTGTCAATCATTTTTAATACAGATGTTCCTATAGTTGTTTGTTATTCTTCATTTTTTTTTGCGCTCGCTCGCTTTGAACTCAAGCGTAGTCCATACACACAACTTCTAATAATACTGGGCTGAATTTTGCATGTGGATTAGCTTTCCCTATTAACAGTGTCCCTCGCCATCAGGCGAACGCACTCCGTCTTCAGAGGTACTTGCAATTCACGTCCCCAAGCCAAGGACGAGAGGTCAACGTTTTAGTCCAACTGTCTGGTGTAGGGGTTGAACCCCTTACCTCAGCATTAGCACACCGGATGTTTAAGAACATGCGTTCCTAGCCATTCGGCCATGCTGACCTCCTGTTATTCTTTTAATTCCATTGTCCGTCAGCAGAACATAGATATTTAAGACAACTCACTATCTGTAATATTTAAGACAACTCACTATCTGTAATATTTAAGACAACTCACTATCTGTAATATTTAAGACAACTCACTATCTGTAATATTTAAGACAACTCACTATCTGTAATATTTAAGACAACTCACTATCTGTAATATTTAAGACTATCACTATCTGTAATTTCTTGGTGCCGATAAATATGTATGTTGGAGGTCAGCATGGCTGAAAGGATAAGAGCGCACGTTTTTAAACATCCGGTGTGCTGATACCAAGGTAGCAGGTTCAACCCCTACACTGTTCAGTTGGACTAAAATGTTGACTTCTCTTCTTTGACTTGGGGACGTAAATTACAAATACTTCTGAAGTCGGAGTGAGTTCGCCTGATGGCGAGGGACACTGGCAATACGGAAAGCTAATCCACAGACACAAATCAGTCCAGTGCACCAGAATTAGTAGCACGCGTATGTATTACGCTTGAGTTCAAAGCGAGCTAACGCCTCCCCCCTCCCCCCCTCCCCCCCCCCCCTCCAAAAAAAATGTACCTGTTGCCATATTTGGTTTACCAATAGAAATATCCATAGTTTTTGTACACATTCCCAATTCTGTATTTAGTGCCAGCAGGTAAATTATGTGCCAGAGGCTGACTCTAGTGTTAATTCTTCACATACTCTAGGCCACGTCATATGAACTGTGGTGGTCAGTTCACTTCATTGTCGCTTTCCTTCCCAGACAGCTCCTGGAAACTTGTTTCGTACCCACTTTATGAGACTCCCCCCCCCCCCTCCCTCCCCTATACCCCAGAACCATACTGGTCGGGAAAAAATAACCTTGTCTTTGCTAAGCATTGACCCCGAATCACTGTCTTAGCAGGTAAAGAGCTAGGACACAGATAAGTATTTGTTAATCTATTTTTGTTTGTTTGTTTGTTCTGTGCTGACGAAGGCTTTGGCCGCAACGTCCATTGTTTCTTGTAGTTGTGCTTTGGTAAAGCTCTCAACCTACTTCTCGTTTTTCAGTGATTCATTCTTAGCAGGTAAGGGAATCTAACCACTAAACCACCAGGTCTCTTGGGCACCACCCACTTGGGACTGAATTCAGGAATGTCGTGACTAAATCCGCAAAACCGTTAAGCGGTCCCCATGACATTTCCACATCAATGAAACTAACATATCTCTAATAGGCGTTAGCTTTTCCATCGGTGCTTCAACTCAATCACTCATTTTTTCATCTTGTCAGACATCAGGTGGGTATATCCAAAACGAAGAATCATTCTGACAATAGGTTTAACAAAACTTCGTGTCAGTAAACGTAAATGCTGAAAGAATCAAACCTAATCTTGTGTACATTATGTTGCACTAGCAAACTATTAAAAGTATACATATAGAATAAAGGCATTGTGCTGCCACTGTTTAAATATACTTTATATAGTTGTCTATGCAAAGGGAGGTGGATTCATAAACTTACGGACGCTACATTCCACAAGCTGTTTACTTTTATGGCCGTTCCCCTAATCTCTATATTTATTATGCAGCCTAATTTAGAGGGGTAAATACATAAGCGTGACGACTGCAGTTTTAAGCTTTCCGACTAAATTTTATCTGTGTATATAGGTCAAATTATGTCCAACATATACGTAATATATGGTATAGAGATAGAGGGGATGTTCATTAACCCATAACTGATGTCAAAGATTGTTCCATGTCAGGTGCGGCAAGTTTTAAATCTATGTTCCAGTTTTGTATGTAATTAACGATAAATGGTCAGCTAATTGGACGTTAAACACAAAACAATAAATGTATACAAACACCAGGTCCTATAGAATGACCGTGCCGTGTGTGTGTGTGTTCAGTGTTAGACTGTTAGGACCACCACATTTTGTAGGCCTGGGGATACAGAGGAAAAGGTGGTCGTTTGATTTTCCCTCCCAAAGCGAACGACGAGAGCTGGCATCGAACTCTCGAACTCATTCCATTGTCAGAGTAAGGTTCGAACCATTACACCAAAGTATCCGCCATGTTTCTTTTTGCAGAACTATACCGGGTGTTTGTAAAGTCTCACTACACTTTGTATGTAGAACAGCTGTTTGTTGGAGAGTATGTTTTCCATTTGTAAGACGGAAAATATACTCTCCAACAAACAGCTGTTCTACACACAAAGTGTAGTGATACTTTACAAACACCCGGTATTGATCTCATCTGCATTTATGAAGGGCATAGTTGTCAAATATCACCATGAGAAAGCTAAACAAAAAGACTCCTAAAAGTCACCGCATCCCCTTTCTCTCTCTCTCTCTCTCTCTCCCCCCCCCCCCCCCACCACACACACAGCAACATATTTGTCTTAAGATTCAATGCCTGTGGGTTTAACAACAGCTAATCTAATCGCTGCCGGTCTCCCTGGTCTAGAGATTACAAGACTTTTTCCGTAATCTCGTATACTCTTGTCATTACTGTGACCTGTGCGAGATTTGGTAGCGGTTCTCTGTGCGTCGGTAACTTAGGGGTATGTGAGCCGGTCGCTAAGAAAGCAATGGCAAATTACTGAGCGTAATCTTGCCAAGCAATCAACAATCAACTGAAAGATGCTGATGTTCACAGCGATGTCCTGTAAAGGATATGCCCCCCCCCCTCTCCCAAAAAAAAAATCTAATCGCTAGGCGGGCGCGCTGGCGAACTCGATAGCCAACTGCACTGATAATGTCATAGGCACGATCGGTTGCGGTTTCCACACCCTGGCTCGTCGCTTGCCAAATTAAGGGAACGTTGGCCACCTATTTATCCGTGTATTCAGGCCAACAATATGTGACTGCGCCGTCACATCACCTATCCATCGCAGGAAATTTCTTTGGGACAAATGAAACATCGAATCGCCAGGCTGACTTGGACCCAGCATTAGAATGGATACCAGAAAATGACATAGAACATAAAGGCGACCCGGCGTGATACTGACCACGTCACCAATAGAGTGTCGATTGGTCTATTCAAAATATGGGGCAAGCACCACGTGCCAACACAACTCAAAGTGTTAAAAGGCTTCTTTACGTTGTTCTTTACAGGTGGCAATCATGCACGTAACTATCAACAATTCCACACTTTCTGACAAGATTAGAACAATGAAGAAATCAAAAGACTTGTTGAATAATGAGATTAATTACGTGTCCGTTTGTGCGTGCACACGTGCGTACCGAGGCATGCTATTCTGCTGATTTTTGCAGCAAAATTTTGTTCACACGGTCCTGATGTAATAAAGTATTCATGCAATTCAAAACCCACTTCACACCAGACCAATAATTATGAAAGACTGCTACCCCTGTTTTTAGAGATGGCAATAGAAATTCTCCCACGGTGATCGTCAATACGTGCAGTATGTAGGGCAGCATTCAACTTGTCAATTGTATAGAATCATGTTATGTGGCAAGATCTATTCTGTACTCGTGGGTAAACATCATAATGGGCGTGACAAACTGCAGGAGGACTGCGGCTTTAGAGTGTATTCGGTGAAGCGACTTTTGTAACGGCATTCAGTAACATGAAAGGCCATCTTTACATTTCAGCTACCAGGCAAGCACAGACATAGTTGACAATTGTTTCGCAGTTCAGATCTGCATTTTTTTGGGTTTCAAGTTTCGGGTGACATTTATATTTGTTACTCATGGACAACACACGCGGGGGAGGGGAGAGAGAGAGAGAGAGAGAGAGAGAGAGAGAGAGAGAGAGAGAGAGAGAGGGGGGGGGGTGGGGAAAGGAAGAAAGAGAGAGAAAGAGAGAGGGGGGGGGGTGAGAAAGAATGCATCTCAGAACATGGAATAAGTGAACACTCATGCGCACAGATGAACACACATACAGAGGTGTCAACAAATGCCAGCAGAAGTCGGATGTGTCGGCCTAACGCAGCAAGAACGCAGCTCTGCTGTAAACAGACACAACGCAATGACGTCCGAAAAAAAAAAAAAACAACTCCGGATGAACGAAGAAGAAAAAGAAGAAGAAGAAGAAGAAGAAGAAGAAGAAGAAGAAGAAGAAGAAGAAGAAGAAGAAGAAGAAGAAGAAGAAGAAGAAGAAGAAGAAGAAGAAGAAGAAGAAGAAGAAGAAGACGACGACGACGACGAAGAAGAAGAAGAAGAAGAAGAAGAAGAAGAAGAAGAAGAAGAAGAAGAAGAAGAAGAAGAAGAAGAAGAAGAAGAAGAAGAAGCACATAACAGCTTGGTACATGATCCAATCTCTTGGTAAATCATCACGATTACGGCTGCCGGAGTGAGGAAATGAAGTATGGAACTGATGACAATCATCGAAGGTTATGATGGTTCCCAAACATAGCTACCCAGCGGTCAAAGGCAATGTCTGTTGCTTATCACCTTCGGTTTACCAGGCGCATGTGCCAAAGGTGTAGCCAACGCGTTTCACAATCCCACATATCGAACTCGGAATCATCCGCGAACACTTTGCCAGCAGATCGCCTGGCATTTATTTTAACCATGAATGAACGATTATCATTCAGAAAATAATGACAAATTACAGGAAGTCAAGTTGCCTAAAAAATCTCAAACAGCCAAACATTTCTCAGGTTCATTATGACGTCATGTGAAGAGCACGCAAGCTTCTTCAATGTTAGGTAATAATTTGGTAAGACTCGCATTCACGTAGATATATACCGGTTTTTGTTGGTTGTTTGTGAGCTGATGAATTATTTAGCCGTAACGTCCATTTTGTTACTTATGCTCGTGTTCAAGTAAAGCTTTACCGTTTACTTCTTGCTATTTAGTAATCCATTCACGAGACTTGTATATAGAACTCTGCTGAATTCATTAAAAGCCATGACGGCACGATTGGAATGGGGTGGTTACATAATACTGAATCCAGGTGTTAAGCAGCATTGAATCCGTGTTTCCCCTCTGCCGTGCGTCCACCTTGACGAGGTAGAGGGGCTTGAGCGTTCCAATGACCCCAAGAGCTATGCCGACGGTAGCACAGCTACTGGTAGGGTCACCCATGTCGGACAGGTCAAGGGAGAGGGACCAGACGAAGCGACGTACAAACCTGCTGCCTTGTAGGTAGACTGGGGACAGTCAAAGGCTAGGGAAAGCATCCCGAACAAATGCTTGTCGAAATCGGATGTACTGAGCCACAGGCTTGACAAAGAAGTGCAACGTAACTTTATCATTTCATGATGCCACAGATGAAAATTAATCGTTATGGTGCTAATCCCGTGAAGTCCCATCAGGCGGTGATAGTGCCGGGCCCCCTGCCTCGAGGGGGTCCACCCATGACTACTGGTGGTCACCTTCCCCTGTGCTGTGGAGTCAAGGCACAGAGGAGTAGGTTAAGAGCTATTGACCAAACACCCCGGACACTCAACATACTACAATGGAATGCAGAAGGAGTTTATAACAAGAAAGCCTCCCTAACACAGCGTCTTCATAAAGAT
The DNA here is from genome assembly GCA_963921405.1 of Cepaea hortensis. Classification (NCBI taxonomy): domain Eukaryota; kingdom Metazoa; phylum Mollusca; class Gastropoda; order Stylommatophora; family Helicidae; genus Cepaea; species Cepaea hortensis. The sequence goes on along the minus strand of OY992880.1, from coordinate 54,401,474 downwards.
AGAATAGATGTGGCATGCATTCAAGAGACACACCTCAACGCCAATCGCACATTTTCAGTCGAGGGATATCAGGCCACACGTTTCGACCGCGAAGGACACAAAGGAGGAGTTGTAATACTTACACGAAATACAATACCTTGCAGCGAAGTATCTGTGATCTCTGACAACCAAACGGAAATTATAGGTGTTGATATAATGATAAAGGACGTGAAAATAAGAATTTACAATCTGTATAGCCCGGCAGATAAGGATCTTACACTCTCAAACATGGAAATAACTGACACAAATTGCATTGTTGTCGGAGACTTTAATAGCCGTTCAGAAAGATGGGGATACCCAGATACTGACAAAAGAGGAGATGAAGTGGAGGACTGGGAAATAGACTCAAATCTCCATCTACTCAACAAAGCGGATGACACACCGAGCTTCTACTCCAGAAGATGGATTACCACTTCTACTCCAGACTTAGCTTTCTGCACAGGAGACATCCTCCACAAAATCGATCGCCATGTGCTTGACCAATTAGCAGGTAGTGACCACAGACCAATCAAGCTTGTAATAAATATGGAGTATGTTCCACAGGAGCAAAAGCCTTTGCCCCGTTGGAATTACAAACGAGCAGATTGGGACAGATTTGCCATACTAACAGACAAATATTGTGAAAACATAAATACACGATATGGCAACATGAAGCAAATGGTGGAAAGTCTAAACAGAGCAATAATACAGGCGGCCACTGAGTCTATTCCAAGAGGAGCGAGGAAAAATTACAAACCAATCTGGACTGAAGAACTACAAATTTTGGAGGACAAAGTTGAAGATGCTAGGAAGACCGCAGAGAGAGAACAAACAACTGAAGCGAACATCTCTCTCAAAGCCATCTCAGCAAAATATAAAAGAACAGTAAATCAAACAACAAGAGATTGTTGGAGGAAAAAAACAGAAAACCTGAATTTTGACAGGGATGGAAACAAACTATGGAAACTAGTGAAAGCCATGAACAATGAAGGACCTAGAAGCAAACAAATAACAATTAAACAAGGAAATGCCTTGCTTACAGGAAAAAAGGTTGCAAATGCACTAATGGAACACTATGCCAGTGCAAACCACATTGATATTACAGCCGAGCAGAAGAAAGCAATCAAAGATAAACAGATACATCATAGATATACAGAGACAGCAGCAGAATATATGATGGCAAATCTAACAATGGAAGAAATGGAACAGGCAATGAATACCCTAAAAAAGAAGACATCACCAGGAAAGGATGGAATCACAAATGAAATGCTAATAGGACTAGGCACTAAGGCAAAAAAGAAACTACTAGCAGTCCTAAATTACAGCTGGAAGAGGGGAATAGTCCCACAGGCATGGAAGGAAGCTATACTAATACCAGTCCCAAAGAAAGGAAAAGACCTGGAAGAACCAAATGGCTATCGACCTATCAGTCTTCTTAGCTGTGTAGGAAAATTAATGGAACGCATTATCAATGGCAGGCTAACATGGCATCTGGAAGAAAACCAACTCTTAACACCTCACCAAGCAGGATTCAGAAAGTACAGATCCACTGAAGATCAAATAACCTATATAGCTCAGGAAATAGAGGATGCCTTCCAAGAGAAAAAAGCACACACTAGCGGTCTGGATAGATTTAGAAAAAGCATTTGATAAAGTATGGAAGGAAGGACTGAAAGTAAAACTGCAAAAAATGCATGTTTGTTGGAAAATGTACAAATGGATCAGCCACTACCTTGAGAACAGAACTGCCAAGACAAAAGTACAAGGACAAACCAGCAAAATGATGCTATTGGAGCAAGGTGTCCCCCAAGGAGGAGTTCTTTCACCAACATTATTCCTAGCATATATAAACGACATCACGGAAAATTTTCCAGCCAGAGTACACACATCATCCTTTGCAGATGACCTAGCCATATGGACATCTGAAGAATATATTAGTACAGCTAACAGCAGAATACAGCAAGCCCTATTAGCGCTAGAGGACTGGTCAAAATCATGGCTAGTGAAGATAAGTGAGGAGAAAACAACATGCACAGTGTTCTCCCTCTCAACTAAAACTCAGCAACCTAAGCTGGTATTGAATGGAAAAATAATGCGCCATGAAGAAAATCCAAACCATCTAGGAGTCACCTTTGATCGTCGCCTGACATGGAAGACACAGGTTGAGAAAAATCGAACAAGAGCAAGGCAAAGAATGGCCATCATGAAAAAGCTTGCTGATACAACGTGGGGAGCAGATGAGAAAGTTCTCAAGAAGTTATATACTTGACGGGTGAGGCCAGTACTGGAATATGGCATTGCAGCTTGGGCAACAGCAGCTAAGTCAAACTTTAACAAAATAAGTAGAGTCCAAAATCAAGGAATGCGAATCATAACTGGAAGCCTGAAGACAACGCCTATTAATGAATTAGAAAAGATCACTTGTTTACAACCAATGCAGGATAGAAGAGATAGCAGAGCCCAGCAACAAGCTGAAAAATTTAGAAGATTGACAGACCACCCTATGTATAAAAGGTTTACTGGTTTTGGAAAGGGAAGACTGAAGCGTAGCAACTTTGTAGAAACTGCAAAACGAAAGATTAGGGCAGATCCCATACTTAACATATCAACAGTCAAACCCATTTACAATGCAGACAAGTTCCCAGCTTGGAGACAGCAGCAACTGCCTGAGATGATAGAAAACATTCCTGGTATTGAGAAAAAGAACACTCAGTATGAAACCGAAAGAAGAGAAATAACCCTAAACTACATAAAAGAACATTACCCAAGCAGCAATTGGACCCATGCATATACAGATGGATCAGCCAAAAATTCAGTAGAGAATGGAGGAGGAGGAATTCTCCTAAATTTAAAAAATGGAGTGAAAAAAACACATTCAGTGGCAACTGGAAAGTTCTCAAGTAACTTCAAAGCGGGGGTAGAGGCTCTGAAAACTGCAGCAGAAATGCTCTTGATGGAGGAAAATAAAGAGACGCAAATAGCTATCTTCACAGATGCAAAGTCAGCTGTCTCAATACTGAAGAGCAAAAACAGCACAGAACTAGCTGACCTAAGAGCAGCACTCCATGGTCTATGCCAGAAATCCAAAAAAGTTATAATACAGTGGATCCCATCACATTGCAGTATACCTGGAAATGAAGAGGCTGACAGACTGGCAAAAGAGGGCGGACGACTACCACAGCCTGACATAGACATAACCTATAATGAGGCAAAGAGGTTGATAAAAAGCACTTATAGAACCAAATGGGAATCAGAGCATCCAGGCCAGCAGAAGGATGATGCATATTACAAACTCGACCGAAGAGGACAAGTAGCAATCTTCAGACTCCGCACAGGACATAACAGGCTGAAATACCACTTGTTCAACAAACTAAAGATAGGAGATACAGATGAATGTAATTGTGGAACTGGTAAAATGACAGCTAAACATTTGCTGCAAGAGTGCCCAATATATGCAGAACAGAGAAAGATATTTTGGCCCACACCTGCTTCATTCGAGGACAAGCTCTATGGAGATATCAACAAGCTCAAGTCGACTGCAGCTTACTTTAACTGTATTCAGGTTAACATTTAAATGTAAATGATGAAGTATTTAGACTGCCACTCTTCATACCACAGGCATGTCGGTTACACAAGCCTCCCAGAGGCATGAAATGGAATATTGCTTGGATAGCAAATCCATTATGTGGAAAGTCCGAATCGAAAGCTCACTGTGTGGGCTTCATAATAGGTGGAAAAAGTGTCCTAGTGGCACAAAATGGAATATTGCTTGGATAGCAAATCCATTACGTGGAAAGTCCGAATCGAAAGCTCACTGTGTGGATGTCATCTGCACACTGCATTCTTCTGGCTTCTGGAAGAACAGCCTATGGTGAACGGAAGGCCCAATATACGGAAGTGAGGCTAAGCAGCCATGTGCAGGACGTGACGATTCCTTGGGTGAGCCCAGTACCAGAGCGCTGTGTGTTGGCTCTGCAATTATGGAAGCCTCCTTGGATGGCGGGGAATGCCCATGGTCTGCCCCTGCCTTCCCTTGAGGGCCGACCAGGATGCCTTTGGCTGTTCTATATGGGCCAGCTGGGATGGGAGATAACATCACAACAGTGAGAGTCTAACGTCCTAAGAAACCCCCCGGGAAGGTTAACCCGGTCAACAAATGCCCGCAGAAGTCGGATGTGTCGGCCTAACGGCGCAAGAACGCAGCTCTGCTGTAAACAGGCACAACGCAATCACGTCCGAAAAAAAAAACTCCGGATGAACGAAGAAGAAGAAGAAGAATCCGTGTTTTAAATTAATAGCGAATCGATGTGTTCAGCAACAACGGAACTAAGTTTTCAACCAGAGTAAAATTGACGTATTAAACAATTGTGGGAAATGTATTAAGTAACAGTGAGTGCACGTGTTAAATATAACAGCCAATCAATGTTTTGAATTACAGTCAATCAATGTGTTAAATAACAGCGAATCAATGTGTTAAATAGCAAATATTGCGTGTTCTAAATAACAGTTAATCAATGTGTTAAATAACAGATAATAAATGTTCTAAATAACAATGAATTAATGTGTTGAATAATAACCAGTCAATGTTTTGAATAACTGTGAATGTGTTAAATAACACTCAATCAACGTGCTAAATAACAGTGAATCATTGTGTTAAATAACAACTAATCAATGGGTTAAATAACACTCAATCAATGCGCTAAAAACTAGCGAATCAATGTGTTAAAAAACAGTGAATCAATGAGCCTGTGTGTCAAATATCAGTGGCTCAAAGAATCAAATGGGAGTCGAGGTAGCACAGTGGCTAGCACGTTTGCCTGCCTGCCCGGAGGTCACGTGTTCGAATCCACATTGGGGTGTATGGTCAAATTGACCGCGGCTGCCAGGTCGACCAGTCTAACATGGGTATCAGGAAATATCATGAGAAGTAAAAGCCGCCGGTGAAATATTAACTACATGACTCATCGATTACCGATTGGTCTATAAAAATATAAGTCTAGTACCAAATTTTTTGGACATGTTATGAGAAGAAATGGACTGGAGAACTTAGTGACAACTGGCAAGATCGAAGGGAACAGACCAAGAGGAAGACCGAGAGGAAAATATCTGGATGGTTTGGCCACATAGCATGGACGAGACAGGAACACTGAGCTGATCCACGACTCTGGTGATCGAGTGAAATGGTGAGTCATGACCGCCCACGCTTTCCGGCATGGCACATGATTGATTGACCAAATGCCGGTTAGTTGTAAGGAGTGTTAAATATTCCTTTACTGTACTTGCTTCCTTAATGTGTTAAATAACAGCAGTAGGTCAGCATGGCCGAATGGATAAGAACGCGTGTTCTTAAACATCCGCTGTGATAATGCCGAGGTAATTGGTTCAACCCCTACACCGGACAGTTGGACTAAAATGTTGACCTATCGTCCTTGACTTGGGGACGTAGATTACAAGCACCCTTGAAGTCGAAGTGCGTTCGCCTGATGGCGAGGGACACTGCTAATAGGGAAAGCTAATCCACATGCAAAACTCAGCCCAGTACTACCAGAAGTGCAGGTCTCTCTGGCCGAGGGGTTATAACACTTTATCCGTAATCCCGTTTATCACACAGAGTCTCATAGCGGGCGAGAGCTGGAAGCGGTTCGACCCCCGCTGGTGACTTGCGGGATAACTGAGCCGGCCGCTCAGAAAGCAATGGCAAACTACTGAGCGTAATCTTGCCAAGAAATCAACAGACAGCTGAAAGATGCCGCTGTTGACAGCGATGTCCTGTAAAGGATATGCGAATTTAAAAAAAAAAAAAAAAACTACTAGAAGTAGTGTGTATGTACTAAGTTTCAGTTTTTAAAAAAAAGCCAATTGAAGTGTCGAATATCAGTGAATTAATATGGTATATAAAAGGGAATAAATTAGTTAAATAACAACAAATCAATATGGTAAAAATCAGCGAATCAGTGTGGCAAATGTACGTAAATCGGTGTGGCAAATGTATGTGAATCGGTACTCTAAACACAAGTGAATCAGCATGGTAAATATGAATGAATCATGTGTTCAATAACAAATCAATGCCAATGCAGTAAAAATAATATAACTAGGGCGGTAAATATCAGTTGGAGGGGGAAAGGGGGGGGGGGAGGAAATAAGATTTGAGGGTAGGCGAGTGTAACACGGCAACTCTTCAACCTGGTTTAGTCCAAAATGCACTAGCGAAGTTGACAGCGAACTCAGATGGTGATGTCATGAACACGGTCGGGCGCGGGTTAGATTCCTGGGCTTGTCGCTTACCGAAAATGAGGACAGGAATCGGCCACCTAATCCTCCCTGCATTCAGGCCTAAGAAACGTCATGGCGATATTATATCGCAGATCCATAGCAGGAGACTTCTTCGGGACAAATTAATGTAAGCCACAATCCTCCAGTATGTCTCTTCTCTATGTTTAAATGCTAATAATAGTGAAATGTATATATGCCAAGATGACTTCTTTGTAGGGTTTCTCTATAATTATAAACTGAACAGATACTAGGACAGCCAATGGGAGACCGTGAGGTCAGAACGAACAGTTGTGTCACATAAAATAACACGGTGTCCAGTTTCTGTTTTCTATCTCACAATAAAGCAAAGGTTCTCAACCAGTTCAGGCCACATTCTCCTTTCTTTTGCCATCTGTTGCAGATCCCATTATTTCCTCTGCATATTATTAATTTCTGTTTCCAATTACCTGCTCGGCGCACTTTTTTTTAGGTCACCATCCAGGGCCGGATTAAGCCATCTTGGTGCCCTAGGCACAAACCCACATGGGTGCCCCCTACTGCCCCGGGCCCCCGATCCTCCACTGACTGCTGGTATGTTCAATATTATGCAAAAAACTAACAAAGAAAAACAGTTGTGAAATGTAAACACATATGTTTGTACTACTATCACTCATATAAAACCTACAATAAGGTATTTCTGTATTAAAATTAATAGTTAATTAATTTTGTAATAATAGTAGACAAAAATACTGTAACTTTTTTGATAGATAAGAAAGTCAGAGAGAGCACACATTTACATTTTAAAGTTCTTTTTTTCTAGATTTACGTCTGGCAAAGTTTTTGAGTACATCATCAAAGTTAATTTTGCGCAACAAGTCTGCCTCAATCATCAGCAAAGATAAGGAATCAAGCCTTTCTTGTTTCATTGTCGATCTACTTGGATTTTTTGTACGTTTCAACTGAGAAAAAAAGCGCTCAGTTGAACAGTTCGTAACCATTAATGTTAAAAATATGCGCAAGACGATTTCTACATTTGGAAAAGCACACTCGATGTTGTCTCTAACTATTACTTTGTAGAGTTCTGCATGACTGAACGTGTTGTTGTCAGATTTTGATGCACGAAATTTGTGGCGAATATATGAGTGGAACTGTTGTAGTTCAGTATATAAATTATTGTTCAGATCTTCAGGATAATCATTTATTAGTCCTTCATAACACTGAGATGTTTGTGGTACATCGACCAAACAAGAAAATCGAACTGCTAGATCATTATATACCTGTCCTCGTCTACTCGTCTCTGTCTCAAGCAGATATACGAAATTTGTCTCTGGCATTCTGAGATACCTCAGGAGCATCACCATCAATGACCACTGTCTTTCGTTTACGATTACGGGTCAAAGTTGACTTATAATCCACACCTGGTGTTATTTCTTTTGCAGCTTCTTCAAATCTTTCAAATTCATTCCTAGATTCATGCAAGTGATCTGCTAGTGAAGAATACAAATCAGCACACGTTTTCAAGTTCACGTGCTCAATTTGTAGAGCTTGACTGATCCTGTGAAAATGTTGTAACACTTCTTCCCAAAAAACAAGCATGAAAGCAAATTCTAATTCTTGCATCTTCTTTGCAATGTTTTCTGCTTCTCTTCTGGTGTCCCCCTTCTGTGACTGGTCTTCTTGTGAACATTCTAACGCTTCTATAATCTGAGGATGAGACATTAGAATGGCTTCAGTTGCAACAGCATGTGCTTCCCATCTAGTATCGGAAAGGGACTTTACCAGCTTTTCATTCACAAGGCATCCTTTCAGAATCTTCCATCTTTTGGTTGAAGCTGAGAAAAAAGTATAGATCAGTTGCACTGTATGGAAGACGTTTACTGCCTCTAAACAAGAGTCAACGGCACTTCTGCCTACCAGATTTAGTGAATGGGCAGCACAGGGTATGTATATAACAAACTCATTTCTTCTAGAATTTTTTTCTGCATGCCTTTGTAGCACCCAGACATATTAGCTGTGAATGTACATCATTCAATGACACGTCGACAAATTAGCACTATTCACAATTGTTTTCACTAGCAGACCAAAACGGAAGTGAATTTGTCGCTACGCATTAGTGCGTTACGTAGCACAAACATATCCCAGAAAAGTCAAAAAATAGCACACAAAAAAACTTGAAGAAAAATAACAAAAAAAAAATAGCAAAAAAAAAAAAAACAAACAAAACTGGGTGGGGGGTATTTTACCCCCGGGTTGTGGGACCAAGGTTAAATAATGTGCGATTCAATATTACATTTGCGATTTGCTTATGCCATGCAATTACGCTACCGGGACAATATACACATTTTTCTTGAGGACTTGTGGTGCCCCCCAAATGCTTGGTGCCCTAGGCACGTGCCTTGTTTGCCTAATGGTTAATCCATCCCTGTCGCCATCTATTTCTTTTGTTGCGTGAGACCCCAAGAAAGAACTCTCTATTTAAACTACAGTATTAGCATGTTTTCTCAGTGTGTCACATTCAGCACTTATTCCACACTCTTGACTCTTGACTCCCATGGCAATTTATGCCTCTCCCATCCCACCCCATCCCATGGGATTCCCATTATAATATTAATATGGAATACAGCTCAAATAAAATTATTAAATTTATGAAAGTTTAGGTTTAGTGTCTACTAAATAGGACTATATGTACAAAGAGACACGTAAAACGACAGAATTTATTAATTTTAATATTCAAGAGTATTTAAATATTATTTAATTATTATTTAATATTCAAGAGTATTTAAAGAAAAGTTTAAACTAAATATGACAATCTCAGTCATTCTGACTGACACTCTCATTCTGTTTTTGAGTCACTCTGCTCATTCAGCACATTATCAGTTAGTTAGTTAGTCGAGGTTCCAACTTCACGGCAACGGGTCGTCCCCATTATGCTCCATTCCCGTGCCAGCGAATATCACACAAAATGCTCCCCACTGTCCAATGTGAAAAGTGGAATAGACAGGAGTCTCGGCAATCCAACAGCCCGCACATGTACACTGTGCATAGTGCCGCCGTCAGAATATCAACACAAAATTCATCCAAGAATACCACAGTTCATCGTCGATGGACTCGTCAGTCACAAGAAAGGCCTCATTGACCCGGGTTTTCTCACATAGCTTGGTCTCTTACCGCAGGGAGACCCGCCGAAATTGTCGCATAAAGCACGAACTCCGCAGATTGAGCGCCGACTCCAAGGCGTCTCCCGAAAAATGCACTCGTGAACCGAAAGGGCAAAACAGTCAATTCAGCAACCGCCGGTAGCCATTGATCCGAACATGCAGTTCACTGTACAGGACGGATGTAAAAGCGTTCCACGCGAATTTCACAGCTCACGGTGTCGCCCACGAACTCACCCAGTAGCAGAGCGACGGAACCATGCACTACCAGTCCAACATGAGGAAAATGCGATTGCAAACCGTAGCCACAAGTATAAACACGCCACAGGCCTTAACGGCCCAACGCCTAACCGCCATGCTGGCGACCGGAAGACGAGCACATTATCAATTTCCTGCTGATCGACTGTTTCCAATAATTCAATTAATCCAGGTAATCCCTAAACCATTTCCACAATTCTCATCTTTCGTGCAAATCTGCTATACACAGAGTTTATAACGAGAGCTGGTAACATCCGTTTTCGTAATTAACTCAGCAACAATCCAACTGCACTAAATAAGCGCTCTACTGCTGCTAATGACACTTTTTTTCCCCTTGTTTTTCTTCGCATATCCTATTTATAGGACATCGCTGTCAACACCAGCATTTTTCTGCTGTTGTTGATTTCTGGGCGGCCGGTTCATATACCCCCGTAAGTAACCAACTGGTATGGCCAAAACAATTTTCGCACTTGCTTTTAGCAGTGGAAACCTATGTTCATTTTCCCAATCATTTAATGGTTGTGAAGTTGGTTGCCGTAATTGTTGAAAAATCGTGATTTCATCTGGAGACATTTGTTTCTGGGGTAATTAAACTTAAGTGCTTTGTTTGGTGGAGGATTAAAAAAAATAAGTCAAAATCACTTTTCGGCTTTTGTTCTACAATTCCTGCTACTTTACATACAGCAGATGATTCAGAAGAAAGATTTAAATCCTTGCTGAATGAAATAACAGTTGGAACAACAGACTTAGAAAAAGCGATCCAATCATTGGCCCATTTATTGGTGTCCACATTCCCTTTCTTCTTAATAACAACTGACTTCACAATGTCTTCTATTTTTGCTGGTGACGCACCAAAATGTAATCTTATATAATAAAAGGCTATATGTATTTATTTATTTATCCGGTGTCCCACCACATGATAAAGAATAGATACAAATATATAAAGAAACAAGAAGGATAAAAAGCTTTTAAAAGGTAAAAAATAAACAAAATTAAGGGTAGCTCTGACGTAGAGCAAGTTGCTATGACATGGCTACTGTCCCATGCTGTCCCATGGGAAATACAAATGTGTGCTGTCCCATCCCATACCATCCAATGGGACCTTTCCCATGGGAATCCCATGGGAATATCATTCCCATAGCCAAGCCTGCCTTTAGGTCCAGACAATGGACTTTCTAGTTATACTACTCTCAGGGTGTCTCTATCTGTGTCCTACCCAACCACGGTGTCTCTTGTCTCTACTCTTGATATACCATGTATGTGTTTTATTTGTGATTCCGTCGTACCACTTAAGTCCTTCCATTCTGTGCAGGCAACAAATAATTAATCGTTGCAGGTTATTAATAATTGCATTAGTCGTTATCGATGTTTTGTATCGATACAGTAGTACCGATTCAACTTTCTAAACACATACTGTATGCCCCTTGCAGAACTTTGCCTGGCAGTTGTACGTTCAGTGGTTTTCCAGTACGTTCTGAGCGTGAAGTCAACGTTTAAATTCAAATTCATGCCGATGTAGAAATTGAACAGCCTATCTCAGCATCAGCGCGACGGAAGTTTAAAAGCGAGTGCTCTTATTCTCTCGACCCGTCGCTCGCCTTTAACACTAGAGTTTAACATTCTAACTGTGATTCGAAATCTAATTCACTTCGTCGTAAATACGTTTCGTTTTACTGTCGCGTGTCGTTTGTATCGTTAATAAATATATCAATATGTTCCATGGTCTTTGTCTGCATTGTAACGTAAATAGGTGTACGATTCCGTTCTCGACGTTCGAATTCATCAAGGCTGAGTTTCTTAACGAAAAGGGCAAGTGACCCCCACGCGAACTCTCCTTAGTGGCTTGTTACAACATACATCGTGCAGAATGAAATGCATCGATTCAGAGGTCGCGGGTTGTGAGTTTTCGCTGGATCTTTTCTCCAGGACACTCAGGTGTGGCTGGAAATGAATAGGCAGATAGATTGGCTGGTGCCGCATCATTGAGGGATGATTTTGTGCGTGATAACGCAGATGTGGTGAAGGCCCTCTGGGAGAATGTGGTTAATGCAGAAGAACAGATAGACTATCATGGTCTAGAGAGAATACAGCAGCAAGGGGTGGTCAGATGATCTGGTCAACAGCCGTCACTCAGAGGTAAAGCAAGACGAACATATAATCATACTGCAACGACCACCATTAGTATTATAACTCTACGCTGGCTGTTGAAGATGAGGGCTGAGCGCCTATAGGAATGCCCCGAGTGCGGTGATGTCGGTTCTTGACTCAACTCAACTCAACTCAACTCAATTCAACTCAACTCAACTCAACTCAACATAGTAGGTCCTTTGTAGGACGTAAAGAGCAATTCCAGGTTTTTACAGGTAATTTTACGTGTAGATGTTCACCTGACCGGTGAGTGGAACAAACCCACGGCCCCGGCGTTACAACGTTATTATTCTTTGTTTATCCTATGGACCCCTGTAACACGCGGGCGGAGTGACCTCATTAGTTGACTCAATATGTAACCAGTGATTTACATTCCACTCCCCTGCCAACCCAGATGTCATTGCCTCAAGCGGGAGGTCACATACTTGAGCAAGTGGAATTCCCTTCTGCTTAACTTACCTTCCTTAACAGAAAGCGCAGTGTGACATGAGAGCAACGGGCAACCGAAGTAGCTATTGTAGGAAGTAGGAAGTAGCTGAAGTAGGAGCCTGAAGTAGCTATTGCAGTCCATTGTGTATTGTTAAAAGCTTGTTTGTTCTTCTACTTTGAATTACTTTCCTGTCATCATCATCATCATCATCATCATCATCATCATCATCATCATCATCATCATCATCATCATCATCATCATCATCATCATCATCATCATCATCATCATCATCATCACATCATCAAAATCATCATCATCATCATCATCATCATCATCATCATCATCATCAGTGCCTAGCCGACTGGCGTGGGCAATCATGATTCTCCATATCTTGCGATCTCCAATGGCATGTATCAGTTCATTTGCTGACTCCTTTCTTTACCATGACACAAAACCGTCAACAATTTTCTCTCGTCGTTTTCCTCTATCTCTTCTTCCACAAATATTTCCAGTTGTTGATGTCTGATGTTTTTGATAAGTTGTATTTGTGACCTAGCCTCCCTCAAAATGTCCAGATTGCTGATTTAGGCTGACCAATGAATTTTCAGCATTCTTTAATGCAGTGGTTCTCAACCTTTTTTTTCACCATATGTTGAGAATGTCATTCATCCCCTTTCGTATTTACTCCCTTTAAATCCCCCCACCCTTCCCCTACACAGTATACGTACAATTGGAAGCTAACTTTAATGACACATACTAGAACAATTTTAGACGTTACATAAAAGTGAGTTGTGGGTCTACTTACGTTATACGACGAATTTCAGAAGGGCGAGGAGTACAGAACTGTAAAGTATGGAGGGAAAAACAATATCAAGTAATCGGTTCTTGTATTAACGCGATCTTTAAATAATCTTAATCCCCCCCCCCCCTGGAAACCCTAAAATTCCTCCCTAGGGGGCGGGGGAATTCCCCACCGGTTTAGAACTACTGCTTCAATAGAACAGTCGCCTCTGTGGCGAAGGGGCTATGAATGCAATTCGTAATTCCGTATACCGCGTTTGAAACACATCTGCCGGCGATTTGGCAGCAGACAGCCTTGCGTTGGTTTCCCATACAAGGGCATGAGTGCCGGTCGTGGAGAGAACAATTGCAAACTATTGAAAGTAAACTTGCCAAGAGATCACGAACAGTCAAGGAATGCTGGGGTTGACTGCAACGTCCTGAAAAGAATATGCCTTTAATTAACTTTTATAAAACCACATCGTCAGTAGGTCAGCATGGCCGAATGGATAAGAACACGTGTTCTTAAACATCCGGTGTGCTGATGCCGTGGTAAAGGGTTCAATCCCTACATCGGACAGTTGGACTAAACTATTGACGCATCGGCCTTGACTTGGGGACGTAGATTACAAGTAACTGTGAAGCTAGAGTGGGTCCGCCTGATGGCGAGAGACACAGTAAATACTAAAAGCTAATCCATATGCAAAATTCAGTATTGTCAAACCCTCCAAGGATTTTTTTCTTTTTTAAAAATATGATTAAACAAAAAAGAACAGAGTATTTTTAATTTAACTATTGGCTGCTTTTATGCATGTTGTATAGTCACGGTTCAAAGGGGTAAGAAATCACGAAATTCGTACAGTGAATTTACCTTCTGTAACCTTGATTCAAATGTCGCGGTTCAATGGAGAGGTTCAACATTATTTACGTCTATTTAACTGCCACAAGAAGTATTAGACCCTACGAAACCCCCGGGAAGGTTAACACGGTCAACAAATGCCCGCAGAAGTCGGATGTGTCGGCCTAACGGTGCAAGAACGCAGCTCTGCATTAAACAGGCACAACACAATCATGTCCAGAAAAGAAAAAAAAAAAAAAACTCTCTGGATGAATGCAGCAGAAGAAGACGAAGAAGACGAAGAGGAAGAAGAAGAAGAAGAAGAAGAAGAAGAAGAAGAAGAAGAAGAAGAAGAAGAAGAAGAAGAAGAAGAAGAAGAAGAAGAAGAAGAAGAAGAAGAAGAAGAAGAAGAAGAAGAATTAGACCAGGGGGCGAGGGTGTTAAAGTGGTTGGCGATTTGGAAGCAGACAGCGTTGGTTGAGTTTCATACAATGGTATGAGTGCTAGTCGTTCAGAAATCAATGGCAAACTATTGATCATGAACTTGCCAAGAAATCACAAACAGCCAAACAATGCTGGGATAGACTGCGGCGTTCTGTAAAGGTTAAGCAACTGACTAAAATCTTCTATGAATGCCAATCATTACATGTGGATGCATTTCTCGTGCTATTTTAATGTCTGTAAGTGTTCTTCAATAACCGACAGTCTGCTTGTTGTTTCCCTAGCCAATGTACCCAGTCCTAGCTACAACATTGAATGCTTGACCCCAGCGGAGGAAACATCCCCGACCTAGACCTAATCACAGCCTGGCTCTGTGTGCTGACCCATGACCTGGTTACATTACATCCTACCATGTCTCTCTGCACTTCTCTCTAAGTTCCGGCATTGGCCTCGCACATCCTGCTTGTTTCTGACATTGGAGAGGGGAGGGGAAGCTCTGTCACACAGTTCCCGTGACGTTGGTACTTTGGTACCGTGTGGAGAGGATCATCTCTACGCCAATTTCACGCCTATAGATGCAAGAAAGAGAGTGCTGAAATGCTATATAGATAGACAGAACTGTTGTATGGTAGTGAGTCTTGGAATGTACATGAATAAATTAGGAAGATCAAGGAAGTAACACTGATGTGGTTCCTGAGGCGAATGTTACGAATTCCATGGACTGCCAGAGTAACTAACAACGAATACCCGGAAGAGGCTATTGAAACTAGAATATTATATACAACAATAAGAAAGAGACAAACAGCTTTCTTTGGTCATGTGACGAGAAAAGAGGCATTAAAGAACATCGTGGCAACTGGAAAGATCAGGGGGTAGAGAAGCAGAGGCAGACAAAGAGAAATGATGCTAGATGAGCTGAGATGGTGTCATGGAGGAATATCATCCGCATTGTTGGTCCTGAACACCAAAGATCGAAATCTGTGGAGAGACATGAACCCCCTTTTCCAGCTGGCAGGGCACATGATGATCATGAGATGCAAGCCCTTTTCAGGACTCACACAACCTAAACGTCAATTCATCGGTCTAAAGAATTAACATTCTTCCAGAGGTTATCCAACGAACGAATGAACTAATCAACCAACTAACCAACCAACCATCAACGATCCAATAAACCAACTACATTGTCTCGCTTACAATATTTCCCAAACCTGAACACCATATACGCATTCTTCTAGACAACTTCTAGACAACAGAAAGCTCCAGAAACAGATTTTCCGGTCAAAGGTCAGCTTATCGTACAGTGTCACGAGTGAATGAACAATGGCCCTGTGCCAGACGCCTGCTAGCTATCAGCTGTTGGGGATTGTTTGCCTGCCTCCAACTATCTTTTGTCTCCCTCCGTGCCCCAACTTCCTTCATCCTCCGTCTATTCTCTCCTGTGATAAAAGTAAAGGTTCTCAAAGTGTAACACACGAACCCTCTTCTGGGTTAACAAAGCCACAAGTACAACTGAAAATAAAAACAAAAATATTGACGGATTCCAAACCAAATTAAAAACATAATCAGTCTTGCCGTCGTGACTAGGTATCCGTCTGTCAGCATGACTGGCATCTGTTCAAATCTACATCGAGACGGACGTGTTTTAGTGATCAGATGGTTCCGAGGTCTACCTCGCTTTATGAAATTGGTACCCTATAATATATTTAGGAGGTAAGAATGTCGATGAGGCATGACCATACATCCATCATGTGCCATGCCGATAAGCGTGGGCGGTCATTTTCTGCCATCTCACTCGATCACCAGAGTTGTGGATCAGCTCCGTGTTCCTGTCTCGACCATGCAACGTGGCGAGGCATGACAACATCAGCCATTTAATGTCGTTTGGTCCACACATACACACACATACGCACGCACGCACATATACACACACAACACACACACACACACACACACACACACACACACACACACACACAGAGAAGCCAGAGACTAGCAAGATATCAATATTTCACAATGGTGTGGCAACGGCGTGGAAAAAAAAACCCAAAAAATTATGTCATTGCTGGGAATTGAACCTTTCCACTGCCTGACAGATATGCACCCTAACTATGTATGCCACTGCTCTTATGAAAGGTTTATGGAGGTCGACGTGGGTGAGAGGTTTAACACGCTTACATATTATGTTCTGACCGCTGCGTAGTGGGTTCGTTCAACACGGACAGTTAGACTTAAATGTTAACCTCTTCTTCTTGGTTTGGGGACGTAAATTACAAGTACCACAGAAATCAGAGATAGTTCGACTGAGGGACACTAGTAATATAAAAAGCTAATCATCACGCAAAAATCTGTCCAGTGCACCCATCAGCAGTGAATGGACTACGCTCGAGGTCAAAGCGAGCAAAAAAAAAAATGCTTTTCAAACATGTAATTTTAAAATATAACATAGACAGAAAATACTGCAGTGGAACATGTCTTAAAAATACCATGTGAAGAAAATAAACACGCACAGTGTTTTATTTTTTGTTGTTGTTGAAATAATTGATATAACAAAATAAAATCACAGATAAAGTAACTTCGAGCTCACATCTAGATCGACTTCTTCTTCCCCTTCTTCTCTTCTCTTCTTCTTCTCTTCTCTTCTCTTCTCTTCTCTTCTCTTCTCTTCTTCTTCTTCTACTTCTTCTTTGTTCTCTTGAAATTTATTGCCTACAGCGGCATAGATATGTTGTCTTTTGTATAAACATCACTGTAGTTTACTCAGTTGTCTATAAAGTTTATCTTTCACTGTTGCTTCTCTGCCAGAAGGTTTACCTAAATGTGTCGTATTCCGGGTAGTGTTGAGATATGTGATCTGCTGTCAACGGCGCCAATCCACATATACACAAAGCTTTGTCACCAATCTTGAATGTTGTTTACATGTGGTTGCCCACCGAATGTCAATTGCTTGTTTACAAAATATCAGGCTAGCACCGAATACCACCGTATACCCAATACCTCTCAAAGCATAGATGAGGGTCCTTTGCCTTCACATTACTGACAATGGTGTTGTTATCTGCAAAGAGCTAAACCATAATTTCTTACTGAAGTCACTAGTCTACTGAAACAGAGATAATCGCAATATCTGGCTGAAGTCTAGCGTTATCTAGGACTAAAGAGTTAATCACAATTCCTCACTAAAGTCTAGCGACTGCTGGCATTAGCCATGTTTCCGGCGAACCCCGGTAGAGAAAGCAGCGGATCTAGTGTAATAACACGTCGTAACAAGTCGCCTGGTATCTGGCCTTGCAATGGGCTGCAACCAGCTCGTACACGCCTAAGGTTACGGATCTATAAACATGCATTAAATGAATATTAAACATGTCAACCAAAAGGTGCATTGCGTACCCTTAGTTATCGAGCTATGTTTTGAGTAGCGGTAGTGTGATTTTTTGTTGTTATTTTTCCACAAGAAAATACAGAACATTTCAAATGTTATTAAACGTAAGATTGGTTTTAGTCCCACCCGGAGTCTGGGTCGTATAGCATTAACATTGGGTTTGGGGGTTAGTATGGCCGCATAGATAAGATCGCTCGGTCTTAAACATCCGGTGTGATGATGCCGAGGTTGGAGGGTTCAACCTATACACAGGCCGGTTGGACTAAAATGTTGACTTCTCGCCCTTGACTTGGGGACGTGAATTACAAGTACCTCTAAAGTCGGAGCCTGATGGCGAGGGACACTGGTAATAGGGAAAACAAATCCACATGCACAATTCAGTTCAGTGCTACTAGAAGTAGCGTGTATGGATTACGATTGAGTTCAAAGCGAGCGAGAGTAAACACAATAAAAATTGTTTAGCTAATTATGCCAGCATGCGGGCTTGCGGGAGGGTACGAGGGAGAACGTACGAGAGAGTGTGACAGAGTGTACAGAAAAGTGTGGGACACTCAGTGAGGTGAGGGTTAGAGAGAAGCAGAGAGTCAGACAAACACATATTCAGAGAGATAGATACACAGTTTTATGGGGTCTGAGAAAGGGTGCTAGAGAGTGGGAGGATGAAATTGATAGGGACACAGTGAGTAGATGGAAGAGAGAACGAGAGCGACAAAGATTGGGAGAGAGCAACAGAAAGTGGTTAGTAAGTAAGTAAGTAAGTAAATCTTTATTTTCCAAGGGTTAAGAATTGGGCACGAAGGCCCGTCTGACATCCTGCCCTTCTTCTCTATTTCCTCTCATACATTCTTTCATTCAACATCTCTTATGAAGCAATTCTTTGACAACAAAAGAACAATAAGCATTAAACAGCATGAAAAATAATCAATAATACATGACTCGTCGAGGCAATGTTTAACATGGGCATCATGAATACCCAAGGTGGGTATAACGTGCCATACATAAGGAGTAACAAAGGGTGGGTCAGTGTTAGGGAGTGTAACAGGAAATAAGAAAATGAGTTATATAGTGTTGGGGGAGAGTGAAGTAGTGAAAGGATTAATTTAAGCGAGAGAGAGAGTGCAGATATAGAGTGAAGAGAGGAATGGGGAGTGATAGTTTGTGATATAGAGACTGAGAGTAAGAGAGCCCGTGAGATTAATACAGAATGAAAGTAAACCATATTCAGATAATGTGTGTGTGTGTGTGTGTGTGTGTGTGTGTGTGTGTGTGCGCGCGAGAGAGAGATATGTCAGAGAGAGATAGAGAGGGAGAGAGACACAGATAGATAGATAGATATATAGATATATAGATAGATAGATAGAGAGAGAGAGAGAGAGAGAGAGAGAGAGAGAGAGAGAGAGAGAGAGAGAGAGAGCAACAGTGTAGCATCTTTCTATTTGATTGTGTACGACACGATTAGCTGAAGCAAGGCTGTTTCATTCTGTGAAGGGATTCCCCCCCCCCCCCCCCCCCGGCAGACACGATCAGTGGTGCAAATGCTGTGATAGGTAGAATTATAAGTAAAACTGAATTGAAACTCCAGAGATACACATGCATTCACTCATTCAGTAGCATGTCCTTTGCAGAACCTCGATGCAATAACAACCTTCCGGAAAACCTCTCGGTCATAAGCAAGATGTCCCGCGTCCTACACACCCATCTGGAGATCACCCACCACATCCTGCATCCGTCTTCTCTTTGACCTTCCTCTTCCTCTCTTCCCGTGAATATACCCCTCCATAATTGTTCTCTAAATTTTCATGACGTTTCAAGTGACCAAAATATTTCGATTGGCATTGTTTTATCGTCTTTAGTAGCCAACCTTCTTCAATATTCAGATCTTGTCGTATGGATGCATTTGTTCTTTTCTGTATCCAAGATATTGTTAGAACCCGTCTATAGCATAACATCATGAAAATCAATACAAAGTAGGACATCTCAAAACTAAAGAAAGTCATGGGCAATCTATGGTTACAATCTCTAATAAACAAAGCCCTTAAAAAAGTTAGTAGAAGCTGTAAGTATCTATAGAAGTCTTTGAGAAAACAAAGCACGGATAACGGTCAAACCCTGAAGCATATTAGAAAGAGAAATGAAATCGCATTTTTAATCTTCTTCTTCTGCGTTCATCCGGAGTTGTTTTTCCGGACGTGATTGCATTGTGCCTGTTTACAGCAGAGCTGCGTTCTTGCGCCATTAGGCCGACACATCCGACTTCTGCGGGCATTTGTTGACCGGGTTAACCTTCCCGGGGCATTTTTAATCAATAACAAAACTAGAGCTACTAAGTCAGAGCCCATGAAAAATATGCAGAAACTGATAAAGAAGTTATATACCGGATGCAAAAATTATATGCTTCAAAATATGAAGTTTTACTTGTGTTTTGATGGTGTTAAGGAGCAGTTCTTGTGACATTGGTGAAGAAAATTGGTGTATTTATCATATTTCAGTAAATTTAATTGGATTATCATCAAAGATTGAGGAGTAGTGCCTTGGTAAGTGGAAATTATAAATAATTGTATACCACTATCTTCAAATGTTCTTTCACAAAATCTAACATTATTATTATTATATTTTTAACCTATAGCAATAGTAGCAACACCAACGTGTTTCTTGTGCAGTCTCCTTTAATATAATAAAATATAATTGCTACAATTTTAACCATGTTTAGATCATTACTGTGACACACCCCTACGCCCCATTTTCTGCCATCAATTTCTGTGTGGTCCAAACCCACTTTTTTGCTTGCTTGCTTGCTTGTGTTCGTTGGCTTGAGCTCCAACGTGAAGTCCTGTATGTCGGATGAAGGCATCCTGTTGTCCAACATCAGTGTGATGTCGTACAGGACCTGAGGTTTGCGTGAGTATCCGTTGTCCCATGTCTGACTTATTGGTGTGCAGACTGGTGGTTCCTCGCCGTACAGGCAGACACTCTCCGACTTCGGAGGAATCGGCGATCCTACTGACTTTAGCCAGGACCCCGAAGGGACCTGTTGCCCAGGACGCTCGACAAGGACGCGTCAGTAGGTCTTGGCCAGTATATAACCCGGCCCTGGTGCCTTGGAAACACTTCTGCGTCCCCCACCCACTTTTTTGTTTGGCATTGAATCAGTTAAGAAGTGGGGCTGGTCTTTTTCGCTAGATCAGTTCCGCGTCTAGCGTTCGTTGTCTCGGATGGCTGTGTGAGGTGCACCAAAACGGGATCTTCCCAGCCAACGTGAGTTAGCGAGGCAGGCGTTTCAAGAATGTAACCGCATCGTGCAGCCAGGGTCGTGGTTTGAGCGGGCAAAAGAGCTAAATTTGTACGACCGTTCGACAGAGTCTCGATAAGCGCCCACTCTCTCTCGATGAGTAGTGGGCCTGCAGTCAGTAAGCTGGTATAGCTTTTTTTTCGGTCAGTCCTGCCGGCGTAGCTTGAAAGCTCGTCGGTAGGCGTCCAGTGGTTTTGCATGTATCACCTTGTACCGGGAGGGCGCGCTTTAGCGATGCTACTCTTGGCTTGCGTGTGCGTGAATAGTCCGTCTGTCCGATAGATATCTGGTTGATCCTGCCAGTAGTCATATGCTTGTCTCAAAGATTAAGCCATGCATGTCTAAGTTCACACTGTCTCACGGTGAAACCGCGAATGGCTCATTAAATCAGTCGAGGTTCCTTAGATGACACGATCCTACTTGGATAACTGTGGCAATTCTAGAGCTAATACATGCTTACCAAGCTCCGACCCTCGCGGAAAGAGCGCTTTTATTAGTTCAAAACCAATCGTCGTTGCCCTTCGCGGGGCGCGGCGTTCCCACTGGTGACTCTGGATAACTTTGTGCTGATCGCATGGCCTTACGTGCCGGCGACGCATCTTTCAAATGTCTGCCCTATCAAATGTCGATGGCTCCCCCGATGTGTCTCCACCTTGCCGTGGTGGGGGAGCTTGCGTGTCCCATCGACCCCATGTGCTTGCCGATGGATGAAAAACTACATATCGGACAGCTTATGGGATAGGGATCAGACTAAGAGAGACACAACCTGCTGCCCTGCAGGTAGACTGTGAGGATAGCAGTCAAAAATTTAAATCAGGTGCACGAAGGCAGAAGTTCTTGGTCCGGACAAAACTCTTAAGGCTCCCTGTCGAGGGCTGTGGCTGAACGCCTCTAAGCCACAAACCCTCGGATCTGAGAGCCAGGCTGATACCCACCTACCGAAAAATAGAGGCGTGATTCTGAGCAAGCTACATGCTCAGGTCTGATACATGTTCGAAGGCTCTCAGCTGGGGGATATGAGAGATTCCCGGATGAGAGGGCCAGGCCGTTTCTCGTTCACTGCTGCACGAAGGTAAGGTGCTGAGCCGGCAGCACATGTAGCCTACCTCGTGAGCGAGCACAAAAAGTCAGTAGTCCCCCAGTCGAAGGAAATGGTTATGCAAACTGTCTGTATCTAACTCATAGAGAGTGTAGATAAAAGTGGAAGAACGTCTCAATGACGCGAAATGGAACGCACGGCGAGCGAACCTATTGCGTGGTCCGAAGTCAAAAGCAAAGCTTACCGAGTGGATGTCGCCCACAGTCTGACCGTTCCTGGTGTGTGCTTGAGCGGCCAGTGGCAAGCGAGATGCCCAACATATGGAAGTGAGGAACTAAAGCAACCATGAGCAGGACGTGGCAACTCCTCGGGTGAGCCCAGTCTCAGAGCAATATGTGCCGGCTCTGCAATTATGGAAGCCTCCTTGGATAGCGAGAGAATGCCCATGATCTGTCCCTGCCTTCCCTTGAGGGTTGACCATTTTGTCGTTGACCGTATATCCTGACTAGCTGAGATGTGGGCGGCATCACAACAATAAGTCTAACGTGCCTCAAAACCCGAGGAAGGCTAACCTCATTAAAAAATGCTCGCCGAAGCCGGCAGTGCTGGCCTACGGGTGGCAAAATAAAAACTGGCACTACGCATTTTACGTCCGAGTGAAACGTCTCGTCCATTTGTCTCTCGTGCTAGGAACAGCTCTGACTACCTAGTTTCCGAATGCCGCTCTTGCTCGGAACAGCTCTGACTAGGTAGTTTTCCGAATGTCCGCCGTGCCTGGAACAGCTCTGAAGGGCGCAAGGACAAGCACATGTCCGAAAACTCGCTGAGTGGATACCATCTGCAGACTTGTCTGGTTTGTGCAGGAACGGCCCGTGGTGAAGGAAAGCCCAATATATTGAAGTGAGGATTTAAAGCAGCCATAAGCAGGACGCGACGATTCCCTCGGCTAGTCCAGAACCAGGGCGCTATGTGTCGGCCCTGCAACTATGGAAGCAACCTTGGATGGCGGAAAATGCTATGGACTGTCCCTGCCTTCCTTTGAGTGATGACCGTTGTCTTCGACCGTTCCATCCTGGCCAGCTGGGTTGCAGACGGCACCGCAAAAGTGAGAGTCTCCCAGGAATGCTACCTGGTCAAAAAAGCACGCTAAAGTCGATGTGTTGGCCTACGGGTTTCGGCTCAAGGGCGCATAACAGACACACCGCAATCACATCTGAAAAAAAAAAAAAAAACACTCCGGATGATCGCAAAGAAGAAGAAGAAGAAGAATCAGTTAAGAAAAATTAGAAAAGCGACCCCTCTGCTGTGTGTCCACCGTGACGAGGTAGAGGGGCTTGAGCGTCCCAATGACCCCAAGAGCTATGCCGACGGTAGCACAGCTACTGGTAGGGCCACCCATGTCGGACAGGTCAAGGGAGAGGGACCAGACGAAGAGACACACAAACCTGCTGCCTTGTAGGTAGACTGGGGACAGTCAAAGGCTAGGGAAAGCACCCCGAATAAATGCTTGTCGAAATCGGATGTACTGAGCCACAGGCTTGACAAAGCAGTGCAACGTAACTTAATTCATGATGTCACAAATCCAAATTAATCGTTATGGTGCTAATCCCGCGAAGTCCCATCAGGCGGCGATAGTGCCGGGCCCCCTGCCTCGAGGGGGTCCACCCATGACTACTGGTGGTCACCTTCCCCTGTGCTGTGGAGTCAAGGCACAGAGTAGGTGGTTAAGAGCTATTGACCAAATACCCCGGACACTCAACATACCACAGTGGAATGCCGAAGGAGTTTACAAGAAGAAAGAGTCCCTAACACAGCGTCTTCATAAAGATAAAATAGATGTGGCATGCATTCAAGAGACACACCTCAACGCCAATCGCAAATTCTCAGTCAGAGGATATTAGGCCACACGTTTCGACCGCGAAGGACACAAAGGAGGAGTTCTAATACTTACACGAAATACAATACCTTGCAGCGAAGTATCTGTGATCTCTGACAACCAAACGGAAATTATAGGTGTTGATATAATGATAAAGGACGTGAAAATAAGAATCTACAATCTGTATAGCCTAGCAGATAAGGACCTTACACTCTCAAACATGAAAATAACTGATACAATTTGCATTATTGTCGGAGACTTTAATAGCCGTTCAGATAGATGGGGATACCCAGATACTGACAAAAGAGGAGATGAATTGGAGGACTGGGAAATAGACTCAAATCTCCATCTACTCAACAAAGCGGATGACACACCGAGCTTCTACTCCAGAAGATGGCTTACCACTTCTACTCCAGACTTAGCTTTCTGCACAGGAGACATCCTCCACAAAATCGATCGCCATGTGCTGGACCAATTAGCAGGTAGTGACCACAGACCAATAAAGCTTGTAATGAATATGGAGTATGTTCCACAGGAGCAAAAGCCCTTGCCCCGCTGGAATTACAAACGAGCAGGCTGGGACAGATTTGCCATACTAACAGACAAATATTGTGAAAACATAAATACACGATATGGCAACATAAAGCAAATGGTGGAAAGTCTAAACAGAGCGATAATACAGGCAGCCACTGAGTCCATTCCAAGAGGAGCGAGGAAAAATTACAAACCATACTGGACTGAAGAACTACAAAATTTGGAGGACAAAGTTGAAGATGCCAGGAAGACAGCAGAGAGAGAACAAACAATTGAAGCGAACATCTCTCTCAAAGCCATCTCAGCAAAATATAAAAAAAAACAGTAAATCAAACAACAAGAGATTGTTGGAGGGAAAAAACAGAAAACCTGAATTTTGACAGGGATGGAAACAAACTATGGAAACTAGTGAAAGCCATGAACAATGAAGGACCTAGAAACAAACAAATAACAATTAAACTAGGAAATGCCTTGCTTACAGGAAAAAAGGCTGCAAATGCACTAATGGAACACTATGCAAATGCAAACCACATTGATATTACAACCGAACAGAAGAAAGCAATCAAAGACAAACAGATACATCATAGAAATACAGAGACAGCATCAGAATATATGATGGCAAATCTAACAATGGAAGAAATGGAACAGGCAATGAATACCCTAAAAAAGAAGAAATCACCAGGAAAGGATGGAATCACAAATGAAATGCTAATAGGACTAGGCACCAAGGCAAAGAAGAAACTACTAGCAGTCCTAAATAACAGCTGGAAGAGAGGAATAGTCCCACAGGCATGGAAGGAAGCTATACTAATACCAGTCCCAAAGAAAGGAAAAGACCTGGAAGAACCAAATGGCTATCGACCTATCAGTCTACTTAGCTGTGTAGGAAAATTAATGGAACGCATTATCAATGGCAGGCTAACATGGCATCTGGAAGAAAACAAACTCTTAACACCACACTAAGCAGGATTCAGAAAGTACAGATCCACTGAAGATCAAATAACCTATATAGCTCAGGAAATAGAGGATGCCTTCCAAGAGAAAAAGCACACACTAGCAGTCTGGATAGATTTAGAAAAAGCATTTGATAAAGTATGGAAGGAAGGACTGAAAGTAAAACTGCAAAAAATGCATGTTTGTGGAAAAATGTATAAATGGATCAGCCACTACCTTGAGAACAGAACTGCCAGGACAAAAGTGCAAGGACAAACAAGCAAAATGATGCTGTTGGAGCAAGGTGTCCCCCAAGGAGGAGTTCTTTCACCAACATTATTCCTAGCATATATAAATGACATCACGGAAAATTTTCCAGCCAGAGTAAACATATCCTCCTTTGCAGATGACCTAGCCATATGGACATCTAAAGAATATATTAGTACAGCTAACAGCAGAATACAGCAAGCCTTATTAGCGCTAGAGGACTGGTCAAAATCATGGCTAGTGAAGATAAGTGAGGAGAAAACAACATGCACAGTGTTCTCCCTCTCAAATAAAATTCAGCAACCTAAGCTGGTATTGAATGGAAAAATATTGCGCCATGAAGAAAATCCAAACTATCTAGGAGTCACCTTTGATCGTCGCCTGACATGGAAGACACAGGTTGAGAACAATCGAACAAGAGCAAGGCAGAGAATGGCAATCATGAAAAAGCTTGCTGGTACAACGTGGGGAGCAGATGAGAAAGTTCTCAAGAAGTTATATACTGGACGGGTGAGGCCAGTACTGGAATATGGCATTGCAGCTTGGGCAACAGCAGCTAAGTCAAACTTTAACAAAATAAGCAGAGTCCAAAACCAAGGAATGCGAATCATAACTGGAAGCCTGAAGACAACGCCTATTAATGAACTAGAAAAGATCACTTGTTTACAACCAATGCAGGATAGAAGAGATAGCAGAGCCCAGCAACAAGCAGAAAAATTTAGAAGATTGACAGACCACCCTATGTATAAAAGGTTTAGTGGTTTTGGAAAGGGAAGACTGAAGCGTAGCAACTTTGTAGAAACTGCAAAACGAATGATTAGGGCAGATCCTATACTTAACATATCAACAATCAAACCCATTTACAATGCACACAAGTTCCCAGCTTGGAGACAGCAGCAACTGCCTGAGATGATAGAAAACATTCCTGGTATTGAGAAAAAGAACACTCAGCATGAAACCGAAAGAAGAGAAATAACCCTAAACTACATAAAAGAACATTACCCAAGCAGCAATTGGACCCATGCATATACAGATGGATCAGCCAAAAATTCAATAGAGAATGGAGGAGGAGGAATTCTCCTAAATTTAAAAAATGGAGTGAAAAAAACACATTCAATGGCAACTGGAAAGTTTTCAAGTAACTTCAAAGCGGAGGTAGAGGCTCTGAAAACTGCAGCAGAAATGCTCTTGATGGAGGAAAATAAAGAGAAGCAAATAGCTATCTTCACAGATGCAAAGTCAGCTGTCTCAATACTGAAGAGCAATAATAGCACAGAAATAGCTGACCTAAGAGCAGCACTCCATGGTCTATGCCAGAAATCCAAAAACGTTGTAATACAGTGGATCCCATCACATTGCAGTATACCTGGAAATGAAGAGGCTGACAGACTGGCAAAAGAGGGCGGACGACTACCACAGCCTGACATAGACATAACCTATAACGAGGCAAAGAGGTTGATAAAAAGCACCTATAGAACCAAATGGGAATCAGAGCATCCAGGTCACCAGAAGGATGATGCATATTACAAACTCGACCGAAGAGAACAAGTAGCAATCTTCAGACTCCGCACAGGAATTAGAAAAGCGATCGAACCCCTGGAAGATGGGAAGGACTCTAATACAGATGGTATCCTAGCGACAGCTATTAGGCAAGTATGAAAACCTCAACTGAATAACTTGCACACATTTTTTTTAAGTTAGAGGAGGGAAGAGGCATCAGCAGACTGGAGAAAAGGATATGTGTAGATATGTATGAGTGTGAATATTATAGAGGAATAATCTTATTGCCAGTTCTTGGGAACATATCAAACATGATACTTTTGGATTACAAATTGCAATTCACAGTCAACTAAGAGATGAACAGGCAGACTTTCGATCAAACAAATCCGACACAATCAGGTACCCCCTATGCGCATAATTATAGAGCTAAATACTAAACATTTTCTCTTTGGAAACCGATGAGGTAGTAGTTTGCGATCCATCAGAAGATCTAATGGCGCCTTAAGTTTGTTACACTGTGCTTAAAAAAAAAAAGGTGTAATAACCTCTCTATGGTACAAAGCCAGGGCTGAATTGTAGATATCACGTGTTGCCAATGCAGCATGATCCCTCTCTAGCCCTGCTTAGTTTACTCCAGAGGAAAGGTAACATCAATACACATGGAACAAGACAAGCAGCAGCAGCTGCTGGATCAGCAAAGCAATGCTCTAACTTTTAATACACAAGCTGCAGACAATGTGTTGCACGATTTATTGCCTGGCATATTTCGCTGCACCTAAGCAGGTGCACATTGCAGAGATATATATCACATGAAGTGAGTAAATGAATTCTACTTTAGCTGAAACAATTGAAACACATTGTTGTTTCAGCTTAAGAAAATTATTCACTTTATATGATATATAATTTTGCAGTACGCACGTGACGAGATGCAGTGAAATATGCCAGGCAAGAATTCGTGCAACATATTGTTTGTGACTTCTTTGTTTAAATTCACTAAAGGCATATATGGTTTTGAATGCTGTAACTGTCCGCCTGTCGGAGCTTCGATCCTAGACAAGTTGCCGCCAGTGGCTTAGGGCTTTGCCTGCACTGCCACGATACGAGGGTAACTTAATAACTAAGTTACAAATGGCACATAACTAAATATGATAACAACTTGAAACCAGTTTATTTTTATACATACATTGTCCCTTTACTTCTCAACATAATTTCCACCAGCATTGATGCACTTACCCATCGTTTTATCAGTCCTCCCAAACCAGCTGCATAGAACTGCATGCTCTGTTTTCTAAATCACGTTTTCACTTCACATTCAACTTCGGCGTCACTCGCGAAATATCTCCCGCCAAGGTGCGTTGTCAGTGTTTATGCTGACAAATGTTTGTCCCGTAAAGCGGTGCATAGCTGGGCAGAAACAGGTATGAGGGCGAGTCAATAAGTAAGTCACACAGTTCTGTGGGATGGCCGGTACAAGAAAACAAAATCACCCAGTTCTATGCAGCCGGTTTGGAAGGACTTATAAAACGATGGGTAAGTGCATCAATGTTGGTGGAAATTATGTTGAGAAGTAACGGGACAATGTATGTATAAAAATAAAATGGTTTCACTTTGTTATCATGTATAGTTATTTTTCTATAGCCATTTGTGACTTACTAATTAACTTACCCTCGTATGTAGTCTTTAGGCTGCATTTCCTCACCCCAGGATAAGACTTTACCCTCCCAATTGTGTCTCTCCGCCAGAAGCCGTTGGCACATTGTGTGGTATTGGATTTGGTGAGTGCCACCCAATATTCAGCGCTAAAAGAAAGCAGGTAGTACCGTTTACTGTTATACGGTAGCTCAATCATACTTGATTATGACCTGACCTCAGAAGATCAACAGCTTAATAAACACAACACACGAGAACATGAAATACAGACTTCTACAAGAGGATAAACTGACAGATACGTATGAAATAAAAGCAAGAGTTTGACAAGGATGCGTTTTGT
The DNA here is from genome assembly GCA_963921405.1 of Cepaea hortensis. NCBI lineage: Eukaryota > Metazoa > Mollusca > Gastropoda > Stylommatophora > Helicidae > Cepaea > Cepaea hortensis. Next base: position 54,372,350 of record OY992880.1, on the reverse strand, counting down.
CACATTTATTGTTCTTAATTAATAAACACAACACACGAGAACATGAAATACAGACTTCTACAAGAGGATAAACTGACAGATACGTATGAAATAAAAGCAAGAGTTTGACAATAATGCCTTTTGTCACATTTATTGTTGTTAATGACAATTGACTGCATTACGAAGACAACATAGCTGCCACTAGAAATGGAATTCAATGGAATCTAATGGAGCCGCTTCATGATCTGAAATTCGCTAACGCTGTCCTTCTGTCCCACGTACGAAATCAGAAACAAAATAAAGTAACACTTTATGAGAGATAATAACAGTTTTGTCTAAATTTTCAGCAAGGAAAGGCAAACATAATGATAATAAGCAATGCAAATGATAAATCGATCTCTTTTGGTGAAATCTCACGTCAAGAGATAGTATCTGAGACATACTGAAGCAACATTGTAGACAGAAACAATGACACATATATATTAACGTAAGAATGTAAAGCAAACAACATAAGAGAAGTCTTCATATCACTAGGGAATTTGTGGAAGGCAAAGGAAATTAAATCTATAATCAGACTGAGAATATTACACTCTAGTGTAAAAATAGCATGTCTCCCTGGTGAAGGCGTTAACGACTTTCTCCGTAATCCCGTATATCCACGTGATGAACACAGCTGCGCGAGATTCGGCAGCGGATCGGGTCGGTTGGTTACTTACGGGATATGTGAGTCGGTCTTTCAGAAAGCAATGGCAAAGATCTGAACATAATCTTGCCAAGAACATCAACATCAACTGAAAAGTGCTAGTGTTGACTGCAACGTCCTATAAGGGATATGCAACTTAAAAAAAAAAAAAAGTGTAAAACAAATACAGCAGCTGAAAAATGCTGGTGTTGACTGCAACGTCCTGTAAGGGATATGCAACTTAAAAAAAAAAGTGTAAAACAAATACTGCTGTTTAGTTTAGTCCAGGGGTGGGCAAACATTCTGTGCGGAGGGCCGCATTAACAAATGTAAAGCTATTGGCGGGCCGCATATATATATATATATATATATATATATATATATATATATATATATATATATATATATATATATATATATATATATATATATATATATAAGAAATATTGACAAAATATGATTTATGGACAAAGATATGGACAAAAACTTTTACTAATTTGTTAACAAGATTTTACAATTTTTTATTATAATAATTGTTTAAAAATTATCTATCAACGGCTTTAATTTAGACACAAACCGACTACATTGTCACTACAATTGTTGATTTCTAGTGAGATGTATGTAACTGCCTGCAATTTTTGACAATATTCTTGAAATCTGGAGCAAGTTTACTTGTTGAAATTCGCATGACAGCATGCAAGTTGCAGTCCGACAATAAAGACCTATTTTTAGATTTGTTGATCATCAAGCAAGAAAATGCTTGTTCGCAAATGTAATTTGATCGAAACAATGATAAAAGTTTAGCTGCAAAGTTTTTAAAGATGGGAAATGATTCTTGTGATAACGATCCATAGACATCCAGCAAGCCATCTGACTTAAATTTCTTTTTCAGGTCATGATCTGCTTGTAAGTCAAGCAGCCCCAACTTTATGTCCTCTGTGGTTGTATCAGCTTCTGCACTAAAAGGGGAACTGAGAATATTGAACTGTGGCTCTAAGTTCTTGAAATCTTGGAATCTCCATCCAAATTCTTCAATCAATGCATCTAATTGGGTTTTGTACTTTTCAGTCATCTCACCATGAATTGTTTCTTGTTTCAGCAAAGGGAAGTGACAAAATCTTTTTTCACTTGTTTGTCTGGAGAACAGTGAGAGTTTTACCAGAAATGATTTTACATGTACATACAATTCATGTGCAAACACACCATTGCCCTGAAGTTTGACATTCAGTTTATTTTACTTTTCCATAATTTCAATGGCAAACATAAAGTCTAACTTCCACTCTTTACTGACAATGTTAGTATTAAAGTCACATTCAATGCCCTTCATCTCTAGGAACATCACTATTTCTTCTCTGAGTTCCCACACTCGCCTCAAAACCTTGCCTAGACTCAGCCATCAAACACTGGTGTGGTACAGGGCATCGGAATGTTCAGTTTCCAAATCGTTACGTAATGCCTTGAACTGTCTCTGATTAAGTCCTCTTGATCTGATGAGGTTGATGACACTGACAACTGGGTCAATAGCATGCTTGATATTCAAAACAGTTTTACACATACTTTCTTGATGAACCACACAGTGAAGTGGTAATAATGTGTGGTCTGGATATTGTGTTTTAATCTTATCACTTATCAACTTTACCAGACCTACATTTTTTCCAGTCAAAGCACGAGCTCCATCAGTTGTACTTGCTATCTTGTTCCAAACCAACCCAGTTCTTTCAATACAGTTAGTAACAGCATTGAATATATCATACCCTGTGGTTGTGTCTTTAAGTGACTCAACACTCAGTAACTCTTCAGTGAGTTTGAAAGAAGTATTAATTCCACGTATAAATATCAATAATTGGGCAGTATCATGTACATCGGTACTCTCATCCAATGCAAGAGAATACCACAAAAATTGTTTACTTGCATCTTGAAATGTATGCATCAAATTGTCACTTATCCTGTCAACACGTCTGACCACAGTTCTCCTTGATAAAGTAATGTTGTCAAATTTGATTTTGTGTGTGTGTGTGTGTGTGTGTGTGTGTGTGTGTGTGTGTGTGTGTGTGTGTGTGTGTGTGTGTGTGTGTGTGTGTGTGTTCTTGGCACATAATGTTTGCTGCATCTAGCAAACATTCCTTGATGAACTCGCCATCATAAAATTGCTTGTTCCGTTTTACAATTCTCTGTGAAAGCACAAGACTAGCTTTTGTTGCAGCATCTTGAATTGAAGACTGTTTAGTGAAAACAATTTGCTATTTCTCAAAATTTTTCACCAACTCCAGGCATTTCCTTTCTCTCCCTTCGGTTGTTAAATTGTATCCGAAATCGGAATGTTTTGTTTTATAATGTCTTTTTAAATTGTACTCCTTGAAGATAGCCGCTGACTCACGACCCAACAAGCAAACTGATTTGCTACCAACTTTTATAAAACAGTACTTAGTTGTCCATTCATCATTAAAAACACGGCATTCATCTTCAATCTTACGTTTGTTATTGACACTCATTGTTTTAATAAAATTCGAACAGTTAGAATTATACAGAACTTTAAAACGGAAATGATACAAAACGTACTTCCGGCTGTGTTTGAAAATAAAATATTCGGAAAATAAGTAGTAAATTCAGAATAAATTTCAGAAATATATCAAGACTACTACAACAAATAAATTAATTTGAACATTGTAAATGGGAAATAATTTATAACAGCAAAAAACTGTTACAATTAATATTTTCTTGCAAAATAAATCATTTTATTCACCGGAGAAATATATGTTTTTCATGAAATTATCCTTATTAAATTTTTACATGTCGATAAATATTTCTCTGTATGAAAATCGATAAATTCGCATTTTAGCATTACATGGTTCAAAATGTTGCTGTATGTAGCCGGGGGTGGGGTTGGGGTAAGCGCCCAACTCTGCATTAATATCCCAATGGCTCGTGCATTCATCACCTATGCAGCAAAAGTCCAACTCCTGGCCTTCTCGTAGCGGAACTGTTTTAACTAACAGGAGAAGGGGCGGCGGTGAGTCACTGGCGCAGAGAAATAACCAGAACGCTCTAGATGTGTATGCACGTACATGCATACGGAGCCATGTGTGTGCGTGCCTACACACCTAAACTCGAGTAAGACCACAGTCTGCTCTACCAAAGGAAAGGTGCTGAAGACGGAGGCAACCAGCCAGGAGGCGCACCACAGAAATCAGGATGCCACGCAATCACGCGTAATGGAATATGTCGACTGCTGCTAAACGTTATGGTGCTCGCCCTGCTTTGGACCCCCAGGCAGGTGCAGTGCCGGGCCCTATGTCTCGAAAGGGTCCAACCCCAACTACTGGAGGTCCTTCTCAGATGTCCTGTGGAGCCAGGGGACCTGAGAATAGAGCGTCTGGCCATACCAAACAAAGACTAAAACTAATTCACTGGAATGCGAAGGGAGTCAAAAAAAAAAAAAGAACTTGAAAACATCTTGGACCAAGGAAAGGTAAGCGTAAGTTGCTTGCAGGAAACTCACCTCAACGAAAACGAAATGATGTCTGTGAAATTGCCAGTACTAAGGACACTACTTCCTGAACTTAGCAGTCAGCAAAAATTCACCATACAGTGGATACCATCCCACTATGGAGTACCCGGAAACGACAGAACTGATCGATTGGCTAAGGAAGGAGCAAAAGAAGAACAGCCTGATGTGCCGGTTACATACCAAAAAAAGAAAAGAAAAGAATGATCAAATCAGTCAGAAGGCCACCAAAACCTGCTCAAGACGACTACCACGATATGGACAGACCAGAACAAGTCATTATTCTGCGCCTCAGAACAGGACACAAAAGATTACGCAACCATATGTATACAAGATTCAAGATTGGTGAATGTCGTGTCCTCCTTTAAAGTGTCGTCCCTGGAGTGAAGAGAGTCAACACCCACATTATAATATTTTTTCCCTTATCAATATCCCGGAGAATCCACCAGCTTCCGTCCAACACACTCCATCAGCCCGTGGACACCTTTTCCTATCACTCTCTCACTGTCGTACTATGCCCCCTCTCATTCTTCCCCAACGCAACATACTCAACAACTCTTGCTTCTAAAAATTAATAAAGATTAATTTATTAAAAGAAAAGTGTAACGTATATGAGACGTGTATGCGAAGAAAATGTGTGACGTGTTCTATAAAGTGTGTAGAATCGGACTCTCAGACAACAACCCAGTCAGCTCATCCTAGCAAGGCTAGACCACAGCACGTTACGTCAGAACAGGTACATCTCACCCAGTGCCGAAACCATCTTGCCGGATACTGACTTGCCTCTGTAGACCTCTGGTAATCCCATTTCATGATCATCGAAATAGACACCGGTGGTAATAACAGTTAATCATGGACCGGTTGCACCCTACACAATGTCCGTTCCTATCGTTCCTAAAGAATGCACAAGTCCTTTGTAGTGTGTACACAGTTATTAATGTTAATTGTTAATGTACTTGATCCTCACTCGTGTCTATCTAGCCTCAAGTATCATGTCTTGTGTTCTATTACACGAGCTTATATCACACTATGTAACTATTATAATTAATGTTCTCGGTTAGTTACTACTGTCTGATGCTGTGTGGTGCATCAACAATCATCACCCGTCTTTGGTGAATCATCTTCCTTCTAGCTTTAGTTACGTTCTGTACGAAACTTTATTGACTGTTCAACTGGTGTTCTTCCGAATGGGATTTGAACCTTTCCTAAAACCTTGTTGAGTTTCCTCGGATCTGGTAGGGAACCTTATGCAAAACCGCCTCATTCCCGGGATGGCTACTACACTTTGCCATAACGACACATGCTAGTTAATCTTAAATTAATCTAACACTGTAGAGCTCTCCCACAAACACGTCCATCATAATCCACGGTTTTGGTCAACTCTGTTTCTCCCAATCATGGTTTATGGCAAAACCTAAAATTGGTCACGTGACATGGTTGATGTCCTGCAGGTGTTATTTTGGCATCATCCATTGTCAAGAATCAATTTTCCCCTGCCTAGTCACTGTCAAAGTTGTCATCACTTGTTTTGACTCCCCCAACAAACTAACGAGTTACTGTATGATCCCAACAACAGTTTTCCCCAACAAGCTGCCAATCTTCTTGATGTTCCGGAAACTATAAATTGACAGATAGACTGTTACCTGTCCCTAGCTGCCAATTGCGGTTGTCTCTGACTGTTGATAAACTGTCAAAGCGATGTATGCATTCATCTCACTTCCGAATGTTCCTATTTTTGCTGACCAGATGTACGAGTACCGCTGTTATTTATGCCCGACCTGTTTGGGAACACGTGCAGCCACAACTATGAATGTTTTCTCTGTATTAGTTGAAACAATTGTCGCTTAGCAGATAGTCCGTTTAATCAGAAATCCTCTATAATAATCAACGGGTTAAACTCAAGGTTTTATTTTGTGACATAGGCCCCCTCTTAAGAGAGTAGTCCATCTCACTCTTCTCCACCGTGAGCTTAATCCAGATGATTCATTCTTTTTCCTCAGGAGCTGGGTGTCTTGACAAGAAGTCCGCTCCAACATTTTCCTTCCCAGGAATGTACTCCACTGTGAAATTATAAGGTTGAAGTAACAACGACCACCGCATCAAACGTGCGTTGAGCTTCTGAGAAGTAGCCAGGAACATCAGGGGCTGATGATCCGACTGGACTTTGACTCTTGGGTTGGCATAGCCTCATACAATTTGTACACGATATGAATGCAATATGTTCTGAAAATTTACGAAGGAATAATACTAATAGCATTGAGGAAGAGAAGTGGCCATGTCATCTCATGCGTGAAGGTCTAATAGTACTAACACCAACACCTTGACACTTTTATTATACTTATACGCCATGCAGATCCATCATATTTTATCTTTACCGACCAACAAACTCATAACGAGTTGTTGGGTGCGGATAAATAATTTAAATATTTGTCTCGCTAACTCGATAATGTGAAAGATCGACTCAACCATATCACGAGCTTTCTCGTGCGAACTCATGTCGATTGCGTTGACAGTCACACAAGCACTGATGATAATGATATTCATCATTTCAAACTTGAAAAGACGCTAAGAAAAACTGCGGAGAAAAGCCACAAAAACAATATTTTATATTCTAAATGTATACATATAATTACTGCGACATCAACGCATAGTACGTACCTTCATGAAGAAACAAATAAATCCAACTTGGGGTCTATACAATCCGAAAGAAACACATCCACTCAGCACTACAACCTGCCGTGTAGCTGTACTGACTACAGGCACATAGAAACAGACGGGGACCCCACCTCGACCAAGCACAGGTAATCGTTATGCAAATCAGGGGCCGTGCGGAGTAATACACCTCGTACCTGTGACAGAATAGTGACTCATTTATACGCCAGGGCGACATTATGGATAACCGCTTGGTGACGACCCTGCCACGAGAAAATATAGTTCATAATATTTTTATCTAAATAGATTTCTAGTGAACATAAAATAAAATATTTTTCTATCATTATAAATGCTGGCAGATTCTTGCACATTTGCGTAACAAAATAAAGTGGAAAATACAAATAAGAAAAAAGGTATTGTACACATGATACTACTACAGCAAACAGCGAGCAGGTCAAGGATAAGTGTAGCGTGCCATTCAAGGTGAGAGTTTTCATTGGCCGACCATGTTTGGACTTCTAGGCGGAGGGAGGCGGGTGAAGTATGGGTTACTGAGTCAGGAAATGGGGCAGCTAAGATTGATGTTAACAGGTTGTTTTGGTCGTATACGTGGGGTGGTGGAGGTGTATTTTGTGGACCTGCAGACAGGGGTAGGTTAACCATTACCTCTTTTTTGTCCCTAGCAATTCTTACTTGAGCTTGTTATATATATATATATATATATATATATATATATATATATATATATATATATATATATATATATATATATATATATATTTAATTCACACATCCTTTACAGGACATCGCTGTCAACAGCAGCATCTTTCAGCTGTCTGTTGATTTCTTGGCAAGATTACGCTCAGTAGTTTGCCATTTATTTCTGAGCGGCCAGCTCAGTTATCCCGCAAGTCACCAGCGGGGGTCGAACCCCTTCCAGCTCTCGCCCGCTACAAGACTCTGCGTGATAAACGAGATTACGGAGAAAGTGTTGTAACCCCTCGGCCAGAGAGACCGGCAGCTTGTTATATACACAGAGCAAAATCACTACAATGTAGTTAGCTATTCTAAGCATGACCAACATCACAGCGTACCTAGAAAACTGTATGTCACATGTTGTTAATTCTGATCTACCCGGCATGTAGCCCCAGTCCTCTGTTACGTTCGTCTCCAGCCCCCCACCCCACCCCCACCTCCTCTTTCTGTTCCTCTTCTTGGCTTGATGTTGCTGTTGTGTATTGTACTTATTACAACAGCAGTTATGATGCTTAAATTGAGGCAATCAAGATAGCAACAGAGACATTACTAAATATCAGCAATGGTACACAACCCGTGGTGCTATTGACAGATGCAAAATAAGTACTCGAGGCGCTCCTGTCTGGGAAATTGCCAGTACTAAGGACACTACTTTCTGAACTTAGCAGTCAGCATAAGGTCACCATACAGTGGATACCATCCCACTGTGGAGTACCCGGAAATGACAGAGCTGATCAATTGGCTAGGAAGGAGCCTGATGTGCTCGTTACATACCACCAAAAGAAAAGAATGATCAAATCAGTCAGAAAGCAACCACAATCTGCTCAAGATGACTACCACGTTATAGAAAGACCAGAACAAGTCATTATCCTGCGCATCAGAACAGTACACAATAGGTTATGCAACCACATGTATACAAAATTCTTCTTCTTCTTCGTTCATCCGGAGTTTTTTTTCGGACGTGATTGCGTTGTGCCTGTCCACAGCAGAGCTGCGTTCTTGCGCCGTTAGGCCGACACTCCGACTTCTGCGGGCATTTGATGACCGGGTTAACCTTCCCGGGGGTTTCTTAGGAATTTTGGCTCTCACTGTTGTGGTGTTATCCCCCATCCCAGCTGGCCCATATAGAACAGCCAAAGACATCCTGGTCAGCCCTCAAGGGAAGGCAGGGGCAGACCATGGGCATTCCCCGCCATCCAAGGAGGCTTCCATACTTGCAGAGCCAACACACAGCGCTCTGGTACTGGGCTCACCCAAGGAATCGTCACGTCCTGCACATGGCTGCTTAGCCTCACTTCCGTATATTGGGCCTTCCATTCACCATAGGCTGTTCTTCCGGAAACCAGAAGTATGCAGTCTGCAGATGACATCCACACAGTGAGCTTTCGATTCGGACTTTCCACATAATGGATTTGCTATCCAAGCAATATTCCATTTCGTGCCACTAGGACACTTTTTCCACCTTTTATGAAGCCCACACAGTGTGCTTTCGATTCGGACTTTCCACATAATGGATTTGCTATCCAAGCAATATTCCATTTCGTGCCACTGGGACACTTTTTCCACCTTTTATGAAGCCCACACAGTGAGCTTTTGGTTCGGACTTTCCACGTAATGGATTTGCTATCCAAGCAATATTCCATTTCATGCCTCTGGGGCGCTTTTGTAACCGACATACCTGTGGTATGAAGTGCGGCAGTCTAAATACTTCTTCATGCACCTTTAAATGTCAACCTGAATGTAGTTAAAGTAAGCTGCAGTCAACTTGAGCTTGTTGATATCTCCATAGAGCTTGTCCTCAAATGAAGCAGGTGTGGGCCAAAATATCTTTCTCTGTTCTGCATATATTGGGCACTCCTGCAGCAAATGTTTAGCTGTCATTTTACCAGTTCCACAATTGCATTCATCGGTATCTCCTATCTTTAGTTTATTGAACAAGTGGTATTTCAGCCTGTTATGTCCTGTTTTGAGTCTGAAGATTGCTACTTGTTCTCTTCGGTCGAGTTTGTAATATGCATCATCCTTCTGGTGACCTGGATGCTCTGATTCGCATTTGGTTCTATAAGTGCTTTTTATCAACCTCTTTGCCTCGTTATAGGTTATGTCTATGTCAGGCTGTGGTAGTCGTCCGCCCTCTTTTGCCAGTCTGTCAGCCTCTTCATTTCCAGGTATACTGCAATGTGATGGTATCCACTGTATTACAACTTTTTTTTGGATTTCTGGCATAGACCATGGAGTGCTGCTCTTAGGTCAGCTATTTCTGTGCTGTAATTGCTCTTCAGTATTGAGACAGCTGACTTTGCATCTGTAAAGATAGCTATTTGCGTCTCTTTATTTTCCTCCATCAAGAGCATTTCTGCTGCAGTTTTCAGAGCCTCTACCTCCGCTTTGAAGTTACTTGAAAACTTTCCAGTTGCCACTGAATGTGTTTTTTTTTCACTCCATTTTTTAAATTTAGGAGAATTCCTCCTCCTCCATTCTCTATTGAATTTTTGGCTGATCCATCTGTATATGCATGGGTCCAATTGCTGCTTGGGTAATGTTCTTTTATGTAGTTTAGGGTTATTTCTCTTCTTTCGGTTTCATGCTGAGTGTTCTTTTTCTCAATACCAGGAATGTTTTCTATCATCTCAGGCAGTAGCTGCTGTCTCCAAGCTGGGAACTTGTCTGCATTGTAAATGGGTTTGACTGTTGATATGTTAAGTATGGGATCTGCCCTAATCTTTCGTTTTGCAGTTTCTACAAAGTTGCTACGCTTCAGTCTTCCCTTTCCAAAACCACTAAACCTTTTATACATAGGGTGGTCTGTCAATCTTCTAAATTTTTCAGCTTGTTGCTGGGCTCTGCTATCTCTTCTATCCTGCATTGGTTGTAAACAAGGGATCTTTTCTAGTTCATTAGGCGTTGTCTTCAGGCTTCCAGTTATGATTCGCATTCCTTGATTTTGGACTTATTTTGTTAAAGTTTGACTTAGCTGCTGTTGCCCAAGCTGCAATGCCATATTCCAGTACTGGCCTCACCCGTCCAGTATATAACTTCTTGAGAACTTTCTCATTTGCTCCCCACGTTGTACCAGCAAGCTTTTTCATGATTGCCATTCTTTGCCTTGCTCTTGTTCGATTTTTCTCAACCTGTGTCTTCCATGTCAGGCGACGATCAAAGGTGACTCCTAGATAGTTTGGATTTTCTTCATGGCGCAATATTTTTCCATTCAATACCAGCTTAGGTTGCTGAGTTTTAGTTGAGAGGGAGAATACTGTGCATGTTGTTTTATCCTCACTTATCTCACTAGCCATGATTTTGACCAGTCCTCTAGCGCTAATAGGGCTTGCTGTATTCTGCTGTTAGCTGTACTAATATATTCTTCAGATGTCCATATGGCTAGGTCATCTGCAAAGGATGATGTGTGTACTCTGGCTGGAAAATTTTCCGTGATGTCGTTTATATATGCTAGGAATAATGTTGGTGAAAGAACTCCTCCTTGGGGGACACCTTGCTCCAACAGCATCATTTTGCTGGTTTGTCCTTGTACTTTTGTCCTGGCAGTTCTGTTCTCAAGGTAGTGGCTGATCCATTTGTACATTTTCCCGCAAACATGCATTTTTTGCAGTTTTACTTTCAGTCCTTCCTTCCATACTTTATCAAATGCTTTTTCTAAATCTATCCAGACTGCTAGTGTGTGCTTTTTCTCTTGGAAGGCATCCTCTATTTCCTGAGCTATATAGGTTATTTGATCTTCAGTAGATCTGTACTTTCTGAATCCTGCTTGGTGAGGTGTTAAGAGTTGGTTTTCTTCCAGATGCCATGTTAGCCTGCCATTGATAATGCGTTCCATTAATTTTCCTACACAGCTAAGAAGACTGATAGGTCGATAGCCATTTGGTTCTTCCAGGTCTTTTCCTTTCTTTGGGACTGGTATTAGTATAGCTTCCTTCCATGCCTGTGGGACTATTCCCCTCTTCCAGCTGTAATTTAGGACTGCTAGTAGTTTCTTTTTTGCCTTAGTGCCTAGTCCTATTAGCATTTCATTTGTGATTCCATCCTTTCCTGGTGATGTCTTCTTTTTTAGGGTATTCATTGCCTGTTCCATTTCTTCCATTGTTAGATTTGCCATCATATATTCTGCTGCTGTCTCTGTATATGTATGATGCATCTGTTTATCTTTGATTGCTTTCTTCTGTTCGGCTGTAATATCAATGTGGTTTGCACTGGCATAGTGTTCCATTAGTGCATTTGCAGCCTTTTTTCCTGTAAGCAAGGAATTTCCTTGTTTAATTGTTATTTGTTTGTTTCTAGGTCCTTCATTGTTCATGGCTTTCACTAGTTTCCATAGTTTGTTTCCATCCCTGTCAAAATTCAGGTTTTCTGTTTTTTTCCTCCAACAATCTCTTGTTGTTTGATTTACTGTTCTTTTATATTTTGCTGAGATGGCTTTGAGAGAGATGTTCGCTTCAGTTGTTTGTTCTCTCTCTGCGGTCTTCCTAGCATCTTGAACTTTGTCCTCCAAAAATTGTAGTTCTTCAGTCCAGTATGGTTTGTAATTTTTCCTTGCTCCTCTTGGAATAGACTCAGTGGCTGCCTGTATTATTGCTCTGTTTAGACTTTCCACCATTTGCTTCATGTTGCCATATCGTGTATTTACGTTTTCACAATATTTGTCTGTTAGTATGGCAAATCTGTCCCAATCTGCTCGTTTGTAATTCCAACGGGGCAAAGGCTTTTGCTCCTGTGGAACATACTCCATATTTATTACAAGCTTGATTGGTCTGTGGTCACTACCTGCTAATTGGTCCAGCACATGGCGATCGATTTTGTGGAGGATGTCTCCTGTGCAGAAAGCTAAGTCTGGAGTAGAAGTGGTAATCCATCTTCTGGAGTAGAAGCTCGGTGTGTCATCCGCTTTGTTAAGTAGATGGAGATTTGAGTCTATTTCCCAGTCCTCCACTTCATCTCCTCTTTTGTCAGTATCTGGGTATCCCCATCTTTCTGAACGGCTATTAAAGTCTCCGACAACAATGCAATTTGTGTCAGTTATTTCCATGTTTGAGAGTGTAAGATCCTTATCTGCCGGGCTATATAGATTGTAAATTCTTATTTTCACGTCCTTTATCATTATATCAACACCTATAATTTCCGTTTGGTTGTCAGAGATCACAGATACCTCGCTGCAAGGTATTGTATTTCGTGTAAGTATTAAAACTCCTCCTTTATGTCCTTCGCGGTCGAAACGTGTGGCCTGATATCCCTCGACTGAAAATGTGCGATTGGCGTTGAGGTGTGTCTCTTGAATGCATGCCACATCTATTCTATCTTTATGAAGACGCTGTGATAGGGAGGCTTTCTTGTTATAAACTCCTTCTGCATTCCATTGTAGTATGTTGAGTGTCCGGGGTGTTTGGTCAATAGCTCTTAACCTACTCCTCTGTGCCTTGACTCCACAGCACAGGGGAAGGTGACCACCAGTAGTCATGGGTGGACCCCCTCGAGGCAGGGGGCCCGGCACTATCACCGCCTGATGGGACTTCACGGGATTAGCACCATATCGATTAACTTTCATCTGTCTCATCTCATCTCATCTCATCGTATACCGCTGGTATTGAATGGAAAAATATTGCGCCATGAAGAAAATCCAAACTATCTAGGAGTCACCTTTGATCGTCGCCTGACATGGAAGACACAGGTTGAGAAAAATCGAACAAGAGCAAGGCAAAGAATGGCAATCATGAAAAAGCTTGCTGGTACAACGTGGGGAGCAAATGAGAAAGTTCTCAAGAAGTTATATACTGGACGGGTGAGGCCAGTACTGGAATATGGCATTGCAGCTTGGGCAACAGCAGCTAAGTCAAACTTTAACAAAATAAGTCCAAAATCAAGGAATGCGAATCATAACTGGAAGCCTGAAGACAACGCCTATTAATGAACTAGAAAAGATCCCTTGTTTACAACCAATGCAGGATAGAAGAGATAGCAGAGCCCAGCAACAAGCTGAAAAATTTAGAAGATTGACAGACCACCCTATGTATAAAAGGTTTAGTGGTTTTGGAAAGGGAAGACTGAAGCGTAGCAACTTTGTAGAAACTGCAAAACGAAAGATTAGGGCAGATCCCATACTTAACATATCAACAGTCAAACCCATTTACAATGCAGACAAGTTCCCAGCTTGGAGACAGCAGCTACTGCCTGAGATGATAGAAAACATTCCTGGTATTGAGAAAAAGAACACTCAGCATGAAACCGAAAGAAGAGAAATAACCCTAAACTACATAAAAGAACATTACCCAAGCAGCAATTGGACCCATGCATATACAGATGGATCAGCCAAAAATTCAATAGAGAATGGAGGAGGAGGAATTCTCCTAAATTTAAAAAATGGAGTGAAAAAAAAACACATTCAGTGGCAACTGGAAAGTTTTCAAGTAACTTCAAAGCGGAGGTAGAGGCTCTGAAAACTGCAGCAGAAATGCTCTTGATGGAGGAAAATAAAGAGACGCAAATAGCTATCTTTACAGATGCAAAGTCAGCTGTCTCAATACTGAAGAGCAATTACAGCACAGAAATAGCTGACCTAAGAGCAGCACTCCATGGTCTATGCCAGAAATCCAAAAAAAAGTTGTAATACAGTGGATACCATCACATTGCAGTATACCTGGAAATGAAGAGGCTGACAGACTGGCAAAAGAGGGCGGACGACTACCACAGCCTGACATAGACATAACCTATAACGAGGCAAAGAGGTTGATAAAAAGCACTTATAGAACCAAATGCGAATCAGAGCATCCAGGTCACCAGAAGGATGATGCATATTACAAACTCGACCGAAGAGAACAAGTAGCAATCTTCAGACTCAAAACAGGACATAACAGGCTGAAATACCACTTGTTCAATAAACTAAAGATAGGAGATACCGATGAATGCAATTGTGGAACTGGTAAAATGACAGCTAAACATTTGCTGCAGGAGTGCCCAATATATGCAGAACAGAGAAAGATATTTTGGCCCACACCTGCTTCATTTGAGGACAAGCTCTATGGAGATATCAACAAGCTCAAGTTGACTGCAGCTTACTTTAACTACATTCAGGTTGACATTTAAAGGTGCATGAAGAAGTATTTAGACTGCCGCACTTCATACCACAGGTATGTCGGTTACAAAAGCGCCCCAGAGGCATGAAATGGAATATTGCTTGGATAGCAAATCCATTACGTGGAAAGTCCGAACCAAAAGCTCACTGTGTGGGCTTCATAAAAGGTGGAAAAAGTGTCCCAGTGGCACGAAATGGAATATTGCTTGGATAGCAAATCCATTATGTGGAAAGTCCGAATCGAAAGCACACTGTGTGGGCTTCATAAAAGGTGGAAAAAGTGTCCTAGTGGCACGAAATGGAATATTGCTTGGATAGCAAATCCATTATGTGGAAAGTCCGAATCGAAAGCTCACTGTGTGGATGTCATCTGCAGACTGCATACTTCTGGTTTCCGGAAGAACAGCCTATGGTGAATGGAAGGCCCAATATACGGAAGTGAGGCTAAGCAGCCATGTGCAGGACGTGACGATTCCTTGGGTGAGCCCAGTACCAGAGCGCTGTGTGTTGGCTCTGCAAGTATGGAAGCCTCCTTGGATGGCGGGGAATGCCCATGGTCTGCCCCTGCCTTCCCTTGAGGGCTGACCAGGATGTCTTTGGCTGTTCTATATGGGCCAGCTGGGATGGGGGATAACACCACAACAGTGAGAGCCAAAATTCCTAAGAAACCCCCGGGAAGGTTAACCCGGTCATCAAATGCCCGCAGAAGTCGGAGTGTCGGCCTAACGGCGCAAGAACGCAGCTCTGCTGTGGACAGGCACAACGCAATCACGTCCGAAAAAAAACTCCGGATGAACGAAGAAGAAGAAGAATTTTGTATACATGTGGTTGCATAACCTATTGTGTACTGTTCTGATGCGCAGGATAATGACTTGTTCTGGTCTTTCTATAACGTGGTAGTCATCTTGAGCAGATTGTGGTTGCTTTCTGACTGATTTGATCATTCTTTTCTTTTGGTGGTATGTAACGAGCACATCAGGCTCCTTCCTAGCCAATTGATCAGCTCTGTCATTTCCGGGTACTCCACAGTGGGATGGTATCCACTGTATGGTGACCTTATGCTGACTGCTAAGTTCAGAAAGTAGTGTCCTTAGTACTGGCAATTTCCCAGACAGGAGCGCCTCGAGTACTTATTTTGCATCTGTCAATAGCACCACGGGTTGTGTACCATTGCTGATATTTAGTAATGTCTCTGTTGCTATCTTGATTGCCTCAATTTAAGCATCATAACTGCTGTTGTAATAAGTACAATACACAACAGCAACATCAAGCCAAGAAGAGGAACAGAAAGAGGAGGTGGGGGTGGGGTGGGGGGCTGGAGACGAACGTAACAGAGGACTGGGGCTACATGCCGGGTAGATCAGAATTAACAACATGTGACATACAGTTTTCTAGGTACGCTGTGATGTTGGTCATGCTTAGAATAGCTAACTACATTGTAGTGATTTTGCTCTGTGTATATAACAAGCTGCCGGTCTCTCTGGCCGAGGGGTTACAACACTTTCTCCGTAATCTCGTTTATCACGCAGAGTCTTGTAGCGGGCGAGAGCTGGAAGGGGTTCGACCCCCGCTGGTGACTTGCGGGATAACTGAGCTGGCCGCTCAGAAATAAATGGCAAACTACTGAGCGTAATCTTGCCAAGAAATCAACAGACAGCTGAAAGATGCTGCTGTTGACAGCGATGTCCTGTAAAGGATGTGTGAATTAATATATATATATATATATATATATATATATATATATATATATATATATATATATATATATATATATATATATATATATATATATAACAAGCTCAAGTAAGAATTGCTAGGGACAAAAAAGAGGTAATGGTTAACCTACCCCTGTCTGCAGGTCCACAAAATACACCTCCACCACCCCACGTATACGACCAAAACAACCTGTTAACATCAATCTTAGCTGCCCCATTTCCTGACTCAGTAACCCATACTTCACCCGCCTCCCTCCGCCTAGAAGTCCAAACATGGTCGGCCAATGAAAACTCTCACCTTGAATGGCACGCTACACTTATCCTTGACCTGCTCGCTGTTTGCTGTAGTAGTATCATGTGTACAATACCTTTTTTCTTATTTGTATTTTCCACTTTATTTTGTTACGCAAATGTGCAAGAATCTGCCAGCATTTATAATGATAGAAAAATATTTTATTTTATGTTCACTAGAAATCTATTTAGATAAAAATATTATGAACTATATTTTCTCGTGGCAGGGTCGTCACCAAGCGGTTATCCATAATGTCGCCCTGGCGTATAAATGAGTCACTATTCTGTCACAGGTACGAGGTGTATTACTCCGCACGGCCCCTGATTTGCATAACGATTACCTGTGCTTGGTCGAGGTGGGGTCCCCGTCTGTTTCTATGTGCCTGTAGTCAGTACAGCTACACGGCAGGTTGTAGTGCTGAGTGGATGTGTTTCTTTCGGATTGTATAGACCCCAAGTTGGATTTATTTGTTTCTTCATGAAGGTACGTACTATGCGTTGATGTCGCAGTAATTATATGTATACATTTAGAATATAAAATATTGTTTTTGTGGCTTTTCTCCGCAGTTTTTCTTAGCGTCTTTTCAAGTTTGAAATGATGAATATCATTATCATCAGTGCTTGTGTGACTGTCAACGCAATCGACATGAGTTCGCACGAGAAAGCTCGTGATATGGTTGAGTCGATCTTTCACATTATCGAGTTAGCGAGACAAATATTTAAATTATTTATCCGCACCCAACAACTCGTTATGAGTTTGTTGGTCGGTAAAGATAAAATATGATGGATCTGCATGGCGTATAAGTATAATAAAAGTGTCAAGGTGTTGGTGTTAGTACTATTAGACCTTCACGCATGAGATGACATGGCCACTTCTCTTCCTCAATGCTATTAGTATTATTCCTTCGTAAATTTTCAGAACATATTGCATTCATATCGTGTACAAATTGTATGAGGCTATGCCAACCCAAGAGTCAACCTGTGGAAACAATAAGAATCCTGTAACTAGTTGGGGTTGAACCCGAACCACTCTTCTGATAGGCAGAAGCACTAATCACTATGCCTCTGAGCCCCTAGAATTGTTACATTGACCCGCTGTACTCCAGTTGTTACATTTAATCGCCCTCTGCTCCAGTTGTTACATTAACTCTCTCTTCTCCAATTGTTACATTTGCTCTCTCTGCCCCAGTTATAGTTACTCTCTCTTCTCCAATTGTTACATTTTCTCTCTCTGCCCCAGTTGTTATATTTACTCTCTCTTCTCCAATTGTTACATTTGCTCTCTCTCTGTCCCAGTTGTTACATTAATTCTCTCTTCTCCAATTGTTACATTTGCTCTCTCTGCTCCAGTTGTTACATTAACTCTTTCTTCTCCAATTGTTAAATTTGCTCTCTCTGCTCCAGTTGTTACATTAACTCTTTCTTCTCCAATTGTTACATTTGCTCTCTCTGTCCCAGTTGTTACATTAACTCTCTCTTCTCCAGCTGTTACATTTGCTCTCTCTGCTCCAGTTGTTACATTAACTCTCTCTTCTCCAATTGTTACATTTGCTATCTCTGCTCCAGTTGTTACATTAACTCTTTCTTCTCCAATTGTTACATTTGCTCTCTCTGCTCCAGTTGTTACATTAACTCTTTCTTCTCCAATTGTTACATTTGCTCTCTCTGCTCCAGTTGTTACATTAACTCTTTCTTCTCCAATTGTTACATTTGCTCTCTCTGTCCCAGTTGTTACATTAACTCTCTCTTCTCCAGCTGTTACATTTGCTCTCTCTGCTCCAGTTGTTACATTAACTCTTTCTTCTCCAATTGTTACATTTGCTCTCTCTGCTCCAGTTGTTACATTAACTCTTTCTTCTCCAATTGTTACATTTGCTCTCTCTGCTCCAGTTGTTACATTAACTCTTTCTTCTCCAATTGTTACATTTGCTCTCTCTGTCCCAGTTGTTACATTAACTCTCTCTTCTCCAGCTGTTACATTTGCTCTCTCTGCTCCAGATGTTACATTAACTCTTTCTTCTCCAGCTGTTACATTTGCTCTCTCTGCCCCATTTGTTAAATTTTCCCTCTCTACTCCAGTTGTTACTATCTCCAGTTGTTGCTATCTCTAGTCTACTGTCTCCTTCAGTGATTTTGATTCCTGTCCGAAAGTGTTTGCATGTTAACTCCTAGGTTGAAGAGCATTTCGTAAAACTTAAATTACAAACTGGTTATAATAGACTTGTTACTTTAATTACCAACTGGTTATGATAGACCTGTTACTTTAATTACTGTTTATGATAGACTTGTCACTTTAATTAATAGCTGTTTATGATATACTTGTTACTTTAATTACCAACTGGTTACAATAGACTTGTTACTTTACAAACCAGTTACATTAGACTTGTTACTTTCACTACCAACTGGTTACAGAAGACTTTTTTCTTTAATAACCAACCGTTTATAATAGACTTGTTACTTTAATCACTAACTGTTGATGATAGACTTGGTTTCTTTAATTACAAAATTCTTATGATAGAATTGTTACTTAATTACAAGCTGCTTATTATACTTCTTACTTCAACTGCCATCATGTAACAGTAGACTTTTGTTTTAATTACCAGCTGTGTCCGATAGACAGACTTCAAACTGCCTAGGACAGACAATGTTTGAGCAATGGTATTATGAAGCACTATTTTGCAGTTTTCGGGGGAAAATTGCAGCTGCTAACATGAACATTATTATCTAAGATTGTTGGTTTTGTAACTACAAACGTAGGTCAGCATGACCAAATGGATAAGAACGCGTGTTCTTAAACATCCGGTGCGCTGAGACCGAGGTAAGGGGTTCAGCCCCTACACTGGACAGTTGGACTAAAATGTTGACCTATCGTCCTTGACTTGGGAACGTAAATCACAATTACCTCTGAAGTCCGAGTGGGTTCGCCTGATGGGGAGGATCACTGTTAATGGGTAAAGCAAATGTACACGCAAAATTCAGTCCTGCATTACTAAAAGTAGTGTGTCTGGACTGCGCACAAAGCGAGCCAGCGCAAAAAACAAAAATGCAAACTAGTGGCTGAACGGTTGGGAGTGTACATCTCAGACTTATATACATTATAATCCCGTGGTACGCCATCAGTAGGCAAGTAGTTTGTAGCTATCATCATCTTGCAGGAAGCTTCTGTGGAGGGTCGCTGTGCCATGAAATGATTAATCGTCTTGGCGAATTCCCATATTTGCCATTGGTTTATATACAGTAGTTCTTTCCATGCAACCCCTTTTAATTTAATATATAATACAACATATCTGCTACCATCATAACAACTTTTAAGTCATAATAACTGTGGCACACCCCGACTTCCCATTTTCCGCCATCTATTTTTGTTTGGCCCGAGCATACTTTTTGTTTGGCACTGCATCAGTTAAGAGACAAATAAAATTGAAGAGAAAGATTTGGGACATTTACAAGGTCTCCACAGCGTAGATAGATTCACGACGTGAAACATAATGTATACGTGGCAGCATTTGGCTGATGAAATGGAGACATTTTGAAACAATGTCATGAAGGAAAGTTTCTGCACAGGACATCATCATCATCATCATCATGTGTCATGCCGAGAAGAGTGGGCGGTCATGTTTCGCCATCTCACTTGATCACCAGGGTCGTGGATCAGCTCAGTTTTCTATGAGGTTGCCAAAAAAAAAACATGATTTTCTTGGCATCTGTAAAGAAGGTAGTTTGCCATTGCTTTCCTTCTTAGCAGTGACCATATTGGTCGATGACTGTAGCCATTGTCTACCCAAAAAAATAGATCCTCTGCCTACCGTCGTGAAGTTGGGAGAACATAACCTACAACTATCTTTTGGCTGCTCTTCAACTTCATCCACCACTTGCACCCATGGCTTACGTAACCCTGATCGTGGGGCTAAACAGGTACTCCACTTTGCCAAATGGTGTCGTGTCCCATAGGCTAGCGGAGGGAAGGAGGCACCTTATTTCAACTTTGATAGGGGATACCCCTACCCACTCCACCCACTGGACATACCACTGGATTATGATCATGAAGATTTTCCGTCCAATTATATGGCATTGCTTTCTGGACGGTTCTGGCGGCTAACCATCTAAATACTGTCGTGGCTTTCCCTTGTCTTTCTCAAACTGTACATTTTCAATGTCATTTTAAATCATACAGTTTGATTTTTTTTAAACTGCTAGCGGACTGACTATGTGTACAATGCGACAACCAGCCTGCTGTTCTGGAGACGCTGATTGTGGTATCTACGTGTGATTGAACGGATGCATCAGACCAGAGCTTACCCTGATTCAACATGCAAGGCTCGCATAAGCCATTTTATATGGAATAGATGCTATTGTATATGGATATCTAAACATGAATTGATAAAGAAGATGCGATGTTCGAGAGATTACAAACAGATAGATGTGATATCGCCCGTATTACCGGAGCCCTTAAGGAATCACTGAACAGTAACACTAATCTACCATGCATATCTGTCTATCTATCTATCTATCTATCTGTCTATCTATCTATCTATCTATCTATCTATCTTATCTATCTATCTATCTATCTGTCTGTCTGTCTGTCTGTCTGTCTGTCTGTCTGTCTGTCTGTCTGTCTGTCCGTCCGTCCGTCCGTCCGTCCGTCCGTCCGTCCGTCCGTCCGTCCGTCCGTCCGTCCGTCCCTGCCTATCCGTCTGTCCGTCCGTCCGTCCGTCCGTCCGTCCGTCCCTGCCTATCCGTCCGTCCGTCCGTCCGTCCCTGCCTATCCGTCCGTCCGTCCGTCCGTCCCTGCCTATCCGTCTGTCCGTCCGTTCGCCCGCCTCTACCCACCCAACCATCTATCACTCCGTCCATTGGTCGGTCTGTCAGTGTGTGTGTTAACCTCGTGACCCTCTATATGCTTTATTACTACCTGTCAGTCAAAAAATTATCTACCGCCCAGCTTGTATATGTGTACACCCAGTCTCTGGGCATATCTGTTACTGTGGATGCCTTAAAGGTTCTCCATCCACTCCAAATGCAGCATTGCATCATTATGGCATGAGGTAGCGATGCCCTTCTTTCTGCCTCCCTCCCATTACAAACAGTTTGTCTCAAACTTCTGCCGCAAGTACTTGTGTCGCTAGCTATAATAAATAACCGTATTTAAAATCCCACTTAATTATGCAAGGTCTACCCACTGCCTTTCCCGACCAAGCTGCACAGACAGATCGCACGTGAGGAAAATGTATGAGACGTTGGGAAAATACACATAAAAAGCTTAGGAATAACCCGCGACCTAGTAAATTCTAGTGCAAAACAATGCAATCAAGGCTAGCCAGCTTTCAAATTCCGTTCACCGGTGTCTTCATATAGCTCTAGCTACCACTTTTGCATTTGAATAGGCAGTCTACGGTGAGGTTAAGAAATGTCAACCGTAAATATTTCAGGGAATTGTCGGTTTCTGAACGGAACCCACGCTATCGCCAGCTCAGGTGTGTTACAGCTTTCTTGTCAGGCGAACTTGGAGCCTTGCCAAGCCCAGACAGGTAGAAATGACACTTGATCAGTTTCTACCTACTGTACTGTTTAACAGGCTTCACTGGGTTTTCCCAAGAGAGCATGGGCGGATTACGGATGGCAGCTCGAAGAGGCGTCGGAGAAGGATCTCCTAGCTGATATTGATTGCTTCTTGTAGTTTGGTGATGTCTGATTTGTGAATAATTGATGAGCAAGTGATACTGTGTGATTGTCTCCTTCCAGTTGTTGTCGGGATCTAGCATGGGTTGTAACTATTGTTGTCCATATATCATTTATCATGCCTTTTGGTTTTCCCTCATTCCGGTCATCCACTCTTCTGTGTGTGTGTGTGTGTGTTTATTTTATTTTATTATTTTTTAAAAATTCTAGCGCTCCTTTATATCTATTTCCCGACGATTCGTTGATAATTACTTGGATTGAAACGCTTTGTTTCTTGTCAGTGTTTTATCGATTGTCTAATGTATGCGTTATTGTCTTGACATGTAGATGAAAAGGTAATTAGTAATGTACATTGGCAAGTGGTTAAGAATATGAATGGTTATAAAAGCAAATAGGAAGGCAGACAAAGAAAGATAAGCAGGCAAACATAAAGTTGAGTAGGCAAGTTGATGTGCAGACACACACATGCACTGTATGTGAATACGAAGACAACTGAGGGGAAGACAACAAATACATGCCACATTGGTGGTGGAAATGGGCAAAGGGAAGGCAAAGCGACATGCACGTAGACTAAAAGGGGTTAAAGGCAAGAGCATCAACTTAATTGTACCAGTGTTTATTCTTATGGCTCCGTCTCTCTCCATATAGCAGCTAACCACTTGTTGAAAACGTGGCACATATACGAATTCTGTGGCTACAGCGACGACACCCCCCTCCCCCCCCCCAAACAAAAACCCCAAATATACTCAAGAATCGAAGAATTGAATATGGGAACGAACACGTGACCTCCTGAGCAGGGGGAAAACGAGATCTCCTGAGCAGGGGGAAAACGAGATATGCACTTTGCCACGGAGGAGCCCCCCCCCCCCCCCAATCCCCTAAGAACGTATATACTTAATCAAATGTATTTGGAAACAGAACACACATGATATGAAACTGGTTGTATAGTGTGAGATAGCTAACAATGAATATACACACTTGCCAAGCTAGGCACATGTGTATGATGATTGCGTTTTTGTAAATTATACTTATATAGACCGCCTTGCGTTGGTTTTTTTATGAAATGGTACGGGCTTCGGTCGTTCAGAAAGCAGTGGCAAACTACTGAATGTAAGCAGATAAGGGAAACAGAGAATCCATCTTCTGCTTTTTTTCGGTTAAGGAGAAAAAAATATTGTGGGTGAGCAAGTATCAACCACTATCAGACACTTAAATATATAACTGTACGGCGTTAATGGCTAATGGGCTAGAAAAACTAACTCATTGTCACAATTCCTCGACATACAAGATGTCACAGAAGAACTAGAACCAGACATACTAAAAGAAGAAATTATAGAAGCCATCAGATTAGCCCCATTGAACAAATCACCGGGACAGGATGAAATACCAAATAAACTAATTAAAGCAGCAAGAGAAGTAGGAACAGCTTGGCTACATAGACTATTCAACCATGTTTGGGTAGAACAACAGACACCACGAGACTATGGCTCCATAGTTATCCCAATTTGGAAAAACAAAGGCAGCAAAAGAGACTGCACACAATACAGAGGCATTTCACTGTTGAGTCATACTGGTAAAATATTTTGCAAAATTCTAGAAAAAAGATTACGAACTACTTTAGAACCCCAGCTAAGCGAAACACAGCTTGGATTTAGGAAAAACAAAGGATGCACAGATGCCATTTTTGCTCTTAGACAACTTATAGAAAAATCAATCGAATTCAATGATAGAGTAGATAGAAACAAGCTGTGGGAAATCCTTAAACAATATGGAGTGAGTACACATCTAACAAACCTATGTAGAAGTTTATACAACAACAGTGAATGCATAGTGAGAGCAACTGGAGGACACTCAGAACCCTTCACCATAAGATCTGGAGTACGACAAGGTTGTGTCCTGTCCCCTCTCTTGTTCATAACATATATAGACAACATATGTAAAGAAACCAGCCAAGCAAAGACAGCAAGAATACCGCATGACGAGAACACAGAAGAAGAACCATCTGCAAATCTAACCATTAGAGAACTCCTGTTTGCGGACGACCAAGCACTAATAGCAAAATCAGAAGCTGAATTACAAGACCACATGAATAGTCTAAACGAAATGTGTAGGGAACATAACATGAAAATTAGCACAAGCAAAACAGAGGTAATGACTATAACTAAAGAAGAACAAACAACAACAATTCACCTAAACGAACATCCCTTGAAACAAGTAAAGAGTTTCAAGTATCTAGGAAGTATAATATCATCAAATGGCAGATCAGAAGACGAGATCGAAAATAGGTGCAATAAGGCAAATCAACTCATTGGACAAATGGCACCAATACTAAAGAACAAACATGTATCAATAACTACTAAGAAAGCACTTTACAACACAATCTTCCTGCCAACTCTATGCTACCAATGCCAATCCTGGACAATGACAGAAAAAGAGAAAAGAAAAATCACAACAACAGAAATGAGGTTCCTGAGAAGAATACTCAACGTATCAAGAAGAGATAAGATCAGAAATGAAGAAATCAAGACTAAAGTGGGGGTTAAAGCAGCAATAGATTTTATTAGAAAGCAGCAAGTCAAATGGTTTGGGCATGCAAGTAGGTTACCATTCAACAGCATACCACAACAAGCAATGATGTACAGACTAGATGGAAACAGAGGAAGAGGCCGACTATGTAAACGTTGGACGGAGGGAATAGCAGAGTCCATGGGAATATCGATACATGAAGCCCATAATCGGGCACTCTCACGAAGTTTATACTTCACCTCGACACCGCAAGGTACAAGAGGAACATGATGAGATGAGATGAGATGAGACAAGGTCCAATTTGTGTTGATTACGGTGATATGAGGCGTCGGTCTTTCCGAAAGCAATTGCAAACTGCTGTTCATAAAATTGCCTAGTAAATCACAAAACAGCTAATAAAATGCTGGGATTGATTGCAACGTACTGTAAAATGACACACGACTAACTTGTAACGGCATCCATTCTTTATTGTAGACATGTCTACAGTATCTTTACCTTGGTACACGCCTCTGTCACACCTTTACCCTCACCTATAATCAGGTAGGGGGAAATAAAGGGGGGGGGGGTGAATACATTGACATGTCGCAGCGGTCTCTTTTGATTGTCAACCTAACTTAGAACCCGTAGACCCAGCTGGAACGCTTCTAACGGCCTGTATCTAGACAGCCCATAAATCTCCAGGTACATATATAATACGTGCAATGTTTGCAAAGCCCCATTTTATCCTCCAGTTACTGCGTCACGCCAGTGGGAGCGGCCTTACGGAAACTAGGCCATAGGTGATCTTAGTAACGTACGCACTAGCAGTATTGACATAAACAGTGGGCTTTCGGCCTTTCTTTAGCCGGTGTAAGGGGTCGTTAAGCGGCCGTGTTTCTTTTGGTGGTAATATGGTGGCGTTCATCCTGAGAAACAGAAACGTCTAATGGCAGTGGAAATATGGTGTCGGAGGGAAATGCAAAGAATACCATGACATACAGAAAAACCAACGAGCAAGTCACGTGAGAAAAAATGAAAACCGTACAATGATCAGAGAAATTAGACGTTCAGTCAAGATTTTTGGGCACGTTATGAGAAGAAATCAACTGAGTAATTTAGTGACAACTGGCAAGACTGAGGGGGGAAAAGAACACATGGAAGGTAAAGAAATAAGTATTTAGATGGCTTGGCCACATGGCGTAATCCAGACGAGAATACAGCGGATCCACCACTGGTGTTGGTTTGAGATGGGGAAACATGCACTACTCCACACAGACGAGAGAATAAAGCGGATCCACCACTCTGATGTTGGTTTGAGATGGCGAAACATGCACTACCCCCCACAGTTATCAGTATGATACATGATGATGATTGGTGCCCAGTGGACCTTCGAGGTTCGGTTCTCAATGGGAACACTGTCACATGAGAACATTGGTAGTAGGGAAGGGACAAAATAATGACAACGATATAGCTGTATGGCTTAGCCGAACGTCTTGGTAGAAAAACGAAAACAGTGACCTTATCGCCCACCAGATACTTATAAAGATATCTATAAAAGATATGTAAAATTACGGGTCGTGCAGCGTATGACCAAGGCGTATAAAAGGTGTTGTTTTTTTACCCGGTGCCCGGTTGTTGAGGTTGGGTCCGTCTCAGCTGCTTGGTCGGACAATAATAAACATGCCCCTGCTGGTGATCGAATCCGCACAATACTCTTGGTAAGCAAGAGCGCTATACACTATTCTGGCGCGGTTCCCAGAGTTTGGCACAGGTGAAAAGGGGTAAGAAAGAAAGAAAAGGACAGGGAAGGAAGGACAGACAGACAGAAAGAGAAAAAGAAAGAAAGCCTCAGGTTGGCTGCTGTAACTGTTGGTATATAGCGAGATTGAATTTTCACTGTAAGAAGAAGGGAGGTAATCTTTTCTTTTTTTTCCTTCTGTAAGGGTAGTAGAAGATAGAAAGACTTGGTTTGTGCTTTTGTTTAAATTATAATGCCATCTAGAAGAATGCAGGACAAATATTCAGCTAATGGAGACAGTAAAACCTGAGGAAAAGAAATCAGTCTTCCACCTCCTACAGAGATAAAAACACAAAACAAAGAAAACCCCGGAATAAGAAATAATCCAACCCAACTAAAAACACTAACGATAGACATGAAGATTGCACAGATTGTAAAAATTGCGAACCGAAATATGCCTCAGTGGAACAATAGAGTTAAAGTTAGTTGCAAGTTCTTCGCAGCACGTCGCATCCAGTCCCATCTTTTTTGTTTGTAATTTACTAAGCAAGTTAAAGTTCAGTAGTTTGACATTGCTTTCTGAACAACTGACGCTTATAACAGTGTTAAAAAAATCATCACAAGGCAGTCTGCTTCCAAATCGTCTGCAGCTGATTTCGATCGCTGTATGTGGGATTGCGAATCGCGTTCGCTACCCATTTGCCACAGACGGAGGCGAAACAAAAATCATGCTTAGCAAAAGAGGCACAGTAACACCATGAAAAAATGTCTCCTCGTGCCAAGACAAGAAATGCAAAACAATGAAAGTCCCGGAATAAGCAATAATCAAAGCCAACTAAAAACAGGAACAACAGACATGAAGAAAATGCTACAGATTGTAAAGAAATTAGAAGCCGAAATGTGTCTCTGTGGATCAATAGAAGATGCAGGAAGTCAACAGACGGAAACGAAAATCTTCCTGCAAAAAGGACACACAATAAATACCAATGAAACCAACGCTGTCTGCGCATCTTCAGAGAGAAAAGTCGTTCCCCCCACCCTCCCCCATGCAGATCTTATGGGAATTCCTGACAGTTTCCTAGGTTTGGCAGAAGTATACACACTGCTTTTACATATCTAATCGTAATTCCTGACCGTTGAGTACAGTTGGCAAAAAAATACCCACACTGCTTCCGCAGACTGAACTGGAATTCCTGGTCGTTGTATACCCACACTGTTTTGGTTTTCCGAGGGACATAATAGGAAAAGACACGACAATGGTATTTCTGACAAGCACCGACTTTAGCCCCCCGAGAATAACCGATAAGCTGCTTAATCTGTCATCGAACCAACCGGGTTGTATGATCGGATTGGGCAGTTAAGTACCAGACAGCACGCAACACATTATTCCGGAGTAGTGGCTGGGCAAGGATTACCAGCGATTGGGGAATGTTTCTTTCTTGTCCCGGTGTTTGTTTGCCGTCTCCTAATATGAAAAAAGAAAGAAGGTATGGAAACTAGAGCAAATTCATGTATAGGGTGTATTTTTAATGACAGTGCAGTGTTTGAAAATGTTGCCGGTCTAAGTCTTGTATTCACCCTTTGTAAAGTTTATGCAGCATAATAGGTAAATACAAAACTTGGACCAGCAATATTTTCAAACACTGCACAGTCATTAAAAATACACTCTGTATATGCCACTGTTCACCATCATGTGCCAGGCGGTTAGGCGTTTGCCATCTCACACGATTACCAAAGTCATGGGTCAGGTCTGTGCTTTTGCCCCGATTATGTCCTTGAAAAGTTTCGCGCTAGTTTTCCCAAACACCCCAATATCTCGTTTGTCGATCTCTGTCTCGGATACCTTCATTCTGTCAGCGTGTCACAGCGTTCTCCATACTATCTTCTGATAACGTGACCACTTTTCAATGTCAACGAAAACGTCAATACCCAGGAGAAATAATGAATTCAACGTTGGTAAACCTTCTCACACATTTTCAATAGTTATTACTGATCTAAACACCTTGTGTTTGTAAAGTCCCACTACACTTTGTACGTAGAACAAATTTGAAAAACAAACAAATGCTGTCTTCCGTTGATAACGCCATTCTGTTTGGAGAGAAAAGAGTTACTCCAGCAGACGACATTCATTCGCTGCATATTGTTTCACATTTTTTTGGTATGACATCATGTACTTAATTTTGCAATCGTTGTAAATACAAACGGTGGTGAGACTTTACAAACACCCGGTATTCTTTTACTGGTGGATTATTAAAGTGTAGTAATTCTTTTACAGACCGTTATTCTGGTCACGGCCCGCCTGAAAGATTCACGACCCTTTGCCAGCTGTCATGCATTGTCATGCCCAAGGTGTCTAGAAATGTCTGGTGTCTGTCTTCGTGCTCATCATTCCCCGGCTCTTCACCCAGGAACCACGCCTTCACTCACTGTTCTTTCTAAACCAGTGTGGCGTGTAATATCGCGAACGTATTTCAGTTTCCGAGATATGATGCAGTCTTGCCAGTTTTGTTCCATGCTGGGGAACTATCGGTCCACGATATTTTAAGAACTTGTAACACTTGAGATCAAAAGCCCAAATGTTTTTCTTTATTGTTTGTCAAATGATCTATGACTCACACCCCTATGTTGCTACAGGAAAGATGCCTGTCTCAAATAGTTCACTGATGCATTTACTTTGTGGGCTATATGTCTTGTCTGGATCTAACATTTGTTTTATGATCTGATATATTTACCGCCCACGCTTTCCGGCATGGCACATGATTGATTGATTGATTGATATTTACATTACGTGTTGTATACCATGCTTTCTTTCAATCTGTCTGTATTATTATTTTACATTTGTATACATTATACAATAGTTGGTATACCTTTTCTCGATCTATCATATTTTACAATTCTGTATATTTACGTTATACATTTATATGTCTTTTCTCGATCTGACAATCACAATTTGACTAATTTATATGTTTACATATGTCTGTATGTCTTTTCTCTATCATATGTTACCAACTATATACTTACATTTAGGTCTGTATGTCTTTTTTCTGTCTATCATATGTTACTTGCTATATACATAACCAATAGACCTGTATGTCTTTTCTCGATCAAACAATTATTTGACTAATGTATGTATTTATATAACTATTTTTATGTTTTGTCTTGTGTCGATCTAATTATTATTTTACTCGTGGGTCCATATATATAACGCATTATATGTGTTATCTCTTTGCAGGTCAGAAGAATCAGTTACAACGCCTTAATGTACGAAACACAACTACATCATTTTGTACTTTCGCAAATTGCCTTTAAAGGAGCCAACTGGCGCCAGGAAATTACCTTGCCTTGAAAACACCATTTAATCACGCAACACAGGACAATTCTGTCAGTCCCCGCAGAATATCCACTGCCCAATTATTTCGTTATATTTCATAGACTGGCAGTTTTACAGCGTGTACGTTACGGTTTCAGCTGTTGCTAGGCGCAGTAATCAATAATTAGTGTTTGTTTTTTCGATACGTGCACTATTTCTTATCACGGGGGTCTAAAACTGATAAACAGGTAGGTCAGTATCACGCTCGACCTGACACTGTAGATCAACTTCCTTTCCTCTGGAGTAATACACATCCACCCCTTCTCAGAGACGTTAATAGAAGGAATTTACCTTCTTAAAAGACATTAACACAATTGTAACTCAAGTACCTAACGCGGAGACATTGTTCCACTATGAACAATCACTTTACTACCCCATATTCATCTCACGTTACATAATGCCATGTTCACATGTGTTAATCATATGAACTGAATGTGGTGAAAGCACACCTGTACTGTGTTAAGTTTTATTTTTTTTTAAATACTGTGGCGTGTGGTTGAGATAGATATACTGTGATGGAAGGCGACGAATTGGACTATCTCTTGCCACAGGAGTGTCAGAACACCTACTTCGATACCTGGGACAGACACAACAGCATCGCTTTTTCTACTGCCACCAAGGGTCTGCACAATGCACCTGGCGAGAACAATTGCTTTGTCAACAGTGCTGTACAGGTATGTATCCGTTGTGTTCGTTTGATTGCATGTGTCCTAGGTATTGTATTCTTTGTCACCTGCTTGTGTTTGGCTTGTCTGTCCTGCCTGCCTGTCTACCTGCATGCATGCCTACCTTCCCACATAACTAACTTTATTTCTCTCTCATTCTCTGCCTGCCTGTCTACCTGCATGCATGCCTACCTTCCCACATAACTAACTTTATTTCTCTCTCATTCTCTGCCTGCCTGTCTACCTGCATGCATGCCTACCTTCCCACATAACTAACTTTATTTCTCTCTCATTCTCTGCCTGCCTGTCTACCTGCATGCATGCCTACCTTCCCACATAACTAACTTTATTTTTCTCTCATTCTCTGCCTGCCTGTCTACCTGCATGCATGCCTACCTTCCCACATAACTAACTTTATTTCTCTCTCATTCTCTGCATGCCTGTCTACCTGCATGCATGCCTACCTTCCCACATAACTACCTTTATTTCTCTCTTATTCTCTGCCTTTCTCTCTGCCTGCCCGTCTGTCTGTTTGCCTGTCCATCTATCTGCGTTCACTTCATGGCTGGCTATGTGCAGTATTAGTGTATTACTACCTGTCAGTTAAATCACTAATGTCTCCGTGTGCTGTATGTCTGTCTGCATGCATGTTTAACTTCCCCCATAATTACCTTTATGTCTCTCTCATTCTCTGTATGTCACTCTGCCTGCCCGTCTGTCTGCTTTCCTGCCCGTCTGTCTGCTTTCCTGCTCGTCTGTCTGCTTTCCTGCCCGTCTGTCTGCGATCACTTCATGACTGTCTTATGTGCGGTACTACTATCTGTCAGTTAAATCACTAATTTCTCCGTGTCGGTATGTCTGTCTGTTCCTCTGTCAGTGCTCATTCCATGACAATAAGTGCGTCTTAATGCTGCCTATTGGCTAATCACTAATTGTTAGGCATGTCTATCTGTGGTCGGTTTATATAAAACCACACACACACACGATCATCTTAATCTGTTCTCACAAATGTGTATAATGAACTTATGGATTTCATTGATTCAAGGGACGCTGTCAGATACAACTTCAGTAGCAGACCAAAAATCCTCAATATGTCCTACAATTACTCATGTTGTTGTAGCTTGGAACTGTTTAGCAGACCCTAGACATCATGGTACAAGCGACTATGTCCCAACCATCGCGCTATGTTTGTTTGTGCTTTCTGCCTTTTAGAAGTTCTCGGGACACAAAATCCACGGACTGTGTGCGTTCTGTCAACTGCAGTCTTTGCCTTTCCAAAATACAAGGGAAAAGTCAAGCCGTTGGACCACTCATTATAAACATTCCCTTCTGAGAGTTGGCGTCCTTGCGTCCGTTGCCAATTTCTTGTGGTCCAAAGCACGGATCTTTTTTACCTCGTCTGACACGGGATGGATTGGTCGTACAAACGCAACTCTCAACTGAATAAATATGAAATTCTGTTGCTTCAATCCTATTCTTACGAAGGAAAGAATGGAGCATTCTTCGGGTTTTTCTTATTCTTTTTCTTCTTCTTCTTCATTGTCCGTCGCCTTCTCCCATTCTTCTTCTTTTTCTTCTTCCCCTCCTCCCCCCCCCCCCCCATTCCTCCTCAGTGAAACATAAGAAATCAACTAACTCAGGCTAAGGCCTTCTATCCTTTTCTGTCTCACAAGCTTAGTCCTTGCCCTTCCCCTATTATTCATCTATGTCTCTAATTGTTTTCTCAGTAGTTAAAATCCTACGCGGTAGTTACACCCTTTGTCACCTTTATTATTCTTTCTGACTACAGTCAGGATTATTCTGGAAAAGTTAAGAGATAACAGTGACAAACAAATAAACAAATACCGGCTACCGACCAGACAGATCCTGCACTGACCAGATAGCCAGTAGTTATACCTTTTGTCACCTTTATTATTCTTTGGATTATGCAGACAACAACTACCACTAGAAATGGAATTAACTAGGCTCAGACAGAGCAGTTTGATGATCTGAACTTCGCTGACGACATGGCCCTACTGTCTGTCCCACACACGCAATCTTATGCAAGATAAATTAAACACACTTGATAAGAGGTCACAACTATTAATAAAATTTCACATGAAAAAAGAAAGATAATGAGAATAAATCAAGCAAATGGTAACGTCATGTCCCTTGGTTAAATATCATTCTATGCGAAAGAATAATACACATATTTAGGTAGCAATGTTGAAAGAGCACACACAAATTAAAACAAGAATACAAACACGAAGGTGAGGAGTTTAATTCTTTTCTGTGTTTGGATCCGGCAGGTTTTCTTAAGCATTTCATTTATGTTATGAGTCGTTTCCTAATATACATACTGCGTACATGTTAGTGCATGATAGTCCAGTGGTCCTGGTTTAAATCCCCCTTCAGTTTTTTATAATCATATGGCTTTGGGTTCGACCCAGCCTTGTTGTTATTGTAGAAACCTGTAGATTCGAGTTTTTAATTCTTCTCCAGCTTCAACCAGGGACTGAACCCCAGCTTCATGCAATGGCACTATACGATTTACAGATGGATACAGCGTCCGAAGAAGAATTCTCAATGTATCAAGAAGAGATAAGATCAGAAATGAAGAAATCAGGACTAAAGTGGGGGGTATAGCTGCACTAGATTTTATTAGAAGGCAGCAAGTCAAATGGTTTGGCCATGCAAGCAGGTTACCAACTAACAGTATACCTCAAAAAGCAATGTTGTACAGACCAGAGGGAAGCAGAGGAAGAGGCCGACCACGTAAACGATGGACGCAGGGAATAACAGAGTCTAATGGAATATCGATACATGAAGCCCATAAGCGGGCACTCTCCCTCTGTTTATACTTCATCTCGACACCGCAAGGTACAAGAGGAACATGATGAGATGAGATGAACAGCGTCCGACGTGATACTTACCACATCACTACTGGGATATAGTTTGGTCAAGAAAATGTAAATGTCTCAAATCCCGAATATCCCGGGAAGGTTAACCCGGTCAACAAATGCCCGCAGAAGTCGGATGTGTCGGCCTAACGGCGCAAGAACGCAGCTCTGCTGTAAACAGGCACAACGCAGTCACATCCGAAAAAAAATCCGGATGAACGAAGAAGAAGAAGAAATCCCGAATGTGTTAGAGCAGTGGTTCTCAACCTTTTTTGCCCATGTACCCCTTCACCATATGTTCAGAATGTCATCCCCCCCCCCCTTTCGTATTTCCTCCCTATAAATTCCCCCTCCCCTAAACAGTATACGTAAACCTGGAAGCTAAATTTAATAACACATACTAGAACAAGTCTAATTGTCTAAATAAAACGTGATTTGCGGATTTACTTACGTTATAAAACGAATTTCAGAAGGGTGAGAAGTACAGAACTGTAAAGTATAGAGGGAAAAACAATATCAAGTAATCGGTTCTTGTTTCAATGTGATCTTGAAATAATATTAATCCCCTCCCCCTCCCCGGAAACCCTAAAATTCCACCCTGGTGTGGTGGGGGGGGGGGGAGAATTCCCCACCGGTTGAGAACCACTGTGTTAGAGGAAACAGAAACATTGTCTGTGATATCCGCGCCATTTTTTTCTACCTTGGTAAGATAGATAAGATGAAGTGGTCTTAAGAACAGTTGTGTTCTAAAACAGGTAAGAAAACCGACCAGCCCGGTCCAAAGGTCTTTCCTTTCCCTGGGTGCATCGTTGGCAGTAAGGTTAAGAAGGTTCTACAGATAACCTTGTGTAGGAACAAGTGATCTTAATGTCACTCTGAAAGGTTTGTTTCAGTTACCTCGGGTGGTTTTGTCAAGTCAGACTGACTTCTTCTCGGTGAGTTATCCACTTCGTGGCACGGTAACACGGCTATTTTCAGTCAACTAACACTGAAGGAAATCTCAGATTAGATACAGCTGTGGGTTGGGGTATATTTAGAGATTGCACATATGCTGGATCGGTTTTATGGGGTTACCTCGGTCAGATTCCTTCCTGGTTTCCATTTCCTCCCCCCGCAATTTTACGAGAAATTTCAAATTTTGATAGATTACTTCCTAATTGTCATTTTATTCCCTGCTACTTTATGAGATTCGGTGACCAGAACTCTTCTTAGTTTCCATTTCTCCCACTCAGTTGTACGAGATGAGGTGGCCAGAACTCTTCTTAGTTTCTATTTCTCCCACTCAGTTGTATGAGATGAGGTGACCAGAACTCTTCTCAGTTTCCATTTCTCCCATACAACTGTACGAGATGAGGTGGCCAGAATTCTTCTTAGTTTCCATTTCTCCCACTCAGTTGTATGAGATGAGGTGGCCAGAACCCTTCTCAGTTTCCATTTCTCCCACTTAACTCTATGAAATGAGGTGGCTATAATTACAGAGTTCATGTCACATAATAGACTTGTTAAGTTCTAGTGTCATTTATTGTCGATCAGTAGTTTCTAAACTGTAAAACTCTATATTAATCAACGGCCCGTGCCGTTAATATTCTGTAGTTGTAGGTTAGCGAATGTGAAAATGTCTCTGAAAAAGAACCATGTTTAACTGTGTTTATACAACGAGGGGAGCGTTGTTAACATAATGATTAGTGCTCTAGCTTACCAAGTTGGAGGTCCTGGTTCAAATCTCCATCATTGGCAGAATTCTTTCCTTTGATAACGGTTCCGGGATTCACCCAGCCATAAACACTAGGTCAATATTTAAGTAGTCCCATAGAAGATACTGATTTTGGGGTGTGAAGTGTTAGCGCATATATATTCTAAGCCACGGCACATGAGATGAGGTTGACTTGTTCCCTTCCTAATTACATTTCCTTCCCAGAACATTCTACAAATAGTCTGTAAACCATTTATATATTTTTTGGTCACGTTATGAGAAGAAATAAATTGGAGAACTTGGTGACAACTGGCAAGATCGAGGGGAAGAGAACATGGGGAGGGCAGAGAAGTAAATACCTGGATGGCTTGGCCATGCTATACGGTCTAGACAAGAACACTGAGCGACTTTGGTGCTCGAGTGAGATGGCAAAGCATGACCGCCCACGCTTGCTGGTATGGCACATGATGATGATGATGAGGCTGGGGAAACCTAAGAACTGTACTGACCGGAAGGCGTAATCCTACTTTCGCTGGGGACCGAACTCAGAGCACTGTCTTAACAGTCAAGCACATTGACCACTATTCCTCTGTGGATTCATACAATGGGTAACTGCTAATCTTCATAATGTGATGTTAATTATTTAGGACAGTGGTTCTCAAACTTTTTTGGCCCGTACACCCCCCCCCCTTTTTTTTTTTACACAGTATTCTTAAAAATTGAAGGTAAATTTAATAAGACATACTAGAACAAGTCTAGACGTCTACATAAAACTAGATTTGCATGTCTACTTAGGTTATAAAACGAATTTCAGAAGAGCGAGAAGTACAGAACCGAAAAATGTTGAAGGAAAAACAATATCAAGTAATCGGTTCTTGTATTAACACGATCTTGAAATAATCTTAATTCCCATCCCCCCGGAAACCCTAAAATTCCACCCTCCTCACGAAAAGGGGGGGGGGGGGATTCCCCACCGGTTGGGAACGACTAATTTAGGAAGAACAAGGCAACGAGAAATGGAACTGGTCAGTTCACCTATGTATGGTATGACCTAGAATATATGAAGGCCTAATACTTCCATATCTGCGGTTTAGCAGTAATGAACGCAATTTCATAAATCCGAGATGCCGGGTCGAAACCAGATGAAGGCGATGTGGAAGCCAGTCGCTGTGCGTTGATTTTTGCAATGGTATGAGCATCAGCCGTGCAGAAAGCAATGGCAAACTACCAAAGGTAAAATTGCCTACAAAACCACCAACAGTCAATGAAGTCAGCATGGCCGAATTGATGAGAGCGCTCGTTCTTAAACTTCCGTTGTGCTGATGCCGAGGTAGCGGGTTCAACCCCTACACCAGTCAGTTGGACTAAACGTTGACTTGACTCGGTGACGTAAATTACAAGTACCACAGAAGTCGGAGGGATAGCGAAAGATACATATAATAGAGAAAGCAAATCCACACGCAAAAATAAGTTCTGTGCATTGGAAGTAGTAGCACGATTATGGACTACGCTTGAGTTGTAAAAATACAAAACAGCCAATAAATGTTCAGCTTGATTGTGACGTCCTGTAAGGAACATGCAACTATATTATAACTAATACTTCACACCCCGGGGGTATCTGGCGCGGGACTACCTCTACCTTCATGCAACGAGATAGTGGCGAGTACACTCACTTTCGAACACACCCTCTCCCAGCCAAACCCGGCTGCCTGTAACCTTCTGTCATTTATGTTGTCGTGTGTGCTCTGTAAATTGTTTGTCTGTCTTATCCCGCTAACCCACCCCTCCTCCTTCTGTCATTTATGTTGTCCGGTGTGCTGTGTAACTTTGTATTTCTGTCTTATCCCACTAAAGTCAAATAACATGTCACACGGTTCGTGGAGAGGAAAGTCAGTTAAGGACAAAGTGACGTATGGCACAGCTGAGGATTATTGATTGACCCGCCAGATGTCGCCCTAACGTTATGAATAAAGAGCCATAACCCCATCTTGCTATTGAGTAATGAGCTCCCTTTTTTATGCTGTAGATTACATAATGAGATGAGGGGAGGCGTCTCCTCCGAAGCTTGTTATTTTGCATAATGATTAGTGCTCTAGCTTACCAAGATGACGATCCTGGTTCAAATCTCCATCATTTGCAGAATTCTTTCCTTTGATAAGGACCCGTGTAGTAAAATGGAATTGACTATCTGGAGGAGGACGTTTTATTTAGATCTATTATTGAGTCTTGAGCAATTATCTGTTGGAACTATGGGCATTTATTTGGTTCTAAAAGTATGCTGCAGTCTGAAACGTTTTTTTTTAACACTTCGTTGTGCTATATCTACAGGTTTCTTTAGTTTACAGCTGATTTAGACTGCATGTTGCTGGTTGTGCTATATATACAGGTCTCGTCAGTTTACAACCGATTTAGATTATGTTGTTGGTTTTGGTGCTATATCTGCAAGTCTCGTCAGTTTACAACCGATTTAGACTATGTTGTTGGTTGTGCTATATCTGCAGATCTCGTCAGTTTACAGCTGATTTAAACTGTATTTGTTGGTTGTGCTATATATACAGGTCTCGTCAGTTTACAGCTGATTTAGACTATATTGTTGGTTGTACTATTGCTACAGGTCTGGTCAGTTTACAACTGTTTTTGATTGCGATTCGTTGGCGGTGCTATATCCCTAGGTCTGATAAGTTTACAACAGTTTTAGACTGCAGGCCGTTGACTGTGCTATATTGCAGACACATCGTCGTAACACCACAATCATCGTAACCCCACAAACCTAATGCTCTGTAAAGCGCGTGAAAGGGTGTTTTTTTTTTTTCCTTTTTTTGTTTTTTTTTTGGTGTGCTTTACTTTGTGATTTTACTATATCAACAGAAGAGGTGCAATAGATACATGGGTTTCCTGTAGAAATTACTAGGCACATGAGCCTCTGGAAGACAGCTGAAGATAGATTTGGAAAGCTTAATTAGCTGGGCAACAAATAAGCAATGTCTTCATTAAAACATCCATTATCCAGAGTAGCGGATGGTTGTGATCGCCATTGCCTGCTCCAGATTATACACCCGAAGAAAATACTAAGATGAAACTAGTTCACCACGGTTGAAATATAACTAGGACGTATCCTGGCCAGTTATTATTTCGGATAATAGATCATGTTTGATGCCTGTACTCATGTTTTTCATCCTAATTTCTGGTTGTGCAAACATGTACTCTTTTGTTCCGGGACATCTGCCGCCGTCGATTTCCACCAATGAAACGCCACGACTGTCCTGGTCATTTTTTGTGTGACACAGAGGTCGTCTGTTGTCTGCATGCTACCTGTTTTGTCTTTATGGGTCAGTTAAATCGTTCCGTGCCCTTTTACCTTCTCTGGCGTTTGAAATCCGGGGCGGAAGTGTCTGCCTTAAATGTCCTTCACTGGCAGCTGCGTGTATGGTTTCCGAGCAGAGGGGGGGGGGGGGGTGTGGCGCTAGAATAATGTTGGCATGTTTACATGCTAAATTGGCGTACCTAAATATATTGAACGCCTGCGTCATTTGGCAAAGCACACAGTAAAGTCCCATTTGGCAAAGCACATAGTGATGTCCCATTTGGCAAAGCACATAGTGATGTCCCATTTGGCAAGGCACTTAACGATGTCCCATTTGGTAAGGCACTTAACGATGTCCCATTTGACAAAGCACATATTGATGTCCCATTTGGTAAGGCACTTAACGATGTCCCATTTGACAAAGCACATATTGATGTTCCATTTTGGCAAGGCACTTAACGATGTCCCATTTGAGAAGGCAGATGATAGTGATGAGAATGGCTCTAAGGGCAACCCAGCCGCATAAACTATTTTTCAGAATGTGTCTCCAACTGCCTTTGGAGCAAATTCTTCCATACTGCAGTGTACCCTTGCCTAGAATATGTCAAAACCTACCATCTCAACCTCAGTGGCATTATTTGCCATAGAATCAGCTGTACCTTGTTTCTCTATGACAACTAAAACATTTTATTCTAGAAGCCGTGCTGTCACAAGTAGCTTGCTTGCTTACCAAGACGTTGGCATCAGTTCAATTCCAGTAAGGAAAAAAAGCACTGAGCCAGAACCAACTATGGGCCTATGATGTGCAAGGATCAGCAAATGTTGCAGGCCTGAATGTACGAAGAATAGGTGGCCAGTTTACCCCTCATTTTAGCGGATGTTGAAAGCAGCCGTTGAACGCCCCCGTAAAGGAGGATTTATTTTCAACATGTACGAGTACAGCTCTGGGATCGATCATTCTCGGAAATGACTATCCGCAAATTGTTAGATCTTCTGGAAAGTAAGAAGACATTGCAGCCACGAAGAGACGTGTCATCTGGTCTCTTTATACTATGACCTAGAATATATGAAGATCCGTCATTGAATTGTCATTACATTATCTTTAATTCCGGCACCAGGTATTTTCTCAACCTGGATAACTCAGTTCTTAAGTAATAGTTAGACAGGACAGAACCAGGAAAGTGTGAGGTAGCTAAGAAAACAAACAAGATATATATGCAAGAACACAAGGGACAACAGAAAAATATCCAGGCTCAAGACACGCCGGGTTTGAGATCGTGATATCAAACTATACCGTAGTGTTCCCGAAGCAAAACAACACTAGCGATATATCACTGGAAGTGGAGTCCTGAAGGAACATGCAGGGGCCATAAAGCATTGAGAGACACTGGCTGTCCGTCCCAGGGCTGCACTCACACACGCGAGAACCACCAGTTGCATACTCTCTCTCTCTCTCTCTCTCTCTCTCTCTCACACACACACACACACACACACACACACACACCAACAGGGACCCGTTGCAAACTGTCACCCACACACAATAGACGCTCTCACATGGGAGGATGCTACAAGTGTCCTTTTGTTCCTCTCTGGCTTTGTTGTTAAAAACCACCGCCTTCAAGGTTAGACAGTTGGAAAACTGGCTTAGGGGTTATCTCCAGGCTGCTTTGAAACTTAAGGCATGGCCTTTGCAGATAGCTTGCTTGTGTAGTTATCCTGGCGTGACACGCCTGACACGTTCGCTTGTATCTGTGCGTCTTTCCTTTCCGTCTGTGCCCAGTCTTTGGTGATTGAATAAAATCGGTTCAACTTCGGTAAAGCTGTGGAAGTGTACAGTATACACACATGAGGTATAGAGCAGCTTTACAAAACACAACTAAGAAAAGCTATGGTTGTTCCCGCGAAAAGCCTTCATCAGCAATCACACACAAGACAGCACATTAACGTGTCAACCTCTGAGAAGGCACTGAATTCGACTATATTAAGGTATAGTAACCGACTGAGAGCCGGTCTCCCTGGTATAGGTATTACACGACTTTCTCCGTAATCCCGTATACTCTCGTGAGTAACGTGACGTGCGCGAGAATTGGTAGCGGTTCTCTCCGCGTCGGTAACTTACGGGGTATGTGAGCCGGTCGCTCAGAAAACAATGGCAAACTACTGAGCCTAATCTTGCCAAGAAATCATCTGAAAGATGCTGATGTTGACAGCTGTGTCCTGTAAAGGATATGCGAAAAAAAAACCGACTGAGAAGAATGGAAATATGAAAAAAAATAACAATGTTTTTTCTCTTCATTTCCGAGTAGTAGAATGTGAAATCATTCCATGGTTCACATGTTGTTGTCTTGTGTGTTTGCTGATGAAGGCTCGCCGACACGTCTTTTGTTTTCTGTAGCCGGTCTCCATGGCGTTGCGGATGCGGTCCGTAATGCCGCGTACCCGTATTCGAAACACAGCGGTGACCGATTTGGCAGCAGACCGTGTCTCGCTGGTTTTAACGTGCTGGTATGGGAGCCAGTCGTTCAGAAAGCAATGGCAAACTACTGAACGTAAAACGTCCTGTAAAGGATATGCAACTTTAAAAAAAACACGGTGCTTTGTAAAGCTGCTGTATACATACTCATCCTGTTGTGTTGTTTACTTATGTTGTGCGACGCTTTCGGCAGTTCGCTACGGAAAGAGACTGAACCATATGGGATAAAAACCCGGTGCAATGAAGTCGACCCTGTCAACTTTTATGCGACTTGTTACAATCGTGAACTAAAAAGTATGTTACTTTATTAAATTCATGACGAATTTGCGCGGATTCACGGTTCGTCAAGTAAGATGCAGATACCACCTTACGTCTTGACATTTGCTGACTGTTATTTCAACCAACCATCGGTTGAAAGCATCAGCATCACCAAGTATCGGATCTTATGCAGATCGCGACTTTCATCACTACGCGCCGACAAACCTCTCGATCTCTGGCCAGTTCTCCCGCCTCATGCACCGCCGTACCCAAAGTGTCAGCGTTATCTTGTGTGCATCTTCCTGCTGGTCGACATTTGCCCGTTCTTCCAGCAACCATGTCTTCTATCACTGTTTTCTCCAAGCCACTGGGATGTTTCATATGGCCAAGGTATTCCAGCTTCTGAGACATGATACTCTTTATGAGCTTTTTTTTTTTTAAATATTCTGATCTGGTAGAATTTCAGTATTTTTCTTCTTCTTGGGCCACGATATTCTAAGAACTTGTCTCTAACATTTGAGCTCCAAACCCCCAATTCTCTTCTTTAATGTTTGCGAAATTGTCCGAGACTTATGTCCATATTGCCAAAGGACAGATGCACGTTCTTAAAAACGTAACTGTGATGTGTTTGCTGTTGCTGTGCCATAAGTCTCTAATATAATTTAACCGCTGCGTTCCTAGGGCCGCCTGCGTCTAACCTCTTGTCAACAGTCCCCACTGTTGTTGTTTATGCAGACAAAATATTCAGTTTGTGACATTCCCAAAGCCTCACTTTCTAGTATTTATGAATATGTGGTCTTGGTTACAAATTATCGTACCACCTCTCTAGAGAACAACGTAATGGATGTCGTCCTTGCCCTTCCACTTTTCTGCTTTTGTTTCTTCTCGCAGACAATTTCGCAAGAAATGCCCAATAGTGACTATATATATATATGTGTGTGTGTGTTCGCATATCCTTTACAGGACATCGCTGTCAACATCATCTTTCAGCTTATTGTTGATTTCTTAGCAAGAATACGCTCAGTAGTTTGCTATTGCTTTCTGAGCGGCCGGCCCACATACCCTCTAAGTTACCGACGCGGCGAGAACCGCTACCAATTCTCGCGCACGTCACATTACTCACGAGAGCATATGGGATTACGGAGAAAGACGCTCGGCCAGAGAGACCGGCAATAGTGACAATTTGTTTTTTTTTTTTTTTTTTTTTAGCATATCCTTTACAGGACTTAGCTGTCAACACCAGCATCTTTCAGCTGTATGTTGATCTCTTGGCAAGATTACGCTCAGTAGTTTGCCATTGCTTTCTGAGCGGCCGGCTCAGTATCCCGCAAGTCACGAGCGGGGGTCGAACCGCCTCAGCTCTCGCTCCGCTACGAGACTGCGTGATAAACGGGATTACAGAGAGAAAGTGTTGTAACCCCACAGCCAGAGAGACCGGCAATAGTGACAATAGCCACAATAAAAACCGCATTGGTGTATCAATTCCAAAGAGGCGGTATATGAGCACATTGTATACATCATAAATCTGACTGCATGTTAAAATAAATAGCCAACTTTCTGTACTATGCTCAGACCGAGCACAGCAGGTATAAACCTCCATACGTTGCTTGGTATTCACTCGGCCAATGGCTGATCAAACATTGTGCGTTATTTAGACAGAAAGAGTTAAAGGCTGACGGAAAAGAGTTGGCCACCTTACAGTTGTGACCTAATTAGTATATGCGATGTTATTATTACTTTGATGTGCCGTCTCCGCGTGCTTACTAGAGAAAGTAGACAGTGATCGGCTACTATAGCCAACCCCCGATCGCCTCCCCTCCCTGTCCCCTACGTTTGTGTCCCCTGGTAGGATTTTCCAGCTAGGGGATATCCCATACATCTCCATTGTTCGGTTGCCAATGAGATTTGGCTTGTGTGGCTTATCCAGGGAACCAGTCCTGTTGTACATCAACTAGTGTCCGCGCGCACACAAATAGGACAAGCGTGGGCGGGGGGGGGGGGGGGGGTGAATAAAGGGCAGTAGTGGACATCCAGGTCACAGCACACCTGTCTTTGTCTTGCAGGCGTGTGTGATAGTACCTGATTCAGGCGACGCCATTGTGCCTTCTTGGTTTTGTGCGCGCACACATATGAAGTTCGTGCTCAACACACACATATAAATATATACACACATAATTGCACGGGCACACCTCAAAACGTGGACAGGCTGAAGCTACCGTGACTTGTTCGCGTTAATTTCCCTTTGCTTTGAACTTGATCCTTGTCCACACCACACACTTATAATAGTAGTTGGTACAACTAATGCGTGCACTGGAGTGATTTTTCGTGAAGGTTAGCTTTCCCTATTATCAGCGCCACTTGCCGGTAGGGTGATTTCTATGATAATTATGATTTATTCACCCAAGTCAAGGAGTATGGTGATATGTGCGCTGTTAAACTCCGAAATTAGTCGGTGCAGTAGTTTACATAAAATAGTTTACTGTAATGGACAAAAACACTATCTTCTCTTCTTCTTTGCCTTCTGCTTTTTATCACCCGAACATTGTTGATTCTTTCATGCCATGAGTCTATTCTCACAGACGCCATTTAATTACTCATCTACAGCATATTAAAATATATTAGTTATATATTAGACATAATGAGTTACATTACAATTCTTTCTCAAGCCTGTGTCTCAGTACATCCCATGTCGACAAGCAATTTTAGGACCTGCTTTCCCTGGCCGTTGACTGCCTAGTCAAAGCAGCAGGTTTATGTCTCACTTCGTCTGGTCCATATCCCTTGACCTGTCCGACATGGGAGACTCCACTAGTGGCTACGCT
Source organism: Cepaea hortensis (assembly GCA_963921405.1). NCBI lineage: Eukaryota > Metazoa > Mollusca > Gastropoda > Stylommatophora > Helicidae > Cepaea > Cepaea hortensis. The sequence goes on along the minus strand of OY992880.1, from coordinate 54,328,303 downwards.
ACCGTCGGCATAGTTTTTGGGGTCATTGGACTCTACCACCTAAAGATGGAGACACAAGTTAGGTGGAGTGTTAATAATATAACATGAGAAGAAACGTGGATGTTTGTTCTTTTTCCATCTTCCTCATATCTCTCTCTCTCTCTTTCTCTCTCTTTCTCTCCCTCTCTCTTGTCCCCTCTCACTCTTTCTCTCTCTCTTGTCCTCTCTCTCTCTCTTTCTCTTTCTCTCCCTCTCTCTTGTCCCCTCTCTCTCTTTCTCTCTCTCTTGTCCTCTCTCTCTCTCTCTCTCTCTCTCTCTCTCCTCCGCATACTTTATCAACAGTTCAGGCCGAAGTGCATATATTTTCATTTAAAACAGGTCATTTAATTATCAAGCGCTATCAGTTCCTTTCTCTTTCTTTGCTTCTCATCTTGCAATCACGTCCAGTATTTATTGGCGGTGTGTGATTTACTAGGCAGGTGTTAAAAAAATGTTTTGCATATCCTTTACAGGACATTGCTGTCAACATCAGCATCTTTCAGCTGATTGTTGATTTCTTGGCAAGATTACGCTCAGTAGTTTGCCATTGCTTTCTGAGCGACCGGCTCCATACTCTCATAAGTCACTGGCGCGACTCGAACCGCTTCCAATTCTCGTGCGCTCACGTCAACCACGAGTATTCGGGGTTACGGAGAAAGCTGCTAACTCCTCGACCAGGGAGCCGGCAGGCAGGTTTTACTTTCAATAATTTGCCATAACCTCATTATGTTTGTTTATTATGTTCTGCTTTCATTAACCTGATCTAAACACTGCAGTTATTCTGGCAGTCCAAGGTATTGGCAACAACAAACTACATTTCCGTTGCCTTCACGCGCTTCCTAATGTATCCCACAGTTCATTGCCACTCAGCCGGCTCTGTAACGAAGCGAACGAATGCAATTCGTTATCCCGTATACCGCTTTCGAAACACAGCTTCGGGCCATTTGGAAGCAAACCATCGATTTGGAACAAACCACCTTGCGTTGATTTTAATACCGTGCCAGTCGTTTAGAAATCAGTGGCAAACTACTGAATGTAAACTTGCTAAGAAATCACAAAGAGCCACAAAATTATGGGATTCACTGTGACGTCCTGTAAAGTATGTGCAACTAACTTAACAGCAGAACAGGTTCTATACACCATTTAAGTATTCGTGACTTTCAGTGATAGTGACTTATTGCGTAAAATATATTTCATTTTCTGAAATGTAGCATTTGCTTGGCTTTTCTGCTTTCGTATTTTCTGGTATATTCTGCATCTAATCCCTGTCACTCATCTTCAGTGTGAATTTATTATTGCCCGTAGATATTTTAGTTTATTAACTTGTTTAAGCATAAGACCAACAGATGTGGTAAACGTAATTAATAAGCTTTACAGCACAATTTCACATTCGCTAACACCATTAATACATCACACTACAACGTACTATATTTAGATGTTTCCAACGATCAGACCGGAGAATTATATAGTGCAATCTTGTTATTTCCCGGTTTTAAGCGTGTATGCTTTTATCTTGTTCATGGAAATGATAAATTAGATCTAATTGTCGGTTCATCGATTTTTTTTAAAAAGTGCAACTTTCATGTACACTGCTGTTTTAACCTGGCAGCTCTGCTCTTTGTTTGTTGGTGTATTTAATCTAACGGTTATTTTCTAGTATTTGTTAGTGGTTTTATTTTACATCTCTGCTTCATATGACCGCTCATTTATATACGTCTGTTAGTGTGTGTTTATGTAACAGACCGGTTCTACCCTGTGTGTGTGTGTGTGTCTGAGAGAGAGAGAGAGAGAGAGAGAGAGAGAGAGAGAGAGAGAGAGAGAGAGAGAGATGCAAATTTCTTATTTACTCTCAACCCGAAGCGGCAAACATTTTGCGTGATGTGTACGTAGTAGCATCGTCAGAGTTGAAAATGTGCTCACTGAACAATGCGGCTGTTCTCCCCGCCGGTGATAAGGCCCATACCTGGGCCTGTGAGTGAGTGTGTGTGTGTGTTTTTTTTTTATCTAACAATTGTGTTCTATACGTTTGATAGTGTTTTACAATTATAAAAGTTCTGTTTTACCTGTGTCTTTTTTTTAAATATCTAACAGCTCTGTTCTATACGATTGCTAGTGTGTGTGAGAGAGAGAGAGAGAGAGAGAGAGAGAGAGAGAGAGAGAGAGAGAGAGAGAGAGATTTAATCTACTACCTTTTCTGTTCGTGTGTATGTGTGTGTGTGTGCGCGCGTGTGTGTAATCTAACAATTGCGTTCTATACGTTTGATAGTGCTTTAAAATTATGCACGTTCTGTTTTACCTGTTTTTTTTAAATATCTAACAGCTCTGTTCTATACGATTGCTAGTGTGTGTGTGTGAGAGAGAGAGAGAGAGAGAGAGAGAGAGAGAGAGAGAGAGAGAGATTTAATCTATACCTTTTCTGTTCGTGTGTGTGTGTGTGTGTGTGTTTTCAAATCTAACAGCTCTGTTTTTTGTTTTCGTTTATCGGCGTGTTGTTTTCAATCTAACATCTCTGTTGTAAACGTGTATTGGTTTTAGGTAAATCTGACGACTCTGTTCTTTAGTCGGGGCTGGATCTTAGGTATAGTTAACGCAGTTTCCTAATCCCAGCAAACTGTGTTCTAGACCAGCCGCAGGCAATTTGGAAGCAGGCTGCTTTAATTTTCGCAATAACATGATCGTCGGCTGTTCGGAAAGCATTGACAGATAACTGAACGTAAAAGCGCCTAGAAGATCACACAAAGCCAATAAATGCAGGGGTTCATTGCGACTCATGTAAAGGACATACAACTAACTCTTGTATACGTTCGATAAGGTGTGGGATGTTGTTCTGTCGGGGTCAAAAAGAAAATCCTAATCTGCACAATTCGCGGCGTCTGCACTAGCCAGGCGGCCTTAACTCCTCAGGCTCAAAGACCTGCCCTACACCGCAAGGTACTATATTGGCAGTAAATGACATAGTCTTTTTATACGTTTATTAATGCATTTTCAAATCTAATAGCATTGTTTTATATGTTGCTGAAGAAGGAGACTTTATCATACCTTGTCGCATACAAACATTGGAACAACTGTCACGCAACCTCTGGTTACTACCCAATAATAGTAGCGTTGGCGTGATCAGAAACCATAAACCAGGAAGAGCTGTCACGCTTGGAGCGGCGTATACCGGCTAGTGCGCTAACATGCTATACACGTACGGTTTGAGAGCTTCATGGGATTAAGAAGTGGTTTAATCGCAAATGAAAGCACACCGGCCGTTTTAATTTGTAATGCTTTGGCGATGAGAACCTGGCGGTGCTCGGTGATTGAAACACTGCACGCAGCACAGTTGTGTTGTTCGACCCACGCAAGCATGACAGTGCCGTGATTAAAAAGGATTCATATATGACACGGTTTTGTGATTTTGTTGACTTGTACAACACAGTTCTGTCATTGAAAACAAGCACATTTCTTTATTCAAAACACCCACGCAGCACAGCTCGTCCCTGAATTCTTCCATTCAAAAGACATACAGTTCTCTTGTGGAATAAAGGCACCAAGCACAGTTTGTGATTAAGTAAACGTACCAAGCACAGTTCTGTAATTGATTAGACGCACGAAACATATCTCTGTGATTGACTAAACGCACGAAACACATCTCTGTGATTGAGCAAATGAACAAAGCATAGTTCTGTGATTGAGATAACCCGACACGCACATTTATCCGATTCAGTAAATGAAGGAAACTTCTAATGGGCCTGCACACCCCACCCTCACGACTATCGCCGGTCTGCACGTTTTCAGCTTGAACGGTTGGTGTGGTACTTTTCTGCCGGCTCCGTTTCAAAGTACTATCACCACAGGAACGATTCTAGAGCTCTTCTTCCCCTCTCCAAACCCAGAATCCGCTGGGATGTACAAGACCAGTACTTACTCACGTACTATCGCCCTAGTACTATCACCGCAGGAACTATTCTAGAGCTCTTCTTCCTCTCCCCAAACCCAGAATATGCTGGGATGTACAAGGCCAGTACTTCATGTCTGCGAAGAGATGAGCATCTACTGATGTCACCAGGTCATGAGCACATGTATGCTAGAAGGGCTTAGGCCTAGGTGAGTCATGTTTCCTGCACGGATTCTAGGTATTTCATTAACAGATTCCAACCCAGTGAGTCTACGTGGCGAAGTGGTCAAGCGTCTGCGCTCCGGTGGTTGTGGGTTTGATTCCGGGCTACGTCTTTTGGTTTATGAGTGCATTTTTCTCGGAGACTTCTATGGGGTCGTCGCTTGAGTTATGAAGTTCGTACTTGTGCGTGGCAGGCTGCCCTGCTGAAAGAGACCGAGCCATATGGGATAAAACCCGGTACAATGAAGTCGATACTCTTGACAATTAAGACTACCCAGAGGGAAGCTTCAGTTCTAAGGCCAATTCTATTTTTTTGGGAGGGGGGGGGAGCAACTCGACTTCTTTGCTTTTCAGCTGGGTTCTAGAAATAATAGTCCTAGTGGATACATTAAATTATTAATTTAACGTGACAACTTATTTTGATTATGTACCTGAATTTATTGAATGACATATGTTACTGTACACATATATCATCAATCCCAACTGTCTCGTAGGCAGATTCTGGTCATCTGTTCGTGAAGTAGTCATTACACTTTGGGAACTGTATTACTTCTAACCGTATTAAAGAAGTATCTGCCTTGAGATCACGAAGATTGGAAACTCAGAGGTGGTGCACATAGGCATGATGGTTTTCTATTTATGTTGGTTTAAACTGCCCTTAACTTCATTCACGTTGAATATATTGAGTACAGGCATACTATGTGAGACATCTGTAAAGAAGGTATCTTGAAAGAAGTTAACTCACACAGAAGAAAGCAGTACACATTCCTCGGGCATGTCATCAACAGAGGAAAGCTGGAGCATGTCACAAAGGGAAGGTTGGAGGGGAAGAGATGCGGGGGAAGTGGGTGCCAAGACAGAGGATGCTGGACAGTTTGACATCATGGCATGGAGGAGCGTCGGTATCAGAAATAACAGACAGCACGAGAGACAGAAGTATGTGGACAGATATGGTCATCATCTCCACACGGCACGAACTATAAGAAGTTAGTTACAAAACGCCTTCGGTAAAGACAACGGCAAAAACAAGAGTACACATTTCTGTCCACAGGCAAGCAGCTTCGTCTTCATTGAGTCCAGAAACGTTTAAGGCAAATACTTAATAAAAATCCCGGAGCTCTCAGTGAATGTACAATACACGTGAGGCCAGGTCAATCGATCGTGCCTATGTCGTCGGCGCCTGCTGTCACCAACTTTCTCTATTGACGTGTTTGTATTCTTTACGTTTAGGAAGGAAAGGGTGGCTGCGTTTGTGCGTGTGAGTTTATGCGTGTGCGCGCGAGAGAGAGCTAGGTTACATTGAGTCGTGCAGTTTTTCTTTTTGAACACAATGTGGGGCATTGTCAAGGCATCGGTTGCCACTAGCGATCAACCCGCTCCAATTGAAGGCACCAGCCAATCTAGTTCATGAGCTGCAGCCGTGCTTGTATTGGACCTAGTGTACGTCGCATTATGGTAAATAAAGACCTTGGGGGATTTTTCAAAGCGAAGAAAGCAACTGAAGTAAAGTACCAGGTTTAGTGCCATCACGGACATTGGGGATATGATGCGGTCTGTAGTTGCTTGAACGTGCAAAACACTGGGCATATGATGCGGTCAGTGTCACGCCATCCTCCTTACCTCCCAAAGCATTCTCTGGTGTCCGTATGATCATAACTGGTCAACCTTCGATCCATGTGGTCATAAGAGATGCGCCTCGATGAAGATTTGAGTTAGTGACCACCGGGCCTACACGTTCTTCAACAAATCTTCAGTAGCTTCTGTGAAAGTTAAAGGAGGAAGTAAAGGACTCCTTTTTCTGATTCATGCAGTGCGATGTATTTTATTTCCCCGGACATTTCCTGGTACCCATTTTATGCTGGTCAGCCAGGTCATTAAAAAAACGCAAATCCCGGTCTCGAAGGGGATTCGAATAGAAGGCTGTCGGACCGGCACGTGAGTGAGCTAGCCACTGCGCTACCACATCTCCCAATGCCATATTAGTCACAATTTACAGACTCTGTGTTGAACTCATCGACATACACAGATGCGGGTTCGATGTCTAGCTTGTAGTCCCGTGAAGTAAACGTCTTCCTTGGCCTCCAGAGAACGCTTCGACGCGATTTTGGGTTGGCGTGTTCAAACCCTGTGAAAAGGGGAACATTCAGAAATAAATTCACAGATATGCACTTATGGAAGTAGACATAGGAAGTTAGAGATTAGGAACACACTACATAATTTTTTTTTTAAAAACAACACTATAGTGGCCATTCCGAGAATCGAACCTGCCGTCTCCAAACAATAACAGCACCTCACTGAAGAGACAAGTTCGACTTAATCTTCATTTCTCGTGCTGTTTCAATCATCTGGAAATTTACGCGACAAGTTATTTTTCTACAACTTTCAATTTTTTGTTGTTGTCTAGTTTGTCTTTACTTGTCCATTTCTTTATTTTGTGTTTTCTACAAGTGCACTCTAATACTTATACACTGTTATGACAGTTTGCTTGCACTGTATGACGAGACGCACAGATGACTGAGCGTAAAGAATTCGTGCTGCCATTAAAAGAGAAATGAAGCGCAGTACTTTGTCAAACTAAGTTCTTTGAACATGTGTGAGAATAGTTCAAACAGCATTGAGTACTTTGAAGATGAAATAAAAGGAGGGAAAATGTTTGTTGAACGCTGTAAAGATGAGATAAAAGGAATGGAAAGTTATGTCGCACTCTATTATTTGTTTTGCTGTTAAGACTTGTAGAAAAGCTAAACCAATAAAGAGATCTAAGATTACCGGTTCCAACCGCCCAAGTCAATAATAATAAAGGTTTTTTTTTTTTTTGTTGCATTCGCTCACTTTGAACTCAAGCTTAGTCCATACACGTGTTACTAGTTCCAGTGCGCTGAACTTATTTTTGCGTGTGGATTAGCTTTCCATATTACCCGTGTCCCCACCATCAGACGGAACCACTCCGACTTCTGAGGTACTAGTAATTTACGTCTCCAAGTCAAGGACAAGAGTTGATAATTTAGTCCAACTGACCGGTGTAGTAGCTGAACCCACTACCTCGGTATTTTGCAAACAGGGTGTTTTAGAACCCATTCGGTCACGCTGGCCTCCAATAAAATGGTGACATCGGTGTCAGACAGACCCACTTTATTGTGCCCTTGTCATCATCATTATGTAGCAGAACGTCACTGACGTAACCACCCACAGACAAGTGTCTCGATCTCCTGCCAGCTCTCCTGCCTCATGCCCGTGGTGTTCGCAGTTTCCGGTTCTTGGTCGTGCTGATCGACCTCTGCCTCTTCTTCCAGGAACCACTCCTTCCATCACTTCCTATCATTCCATAGTGGATGTCCGGGTCATTTTAAAAATAAAATCATCTCCTTTTTGGGGATATGAAAACATGGCCACTGGGCCAGCAGGCAAGCTAGCTTCTGCGCTGCCGCGGCTCCCCAATTAGCAGCCACCTTCAATTATCCACGCTTTATTAGGTTGACTTGTTATCTGCAAGGTTTTAATCCTTGGCAAGCCTGCGTGTGAATAATTGGTTACAGTAATGACCTCTTCGCAAAGGATAACAGATTTGTTATCTGTCAAGACTGGTGGTTTGCAATCTTTAGTTTTCACATGTAACAAAGTACGTAATTGGGGAACGTTCTATACCTGGGGCCAGCGGAAGTGCCCTTTAATCTGTGTCGTTCACCCACTGACGATGATGCCATTGATAAAACCATTATTGAGATGTGTTTCAACCAGTTCTTGACTGGTCTAACAAGTTTTCTACACTACACTACAGTATATCGCTGGCGCCGTTTCCGTGTCTGCTTACCCCCATTTATTTAACTCAGTTGTTATTTAATTTCACCGAAACTCCAAAATTGTGTCCCTTTGGCTTTTTAATGACGTAAGTGAATTGAAAAGAGATGTGCCTTTTCAAGAATATCCATTCATTTTAATTATTTTTGCGTTAAGATTTTTAGTTTCCCTTGTTGACATTTTAATGACACCAGGTGAATTGGAAAAGAATGTTCTGCGTTTCTTTGCTATTACAATCATCATTATGTGCTATGCCGATAAGTGTGGTCGGTCATAATTCACCATGTCACATGATCACAAGTCTCGGATGGTGCTTTGGTTCCTGTGTCAGTTATGCCAGTGGCCAAGCTGTCAACGTATCTATCTCTTCATCATTCCTTTAGTATTTTCCTATCAGGTGTACTTGTTATCACTTAGTTGCTCTTGTTATCTCTTCATAACATGCCACAGAATATCTTGACTGCCTGGGTCTAATTTATATTGTCAGTTTACGGTTTTCACTTAATATTTTCCCAATATTTCCACTGCCATCAACTCTAAAAAATCTGCCTAATTAAGAATGTCAAAGAAGCGTTACTAAGTCGCCTAACGCGGGCATCCCTGTGAAATCATGCTATGTATACACACTCTATTTATAGAAATATATATTCCAGTTTGTTTTAAACATCCAATGGTGAACAAGAGAGTAGACAGTTATGTCGGCTATATCCAACTTCTTCATCTGCAGAGATCATCGTTTGACACGCGTTCATTTCAGCATGGGTCACAAACAGGATGCTGCATAGCATCTGCTGCAGTGCGCAGATGTCCATTTTCTAGTCCCAAGCCACTTAGGCCAACATCTTCCGACATCGATGGCTGAAATGTCTTTTCTGGATTCTTCCTCCCATTGGTAAATTGCTATCCTATGTTTATGGGTTATCAGGAAGATAGGTTAATGAGACAAATACATTTGAGGAAAATTAAATATTTTTGGGTGTGTGAAAGACGAGAGTGTGAAATATAATTACAGAAAAGAGGGGGGGGGGGGTAACTGGGAGGCGGAGAAGAGGAAGACCACAACGGAGATGGATTCCAAATTTGATAGCTAATTTACACATGGCAGTAAGAGGTGCGGGACATCTGGCTTAAGCTAGGGATTCACATTGACTGCAACGTCCTGTAAACGACAAACAACTAACTTTTTGCTATGAGGAAAATTTCAACATAGGACAAGCCACTGGATGATGATGAAGGTGACATTCCAGTTTATATCCGCTTCTGGGAACTTGGAACTTTCTTCACTTTTAAATTTTAAAACCTCCCTTCAGCAAATCTGGCCAGGGCCCCAGCTGGCATATTCTTAATTTTTCTGGATCTCTATTGTTCTGGTGTCCCAGATTTAAAATTGCTTAACCTGCAGTTAACTAAACTTGAGAAAAACAACTTCCGGTGCAGGTCATATTTTGACCTAGTGTGATGATAAAAGTTTTATATCATACACCCCCGCATCTCATGTGATGGTGAAGGTGATATTCCAGTTTTTATCCGCTTCTGGGAACGTGGAACTTTCTTCACTTTTAAATTTTAAAACCTCCCGTCAGCAAATCTAGCCAGGGCCCCAGCTGGCATATTCTTCATTTTTCTGGATCTCTATTGTTCTGGTTTCCCAGATTTAAAATTGCTTAACCTGCAGTTAACTAAACATGAGAAAAAACAACTTCCGGTGCAGGTCGTATTTTGACCTAGTGTGATGATAACAGTTTTATATCATACACCCCCGCATCTCATGTGCAATTTTTAATGGCGCCTTCCCCCCTCCCATCTTGCGACCCGTGTTAAGTTTATCGTGGACAGTTTGTAGACTGTGTTAGTTCTGAATGATTTATACTATAAATTTGGCACAGTTCTACCAACCTGCAGTAAAAGGCAGATTATAAAAGTTGGGTTTTAATGGTGCTTTATACGTCATTCCTGAGACAGGAGAATGATCATTAGAATATATTAGTATAGTTGTGTCTGACATTTAAAATAAAGTTGTGTCTGACAAATGAAGAGGGACTAGGTTATTGTGAAGGATTGACATATATTATGATAGACCGATTGATATATGGATGGATAGCTAAGTAAGTTGATAGATTGGCGGGTTTGGATAAAAGAATGGAAACATAGGTTAGTAGGTGGGCAGGCAGAGAGAGGGAGAGATAGAGAGCGCTAGCGCCCGAGAGAGGGAGAGAGAGAGAGAGAGAGAGAGGCAGAGAGATAGATGAATGGGTGGATTGATGGCGGTAGCTGAGTAGATCGAGGGATGCATGAATGAATGGCTGGCTGAATTGATAGACAGATAGGTGAATTGGTAGGCGTGAAGGTAGGTAAGCAATAGTCATAACTCCATTACTTTAATAAAGCCGCGGGTAACTGGTAATTCTTTGAATGGAAATCACAAAAGGCGTGGCAGTGGTTGTTGATTTTGGTTAGTGCAAGCAAGGTCACGACACTCAGAACACTGCTCATAAGTGTTCCGTCTCCCCTAGCAGATGTTGAAGTACATAATGTTGATAATCACCCCCGTACACTCTGGTAGAGAAGGCATCTAACGCGTCCACGCAATCGACATGTAACACTAGTTCCAGCTGGTCGGCGTATTGTTATCTCAAATCCTTTTCGTACCATCACATAGAAGAAGACCCACCCACCCCCCCCCCCCCCCCCCCGCGATCTGTCACAGTTGAAGATTTGTGCATTCTATAACTGCTCAGTAGAAGAGCTATAGCAGCCAGCCGATCTTCCCTGTCATTGCCAATAAGTTTAGTAGTAGAGCACACACCAGCCACCAGGACGCCTACAGTTCCTGCCCGGCAAGACGCCCCAGTTTGCCTTTGATCATGTGCTTGGCTTATCGGCTTTCTTCTATCACAAAAGGGTATTGCTGTACAGACGGCGGGGTTCAAAACTGCATCAAGAATGGATGTGGTGTAAGATTACAGACGCAAATTGATGTGGCATTCAGCTAGAACGCGTATGTTGAGATCTGTATCGACAGATTTCGAAGATAGAGAGAAAGGGTTGGGGGAGGGGGGGGGGAGAGAGAGAGAGATTAGGAAACAAAACAGACACACAGCTGAGTGCTGCAAGAAACAATATATCCATAAAAGGAAACCATCGTGAGTTTAAAGTGACTAAAATGCATGCATGTTGTAGTGGTGAAATGTCAGATTAAACCCAAAATATTGCCATAGCGAATATAATTGTAAAAGGGTAACATGCACAGATCCCCGTAACACGCCATGATGGTATATGGTGATAATTTGTAATAGACCAAACAGCACTCCCTGTGTGATGTGGTAATTATCAAAGAGCACTCCCTGTGTGATGTGGTAATTATCAAAGAGCACTCCCTGTGTGATGTGGTAATTATCGAACAACACTCGCTGTGTGATGTGGTAATTATCAAACAGCACTCGCTGTGTGATGTGGTAATTATCACACAGCAGACGCTCTGTGATGTGGTAATTATCAAACAGGCCGACTTTACTGCCCATGTTATATCCTGGTACCCATTCTAAACCGGGTCGACCTAGGATCCCATCCATGTCAGTTTAAAAATCCACCCCGACGGAGATTCGAACATATTATATGCGTTAGGCTAGCAACCTAGCCACACCCCTCCCTCAGTTTACCCGTGTGAGTGTGAAGTATACATACACATATTGATCTATGTAAGGCAGAGACGGAAGCTGGAATCAGCGTGGCAATTAAAGGACACAACTACTAGCATGGCGGTTCAGGCGCCTGTTTGCCCAAAACAAAGGGAAAACCGCTCAGGTTGTATTTGATCGATACGTAATTTGCCCGTAAAGCACGACGAAGTCCTACCCCGCCGGCGGGTTATTATCATCTCCCCCGTCAAGGCAAGCGAGATCTAGTCGATTGATGCATTTGCCTGAATGCAACGTAATATTACGTTAACCTTTACTCAGTTTTAGCCGCGGGAAATGTAATGTTGATTTTCTGATGTAGACCGAGAAGGATTATAATGAAGTTTGGTGTTATAAATGGGGGATTTGATGATCAAAGGTCGGCATACCAGTGAAGAATGTTTGGGTACATGAATAATAGGCAGCCAGAATCGGGTCTAATCACGCGCTCCGACCTGTGCACTCAAGACAAGTGTGGGGAGCTATCCGTGGAGTCTTTTTGAGTATATGAATAATAGGCAACACGAATAAGATCTGATTACAATGCTCGATACGTGCATTCAAAGCGATCGAATTGTAATTAACCGAATAGGAACACAGAGCTGAAACTAAGGCAAGGTTTAGTGATATAAATAATTGGAATGGGTGGCGGTAAGATTCAAACACCTATCCTAAGATCTGTCGGCTTACACCAGTGTGATGGCCTGCTGAGGACCCAGACTCTGTGGCGGTTGTCGGTAGTTTATTGTGATGTTGTGGCGGGTCGCAGTGTGAAATAACACCATGTGGTAGTGTAGTGCATTAAAAATAACAATGCTGGGGTTTCTTTGATGAACCAGTCGGTCTAGTAATATGGGACTAGAATCATACAACACATAGTTGACCTGGTTAACGTAGCGACCAGAACGCCCGCCTATCGAACTGTCATGTGTTCGAATCCTCATTGAGGCGAGTTCCCCCCCCCCCCCCCACTGACTTCTGCTGCCAGGTCGACCCAGTCAAAAATGAGTACCAGCAATATTCCCGGGAGGTAAAGGCGGACGGCGTGTTATTGATCACATCACCCATTGAGTGTCTGTTGATCTAAAAAATATTAGCCCGGGTCTGTGTACACAATTTTCCTCACGGCGTGAAAGGGGGTCCTTCATTCTGTTGTAATTTCCTTTCCTTTCCTTACTTTACCACCATATACCCAACATGCTTCATGACGCGAAAGGGGGTCCTTCATTCTGTTGTAATTTCCTTTCCTTTCCTTACTTTACCACCATATACCCAACATGCTTCATGACGCGAAAGGCGTCCTTTGCTTTACTGTCGTTGAACTCACCAACAAATCATTAGGTATATATTCATTTGTGTCGATATACACGCTTAGAAGAAATAGACAAGAAGAAGAATATTCTGTCAATAATCTCATACCTAACTGTATTCTGTCAATAATCTCATACCTAACTGTATTCTGTCAATAATCTCATACCTAACTGTATTCTGTCAATAATCTCATACCTAACTGTATTCTGTCAATAATCTCATACCTAACTGTATTCTGTCAATAATCTCATACCTAACTGTATTCTGTCAATAATCTCATACCTAACTGTATTCTGTCAATAATCTCATACCTAACTGTATTCTGTCAATAATCTCATACCTAACTGTATTCTGTCAATAATCTCATACCTAACTGTATTCTGTCAATAATCTCATACCTAACTGTATTCTGTCAATAATCTCATACCTAACTGTATTCTGTCAATAATCTCATACCTAACTGTATTCTGTCAATAATCTCATACCTAACTGTATTCTGTCAATAATCTCATACCTAACTGTATTCTGTCAATAATCTCATACCTAACTGTATTCTGTCAATAATCTCATACCTAACTGTATTCTGTCAATAATCTCATACCTAACTGTATTCTGTCAATAATCTCATACCTAACTGTATTCTGTCAATAATCTCATACCTAACTGTATTCTGTCAATAATCTCAGATTTGTTTTTACCCTGTAAACCTCATTGGGGCATATGATCTCAATCAACTCACTCCATCTTTACTTTAGAATCTGGTGTAATCTGCAATGTGCACACGAAGACAGGGTTATAACTGAGGACTGCACTAAATAATGTAAGCTGCTCCACCAGATCCAACCGACTGATAATGCCAGGATGTTTTCAGACCATGAAGTAGAACCAGAGGCTGCAGAGATGTATAAATTATTCATCTGAAATGAATACCCTCGGTTCCATAGACTTTACTTGCCTTTTGTATGCGTCGTTTCTCTCAAGTAGGGAATCACTCACGTTCCAGCATTCATCTCTCTCTCTCTCTCTCTCTCTCTCTCTCTCTCTCTCTCTCTCTCTCTCTCTCTCTCTCTCTCTCTCTCTCTCTCTCTCTCCTCATCGTTCTCTCTTTAGACGCTGTATTCTCTCTTAAACATGCATGTGTTATTGATACAATGAGTGCAATTTGATCGTGGTATTGAGATACTAAACAGTCTTACTTACATCATGGAATGGAAAGATTCAACTTATGAATTGATAAAGAGCTAGATAGCTGGGTTTCGGAGAGAGAGAAGAAAAACGTGTCCCCCTGATTGCCGAGAAGAAGTGAAAGGGGGAGAACTAGTGAATTTAAGTATCTAGGGTCAGTTTGCACTTCACACGGGGGAATAGATAAGAGGAATCACACGGGGGAATAGATAGAGGAATCAACCTCACGTTTTGCAAAGGCAAATCAAGGACTAGAACAACTAGCGCCGTTTGTGTCGCTTTGAAAGATACAAACATATAAGTACTAAAGCAAATCTCATCAGAACTTTTTGGTATGCTACCAGCGTCAAACAAGGACACTTACTGCAAGTAATGAGCATAAAATCATAACAACAGATATGCCATGCATTAGAAGAGCTGTAGGAAAACTGTGAGAGATATAATTATTAATGAAGAAATTATAGGAAGCCTAGTTCTGAAACCAGTCAAGCATTTCATTCAAGAACAACAGATTTAATGGATTGGCAACCTCACAAGAATGCCCTGGTACCATCTGCCACAAAGAGCCGCAGTGAAGAAATATAATGGATACAGAACATTTAGAAGACCGCGTAAAAGTTGGAGTGATGGTATCAAGAACAACTTTACAGAAAGTAATACTAACTTACAAACATCATTAGAAAGAACGCATGCGAGATCTTTACATCTCCCCAAACACTTCACTGAGATAAATATTGTGAATATGAAGAACATTGACCGCTAGTTATCATCCTGTTTGCAGGTTTTATCTGTGTTTCATATTTCATGGGGTCTATTAGGTGTGTCAAGCAGTCGACATGTCCGAATGGACAAGAGCGCTCGCTCTTAAACTTTTGTGCTCTGTCGGCGTGGTACAGGGCACATCCCAAACATCCCCTCAGTTGAACTCTACCGCTGGCTTCTCCTTCAGAAAGCTATGGCAAACTTTAACTTATCTTGCATGTCCCTGCAGAACGTTGCGATCAACCCCATGTTCACTTTCTAGGCAATTGTAGGTTCAGCAGTTTGTCAATGCTTACTGAACGAGAAGTCTACGTTAAATTCCAACTTGATATCGGTGTAGGGGTTGAACCGCCTACCTCAGCATCAGCGAACCGCAGGTTTACGCACGAGAGCTCTTAAAATGAAGGTAAACTACTGAACGTAAAATTGTCCACAAAATCAACCTGGGACTGGAGTTGATCGCTGTGTCATGCAAAGTACATGGCATTTGTCATTTATCAGTGTGTGGTAGATGATGTGTATTTGACACAGGGGTCCCTCTTATCAGGAGGTTTACACTGTTCTAATCTCCAGCTTATAAAATCTGTTGACCGTGATGTTGACATTTCCACCAGTCAGATATCTTGGCCAATCAGCCAGGCACTTTTGCACCGTGAGAAACACCCATCCATGGATGTTTCAACAAACCTGTCGGTGGATTCATCCACTTATAGATACCAACAAAAACTGGCGGTGGATGCATCCACTTACAGATACCAGCAGCAACCATGTTTACCTCTGGCAAGTCGGTTACGCATGACTGGCTGAAGTGATTTATCACCACCGTGTGCCTTGCAAACTGGCGTGGGCTTCCATGTCTCTTCCTCTGTCTCGGCCCTTGGGCTGAATTGAAACGTGCGCAAAATCATTCGGGCGTTGATTAGCGCATTCTCACGGATCAATATTGTCACACTTACGCGTCGCGCGCGCGCGCACACACACACACACACGCACAAACTATATACGTGCTTATAAAACCAGGCTTCGTCATATTTTGGCTATTATATAATGTTTTTTTTTTTAATTCGCATATCCTTTTACAGGACATTGCTGTCAACAGCAGCATCTTTCAGCTGTCTGTTGATCTCTTGGCAAGATTACGCTCAGTAGTTTGCCATTGCTTTCTGAGCGGTCGGCTCAGTTATCTCGCAAGTCACCGGCGGGGGTAGAACCGCTTCCAGTTCTCGCCCGCTCCGAGACTCTGCGTGATAAACGGGATTACGGAGAAAGTGGTATAACTCCTCGGCCAGAGAGACCGGCTTATATAATGTTACGCATGTTTATTTCACAGTGAATAAACTTATAGTCGCTATAGGCTAGTAGATAGTGCACTTCTTTCTTTTTGTTTTTCTTCCCCGTTTTCACTCAGAGTGTAAGAATAATGCGTCAAATAAAATCGGTAGTTAGTTTCCGGTTCATGACACCTCAGTACAGTTTTTGGTGGTAAAAGCTCCACCGCGGTTCGTCATTTAAAGCATGTAAGCAAGTGAAAACATCGCTACTTGGAAAGGGAGGGGGGGGGGGTGAAGAAGAGGACGAAGGTGTAATGATTATGATGACCCGAAGGAAGAAGGTATCTACATAACATCACAGTAGTTGTCTGAACTGCTGCTGAAATACAAATAATTAAATTAAAATAGAGAACGGTATAAAATTCAGTAGTTTGGCTGAGACAGTGATAAAACAGTTCCCTGTTACATATAATCTATGCGTTGCCAAGCAACGTATCAATAAACAGACATGCAGAGAAGGAGGCAGTACAGAGAGATGTGTTTATTTGGTATAAATGGCGCAGGTAGGAAAACCCACAGCAATCGTGATGTCATGACTCAGGCAGAAATATTTCCCTTGGTTATTGATCCATTGTTGTTTTTGTTTTTTTAAAACGTAGGCGTAGTTTACTTACTGTGTACGGATGCACGGACAGGACGATCGCTTTAAGCCAAGTAAACATGACACAGTTTTATTTCTACGTCTGTGTTTAAGTTGTTTCTTCGCCAACTTCTTCCTCTTCCCTCTCTGTTTACATTGTTTCTTCGTCATCTTCTGTCTCCCCCCCCCCCTCTGTACTTAACTTGCTTCTTTGCCTTCTTCTGCCCCCCCCCTCGCCCATGTGCTGTAGTAAGAGGTACATGTAACACACATTGTGCTGTAGTAAGGGGTACATTGAACACACTTTGTGCTGTAGTAAGAGGTACAAGTAACACCAGTTGTGCTGTAGTACGAGGTACAAGTAACACACGTTGTGCTGTAGTAAGAGGTACAAGTAACACCAGTTGTGCTGTAGTAAGAGGTACAAGTAACACCAGTTGTGCTGTAGTAAGAGGTACAAGTAACACAAGTTGTGCTGTAGTAAGAGGTACAAGTACAACACGTTGTGCTGTAGTAAGAGGTACAAGTAACACAAGTTGTGCTGTAGTAAGAGGTACAAGTAACACACGTTGTGCTGTAATAAGGGGTACAAGTAACATCAGTTGTGCTGTAGCAAGAGGTATAAGTAACACCAGTTGTGCTGTAGGAAGAGGTACATGTAACATCAGTTGTGCTGTAGTAAGAGGTACATGTAACACCAGTTGTGCTGTAGTAAGAGGTACACGTAACACAAGTTGTGCTGTAGTAAGAGGTACATGTAACATCAGTTGTGCTGTAGGAAGAGGTACATGTAACACCAGTTGTGCTGTAGTAAGAGGTACATGTAACATCAGTTGTGCTGTAGTAAGAGGTACATGCAACACCAGTTGTGCTGTAGTAAGAGGTACACGTAACACAAGTTGTGCTGTAGTAAGAGGTACACGTAACACAAGTTGTGCTGTAGTAAGAGGTACATGTAACATCAGTTGTGCTGTAGGAAGAGGTACATGTAACACCAGTTGTGCTGTAGTAAGAGGTACATGTAACACCAGTTGTGCTGTAGTAAGAGGTACATGTAACATCAGTTGTGCTGTAGTAAGAGGTACATGTAACACCAGTTGTGCTGTAGTAAGAGGTACACGTAACACAAGTTGTGCTGTAGTAAGAGGTACATGTAACATCAGTTGTGCTGTAGGAAGAGGTACATGTAATATCAGTTGTGCTGTAGTAAGAGGTACATGTAACACCAGTTGTGCTGTAGTAAGAGGTACACGTAACACAAGTTGTGCTGTAGTAAGAGGTACATGTAACATCAGTTGTGCTGTAGGAAGAGGTACATGTAGCACCAGTTGTGCTGTAGTAAGAGGTACATGTAACATCAGTTGTGCTGTAGTAAGAGGTACATGTAACACCAGTTGTGCTGTAGTAAGAGGTACACGTAACACAAGTTGTGCTGTAGTAAGAGGTACATGTAACATCAGTTGTGCTGTAGTAAGAGGTACATGTAACACCAGTTGTGCTGTAGTAAGAGGTACATGTAACATCAGTTGTGCTGTAGTAAGAGGTACATGTAACATCAGGTGTGTTGTTGTTTCGCTAAATACCTAAGTTATTGCTGATGTTTGATAGCCGGTAATTTGTGCCAGTCGGTTCTGATATGTGCCAGTCGGTTCTGATATGTGAGTTCCCAACCGCACGTCTGAGTGAGGAGAGTATGTATATATGTATTCAGATATGTGTGCGAGCACACATACGTTTTTAAGTGCATACACATGGCAACCTCTAGTTAATCAATCATTAACTATACCCACATGACAACCTTAGTTAATCAATCATTAAATACATCCATATGGCAACCTGTAGTTAATCAATTGCAACCTGTAGTTAATCAATCATTAAATATATCCACATAGCAACGTCAGGGTGATCAATCACTTTCTGATCGAGCCACCAATTATCACGTGTCAATTATACGTACTCTTAGATTGGGAACGGTAACTCCTGGTAAACAACACAGCAGCGCTCGCAGGGGCTGGAGTAGTGTACAAAGAAAATCTGCAAGCTGCTTCGGGTGGCGTGTACAGTGAAGTATATTTATGGAGCCATGATGGAGTAGTGGCGAGAAGCTCGCTTAATGGGGTCGTGGGTTCCATCCGACGCGGATTCGAATTTTAAAAAGTGATCTGGGCTCCCAGGTTGACCTATCCCGAAATAAGTACGAGGAAAAATAAATCAGGTGACATGATATCGACTGCATCACCCACGGCGTGCCGACTGATCTACACAATTATGGATCCAGAACCATATACCCTATGTGTCGAAACGCGTGTAAAATAGACCCTTACTTTACTTACTACATGTTGTTTTTAATTATTTGCATATACTTCATAGAACTTCGCTGTTAAACCCAGCATTTTGCTGTTCGTGATCTCTTGGCAAGTTTACGTTCAATAGTTTGCCATTGGCCGGGCTCTCTGGTCTAGGGGTTACACGACTTTCTCCGTAATCCTGTATACTCTCGTGAGTAACGTGACGTAGCGCGAGAATCGGTAGCGGTTCTCTCCACGTCGGTAACTATCGGGGTATGTGAGCCGGTCGCTCAGAAAGCAATGGCAAACTGCTGAGCGTAATCTTGCCAAGAAATCAACAATCAGCTGAAAGATGCTGATGTTGACAGCGATGCCTTGTAAAGGATATGCGAACAGAAAAAAAAAGTTTTCCATTGACTTCTGAACGACCGACACCCATACCTTTTCGTAAAAAAAAAAACCAACGCAATCCTGTCTGCTGCCAAACCGCCCGCGGCTGTGTTTCGAACGCGGTATGCGGGATTACGAACTGCGTCCAGATCGCCTTCACTGCGGAGCCGGCTTACTACATTTATATATGGTTAAACAAAGTGTAAGGGTGAATTCCCAGTGATTGGTTGGGTGGGTGGTTGTGAATCATGCGGAAGCCTTAGTTAGAACGCTTAAGCCCGATGTCCTGGCGGTCAGCCCCGAGACGGACTTGCGTCTATCGGAGTGAGGTTGTTATAGAATTCTCTTCCCACCTGGTACCAAAGTAGCATCTCCACGGAGACTGTAGAGTTCTCATTCCCCTCTCCAAGTCCAGAAACCAGCGGGGTGTACACGACCGGTATTGCAACTTCACATCTACGGATAAACATATCAGGATGTAAATAGGCCGTGAGTCATACACAGTGCATAAGGATTGGCATGGTTGGTATTGTTTCCTTCACGGGTTTTAGGAATTCCATTGCAAACAGACTCCTAAACCAACGCTAAGAGAGTACAAGGGGTTAGTATAAATGTTGTTTGCCAGGACGCATTGTAACACAACAATTGTTCTTCTTGACATGATCTGATATGTTATTACTGTAGTGGAACGGGGTCGCTTTGGCATATGACTGGGTTTGGATATCATTATCAAGCACTCTGCCAACTGGCGTGAGAGATCACGCTTCTCCACATCTTGTTATCTCAAAAATAATGTGTCAATTATGGTGTGTCAGTATGTTTTTGTTGCCATAATGAAAGGCTGTCAAGAACCTGTTTTCTTCCACCTCTTTATCTATTAACCTTTCCAGTTGTTTTAATTTATTCATCAATACCTATATTCATTCATCTTTCTAATTGTTACATTATATTATTCTATGTCTGTATCCATTAATCTTTCCCATTGTTACATTATATTCCAACACGAGGGGAACTACTCTTTGTAGAACTGAATGTTTTGCCTCACCTTCATCCCGCCAGTGTGGCTGACTCCTGGCTAACCGATGGCGATAAAATAGACAAATAAGAAAACTTACCCACAATATATATAATCTTGTATAATATTCACGTCTTGATTCTCGCTGGTGCCTCGGAGTTTGTGCCCTGTACTGAGAAACTCTTATAGTGTCATCTGAAGGTGGGGATTGGAGCACAGATAGTACCCCAGTGTGGTGAAAGTGGTCTTGTAATCAAATCAAGGCAATCATCATTAGTATAGTTTTCCGAATGATTAATCTTACACTAATCCTTTTTTTTTCTTGTGTTGTATTTTATTTTATTGTTTATTATTTTATTTTATTTTTATTTTACTTTGTTGTATTTCATTTACAGGTATTTTGGCACTTGGATGTTTTTCGACGCAGCTATCGCCGCTTGTCTGGTCACACGTGCATGGGGAACTCATGCATATTCTGTGCTCTTAAGGTAAGTTTTTTTTTTTTTTTTCGCGTTTCCATCCTGTTTCAGGATATTGCGGTCAACACCAGCATCTTTCAGCTGTGTGTTGATTCCTAGGCTAGATTACGCTCATCAGCACGCCACGACTTTCTGAGCGACCGGCTCCATACTCTCATAAGTCACTTTTGCGATTCGAACCACTGCTAATTCTCGTCGCGTCACGTGACGAGAGTATTCGGGGTTAGCGGAGAAAGCTGCTAACACCTCGGCCATGGAGCCGGCCTTGAGGTAAGTAGTTTGAGAAAATATGTTTGAATTGAACACAGCTCTTAAAGACCAGGATGCACTAATTGCGGTGGACGCTTTTGCATATTATTGTCTGTCATTTTGTGGAAGTCAAAATAAATTAAAATTAGCACCAACCTTAGAATATGTAACTCCAATGTTAAAGCAAAACTACTGGGCAGACCAGAAACATAGAAAACGACAATAGCAATTGCTAATAAACTACAAACATTTATTAACGGGTGGGTGCGCAGAACAGAAGGAAAACACTCTTATGACAGAATCTTTCCTTCGAGGTGAATAAAAGACACTGGTGTTGGACACTTTTCCCATTGCAACATACGCCTGTGAGACCTGGACACTTACTAAACAAGCTGAACAGCGCATAAATGCTTTGAATATAAATGTTATAGATGGGTTCTAAGAATATCTTGGGTAAAGAAAAGAACAAATGCATCCATACTTTAAGAGCGGAATATTGAAGAAGGTTGGCTATTAATGAAGATTTTTAAAAAAAATTAAAATATCTTGGTCACTTGAAACGTCACGAAAGTTTCGAGAGAACAATAATGGGGGGGGGGGGGGGGTTTATATGCCTGGGAAGAGAGGAAGAGGAAGGCCAAAGAGAAGATGGGTGCAGGATGTGGTGGATGATCTCCAGATGGGTGTATCGGACGCGGCATATCGTGCTTATGATCGAGAGGTTTTCCGGAAGGTTGTTATGAGAGCAAGGTTCTGCAAAGGACATGCTACTGAACGAATGAAAGCATGAATGAATGGTGTTGAACAGGACACACATTGGGAACCCTCGATATTAGTGTGACTATAAAGTTCTTTCTCTGCAACCCACGGGGTAGACGAAACAAAGGGAGATTTAAAAAGCACATGGAGAAGAGAACATTCAGGTAACAGCAACAGATTCGACGACCGGGCATGAGTTTATTGAAAACATCTACTCCACTGGGAGTAAACGTTGGAAGAAGAGTATCTGTCCATTATTCACCTTGAAGGTCACCGAGATGTGGTTTGTGCGTAGAACGTAAAGAATTCCATGGGCGGATGAAGAGACTGTATGAGGCCATTTCACAAAGGCATTTGACTACCCACACGGGGACAAGGCAATCGCTATATTTTTGGGTCATGTTATCTGACAAGAGGGGCTGGATTACGCTGTGACAACTGGGAAGATTGAGGCTGTTGGAAACAGATCGATAGAGGAACACAATGCTGGATGTTTTGACAAAGTGGTGCGAACGTTGATCGTTGCTCTAACTGATCAAAGACACAGAGGACAGATGTTTGTGGCGAGACATGATCGCCCGCGTCGCTCAGCAGTGCGCATTATTATTATTATTATTATTATTATTATTATTATTATTATTATTATTATTATTATTAATTTGTTCGTCGTTTTCTTCCCCGACATTTATCTACAATTGTTAATCCATCCGTTATTATCTATCCCGCTCAGGGAATACCCATCAACATCAATTAATTGTGTTAATGGCCTCCGACCTTTCTCAATATTTCATATATTGATCATACTGTAGATAGCCTGCATAACACATGGGAAAGTAAAGATATTATCTGTCAATACTTCCTTCAGGCCATACCAGTTGCCGTCAACATCATAATATCTGACGGCAACAGGTGTTGGTTGGTTGTGTTGGCGTCATGTGATGTGTCACATGACTCGTTGGAAAGCCAGTAAGCTTGAGCCATACATGGTATCAGAACGTCACTAGTTGCGTCATACTGTTGTAGATGACTCAGTAGGAGAAACTCTGTAACAGCACGCAGGCCATTAATAAGTATATTATAACTGGAAGTGAATCATGGACCCATTTCGCAATCATTACAAAAAAAGTTAGTTGCATAACCTTTACTGGACGTCACAGTCAACCTCATCATTTTTTTTAGCTTTTGTTATATCATGGCAAAT
The DNA here is from genome assembly GCA_963921405.1 of Cepaea hortensis. NCBI lineage: Eukaryota > Metazoa > Mollusca > Gastropoda > Stylommatophora > Helicidae > Cepaea > Cepaea hortensis. The sequence goes on along the minus strand of OY992880.1, from coordinate 54,305,158 downwards.
TTACGTTCAGTAGTTGTTCAGCGTTTGAAATGCGTTAATTCCGTTCCTGACTATATGCAAAATACTTTCACTTCACACTCCTTCACTAGCTAATCTACAATGGGATTTTCTCCTGCCCCCTTCCTATCTCTCTATCGGTGTGTGTGTGTGTGTGGGGGGGGGGGTGTTCTATGTCTCTCTCTGTCTCTCTTTCTCTCGCTGTTTCTCTCTCTCTCTCTCTCTCTCTCTCTCTCTCTCTCTCTCTCTCTCTCTCTCTCTCTCTCTCTCTCTCTCTCTCTCTCTCTCTCTCTGTACGTATGGAAGTACGTACGTTCCTTGTACACAGTGTGGACAAACCTAGCAGGCACACTTCTCCACTCCACAGGTCATCTTCACACAGTTCCAGTTCAGCGACCAGTCCTCTCTACACCCAGATGCCCTCAGGAAAGCTTTGGCAGAGACTTTCGTCAATCAGCAAAGGTTTCAGCTTGGGCACATGGATGATGCCGCCGAATGCTTTGTGAGTAGACGCTTGTATACATTTCTCTATAGTAATGGTGATGGTGATGGTGATTATAATCTCATGAAACTACCTGGACTGGGCTAATCTAGTAAACCTGGATTGTGTCGGCCGAGAGGCGCACATACAGTCTCTGTAAACGTAGACATACCGAAAGCGAATACGGCCCAAATACCTTTTTTTTTGGGGGGGAAGGGGGGGGGGCCAAATACCAGATGAAGAAAAAGAAAAGACAAAGAAGAATAAGACAAAGAAAAAGAACAGACGAAAAAGAAAAAGAAAAGACGAAGAAGAAGACGATAAATAAGATGAAGAAGAAGAGAACAAGAAAAAGAGGAGAAGGAGGGTGAAGAACCAGAAGAAACGGATGAGGAAAAAGAAGGGAAATTAGAATAAGAGAAGGAGGAAGAAGAAGCAGAAGTAACGGAGGAGAAAGGACAAGAAGAAGTGGGTGAAAAAGAGGAGGAGGAAGAAGAGGACGAAAGAAAAGAAGAAGACTTTACAAATTATGAAAATAACAAGCTTATTATGTCAAGAAGGCGTTAGAATTTGCTTACCCGCGTAATGGTTCAGGTTTGAGTTGAGCCGTCTGCAGCAACATCATTTTACCCCCACCAGTAAAAAGTCAAAAGTCGACCACGCCTGGTACAATATGTAGAAGATAATTTTCCGAATTTTCTGGTAATTACTGTAAAGGAGCGAGATCAGTAGAGAGTAACTCTATCTCATTATAGTTTTATACATCATTATGATGTGCCATTGCCAGCTGGGGTAAGCGTCCATGTCTCTCCACGGATCTTGTTGCTAGGTATTCTGGATCAACATCTACGATGGCAAACCTCGATATTGCCTTCTTGGTGCGTCCAGCACAACTTCTCTCGGTTCTCATTATACATTGACCTGTTTTATTTGCGCAGATCTTACACCACATCTGTTAGGCAGAATCTGCCATGTAATGTTGCCTCTGTGTTGTTATTATTGTTGTTGTTGTCGTTGCTCAACTGTCTAGGAGACGTGACAACAAACTGTTATCTCTCCTATTTAGCCGGACAGCTTAAAATATTGTGCCCTCGATTATTGTAAAATTGCAAGTAATACTAATGAATGAAAGATATGAAGTATAAAATTAAAGAGTACATTGATACTGCCACCAACTATCACGAAACAAAATCAATACATTTTCTGGACCATGTTGAATGGATTCTGGACGATATCTCTCCGCTGATAACAGCTGCCACCAGCAGGCAGTTTTACTGCTGGTTAATCCTTGTGTTCGCTGCTCTTGCCGCTGTGTTTTAACTTCTGCCAATTATTTTTTTATCCTTCTGTTTTTGTCTTTAGTTTATGTTGTTGTTGAGTAAATTATTATCTTACCGTCTTAACTGCCGGTTCCGTGCAAACACTGCTGAATTGTCTTCTCTTGACAACCCGTGCCACTTGATAGAAATGTGCAAGTTTTTTGGGGAACTTGCACGTACGTCATAGCCTCAAAGCCTTGTAGTCTCACTTTTGTCTACAGTTAGAGGCGTGCGGCATAGCGATAAACCTCATAGTCTCCCTTTAATCCATAGCAAGAGACGTATGTCATAACTCTAAGCCTTGCAGTCTCTTTAGTCTATAGTCAGAGACGCACATCATAACTCCAAGCCTCAGTATCACTTTAGTCTATGGTAAGAAATGTACGTCATACTTACAAGCCTCACGTTAGTCCATAGCCAGAGACGTGCGTTATAGCCTTAAATCTGTCACTTAAATCTATCGTAATAGACGTGCGTGATTTTGCTTTTTAATCGACATGATTCACATAGTCGATCCAGCCTTAAAAGGTATCAGAAAGTGTTCTGGGAAGTTAAGGCGGTCGGTGCTATATTGCCAACATCGCCCATGGATTGCCTCTTGATAGATAAAATATGCGGCTGGCTCCATACACCCAGAACGCCTTAACGCGCGGAAAAGCTTCCTCTACTGACATAGTCGTACTTTGTAACTCCAAGCCTTACAGCCTCCTTTTAGATTATAGTCAGAGGTGTACCGTAACTGCACCACTCTCAGCCTGCCTTTATTTAGTTCATAGTCAGGGGCGTACACCATAACTCTAAGTCTGGCAACCTCCCTTAAATCCATAGTCAGATGCTTCTATCTAACTCCAAGCCTGAACTGCCCTAGACTATATATCTGTTGTTATTGATCCGAGGTGTGTTTCTGAAGCGATCTCTCAGTTGCCAGGGCTACTGTGCGCTGACACGTTATAAATATCTGTTGGCTGTCTAAACACTCTATGTCAGCTGTCATTAATCTCTCCCATGCGCCGCCACTGTCCATTATCTATTATCGTTACCGTGAGTTCAACGTGAGAGTGCTTGATAACTATCTCCCAAAGAATATGAGACTTTGAAGCAAACAATTTGTGAGCTATCTAGAAGCTAACTGTATGTACAATGTAATATAGCCTAGCCTGGAGTAATTATGAAATATGTATACATTGAAAGTGAACCTTGATCTACAGCCCATCTTCCACCTTTCTCCATGGGAAGGGCCATACGAGCTGAGCAGAATGGATTGTAATTAATGTGTCATTTTTCTAAGACGGAGTGGGTTAATGTAATAGTTATCTAGGACCGAAGAACTGAATGGATTTATGTAACCATTATATAGGACCCAAGAACTGAATGGATTAATGTAACCGTTATATAGAACCAAAGAATTTAATGGATTAATGTAACACCAAAAAGTAGATTTGTACCTAACAAAAATGGATGGTTAAAATAGGAAGTAGTGGTGTCACCGTCATGACTTAAAAGTTGTTAATATTGGGGAGACATGTTGTATTATATATCAAATTAAGGGGGTTGCATAATGGCCAAGTGGCTTAAAACGCCGGGTTCTCTTTCGGGAGACCCGGGTTTGAATCCTCGGTAAGGTATTAATTTTTTTCTGTCGGAGGAAAAAAAAAGAAACCTTTTAACCTGCACAGTTTGCGGTGACTGCACTAGCCAGGCGGCCTTAATTCCGCAGTCTCCACCCCCCCCCCCAACCACCCGGTCCTACACCGCAAGGTACAATCGGCAGTAGATGACAGATGACAGACAGCATAAGGAAAACTACTGTGTAAGCCCATAGCAGATACGGGAAGTTGTCTGAGACGATTAATCATCCCATGGCACTTAACCAGTTAACGTAACAGTTACCTGTGACAAAAGACGTGAATGGATTAACGTAATAATTACCTAGAACTGAATGGATTAACCTTATGCTTGCTTGCATTCGCTGGCTGTGAACTCCAGCATGAAGTCCTGTATGTCGGATGAAGACATCTTGTTGTCCAACATCAGTGTGATGTCATACCGGACATATTTGTGTGAGTATACGTTGCTTATTGGTGTGCAGACTGGTGGTTCCTCGCCGTGCAGGCAGATACTCCTCGACTTCGGAAGAATCAGCGATCCTACTACTTTAGCCAGGACCCCGAAGGGACCTGTTGCCCAGGACGCACGACTAGGACGCGTTAGTAGGTCTTGGCCAGTATAGAACCTGGCCCCGGTGCCTTGGAAACACCTCTACGTCTCGATTAACCTAATAACAATCTTAGTTCGTACGGAATTGAACATATATAATTAAAAAACAACACGGGCAAAGTGGGTTAACATAAGAATGTTTTTGGGCCATAAGAACCGAATAGATTCACGTAACAACTATCTAGGATTGAAGAAGCTAAGGGGCGTGGCTTGAAATAGCGATTACATATGACGGGAACGAGCCGTTTGTTTAACCTGCTATTCATCATATGACTAACAATCGGTGTGGCAATAGAAACATTGCCTAGACAGGTGATTTCACTGTTATCTACCAGGTCATCGGCTGTACGTACTATCTGTCTGTATTTACTGGTTCGACATTCTTCTCCGTTACATTCCTTGGCGATGAATCAGCGGTGAGGGATAGACCTAATGCGGTCAGCGCTGCTATTCCCGTGACCCTGGTCAACAAGCAGAGCAACCATACCTTTGGCGTAGTTAGGCCTTGTGACGACATGCTGTCATTTGTGATTCCCTATCCTCCCGTTCACTCCAACCCAGTTTTTGACTGCAGGAGTTGGGGGGGGGGGGGTGTGTGTTGGCTCGCCTTGAACTCAAGCTAATACGTATACATGCTACTACACGGTGTATTTTAATGACTGCAGTGTTTGAAAATATTGCTGGTCCAAGTTTTGTATTTACTTGTTATGTTGCATGAACTTTATAGAGGGTGAATACAAAACTTGGACCGGCAGTATTTTCAAACACTGCACAGTCATTAAAATACACCCTATACTTCTAGTGCACTGGACTGATTTTTGCGTGTGGATTAGCTTTCCCTATTACCAGTGTGCCGTCTCTCTGGCGAAGGTGTTAACGACTTTCTCCATAATCCCGTATATCCACGTGGGTAACGCAGTTGCGCGAGATTCGGTAGCGGATCGCGTCGCGTTGGTTACTTACTGGGTATGTGGGCCGGTCGCTCAGAAAGCAATGGCAAACTGCTTAGCGTAATCTTGCCAAGACATCAACAGCAGCTGAAAAATACTGGTGTTGACTGCAATGTCCTGTAAAGGATATGCGAAAAGTAAAACAAACAAACAAATTACCAGTGTGCCTCGCCATCAGGCGAACCCACTCCGAGACTTTTGAGGTACTTGTAATTTACATCCCCAAGTCAAGGATGATAATTCAACATTTTAGTTTACGGAGAAAGCTATCCCACACATAAATATCTGTCCAGCATGGACTGCGCCCCAGTTCAAAGAGATCTAACGGGGAAAAAATAAATCTACAAACACTGGTAATGTGTATGTATAAATATATATTTGAAGGAGTTACAAGTAATAGCTGGAGCAAGATGGATGAGCATAATTTCTAGGGACACCGTGTTTACATAATTGCCAGGGACTCAAGTTTTCAACATCAACTACAAACGCTTGAACAAGAACTCAGTACTGAAGAAGAGTGTTTATTAAAACAAACAAAACTGAGGAAATGTAACTATTTTGGACACACAAAAAGAACGGATATCTGGAAAAGATATCTATTTAAGGTTGTGCAACGGGGATATGGAGGAGAGGCAGACCCCAACGTGAATAGATTTAAGGCGTAATAGATGATATGCACTTGCAACAACAAAGGCAAAACGCCTAGCTTATGGTAGAGCGAAATTTCTGAAGATTGTTTTGGGGTAAAGTAATACACAGGACATGCCACTGGATGGCGGCAAACACTTGTCGTACTGCCAACACTCCTGGCATCTTGAGAATACAGCTAGCAGTACTTCCCATGGTGCCACAATTTCTGCCTAAACAAGAACGACTACCAGCCCGAGTCATATTACCACCTTCGCAACACTTGACCATTCTGTGGAAACATTCCAAGCAGAATTGTCCACTAGCGTTGACAGGTGTCAGCTGCTACTCGTCTCATTGAACTGCCACACAAGACTGAACACCTTTCCAGTCCGGCATTCATACCCCTGTTTAGCAATCAACACATTTCGGGGCTATTTGCTTATTACACACTTCCCAACAATCATTTGACTCACTTGCTACCTACCCAGTCACATGGTCAGTGGCTCGAAGGTTACCTTAGCTGATGTGTTCTGGATGTTAACTGTTGTATGTGTGTGAAGCATGGACAATAAACAGACAAGCTGAGCAACTTCTGATGGCAGTCAATCTGTGCTTTCTGGGGAAAATACAGACAATACCAAGGACGGACATACAATCCAATGAGACAGTAATTCAACAAACAAATTATAACTTTACATTTGTTAGAGAAAGTAGATGCTGATTGTTTGGGCACGTTATGAGGAAAACACACATGAAAACCTAGTGACAACTGGCAAACGTGATGGGAAAAGAGCAAATGGAAGACGAAAGGATAAATAACTGGATGCCTTGACCACACGGCAAAGTCAGGACAAGAACACAGACCTGACGCAAGATTCGTGATCGTGTGAGATCACGAACAATGACCGCCCACGCCTGTAGACACGGCGCATACCAACCAACCATGATCAGAAATGTAATTATTTCGATTTCGTAACAGGAATAAGTACTTGCAGTTTTATATATTTGAAATATTAAGCATTCATATGTCTTTTGTTGTTATTAGGTGTTAAAAACATAAGAGGACTGGAGTGTGCAAAAGCTAGGCAGAGAACAAAACAGTATAAGTAATAATGGACGCTAAATTTAATAGCACATACTAAAACAAGTCTAGACGCCTACATAAAACGTGATTTGCGGGTCTACTTACATTATAAAATGAATTTCAGAAAGGTGAGACGTATAAAACCGTAAAGTATGAAGGGAAAAACAATATCAAGTAATCGGTTCTTGTATTAACGAGATCTTGAAATAATTTTAATTCCACCCCCCCCCCCCCCCCCCCACCCACCCCGGGGGGAGGATTCCCTACCGGTTGCGAGCCATTGTTCTGGAGCATAGGAAATTGACTGGTACTCACAGAAGTAGAGACATACTAGACATTATAACATTGAAAGTTATACAGTGACCATACTGGGATTCGAACCTGCAGCATCCAAATGAATGGACAAATGCAATTTGACATTCACACAGCCAACTAACTATACATCCCTAAGAACAAATGTCTTCATTAGCCAGATCTATCATTAGCCAGGACTATCATTAGTCAGGTCTATCATTCTCTTTTCATGATTGTAAATGTTGCGTGATTGACACTGCTCATTGCGTGACTGGCTGGCATCGGCGTGAATTAGGCGCAATCACGAGGCCGATTTAGAACATGATTGACGCGTGCGTGACCGCCCAGAACCGGCCGACTAGTGTTGGGTTGTCTTGTGTAAAGGCTTAAAGGTCTGGTGGACTGTGTAGATTCGTGCTTCCAGAATATTATGTCTTCTGAACGAAAATTTGCAGGAGCCAAATCACATTTTTATTTAATTTCAAACAAATAAGCAAAATGTTTAACATACTAGCTTCGTTCATAATACATCCCTTATTGCCTTTCTGCTCACCACTTCTACGTAAAGAAGAAGAAGAAGAAGAAGAAGAAGAAGAAGAAGAAGAAGAAGAAGAAGAAGAAGAAGAAGAAGAAGAAGAAGAAGAAGCAACATCTGCAGCCCTCGCGTCACATCAGTGTTAATCAGCGCTCTATTTTTAATGTTTGTAGATTTGGTCATTTCGTTCCATTATTCCGAAGCAGTTCAATTTCCGATATGACACAAACCTGTACTTAGCGAAGACAAAGAAGTACATTGAATGTCTGCACACATAATACTGGAAAGTACTCAAAGAATTAAATGCGTTTATTATAATGTAACATAATTAATAGGCAAAGATTTCTTCTTCTTCTTCTTTCGTTCGCCTGAAATATGTCTATAACTGTAATGTTGTCTCTTGTATGAATCTAACAGTCTTTTTTAGTTCACTCAGCGGTCCATAGAGTTTATCTTCCACTGTCGTCTCTCTAGGCCAGAAGGTTCGCCTGGATATGTTGTAGTTTGGGCAGTCTTGGAGTATGTGCTCTGCTGTCTGCGATGCCAATCCACATGTGCACATGGCTGTTTCACCAATCTTGAATTTTGTATACATGTGGTTGCGTAATAAATTGTTCTGGTCTGTCCATAATGAGGTAGTCGTCTTGAGTAGGGTTTGGTGGCCTTCTGACTGATTTGATCATTCTTTTCTTTTGGTGGTATGTAATGGGCACATCAGGTTGTTCTTCTTTGGCTCCTTCCTTAGCCAATTGATCAGCTCTGTCGTTTCCGGGTACTCCACAGTGGGATGGCATCCACTGTATGGTGACCTTATGCTGAATGCTAAGTTCTGAAAGTAGTAATGTCCTTAGAACTGGCAATTTCCCAGACAGGAGCGCCTCTATTACTGATTTTGCATCTGTCAATATCACTACAGGATGTGTACCATGGCTAGGCAAAGATGAATGCAACCCATAGCTTTTATAGGTCAATTTATCCAAATGCTACGTCAAAGATAATTCATCTATAGATATAAGGAAGAAAATGAGTGAAACTAATAACACAATAGAACATAATAGGTAAACGTAACAACTGGCAAGTAGAGAAGGAATTAAAGCATTTGCGTGGACAAAGTGAATGGCTATAGCAACGGTAAGAACACCAGCCATTGAATACAAACATCGACGCAAAGAAAATATATGGTTCAAATGCAACGGACCAATTTGCACGCCTAGCACTGTTTGGTTTCACTGTGCTAGAATTATATTTTAATAGACCAATGCTGGTTGTGTGATGTGGATATGGTCTGATTATGTATGTACACTTTGACGCAAACAAAATTTATACTCGTAGTACAAAGGTAAAGTAAAAGAGTCTCGATAGTTATTCGAATCCAATCCCGCAGGCGCAAATATTAGCCACTGTGCTGTCACGGCTTCCTCGGATGAAATATATAGGCCGAGCTATAACATTACAGGCGGTTTCCTATTGTTCAAATTGACATTGGCTCCCGTGTCGACCCAGCCTAAAATTGGTGCCACAAAATGACCTGGGAAATAAAGGCGGTCTGTGTGATACTGACCACATGGGCCTCCGAGTACCGATTGGTCGATACAAATAGATCTAGCACTACATGCCTAGTGCGCCTTAAGGCATGTAAATTGATCCTTTACCTACTTTACTAAACAATTACATTACAAAAGGGGTGTAGCACTCTATGCTCAGTTCGCCTAAAGGCGTGTAAAGGGATTGTTTACATTGTAATTATATACCGGTGCATCTATTCAGAAGGATTGCCTTTATCATGTTTAGTTATTAGTGCATGACTGTATCCCTCGAGACATTGGTCGGTACTTGCCGTCTCTAAAGATGTGAAATATGTACTTTTCAAAACCCGCCGGGTGCAGCCGTCACAAGAACACTTAACTTCATTAAATTGTTGCGGCAAAACTGTGGAATTTGTCATGCATATGCTTCAGCTGCTTATTTCTGTGCTAAATTTAGCAGGATGCTTTGTAATCTCATCTCCCATCTTGGCATACAGTGCAACTTGGCACATGGGTGTTCCTTTGTGCACTCGGCGTAGGTCTCCTTTCATTGTCTGTGACAGGAATGTGCAGTAAAACAGAAGTAGCCAAATTACTTTTTGGGTGGCTATTTCTGGTAGAAAGAGTTTTTAGTTTCAGTACTTTTTACAGCTTTAAATCACTGGAAGCACATCTCTCCCCTCTCTTTCAATTTTCTATACAGCGTGACTAATGTTATGCACAAGAATGTTTTGCTGTTTTAAAATACTTCCGGTTCTCTTTCTTTTCCAGTTATTATTACTCTTTATTGCTTTTATTCTCTTCACTCAAGTGCGCTAGGTTTTTCCGATTCACATATCTTTCTTTACCTTCTTAAAGTGTACTCCACCCCCACCCCCGTCCCCCCCCCCCCCAACTGAACAACAAAGAAAACAAGAGCTCAAAATAGTTATTATGTTTACAAAATAATAACCATTTTATTAAAAACAGCAACCTCAAGAAAAACAGATACCAACGATAGCAGGCGAAAAACCATAATATTAATAGGTGCAAACAATATCACGGTTTTTCCCATGCAGGACATTTAAGATGTATTTTGTGTTCACTATACCCAAATTTTGTCTGGGTTTTTTCCCCTCTGGTTATTTATTATTTTATATTATTTCATTTACAACCAAGCCAATAAATGCTCGTGTTGGTTACGACGTCCTGTAAATGCTATGCAGCTATCTAAAGGCAGCAGTCTATGACACTCGTGCTTCTTTGAATGTATCATAGTATAATGACAATTCAAACTGCAAACAACTTGATACCACGCCTACAAATAGATTTTGCGACACGGGAGGAGTGAGAAGACAGGATGTTGTTGAACTGCATACGTTCGTCACTTGTGTCACTTCAGCTGACCCCTTGCGTGGTGGAAGTCAACGTGTGGCGGTGGCAGATACACAGACAGACAATGTATGGACTGTTGCGTTGCCTTGTTTGATCGGACAAGACACCGTTAGCTATTTCCGCTTCCTCTCCCTCAATGACTTCTATGTCCACAAGACACGTTACTGATAGCCTCCCCTGTTTGGGCTTTTCCTCAAGAATATATTCGGCCTTTTGGCTAAGATCAAAGTGTAGGTTTATCTGCACTTGATCTGGCCTGGGCCATCAGCCGAGGCGGTCATCCGAGTTGACAAATACGAATTCCGAATCACTGACCATTAACACTTGCCGACAGGCCTTGGTGGACTACAATGGGCCGAAAGACACATACTGGGACTAAGAAGCCTATATATATATTGCATTCGTAACCCCATCTCCGTGGCAAAGGCGTTACGGACGCGGTTCGTAATTTCGCTTACCAGCGTTCGAAACATAGCTGCTACCGATTTGGAAGCAGACCGTGTCGCGCTAGGTTTTGACGGTCGTTCAGAAAGCAGTGGCAAACTAGTGAACGTAAACTTGCCAAGACAACAACAGCAGTGCTGGTGTTAACAGTGATGTCCTGTAAACACGATATTAAAACCCTTCGCCACAGAGCTGGCCCTCGACTTCAAGAGAGGCAAAACATATAAATAAATATAATGTAGCAAGGATAAGCTGGTCATCGTGGCCAAGAGGTTATACACGCCTGAGCATAAACTTTCTACAGGCTGGCGGTTGGGTAGTGGGTTTATTACACATACCAGTCAGTTGGACTTAAACATGCACTTCTTGTTCAGAAAGTAATGGCAAGCTACTGAACGCACATCACAATCAGCTAACAGGAGCTGGGGGTGACTGCAATGCCCGTCAAGGGACAAGCAATGTTTTAAACGCAGGCAAGTTTTCCTGAGGAAACCAATGTCCCGTCAATTTAGAAGGGCAAAGTTTTCCTTCATAAATTGATTTTTCCCCTTTTAAAATTTTTGTTTTTCGAACTTAGTAACCAAAGCAGCTGTGGCTGTATCAGAAAATGGGAGATCATTTTCAGAGATGAGTCTTTTTGTTTGTTTGCACGAACTGTCTTGTTTGAGTCTTCTCGGAGGAAACACGAATAGTTCTTAAAGCGACTGTTTGTGGCTGCAAATACCGAGTGTTTGGACGCAATACCAGTCGGCGTGAAAGTAAAAACGGAACCAAATATTTGAATGCATTTCGCGATAACTTCAAGCGGAGAGGAGACTAGACAGCTTTTGAAACTATGCAGTAGTTATGACGGTTACAATCCTGCCTATTTGGTCCACTATCTCCGATTATGTCACACCGCATTTTATATTATCTAAATATTGTTGTTATGGTTTAGTATTGATAAGAGAGCCGGAAGAAAAACTGAACACCTAAAGGCATAACAAGGAAGGTAGAAAGAATAGGAAAAGGAGGAAGCTGTTATCTCAGACTGCTAAGCTGTTATTATCACATTGCTAAGTTGTGGCTATCCCATACTGCTAAGCTATTGATTGTTATCCTTGACTTCAAAGCTGTTCTTATCCCAGATTGCTAATCTATTGTTATCACAGTGCTTAGTTGTTGCTATTCCACACTGCTAAGCTACTGTTGTTATCATAGACTGCTAAGCTGTTATCGCAATGCAAGGTTATTGCTATCCCATATTGCTAAACTATTGATTGTTATCCTAGACTTCTAAGCTATTATTACCCTAGACTTATAAACGGTTGTTATTCCAGATTGCTAAGATGATGTTATCCCAGACTGCTTAGTTGGTGTTATCCCAGACTGCTTAGTTGGTGTTATCCCAGACTGCTTAGTTGTTATCCCAGACTGCATAGTTGGTGTTATCCCTGGCTGCTAAGTTGTTATCCCTGACTGCAGAGTTGGTGTTATCCCTGGCTGCTAAGTTGTTATCCCAGACTGCATAGTTGGTGTTATCCCAGACTGCTTAGTTGTTATCCCAGACTGCATAGTTGGTGTTATCCCAGACTGCATAGTTTGTGTTATCCCTGGCTGCTAAGTTGTTATCCCAGACTGCATAGTTGGTGTTATCCCTGGCTGCTAAGTTGTTATCCCTGACTGCAGAGTTGGTGTTATCCCTGGCTGCTAAGTTGTTATCCCAGACTGCAGAGTTGGTGTTATCCCTGGCTGCTAAGTTTTTATCCCTGACTGCAGAGTTGGTGTTATCCCTGGCTGCTAAGTTGTTATCCCAGACTGCATAGTTGGTGTTATCCCTGGCTGCTAAGTTGTTATCCCTGACTGCAGAGTTGGTGTTATCCCTGGCTGCTAAGTTGTTATCCCTGACTGCATAGTTGGTGTTATCCCTGGCTGCTAAGTTGTTATCCCTGACTGCATAGTTGGTGTTATCCCAGACTGCATAGTTGGTGTTATCCCTGGCTGCTAAGTTGTTATCCTTGACTGCATAGTTGGTGTTATCCCTGGCTGCTAAGTTGTTATCCCTGACTGCATAGTTGGTGTTATCCCTGGCTGCTAAGTTGTTATCCCTGACTGCAGAGTTGGTGTTATCAGTACCTGCTAAGTTGTTATCTCAGACTGCATAGTTTGTGTTATCCGTGACTGCTAAGTTGTTATCCCAGACTGTTTAGTTGGTGTTATCCCAAACTGCTAAGTTGTTATCCCAGACTGCTAAGTTGTTATCCCAGACTGCTAAGCTGTTATCCCAGACTGCTAAGCTGCTATCCCAGACTGCTTAGTTGTTATCCCAGACTGCTGTCATCCCAGACTGCTTAGTTGTTATCCCAGACTGCCTAGTTGGTGTTATCCCAGACTGCATAGTTGGTAGTTATCCCAGACTGCTAAGTTATCCCAGACTGCCGAGTTGGTGTTATTGCAGACTGCTAAGTTATCCCAGACTGCTAAGTTGTTATCCCAGACTGCTAAGCTGCTCACTCTTGTCTGCTCAATGGAATTCTTTTGAAGTTGCTGGTTTACATTCAAGGTTACACATACCTCTGCAAAATAAATACATGCTTAGAGTATCAAAGGAAAGAGGATACCATATTAATATTCTTCACTGAACTAATCAATACCTTCAGATGCAAGAGGATACCAAAAAGTTCCACAAAAGAGGAATTTCACAATACATGCTCCCAGCTTGCCAACAATACATTAAATAATACATTTTATTTTACATTTTATTGTTTAAATGTTTAATTAGAGTAGAAACTCACCAATGCAAGGGACAGGGCACAATTCCCAGCAACTGTATGATTTTGCTAACTGTATGCAGCTGTCTGGCCAATCCAGTCTCGTCAAAGGGGCACAAATACGCATGACCTGGATCATGTGCATGTCATAGACTAATAAGAGTACGTCAGAACAGAAAATCCATTGGGGCCTCAGAGATGTGGCTTTACTGAAAAATTCTAGAGATTTCTTGGACTGCCAAAATGTGTAATCCAAATTATATGAAACAAGGGCACAAAGACAGAAACATCAGGAAGAGGCGGTCAACTTGTAAGGTGTGAACACATGAATTCTTCTTCTTCTTCTTCTTCTTCTTCTTCTTCTTCTTCTTCTTCTTCTTCTTCTTCTTCTTCTTCTTCTTCTTCTTCTTCTTCTTCTTCTTCTTCTTCTTCTGTGTTCATCCGGAGAGTTTTTTTGGGGCATGATTTCAGTGTGCCTGTTTACAGCAGAGCTGCGTTCTTGCACCGTTAGGCCGATACATCCAACTTCTGCGGGGAACACATGAATTGATACATACTGCAAGAAATTGCAAGATGTGGAGATGCATGGTTGCCAAAGCTGTTCAGCAAGACACTTGATGACAATGATATTTATCAGCTCATTGGTGTTATCCCAAACTGCTAAGTTGTTATCCAAGACTGCTAAGCTGTTATCCCAGACTGCCAAGTCTGGGATGTATGCTTATATGTATTTTTAGCAAAAAGATCTGTCATCGTATTTCTATTCAGATTTTTTTAAACAACTTATGTGTATGTTATGTCCATATTTCTGTTCAACTTTTTAAGAAACTTATGTATATGTTATGTCCAAATTTCTATTCAGCTTTCTTAGCAAATTATGTGTATATTATGTCCATATTTCTTTTCAACGCTTTTAGCAACTTATTTGTATTTGTTACATATGTTTCCGAATGCTCCCACCACTGATCAATGAGTTTGCAACATTCTGCTTAGATCTGTATCCATATTGTATATCCCTATGAATTCTTATATGAATTCATCTGTTATCAGGAGAACATTTTACGGAGGATACATTTTCACATTGCAAGCAACTGCCATGAAGATGCATGCACTGCCCCTCACTGTCTACCTCATCAGAAGTTTTCTCTCAATATTGTTGAGAAGGTGAGTTTTGTAATACCATAACACAAACATAACAAATGTTGTCTAGTTTTAAATTTGTTTCTGAAAGATTATTGGTTATGATGTTTGTGTGTGCGTGCGTGCACGCGCATGCGTGCATGCAAGTAAGCAAATCTGTGTGTGTGTGAAAAGTGTCATCATCGTGAGCCATGTCGATAAGCGTGGGCGGTCATGTTTTACCATCTGACAAGATCACCAGCATCTGGGATCAGCTCTGTATTCTTGACTCGACCGTACCACATGGCCAAGCCATCCAGGTATTTACTTCTTTGCCTTCCCCTTGTTACCCCTCAGTCTTGCCTATTGTCACCAAGTTCTCCAATTTATTTCTTCTCATAATGTGTCCAAAAAATGTTGACTGTCTAAGTCTAATTTCTCTAATCAATTTATGGTTTTCATTTGTTTCTTGTAGAACTTGGTCATTGAAACAGTGTACACATTGTAAAACAGTGGCATCCAAATGAACAGGTGCTTCAGGACTGTAATGGTGCTGTTATGTTGTTTCAGAGTACTGTATGGAATAGCATTTGTCAAATATAATAGGTGTCACCACTGGATGAAAAAAAAATTAACAAGTGAGAATATGAAAGAAGTAAAGTGAAAAAAAAACAGTGATGAGAAAGAATAATGAGAGATTAACTTACTGTAAGAAATGATGACATAGAAACATATTCAGGCTGTATGAATTACTCAGGTAACAGTAATAGTGCAGTGGCTAGCATAGTTGCCCACTGGCCCAGTGGTTATGTGTTTGAATCCTCATTGTGGTGTATTTTTACAAATTGACCTGGTCACCCAAATCAACACAGCTTAAAGTGGATACCAGAAAATGTGCTGGGAAATAAAGTCTTACAAAGTTTTAAAAGTTGAGAGGATCAACTCATTGCTCCTGGTTTCATCCCATATGGCTTAGTCTCTTTCCGTAGGGTGGCCTGCCGAAAGCTTGCACAAAAGATGAACTCCGCAGCTTCAGTGATGACACCCAGGAGTCTCAGAGAAAAATGCACCTATGAACCGAAAGACATAGCCTGGAATCGAACCCACAACATTCGGAGTGCGAGGCAAACGGCTTGACCACTTGGGACATAAAGGTGGCTGGTATGATATTGACCACATCACCCATCGATCTATAAAAATATGGGGCTAGCACCATATACCCAATATGTTTCAAGGCATGTAAGACGGATCTGTACTTGCTGTCAGATTTAATCTACAGTAAAAATCACTTGACAAGAAATGAAACTGGTCGTTGTTTAGTCCAGGAAGTTCAAGATTTGTATTCTCCCTTCAATAAATGATCAGCATGGGAAGTAATGTCCACTAATTTGCAATGTAATTATCAGCATGGGAAGTGGTCTCTGCTAATTTGGCATGTTTGAATGTTGCTAGGTTGTGTGTCCATGTGGAGCCAGTTCTAATCCACTTAAATTCACTGAAATGGTTCACTACATCTCAGCAAAAGCCTTGATGTAAGTATTCATTATCATAACTCATTTTTCACATAATTTTAGTACCCATAACAGTGTTGTAAGATAGCAGTTGACACTTTGTTAATTAGATTGAAATAGCTGTCAAACACCATGGACAGATTAAAAAGTGTAATGAAATATCATTAACCCTTTACAGGGCACAAGTTTTGATTTTCTGTAACTCTGAACAGGCACAATTTTTGAGGATGTCATTAAGATTTAGGGTTACGTTAGTAAAAACATCAAATCTAAGGTATTAGTGAACATATTTTTGTTAACTAAAAAGCAAAGTGAAGGAAAATGAATGCAGATTTATTATTTTACTCCCATGTGAAATAATTAATTAATAATCCAATGAGAACCTTAGAGCATGGAACCCATGCTCAATCATTTATCTGTTCGATCTTTTTGTCTCATTTGTTTTATCGGCAATCGTTTGAAAAGTCTCCGAGAGATCAGAAGTATGTACACTACACTGCTTACGCTGATATCACTGATATCTAGCTCCAATTCATAGTCAGCTTCGTGCACTTCAGTGTCACTTAAATTGAACCTAGCAAAATCTCCGCTATCACTTGAAGAATCGTCAAAATCCATTTTGAAAAACAAAGCATAAAAACTCTGAAAACTATTTTAAAGAATCAGATCAAATTTAAAATTTTAACTTGCAAATGGTACCCGTGTTATCAAGTTATTGGCAAACTGAATGTAGACAATCGGAAGTCTCGCAAAGTCTTGAGATGCGGGTGTTTACAACGCTTAGTTGTCACGAACGCTTTCAGGCGATTTTCCCGTTCGATAGTAAAGACACTTTCGGCTGCTGTGCCCTGTAAAGGGTTACAAAAGTTACAAAAAGTACTGCCTTATGACATCAGAAGAAGAAAGTCCACATTGTTTGGGCATCATGAGAAGGAGAAAGCTGAAATACACTGTGACAATGGGAAAGCTGGAGGGGAAGAGAGGCAGGAGGAGACTAAGAGTGAAGATGCAAGGCACTTTGGCATCATGGCATAGAGAAATATTGGTATCAGATATTATTGGCAGTACACGAGATACTGATAGATGAAATGACAAATGCCACATGGCATGGAATACAAGAAGAAGAAGAAGCTTTCAGAACAGGCCATAATCAGTAGGGATTGAATGAGTTTTCTAGTTTGTTGCCACAGGAAAAGATTATTTAGTTCAGAATATTGGTTGTCTGTTTCTTGTATAATCCTCTAACCATTAGTTTGCTATATCAGGTTCAGTTAGTTGCACATCTTTTATAAGACGTCGCAGTCAACCCCAGCATTTTTGGCTTTTTGTGATTTCTTGGCAAGTTTACGTTCAGTAGTTTGCCATTGCTTTCCGAATGACCGGCAATTATACCATTTTATTAAAAAAAACCAATGCAAGGCAGTCTGCTGGCAAATCACCTGCAGCTGTGTTTGGAGTGCAGTGTGCAGGATTATGAACTGCATCGCAATCCCTTCAATGCAGAGCTATATCAGGTTTAATTTTGTCTACTCTTTTACATAAACTCCGCTTTACACATTCTAGGTATTTAAATATTTTGATATGTGATTTAATTTCCAATTTCCAATATACAAATATCAGTTCAAGAATGTCTTTTTAACTCTTTCATTTCTTCCAACCTGCGACTGGCCTAGCAAGCCGGCAGGGGATCTTCGTACTGCTCGTAGAAAAACTAAGAAGTATAAACGGACTAAAGTGGGGGTTATAGCTGCACTAGATTTTATTAGAAGGCAGAAAGTCAAATGGTTTGACCATGCAGTAGGTTACCAACTAACAGTATACTACAACAAGCAATGATGTACAGACCAGAGGGAAGCAGAGGAAGAAGCGACCACGTAAACGATGGACGCAGGGAGTAACAGAGTCCATGGGAATATCGATACATGAAGCCCATAAGTGGGCACTCTCTCGCTGTTTATACTTCATCTCGACACCGCAAGGTACAAGAGGAACATGATGAGATGAGATGAGATTTCTTCAAAAATTCTATGAAACCTGGCAGTATGCATGCTATGGCTCTGATAAATGTTATTATGTGTGTAAGCTATATAACAGAGAACTATTCATTTGCCATTGGTGTTTTGATATTGTGTGTATACCCACTTGTTACAGATCTCAGGCCCAAGTCATGCAGGAAACAGGGGACATGCTGCACCCAGACAGATTCGGTTTACTTTTGAGGAATGCCAATGCTATGGGAGACATCAGAGATTGTCCGGTGAGTCCCTCCAAGGAGATTGTATATAACTCACCTTCAAGTGATAGCATATCAACGTAATTACTTAGATTAATTCTCACAAATTATGTGTGTGTGTGTGTGTGTGTGCGCGCGCGCGCGCACACACAGACACACAGACACACCACCACCACCACCCACCCCCCCCCCCCCCCCACACACCCCCACACCCCCCCCCCCCCCCCCAAGACTTAACTAATGTAAGAGTTTATTCTGAATGAAAAAACCTGTTTTCTCCTAAAGTGTAAAGTAAAGAAAATATTTTCTCATATATGTGTATGTATTGTAATTCTCAGGGTGGCTGTGGCAGAAGTGTACAGATCAGAAGAACATTGCTAAATGCGCCAGATGTTGGTGAGTTTTATTCAACAATTTCAACTTAAGCAGGTTGTTTTAGCCACATATATCCTGCCTGCTTGTGTTTTCCCTCATTTCCAAAAGTACATTTTATAGTGCACATTTCTTGTAACAGTAGATTCATTTATTTACTTCTCAACTGTCATGTATTGCAGTCTTCTTCTTCTTTCCCTCCCCCACTTTCTTTTCATTAGCTTGGAACAAAACTGTAACCACCATTTTGTTTCTTACATGAATTGCATTGACTTGTGCATATTCTGCAAGCTTCTGTAGACTATGACATCTGGGGTCATTTCCTACAGCCATAGAATAGACCTTTCTGAGATGTAATTAATACAATATTATACTATATGTTCTGCAGATATATTTCACAAATTGCAAGCACATCGATCAGATAACTGTAGAGAGAGTTAATTTAGGTGATATTTGTGTCTTCTATTAATAACTCAGTTAAATAATTATATCTATTATAAATATTATCTATTCATCTGTGTACAATTATTTTTCATTGCTGTTTACTTTGATCCACATTTTTTATGAAGCGAATTTCTGTAATCATTATTTCAGTGAGCATTGGTTTGGTTTGGGACTCGGATCATCCTACAGTAGAAACTACCACTGAAGTTGCCAGGAATATTGGCACAGCCATTCTTCTGCAAGATGTGAGTGCTTATTTGATGTTTATTATTATAATGTGCTTTTATTTTCATAAATGCAATGAGGGAAGAAATACATCTGTCTTTAACTTGTAATACTTTTTCTTTCAGCTTTTGTCTACTGTTTGTGGTGAAGGACCATTGACTTCTGCTCTCTCACAGCATTTTAAATCAATGTGCCCTGATTTACTTCTATGTTCATGAGTCATTTATTACATTTGACTTGAACATATTTATTATCCTCTTCTTCATTCCTGTTTCAAGACGTGTTGAGTCACACCTAGCTATGCACCTCAAAGGTTAGTGTGTCCTATTTCAGCATGCACATGTCTACGGTTTCATTCCTCAAGACAAATTTTATCCAAGGTCATGAGGTCTTATTTATCTGTGGGTAGGTTTTATTTTCTAACAATGTCACCAGGGCAATGGCCCTATGACCTGCTATTTGCAAATTCTAACTGCCATGAGATTTTTAACATATGAAACTTGCATACAGGACCTCCTGTTTTTCACTCTTATCCAAGAAGGTTAGATATTTATTCTCATTATCTTGGGAGTGTGATTTCATTAGATACCAATGGTTTTGGGAACAACTCACAGCCCTATGCTGAGACTAAACCCAGAACCTACTAAGCCCGGACACAGTACTTTCTGGGCCTGGACCCAGTGCCTTCTGAACCCGGACCCAGTGCCTTCTGAACCCGGACACAGTACCTTCTGAGCCTGGACCCATTACCTTCTGAGCCTGAGACAAACTCTGTTACCTCTAAGCCATGGCTCCTCCACAATGTTTATTATTATAACCTGTTATGCAGTTATAGTTTTATATTGTAGTATAACATTCCATTTTAGTGATGGCATTTCTGTCTGTTTATCCTGCTGTTGATTAAAATAACTGAGTTTATTTTTTTAAACTTAACATTATTGCATGGAAAGGTATATATTAGCACATCATACTAAGCAGAAACTTTAAAAATTAACAACAATGGCTAAATTCATGAGATATTGGAAAATATACGATGTTAACCACATTGATGGTAATACTGTATTTATAAATTGTGCGTGTGTGTGCGTGCGTGTGTTGCTTTAAAATATGGTATAAAAATTACAAGTACCTCTGAAATAGGAGTAGTTTGCCTGATAGTGAAGGACACTGGTAATAGGGAAAGCTAATACACATTCAAAAACAAGTCTCATACACTAGAATTAGTAGCATGTGTATAGACTACGCTTGAGTTCTTCTTCTTCTTCTGCGTTCATCCTGAGTTTTTTTTCGGACGTGATTGCGTTGTGCCTGTTTACAGCAGAGCTGCGTTCTTGCGCCATTAGGCCGACACAACACTTCTGCGGGCATTTGTTGACCAGGTTAACCTTCCCGGGGACGCTTGAGTTCAAAAGCGAATGAATGCCCCTCAAAAAATACAGTAGGTACTTTCAAATTTTAGTTTTAAACACAAAGAATGAAAGTTATTTAATATTATTTTTAAAATCTCATTACTTTAGTTATTTATTGCACTCATCCACAGGTGTTCCACTCAGTGATGCAGGACTTGCGAACCCTGCCAAAGCTTCATTTGGTAGGGCTGGTGTGTTACTATGGCAAACACTACTCCACATTTGTGTTCCACAGCAAACTGCAGGTGTGGATCTACTTCGACGATGCAACTGTCCGAGAGGTTAGATAAAAATAATTTCTCACATTTATATAAAACAATTAATATTTGCAGTATAAAATATATTTAAAAAATATTATTATTGTTATCTTCTTTAGTAACCTCTTGGATTTGTACCTCGGATTTATTTGATCAGATTTGTCTCACTTCTAGATTATACATAGAAAACATGTATTTTGACAGTAAAATTATCTGTCTGTTCTATTCTCTCTCAGTATATGCTGACAAAGTGGTCTTTTCTTAGTAATAATTGTAGCATAATTTGTAAATGTGAAGTCTGAGTAATTATGTTTATCATCAGGAAGATAATCCATGTCAAGTTTTTTAACTGCTGAAACTAATTAATGACTAACAGTTTTTATGTGCAGGTGTAAACTTTATGTGCAATATGTTTATTAAGCAGTTAACAGATATATGACAAATAAATGTGCTTCACTAGAGTATACATTTGTTGTAATCTTTCTGTGCAGATTGGCAAATGCTGGGACGATGTTGTGGATAAGTGCAGCAAGGGCAGATATCAGCCCTTGTTGTTGTTGTATGCAAACCCGAATGCCAACCCAGTTGCTGTAGAAACGGCACCTAAGAAGAGAACCATGGCACCTGGTTTTGGAATTCCAGGTTAGACTGTTGCAAGAATGGGGTATAAGATGATTGACATTTGTGCACGTTATGAGTAAATGACACATACAGAAGAGTGTTTTTGTTGTTGTTGTTGTTGTTGCTTTTTTTTTTTTTTTAAATAAATATTTTGTAAATAAAAAAATGTTCACAATAGCATTATGAAAGATCACGACATTTGAAGAGGTGTACTAGGAAATATCCGATAAATTGGGAGTCTCTGTGGCGAAGTGGTCAAGCCGTTTGACTCGTGATCTGAAGGTTGTGGGTTCGATTCCGGGCCGCGTCCTTCAGTTTACGAGTTAAATGTTTCGGAGACTCCTGTGGGTCATCGCTAAAAGCTACGGAGTTCGTGCTTTGTGTGATGCTTTCCGTGCTGCGGAAAGAGACCGAGCCATATGGGATAAAAACCCAGTGCAATGAAGTCGACCCTGTCGACTTTTAAGCGACTTTTTTAAAAATCGAAAGCAAGAAAGGCCATCTGTCGCATTATACATAAAGGCCATCAATCACATTATACTGTTATATGTTCTAAGATAATATTACACTGAGTTGTATCTATTTAAACTTTTCAGGTCTCATTCTGGCCTTAAAAATTTGTGTCTGTTTCTATACAACTGTTTAAAGCAATTGTGGAGTACAATTTTTACCATTTGCCTCTTTCATCTTTTCTGTTAGGTGGTCCTGATGATGAAAGTGGCTTAGATAGAACACAGGAAAGTATTTCAAGTCAGCAGTTATACCACAGATCATGGACCCCAAATCCAGATTCAACAGACCAGGTGAAAAGACAGGTGCTGCTCCCCAGGGCACGATCTGTCACCCCTAGTACCAGTGAGCGGGAAAGTGGGGAGTCAGCTGCTAAGGTCTTTGATCATAGCCGCCAGCAGAGTTTTATTATGGCAATGTCCACTAAACCCGACAAGATTAAACATCCACTGAGATTTGGTGGGCAGGCTAGCAGCAGTGGTTGTACACCAGGTCCCATGACTGATCAGCACGATGGCACATTCTGTCCTGGAAATTCCAGACAGTCTTCATCAAATGAAAGGGAGTCTTATTCTGACTATACATTGTCAACCAGTGGGCAGTACAGAAGACCTTCTATGGAAGGTTTGGAACCTGCCAGACTTCTTATCCCTCCAAACATTAAAGGTAATGAAAGGAAAGATTCCTTTAAGAAAGAGCCCATCAGGGCAGATGTTGTGAGATACATTGATCCGTCAGGAGCACAGGATGCTGTTTCATCCACTTATATGCAGTATCAAGCACAAGGTTATGATTATCTGTATAACAACTCCAACCAATCTGCAAATCTGACACCCAAGAATGGTATGCCATCTGCAGTTTATCAGACTAGAGATCCACCAAACTTTAGACATAGATCTATTTCACAAAACGATGATGAAATTGCTAATAATGTGCACAGTGATGGCCATATTATTATCAAGCCTATGGCAAACCCTCAGAACTACGACGAAGGTATGACTCAGTCACATACACCTGTACAATCAGGCTTAGCTACACTTCCTAGGATGAAGAAAGATCCTTCACAGAACTTGCCAAGGTCATCTAATAATCAGTCAGGCATCAGTGGTATTTTGGGCTCTGTTGAAGATCAAAGAATCACCCAAAATGTTCTTGGGCGTCCCCCACCTATACCAGTCTCAGCAATGGCAGGAAAAGCTGATGGAGTTAGCACTAATAAGGCTGCAGAAACTGACAAGAAGGCAAAGAAATTAACAAAGAAGGAAATAAAGAAAGCTGAGAAAAAACTGAAATCTGAGCTTTCAAGATCACAACCTGATTTAACAGAAATATCCAAGCCTTTCCTTCAGTTTTCAAACAGCAGTGACGATATGCAGCATCCTAGAGAACTTGTTGAAGATCAGATGAAATACATTAATCGTAGTATGGTTGAATCAATATTGAAGCACCAGGGGCTACAGAGGAACCACTCAACCAACAGCACAAACAGTTCCTCCAGCGTTGAATCAGACAGCATCATGGGTAAGCTTATAGCTAGCAACAAGAGTAAAAGTGGCCTGCCTACTGATACATCCTTTGATAATGTCTCCATTGGCTCTCACAAAGACTCTGGTTATGGCAGCAGTGACAGGAACAGTTCAAGCTCAGCTGGCAGTGGTACTGTAGATCCATACATTCAGTATTTTATCAGCAAAAGCATGGTGGTGCCAAGAAACATACATCCACATGTGAGTATATCAGTCATAGTTTGTAATGTTTATCTAAATTACTTGTAAAAAGCTAATGTAATTTATTTTTTAAACAGAAAAGACTTGTAACAGAAGCCAACTGTAGGATGTGAAATGTTAGTACCATCACATTTTGTAGGCATAAGTGCACAGAGGTGGCCAGTCTTTCTCTCCTGTAGTGAACGTTGAGAGTTGCCACGAAACCCTTGCCCACCTGCGCTCTTGCCATTGTCAGTGTAACAACTTGTCCTCTACACCATCATGCTTGCTACTAGTTTATAAATAGTCTGCAGTATTTAGATCCATTCACAAGTTGCACTACAAGTGGCAAGACAATTAACGCAGGAGTTGCTTCACAATATTGGATTGCAATAAACATTAATTTGTTTCTGTCACTTCAAATGGCATCTCACGTTTGTCATCCAAATCTATATCATTAGATGTAGTGCATTGAATGCTTAGAGTTAATTTTCTATTTTTTGATTTAGCAAATTATGTCATCTCATGCTAGTAGGCTAAAGCTATGACAGATGATGCATGTTATGCTACACTGAAAAAAAAATTGCGACTCTTATGTCACTGGTTTATTTTGTATTACATGAAATCCAATTCTCTTTCTCTATCAGAATGAAAAATCCTCAGTGACAGAACAACCACAGTACTGTCTAAATCTTCATCTCTTGAAGTTCTTCACTTTAATTAAAATATTTGGTTAAATTCACACACATAAAATCTGTCTTGCTATGTAGTTCCAAAACAAAATATAACTAAAACATATCACATCAGAACTAAATATTTGCAAGTAGATGCCTCCTTGAGATTATTTGAAGCTGATGACCAGAAATATAACACATTCATAAATTAGGAAGAGACAAAAAAAAAATGAATTGAATAACAGTTAAACCTCTTTGTCCCTAGACATCTTTCAATGACTTACCTATTATACAAATGTCTTATAATAAGATTCATGTATCATGTGTATAGTATTTAGGCCGGCTGTATGGCAATGGTGTTATGAATGCAATTTGTAATCCTGCATCCCGCATTCAAACACAGCTGTAGGCAATTTGGAAGCTGACCACCTTGCGTTGATTTCTATACAATGGTATGAGTGCTGGTCACTCAGAAAGCAATGGCAAACTACTGAACTGAAAGCAATGACAAAGTACAGAATGAAAACAGGAATCAAATACAGCCAAAAATGTTAGGTTGACTGCAACATCCAGTAAAGGATATGCAACTAACTTAATTATTTAGCTATAGTCATCTTCATAGACACCTTGCTATAAACATGATTGACTCTCTTATCCCCAGTTCCTACAACACCCTCCTCATCACTTGATTAGTGACTTCTCTACCCCAAAACCACAGGTGTATAATGCCAACATAAGTCACACTGATGCTCAGCGCAAGGATCTTGGTACCAGGTCAAAGGAAGAGAGAAATCAATATTTGTATGAGACCTTAACACAGAGAAAGGTAATCAGCTTGTACTTTAATCATATTTAGAATGTAAAATTGAATATGTGGTAGTATAGGATGTCTAATATGTTACAAGGGGTTACGGACGCAGTTTGTAATCCTGCATACCGTGTTCGAAACACAGCTGCGAGCGATTTGGCAGCAGACAGCCTTGCATTAGCTTTCTTTTATGAA
This sequence comes from Cepaea hortensis, assembly GCA_963921405.1. NCBI lineage: Eukaryota > Metazoa > Mollusca > Gastropoda > Stylommatophora > Helicidae > Cepaea > Cepaea hortensis. Next base: position 54,279,473 of record OY992880.1, on the reverse strand, counting down.
ATGGTATGGGTGCCAGTTGTTTAGAAAGCAATTGCAAACTGAAAGACAACTTGCATAGGAATCACAAACAGCCAAAACATGCTGGGGTTGATGGCTATGTCCTGTAAAGGATATGCATCTTTTTAAAGAAATATGTTACAACTCTAAGTGCTTATCAATAGTGTATTTTATAATTTACATCTACAAGCTAAGAAAAATAAAATAGCTCAGTTATGTATTTTTCCCCCTGGTATTCTGAAATTACAAACATTTTATCATCATCATCAAGTGCTGTTCCGACTGGCGTAGGCGTTCATGACTCTCCACAGATCTCTGTCTTCGGTTTTCGGATCAATTCTGTCATTGATATTCCTCCATGCCACCGTCGCAATCCATCCAGCATCATTTCTCGTGGTCTGCCTCTGCCTCTCTTCCCCTTGATCTTTCCAGTTGTCAAATGTTCTCCAGCGCCTCTCTTCTCATCACAAGCTGTTCTTTCTTATTGTTGTATATAATGTTCTAGTTTCGCCAGCCTCTTTAAGGCATTCGTTTTTAGTTACTTTGGCCGTCCAAGTAATTCGCAACATTCATCTAAGGAACCACATTTCAGTTGCTTCCAATCTCTTCCTAATGTGTTCATTTATATTCCAAGATTCACTGCCATACAGCAAAACAGGTTCTATATAGCACATCAGCACTCTCTTTCTTACATTCAATGATAGCGACTTATAGCATAAGTTATTCTTCATTTGTTTAAATGCAGCTTTTGCTTGCCCTATTCTGCTCTTGATCTCTGTTGTGCATCTTCCATCTGATGTTATAGGATGGAAGATAATACTTAAGAGAATAGTAGAACACCTCTGGACATAACTTGTCCATAGGTTCTCTACTATTCTCATTAATAAACATTTTATAATGTTTATTAAAGAGAATAGTAGAGCACCTATGGACATATTATGAGTGCCATGGTGAAAATCAACACGAAACAGACCAGAACATTTCATGCCTGTATTGCAGGTTGATTACCTTTAGCTAAGAGTCATCAAATGTATATTATGTGATCTAATAGAATCCATATTGTATGACAGGTGATGCACCCAATCAAATGTATATTATGTCATCTAATAGAATTCATATTGTATGACAGGTGATGCACCCAATCAAAGAGAGTAGCCAGGAAGACATTCTGAAGGTGCTTCCTAAGGATTTGACGCCAGTTTCAATGCCAGCAAGAGGGGAGTCACCGTTAGCCACAGATGGTCTAAGCAAGGAAGGAAGAATACCTTTTATTCCTCCTAAAAGTAAGTTTTTAAATGCCTTTGTCTTCTTCTTTTTCTTTCGTGGGGAGTATTTCACACATAATCATGCACCTTCATCCATAATAATAAGCTGTATTTACCTTTTCATAGTTTTTTTTCCCATAATTTTGAAAAGGCAAACTACTCTGCAGTTTTCAAAACCATAGGATATTTAATATATATAACTTGATCACGTGGCCTCCTGTTTCTCACCTTTATTCAAGAAGGCTAGATATTTAACCTAAGGGATTTTAACCTAAGAACCTGTTTTGATAATATGTGGTATCATTAGAATGTCTTTGTAAACATTGGCAGCGATATTCTTGAAGCAGACCGAGTAATATCTTAGCCGGAGGCAGATATGGAAACCTGTAAGCTATGATACAGGAAATAGCAGATCTGTGATGTTTGACACAGAAGGGGTTAAATAACTGTTAAAAGAATTACGATCTGTTGCTGCTTTTTAAAATTTATATATTTAGCATCAGTGAAATATACTAATAAACAGAATAAATGGACTAAAATTATATAACAGAATCACTAATATTGTGGTGTGTAGAGAGGGAACTAGATAAATTGTAGCGAAAAAAAAGGTGAGGCAAAGACACTGGCGCTGGATAGGACACACATTGAGAAAACCTGATGAAAGCATATATAGAAAGTACTTTCTCTGGAACCAACATGGCAACAACAACAAAAAATAGAGGGTGACCTAAAAACAAGCAGAGAAGAGAATTAGAGATAGATGAATAACATGTTGAGGAAATGGAGGACGCTGCAGGAAGTAGCAAAAGGTAGGACAGCTTAGCAAGAGTTGGTTAAGGGCCTATACTTCAGTGGGTGATGAAGGGCAGAAGAAGAAGAAATAATAAAACTATGATTATTTCAACAAATAATATTCATAAAAGCTGTATTTATGCGGAATAATCAGATGCCATACATTTTGATTGCTTTTAACCAGTTCTTGAATTTTTGTACAGATTTTGCAGCCTTCCAAGTTTCGAAGTCATCCCACCAGAGAGAACCTTCTATAGACAGTTTAGAGAATGATGGTGTGTAGCATTTAATTTTCATTTGTTTACATTCTGTTGCACTTTTACATTTGTTCATGTTAGGAATATGTAACTAAGTATGTAGGTAACTAATTATGTAGGTTACTAAGTAAGTAGGTAAAGAAACTTGTTCCATGCCTTGTGGAATATTAGAATTATGGTACCAGCCCCACATTTTTATAGATGAGTTGACACAGGATGGATAATCTGGTCATTATCATACCAGCTGCCCTTACTTCCTGTGACATTTTCCTTATGCTCATTTTACGCTGGATTGACCCATAAGCCCAGTCAATTTTTAAAATAATCCCTGCCTCATGGGAGTTTGAACATATGACCAACATACTGGTGGAAGGAAACCTGCAAGCAGATGTGCTATCATGACTTCCCTATTAGTACACTAGTCTGAGTTTAATCCCCTTGAGTGTTAGATTTGTTTGTTTCAGAAACAGTACTATTCAGGGATTGACACAACTTCATACAATGGGTACCAGTAGTTGTAATGTAAAGGCAGCCAATTTTAGCCAACATAAAACATTCATTTCCAGTTTGGTCGCTTGAAATGTGAGTTTAATATCATATCCTGAATGTATTTTAACTGCACGTAAATGTAATTACTTTACTTTTTTTTTTTTTAACATTACTTCTTATCTTGTGTTTTAAAATGAAGTATGCATTCTGCCTACTAATTAATTTGCGTTTATGAATATTTTATGTCTCTCTCAAAAACACACTTTCAGAAGTGGAGAATGACTATTTCATTTCGATGTGTACGAAGGCTGATGATTTGATGGACAGCTGTATTATTGCAGAAACGAAAGGAGATCTTAATGGAGCTTTGCGCTTCTGTGACAGTGCCTTAGGTGAGTTTAAAGCCTGTGTACCCTGAGTGTATAGAGTGTAGAGTGCTTCCAATATCTGCCTGTCAGCTGACAGGTCTTTATGAATGCTCATATGCCTACCCTTAAATTGAAGGAGCTAACTCTCTTTAAATATTTGTTTTAAACATATATAATATAATAAGCTGAGGATGGGGACGGAGCGCTTATGGGAATGTCCCGAATGCTGTGATGTCGGTTCCTAAATCAATCAATCAATCAACATATATAATATGCAGAGTTATATTTTTACTGACTCTTTAGTGCAGTGGTTCTCAACCGGTGGGGAATTCCCCCCACCCCCCAGGGGGAATTTTAGGGTTTCCAGTGGGGGGGGGGGGGGGGAAATTAAGATTATTTCAAGATCGCGTTAATACAAGAACCGATTACTTGATATTGTTTTTCTCTTCATACTGTACAGTTCTGTACGTCTCTCCCTTCTAAAATTCAATTTGAGAAGGCAGTCTTCAGCCATATAGTCTGTGTTTCTTTCGGCGGGGTTTTTTCTTGTCAGTGCTTTATTCTGGTAGGAAAGTATCCCTGTAATGTTCTGTCAAGTCATTTTCTTTTGATTCACAGTCGGGACCTTTCTGCCTTCATTGGAACATATATTTCCATACTCAGATAGGTCATCAGCCACTTCTGAAATCCAACATAGACCTGACAAATTATATTGTTCTCACCAGTGAACATGGACAAACAAGAACATCATTCTGATAATAATGTATTTAATTATACCAAATGTTTATGTTTTCCAAATGTATTATGTAATTTTAATGTATTTACCCTTTGTAAAAGATCCTATTTTGATATTATAATGTATTTTACATTTTGAAAATAATCCTATTCTGATGTTATAATGCTTTTACCTTTTAAAAATGGCCCTATGTGTCTCACATTGTTTTGTGATAAAAGGAATACAAAATGCATGTACATTTTTAATGTTGCAGGTTGTCTGAAGGAAGCCATGAATCAAACAGACATTTCGAACAAGGCATCTGTGTATGCACAGAAGAAGCACAATGCATGTCTTCTAAAATCTCGCAGTCTTTTCAAGCACAACTCAAGTCAAAGGACAGATGGCAAAAGGTATAAAGTCTCCGTGTGTTTCACTAGAGATTTGAGTGCATTATTGCGATTGACTGGGTTAAATTTCAGATGTAGCAATAGGTGTTTTTTTTCTCTTTAGATGTTTAATGTGCTCTTTAAATGAAACTTCTTTCTGTATAATGTGTGCTAATCAATTCTTAGTTATTTATAATATAAAATGGTAGTCTTTAACATAATATGAACATAGGATAAAGAGAAGTTTACTAATTACATAGGAGCTTTGGTGGTAATTGTGGTTTGTGCACTTGCTCAACACCACAGTTGTTCTGAGTTGGATTTGAACAACAAGTTTGTATGAAGCCTGGGTCACTGGTTTCAGATTGGTATTTGTGGCAAGATCTACTCTCAATCCATCTGTATAACATGGGTACTTTAGATCAGTGGACGTAAATGTAGCCAGGATAATAGTGATTATATTACAGTTTCTATGGCATTTAGTTTCTGAGAATATAAGATTTTGATATCCCCATTTTGTCTTATTGCATGTGAACTAGGTCAGTTTTTACATTGATTTGTTGCATAGATAATTGTGGTGTTAGATCTGCTTGGCTTATATTGTGATATCCTTTAATTTCCAGATCAAGTATCACCAGCAGTGATTCAGACAACAGTGACAGGCCTATAAGAAGAGTAGCATCAAAGGAGCATCTGTTGGCTGCAGGTAGAGCAGCACCAGCACAAGGACATATTCAACATGGTAGAGCAGGAAGTCCTGCTGTGAAGCTGCCCTTGTCTACACCACAGCAAGTTGGGAATGTTGCACCACAGATGAAAGATATCAAATCTTGTTTTCCCTCTACTTCTGCATCTCAGAATGCACAAGCTTCTTATGGCAATGTAGACTCTCTTTCTGGGCAGTCCGACCAGTTACAAGCCCAGGCTCACCGATTTCGATCTCATGTTGCTCGATCTGCTGCTTCTGACAAATCAGATACTGACTCCACTCACTCCCGATCAGAAAGCAGTAGCTCTACAAGGTCTTCAGTATCTGTGCCGTGTCCAGTAGCTCAGGCTTCATCCAAACCTGTTGTGCAAAATCGCAACACCGCAGAAACAACTTCTGGCACACAGAGCACATCAATCTTACCTATGCCATTAGATTCATATGGAACACTACCAAGAAATAAACACCCGAGACGAACATCAGACCCTACAGGAAATTCTGATGCTTTTAAGAAAAGCTTGAACAAGCAATCAAATATTACAAATACTAATGGGGATGATAGCAGCAGTAATGATGGAAATATGCAGAAAAGAATGAACCAGTCTGAAATAAGAGACCTTGTAGACAATAGCAGTGTCCAAAGACAGAAGCAGCTGTTTGGTGTTCAGTCTAAAAAATTCAGTGATGGTGCATCAGGAGATTCAAGGCAGCAGGTGTCAGATGCAAAATCTCAGCTGGGTCTGAGACTTCTTAATGATGATGCAGGACGAGGTGGAAGTACTAATAATACTTATACTGACAATAATGTAGCCTCCAATAGCCATTCAGCCAGTGCATATATTGACAGGTCATTTCCTAATATTCACGGTTTTAATGGGTCTACAAGTTCTCAAGTCCTGCAGCAGCAACAGCCTCATCAGCAGCGCAGTTCTAACTGCCAGTCAACTGTCTCATCAAATCAGTGTGCAGATTCTAGTCCTCAGTTTAGCTCTGGAAATGTTCAGCTTTTACAGCAGCCTCCACAGCATTCTAAGTTTATTTCACCACAATCTAACATTAATCAGTGTGCACCATTTTCTTATCATCAACACACACAACAGCAAAATGTGATGAATCAGCAATCAAAACACAATGTTGAAGGAAAAGGTGCACAGCCTGTGACAGGATATAGCCAGCCACTTCCTGGGTACAGATCAACACCAACATTTGTTCAGCAAAGTTCTGCATCCAGTGTCCCATATGCTGCCCCTGGAAGTGCCACTCAACATTATTCTCAAGCATATTATCAGTCACAAACTATGAAACATGACACTCATCCCCAGTTGAACAATGCACAAGTTAATTCTAGTCTCGCTAGTAGTCAGTTTACAGCATCACAGACTTCTGCTGTCTCATATAGACCTACAGAACAAAGCACCATTCAGAATGCCCTGCAAGATGTTCAGAATCTCAACATAAATAGAAAAAGTAGTGGGCCTCCACCTCCACCACCAGCCAGAACAACATCAAACCCAGACTTTAAACAGCATCTGCCACCACCAACTTCTCAACCACACCAGCAAGGATACCATCATATGCAGCAATATCAGGGAGCTGATTTCAAGGTTGGTTCTGGTTCCCACCAGATAAATGTGGCACGGATTCAACCCAACAGTCAGCATAAACCGTTAGAATCCAGTGCATCAGATAACAAGTTCATTGGTTTGGGTTCTGATCACAGTTATGCTTTAGGGGGACAACTCAAGCACGCTACTAGTACCACTGGATTGAATAACATCTCCCAACCACCGCGTCCTTTAGAGAGATATGCATCTCAACCAGACTGCCAAAACCTTGTAGATCCTGCCTCTTGTTCCACTAAAGGTATTTAACATTACTAACATAATAGATCATACTCATGAATATATTTAAAGCCATATGAGGAAAGATGCAGTTTTAATTAAACTTATTATGTTAACAATAAAATTGCATTTATTCTCCATAATGTATAGAACCAGATAATATTTAAGGAAAGTGCAGATTGAATTTGTCTTTTTAAAAAAAAGTGGAAAGAAAATCACATATATTTATCATTCTAACATGAATATGATCTACGCATGAAGCATGCATTTTTTCTTCTGCTGCTTGCTGATCTTTCTCATTATTATTATTATTATTATTATTATTATTATTATTATTATTATTATTATTATTATTATTATTATTATTATACTGTGTCTTTAAAAAGGCAGGCATAGTGTAATTTTTTAATATGCTTAGGATCACAATCAGATGACAAATTTTAATTAGTATTCTGAATTATTGAATGAAGTGGATCGAGGGGTAATAGATTAAACCAGAAGTTATTAAAAATGCAATTTAAAAGGCAAAGCATACATTTTAGACATAAATTGGTTTTTTGGACATCCTTTAGCCCCTTTTGCATATTTCACTCTCATCTTGCTGCAGCGGATAGTCATGGATAAATGATAAGGAAAGGCCATGAGGCGTATTGAATATAGGATGCTAGCCCATATTTATAGACCAATCAGAACTCAATAGTTGGTGGGGTTCAGATCACACCAGAGACTTTTACTTCCTAGGAAATTTCCTGGTACCTATATTTAGGCTGGGTCAACCTAGGTTAATGACCAACAAAAATCCCCATCTTGAAAGGAATTTGAACATGTGACCAACAGGCAAGCTTGATAGCCACTGTGCTACAGCAGCATCCTTGATAATTCCATGAACATTCCAAAGGGGTGTGAATTGTAAGACTTCACATATATTTGGTCATGGCATTGTGATATGGAGCAGGCATGTTAGCAAAGTTGATAAGGATCTGCGCTGACAATGTCATGAGCATGGTCGGACGTGGGTTCGACACCTGGGCTCATCACCTGCTAAAATGAGGGGAAGAGGAGGGAAAGATTGGCCATCTATTCTCCACTGCATGGAGTGATGAGGGGATCTGGCCGATGCTCGACGCTTAGAGGAAAGGCGAGACGCACATATCATCAGATTGCTGTGATGTTGGTTCCTAAATCAATGAATCAATCAATCAATCAATCCCCACTTCCTCTCAAACCTACAAAATGTGATTGCCGTTTCACATCACAGATCCATAGGAGGAAAAAGCTTCAGGACATTTTGAAAAAAAATTATATGAAGTGTACAGTTCCATTCCTTGTTACCTTCATTTCCTAGAAATATTTCTGGTACACATGTTATGAAGCAGGTTCAGAGCAATGTGTAGAAATTAAAAGGTTCAGAGCAATGTGTAGAAATAAAAAGGTTCAGAGCAATGTATAGAAATTTTTAAAAATACCTTTAACAAAATAAAGATCAAATACAGGCAGCTGGAGTGGTTAAACAGAGCTTTACCCTCTATGCCACCATGATTCCGCATGGTTGGTCAGAGATTTTGTATCCTGCCTGCAGAATCACATTCATGGAAGGTGGGCTGGTTTTACCTTTCTGGATCCATGCCCTGATTAGTGAAGAATAAGGCATCAAGGCATGTTTTTACGTAGTGTTATTGGTGCAAGTTCTGGGAGGGTAGAGAAAGAAAATGGATATTCCATCTTATAAAGTTTTGACCTAGTTTATATGTAGCTCTAGTCTGTTACATTTAGTATCTGGTATGGAATTTTTTTTTTTTTTTTTTTTTCCGAAAGATGTCAGATATCATGGATTGTTTATAATAGTATGGATAATGTCATTAAAATCTGGAGGTTGTTTGTGTCATATTTTATTGTAAATGCATGTCTAACTTTCTACTACTAATTAACATAACATTTGGCAGGAGGGATTGATAAAGTCTAGACTTGGTACGTATATTATATGAAATTAATATTCTCCTAAAATAATGCTTCCCAAATATTCATTGCCTAAATCTTAACACTGATTTTCTTCTGTCGCTGCCACAGATCTCTACCCTTCCTCTTTTGCTCAGGGCCACACGCTGAGCAGTAGTGCTAATGCTAGATCTGTAAGTACTCATTGGACACTTCTTAATACATTTACCATTCACATTTATCATATCTGCTTTGTTGGCATCCATTTATATGTTTAGTTGCTTTATTTTATTTTTTATCACTGCTTTGCTTTTTATCTAGCTTTATTTTCCCAATTTTCCCAGTTTAATTCCCTCTTATATTGTTTCTCAAATTATATACTGCTGACCCATATATATGATGTCAATTGAAACGAGAAAAAGAGTGTTGAGGGGATACATAGAGCCTGTTCTTTTGTATGGATGTGAAACTTGGACAATGTGCAGTCAAGCTGAAAAACATCTGATGGCTGCAGAAATGTGGTTTCTGAGGAAAATGCAAAGAATACCATGGACAGATAGAAAAACCAATGACCAAGTACTACAAGAGACAAATGAAAATCGTAGATTGATTAGAGAAATTAGACGTAGACAGTCAAAATTTTTTGGACATGTTATGAGAAGAAATGGACTGGAGAACTTGGTGACAGCTGGCAAGATCGAGGGGAACAGACCAAGAGGAAGACCGAGAGGAAAATACCTGGATGGCTTGGCCACATGGCATGGACGAGACAGGAACACTGAGCTGATCCACGACTCTGGTGATCGAGTGAAATGGCGAATCATGACCGCCCACGCTTTCCGGCATGGCACATGATTGATTGATTGACCCATATACATACATACATACATGCATGCATGCACGTATGCACGCACGCATGCACGCACAGACAGACACACACACACACACACTTATCTGTGTGTGCATGCATGCAAGCAAGAGACAAGGCAAGGGTGGAGGAAGAACAGCAACTTTTATGAAAGGAGATTAACTGCTTAAAGCCTTGCACAAGAGAATAAATTTGAAGAGTTTAACTGAAGGCAACAGAAGATCTCATTTAGACACCCCTACACACCCATGGAATAAGTTAAAGACAAACAAAATATTGCAGTAATAGCGTATGTGTTAGATGGTAAAGTTTCAAGATTATCTAAAGGAGGTAAAGGAAGTAAACGACCCCTTTTCACGCCAAGAGGCATATTGGGTGCAAGGTGCCAGTTAATATTTTTAGATCGATTAGCACGTGATGGGTGGTGTAGTTACTATCATGCCAGCCCCCTTTACTCTCCAGGAAATCTTCTGGTACACAGTTTAAGCTGGGTTGGCCTGAGAGTCAAGGTCACTGAGAGAAAAAAAACATATCCTCCCTAATGGGAATTCCCCTCCCCGATAGGGATTCCAACACATAATCACAGGGCCTGTGAGCAAGCGTGTTAGCCACTGCACCACTACAGCTCACTAAAGGAGGTAAAGGCATAATAATCTGAATAAATGAACAAAATTGTGACAAATGCATGACAAACAGGATTTGAGACATGCAAGGAGATTTCTTGGCAATTTTGCATTCAGTAGTTTGCCATTGCTTTCTGAACAACCTGTACTCATACGTGTATGAAACCAGTGCAAGCTGCTTCCAAATCACCTGCAACTACATTTCTAATGCGGGCTCACAAAATAGATGCCAGCGATTTCTCTGGGAAAGTAAACTTGGCTGACATAATCCATCCATCATGTGCCACGCAGATAAGCGTGGGCGGTCATGTTTCGTCATCTCACTCGATCACCAGAGTCATGGATCAGCTCAGTGTTCTTGTCTTGACCCTGCTGTGTAGTCAAAATTTAGTTGCATGTCCTTCACAGGATGTAGCAATTAACCCCGGCATTTTCGTTGTTCATGATTCCTGGGCAAATTTTACGTTCAGTAGTTTGCCATTGCTTTCTGAACAACCGACACCTATACCTTTTTCGAAAAAATCAGCACAGCTGTATTTCAAACCCGGGTATATGGGATTATGAATCGCATCCGTAACTCCTTCGCCACGGAGACTGGTCATGTGGTCAAGCCATCCAGGTAGTTACTTCTCTGTCTTCCCCTTATCTCTCCCCCATCTTGCCAATTGTGACCAAGTTCACTAACTTATTTCTTCTCATAAAATGTCCAAAACATTTTGACTAATTACGTCTAATTGCTCTAATCAGTTTATGACTTTCATTTGTTTCTTGTAGGACTTGGTCGTAGGTTTTTCTGTCTTTCCATGGTATTCTTTATATTCTCCGCAAAAACTACATTTCCACAGCCATCAGATGTTTTTCAGCTTGACTGCTCATTGTCCACGCTTCACATTCATACAAAAGTACAGGTTCTGTGTAGCACCTTAACACTCTTTTTCTCGTAGCTGACATAATACTGATCCCCTCTTGTCAGTAGATTACCTCTTGTGTGCCATAATGCCATAGAAATTATAGGTAGAACACCACATCCTAAACATGCAGTATAGCTTATATAAGCTATGTTTCTTAAAAACTTTCCTTCATTAAATCAAATGTGAAATAATATGAATGGTTGCAGATACCAACACAAAGATGTTTAAAAACATCATCACATTGTCTTCACCATATGAAGTGTGCACTGTCTTATGTGGGTCTGTCTGTCTATCACACGCTCTTACCCTCTATAGTTCTCTCACTCTCTCTCTCTTTTTCCTTTCTAACCCCTCTGATTCTGTCTCTTCCCCCTCTGATTCTCTTTCACTCAACTTCCCCTCTATTGTTCTCTCTTTTTCTTTCTATCTTCTCTGTGGTTCTAATTCCCACCCCCAACTCAGACATATCTCTGAGTATCAATATCTTTTGCATGACATTTTAATGCTGAATTAATTATATATTTGCTCCTCAAGTAGTACCATTTGCACTAACACAACTTGCTAACTTTAAGAGGCAGGCTGATTTAATTTTACAACCTAATTTTATATTGGTATATTTAAGGGATGGCATTAAGTGAAAACAAAAAGAAGGGACACACTGTATAACCATGTTTTGTTTGTATGCTTTTTTTAAAAACTGTTTCCTTATTTCCTTTTGCATTATTAGTTACACCATTTAGGTGTTTTTGTTCATCTAAGATAACTGTAATCACACTTCATTGGGTGTGTGTGTGAGTATTTTGGTGGGTTGGCGCAGGTGGGCATGTATGTGCACATACACACACATACTTAGTTGTTGTTTTCACAAAGCTGCTGGGTTGTCTACTCTTGGAAGCCCAGTGCTATTTTTTATGAGTGTGCAGGTTCTCTACAATTGTTCCAGGGACTCCTAGAGTGAGTTTGTATTTGTTAGAGAAGACTAGTAGCTTTTCCCTGACATTTGAACGTGCAGGGCATTTGAAGAGAAAATGTTTGAGAGATAAACATGGGAGAACAAAGTGCAGTAGAGAGGTTGATTCAGCGGAGGTGAGCAGAGAGTGTGGATGACACCAAGAGTGTAGAGGAAAATGCAGACAGACATTCAATCAGACTACCACAGGTACAATCAGCAAAGAAACTATTTGTTGGCTAGGAAATAAAGGGACAGAGCACCCGTGGCAATGCCCTGAGTGCAATAATCTTGATTCTTGATCTCATACTCATCAGGGTTAAAATGTTTGCCTAGGAGTTAATGTCTGGGATTGATACAGTATAAATAGCTACACACATACATGAACACGGCGAAGTGGTCAAGCTGTCTGACTCGGGCTCCGAAGGTTGTGGGTTTGATTCCGGGCTGCGTCCTTCGGTTCATGAGTGAATTTTTTTTTAGACACCTGGGGGTTGTCGCTGGAGCTACAGAGTTCGTGCATTGTGCGACACTTTCGGCAGTTCGCTGTGGAAAGAGACTGAGCCAAATGGGATAAAACCCGGTGCAATGTAGTCAACCCTGTCGACTTTTAAGCGACATTTTTAAACAGCTACACACATACATGAACTCACACATGTGCCACACGCACATTCAGTGGTAACATTATTCCTTATTTCTGTTTAAAATTTTCATAACTTAATTTTTAAATGTGCGCTATAATGAATTCTTATTGTTTATTTACAGGGAGACGGAGTCACCAAGAATATGGCACTGATTTCTGAGACACATCAGAAACAGAATAACCTCCCTGTACAGACACATTCAAATGCTGACTTCCAGAGTGATTTGGTAGCAAAACCTAATGTTCGTGCACTTGCCTCCAGATTTGACCCAGTTCCCGATAAACCTACCATTAAACCTAAACTTAATGCACTTAATCTATTAAGAACAAGAAGCAGATCTGAATCTGGCAGCAAGAAACCAAAATCTGTTCTAAAGAGCAAGAAAAGTAAAAACAGCAAAGCCCCAAGAAAGTCTGTAACCTTTGCTGAAAACATCTCAAACTATGCTGCTGGATATGAATCAGCTGCAGAACTGACAACATTTTCTGCTAGCGGGAGCGTCAGTGACAGGGCTTATTTCAGCGATGACGACGATAATTTTAAAATGAAATCCACAGCTTTCTCCGACAATGATCTAGATGATGGAGTAGAGGACAGTAGTAACAGTGATGACACACCCATGGTGAGAGATGAAATGGCATGTCATTTGTGTCACAAGAGGGAAGTTGACATGGGAAAGGCCTATTGTTCAAAGTGCTCATTCTACATGAGCCGTCTTGTGCAGACCTGAAGTTTCATTCTAAACATTTTCATATCACCTTCAGTCACTAGAGAGTTTCATGGTTACCTTGACTGACTATTAACCAGGTTTTAGCATTTCTTTGACACACCACATCACTTTATTTAGAGCTGGAGAAGAAAAGATGGCAAAAATGTTGATTTCTCCCACTTCATTACACTATGATTTAGTATATGTGAAGTGCTTAGAATTTCACACCTTTACCTTTGTCTTAGTTAGCATTTTGGACACATTAATCAATAGATGTCAGTTTTATTTAAATCATTAGTGAACTGATATTTTTGGACGTGAATAATTGAATATTTTCAAAGCTAGGTACCACATGTCTCTACCATTGCAGCCTAGCAGATGTAATGGCAGAACATGTGCCTTTGAGACTATCTATCCCCTGCTTACAGATCTCAGGAGAAGAATGCAGCCTACACCCATCTTCTACTAAGAGAAAGTGTGTGGCAGAGCTGAAACTCTCAGCAGTTTTTATCCAGAATCCCAGTAATTTAAATGATGAATATTTGAGAAGATTTCATCAGTTCTTGAAGAATTGTTCCAAAACTAGCTGTTAGTAAATTAAGTAAAGGACTCAGTGCGCACTTTGAGTAATATATTGGCTGCTAGCCTCATATTTTTATACACTAATCGGCACTTGAAGGGTAAGATGGTAAATGATATGCCGGCTACCTTTACATTCTAGAACATTTCCTGGTACCCATTTTAGGCAGGATCAACCAGGTAGCCCATATCATTTTACAAAAATGTTCCTGCATTGATGAGGTTTTGAATACATAACAACTGGGCTGGCAGGCAAACGTGTTGGCCTATACTTTACAGCAGCTCTCCAGATTCGCTAGAGAAAAGTTTATTTCAGTAAAAATGTTGACGTCAAACAATCTTTCTAAACACATTGTGATGCACTCTGACTATTTGTTTGCAGGTTTCTACAATAAGTGATACTTGCATGTTTATCTGCAGTTTGTTCCATAAGCCTTACTGTCTTCATACATTCCTTTGATATTTTTCTTTCATTATCATTTTCTATTTGAATAACAGTTTCAAATTACCTGTACAAACTATAGATTGCATTTGTATGTTTTGTATATGGTGTATTGCATATGTGCCATAATTTTTCTGTATTTTAGTTGTACATACATATTATGCTCTTCATACATTCCATTGACATTTTCATATCTAAAATATTGCATAGAAGTTTGAATTATTGCACATATGTATGTTTGTACATATGTGTATATATATGTGATTGAAAAATTAAGAGACATTTCTACTATACACATATGCATTTACTTGTATTAATATTGTTGTACATATAAATTATGTTCATGGTTAATGTTCACTATTTAAATAGGAGTAAAATTTCCTACAGATTTGTTCTTTATCTATAACTCACAATTTCATTACATGATGTATGTAAATGTCTCATATCCATTGAGAATTATGTGACAGATCTAATTCTTGCCATTTTCATTCTGCAGGAAAATAATATGATGCAACAAATGATTATAATTTTTTAGCTTGCTATTCCTATTTGCTCAGATTTTGCAAGTTTTATTTTTAGTATACAAAAGAAAAGAATATATATATTTTCTTTATGTTACAGTATTTTCTGGGATGTTAAAGTAAAGAATATCATGCTGCTGTGGTAGCAATATGATGTTAATGCATATTGAAAGACAGTACGCACATAATTTGACAAGTGTCACAAGAGATAAACTGAATATGTAATCTGGCACTTTTGTATCAGACTTAAGGATTATTGCAGACATTATTTAACTACATGTGTGATATGGCCGTGTCTCATACATGCATACATACATTAGCAATAATAATGGCTGATGCACAAATAAATCTAAGGTAACTGAGACTTACTAAATTTTAAAATTAAATAACCTATCACGACAGGGTTGTTAACACATACTGGGATCCTGTCTGTGCTGTAAATTTAATGCACTGTGCCAAGATTCTCCTAATTTGACCAGGAAAAAAAAAAGATCATAAGGGATATTTCCAAGTGTGATGCAAATGACCCTTGAATTCAGTCTGTCAAATATCAGGTGCAATAGTTTCATGTTCTCATAAATGCATTGCTTTCACAGTAATTAGTATACCTGGCATTAAGATCTTCATTTACAATGCAACATGATGTAGAACATAAGCATAGCACTACCTATTGACATTGGTAATATTTACACAAATATCATTATGATGAACAAGTTGTAAATCCTGAATTGTATCATTTGAAAACGTTTTAACTTTAACACATCTTCATTCTGCTATTCTGTCTTAACAGCCGTCCAGATTTTAAGAGCTGAAACTAAAATAGCTAAGTGTTAACATGTAAAAAAAAACATACTGCAAATTTGCATGTGCCTTATTAATAAACCATTCCATGGAAAAATTATACAGTCAATTTTATAAACAAAATATGCAAATATATTTGCAAGATACTTCTTATATTAAATTGGGAAAGTTATGCAGTCTTATTGCAAACCTGTCTTAAAATTAATTAAGTTCTTGGATGTTTTGCCTATACAGTCTTTGCCTTATTATATTAACTCTGTGTGACTTTTGAGTTCTCACTAATATGTATTTGGAACTAATTCTTATAGACATAGCTTGTCTATGTTACATTTCTCTGTTACATACATAGTTTCAAGTGCATTAACTACACAAATAAAAATTTATCTCTAATGAAAATAAAACATGACTATTTTGTGAGGACATGCATTGTTCTCTATGCTAAAGACTATGTTACTAACATTTTTTTAATTATAAAGCTTAAAGTCAAGAATTGTGTTTTAAATAAATAAAGGTTATGACATTGCCAAATGGAGTATGTTGAAAAAGCATATTCAATATTACAATGTATTATAATTAGAATATGAAGTTTAACCAAATGTGCACATATTTACAGAAAATCCATGCATATTTGAAGATGTTTAAGAAGTATAGTTTCGAAGATGTTTAAGAAGTATAGTATCTTGACAGAACCCTCTTCTTTGTATCATACTATCATTTCATTCCATTGACGCACATACGGTGAATAAAATGAAAACATATTTCAAATCGTGTTAGTGTTTGATAAATGTGATGTTTGTAAAATGTTCAGAACGAAATGTGAACAAAAGTGCTGTTATGACGGACGATTATGTAAGCAACAGACAAGCTGTAAGTTGTCAATAAAATTCATATACAAATAAAATCACAGTGAAACTAAACAAAGTCAAGATAAACAACTGATTAAACTTAACTCCCATCCCAGCCAGTTGTGGTTTAATCCACTCCGTAATAAACAATGAAAATTTGTTCTGAAGCAGTTTGTTGCCGTGTGTCTGTGATGTGATAGGACCATCACATTTTATAGGCCTGAATGCACAGAGAAATAGGTGGCCAAACTTTCCTTCACTTAGCAGGTGATGAATCCAGGAATTGAACCTCGACCAGTCGTGCCCGTGGCATTATCAGCTCAGTTCCCTATCAACTATGCTATCACACCCGCTATTCTGTACTACTTATTCTATTCTTTCTGTCACAAACAGGTGGTTCTTTAATTCTTCTGATCTAAAATCCAAAACTTATAGAGAATAAACCATAACATGAACAAATACTCTAGAGGTATTCTTCTTCTAGCCGGTCTCCCTGGCCAAGGAGTTAACGACATTGTTCTTAATCCCGTATATCCACGTGGGGGAAATCAGCAGCTGCGAGAATCGGCAGCGGTTCAGGCCGTGCTAGTATATGAGCCGGTCGTTCAGAAATCAATGGCAAACTACTGAACATAAAAACTTGCCTAGTACATCAAAAGCAGCTGAAAATGCTGGTGTTGACTGCAACGTCCTGTAAGGGATAAAAAAAAACATGGGGAAAAAATTTGTCTTCTGCGTTCGTCTGGAGAGTTTTTTTTTCAGACGTGATTGCGTTGTGCCTGTTTACAGCAGAGCTGCGATACTTGCGCCTTTCGGCCGACACATCTGACTTCTGCAGCTCTAGAGGTATGAGATGTTTAGTTGGTTCTGGTTATTTTTAACTCTTTCTGCTGCCATTTTAAAATACCATTCTGGCTCAGAAAGTTATATATAACTACAAGTATTTGAGACTGCAGAAACACGGAGCTGATCCACGACTCTGGTGATCGAGTGAGATGGCAGAACATGACCGCCCACGCTTACCGGCATGGCACATGATGGATGGATTTGAGACTGCAGGAATTACAATAATTACTAGGACAAACGTGAAAAATAATGGAGGGGGGGGGGGGGATGTAATGAACGATCTGGAACTTAAGTATTTAAGAAAAATTGAAAAGTGTGTTGGAAGTATAATTGGTAATTGATCAATGTATAATGAGTTGCTTTTTACAACATATTTTAAGGAGGAGTCACACAAATCAAATTTAGGTCAGTACATATGATAAACATGTTATAAACTACTTTAGCCATCAGATGAGAATACAATTTCTAGATGTTATAATGTTTGAGACAGAGATTTAAATAAGTAGGGATAATAAATACATATTTAATTGCACTTTGATCATTTAAGCCCTAACTAAAATCAAATCACACTGGTTTTAAAAAATTCAGTTTATGCTCTTTTATTTAATAATGTTTCTGTGACAGTGAAACCAGGTTTATCAGTTATCACTGGCACTTGGCATAGTCCAGGAAAAGAAAACAGGACAGTTCTTTTTTTTCAAATTATATATATTCTCTGCCAAAGTCAGATTTACAGATGTTAGTTAGTTAGTTAGTCGACAGATCATCCTCATTGCACATCGAACCATTCAGTCCATAAGTGCTCGGATCCCCTCCTCAGCAAATCCCGCAGCGTGTAGTGGCTAACGACGCCAGTTCTGTGTTGGTTTATCAATCTTCTTTGGCTTCCTGCGTAGTGTTCTTGTTTGACCACACCTCTTGTAATTTGCTGTTCTCGCAGTCTGGCCATGGTTGTAGATTCGTAGTCATCACTTGGTTCTCGCAAAAGTCTTATTTCTCGTAGCGCATTCAGAATGTCAGCCTGGTCCATGGCGCGTCCGCCCTCCACACTAGCCATACCCAACAGATTTACAGATACCAAGTTTGACGATTTCATATGTAAAAGTCGCAGCTGTATCAAGTGAAGTGATCTGCTTGCTGGTGGAAGTGGATATCTATTTTATGGCTTCTTTTGATTTAGTGTTAGTTGCATATCCTTTTCAGGACGTCGCAGTCATTTCTAGCATGGTTGGCTGTTTGTGATTGCTGTGCAAGTTTACGGTCAGTAGTTTGCTGTTGCTTTCTGGACGACCGGATCCCATACCATTTTATTTTAAAATAACCCAACGCAAGGCGGTCTACTGCCAAATTGCCCGCAGCTGTGTTTCGAACGCGGGATTGCGAATTGCGTCCGTAACGCCTTCGCAACAGTGACATAACTAAATTCACAGATATTGATTGGCACTCATAGAAGTAGAGGAAAGAAGCAGAAATTAGAGGACTTCATTCAATAGCTTCTGGATTCTCCAACAAATTATATTATTACCGCGCAATTGGTATAGTGAACATATTTCAACTAAAACTTACAGTAAATGTTTGCTTGTTTGTGTTCGCTGGCTGTAAACTCCAGCGTGAAGTCCTGTATGTCGGATGAAGACATCCTGTTGTCCAACATCAGTGTGATGTCATACCGGACCTGAGGTTTGCGTGAGTATCTGTTGTCCCATGTCTGGCTTATTGGTGTGCAGACTGGTGGTACCTCGCCGTGCAGGCAGATACTCTCCGACTTCGGAGGAATCGGCGATCCTACTGACTTTAACCAGGACCCCGAATGGACCTGTTGCTCGGCGAGGACGCGTCACTAGGTCTTGGCCAGTATAGAACCCAGCCCTGGTGCCTTGGAAACACCTCTGCGTCCCACTTATAGTAAATATAAGTAACACTGATAACTTGATGTAACCACTGTTCTATTTATGTATCATTGCGATAATTATATGTAAAATATATTCCTTGAAACTGTAAATAAAGTCTACAGACAGCACCTTATTACCCGTGGGTTCGTATGATGGCGAGGGACGCTGGTAATAAGGAAAGCTAATCCACACACAAAAATCAATCCAGTGCACAAGAAGTACCGATAATAGCACGTGTATAGGCACGCTAGAGTTCAAAGTGAACGGACGCAAAAAAAAAAAAAAAAATGCCGTTCAAGTTACGATATGTGTTGACTCAGTCTAAGGATCACAATTGGCATCTAACATCTTATATATAAAAGGCAATCTCCGTCCATCTGTATGTATGTATGTATGTATGTATGTCCGTATGTCCTTTATACGTTCGCGAACGGCCCATCCGATTGAGATGAAATTTTCTACACGCCTTCCTTTCATTCCAGAGCTGCCAACTGTCATAGTTTTTTTTTCTTCTTCCTCCTCCTCCCTCCTCCCCCTCCCAAAATACGTACGTAAATATATGATGATGATGATGAAAAGAATCCCCGAACCAAAACGCTAGGGAAAGGGAAGAAAAATGACGTGACTACACAGAATCGTCACACGGCAATCATCATCATCAAGTGCCGTGCCGGCTGGCGTAGGCGTTCATGGCTCTCCGTAGATCTCAGTCTTTGGTTTTTTTGGATTAACTCTGCTGCTGATATTCCTCCAGGCCACGGCAATATCAATAACAATTCATCTGTTTATGTGTAAGGAAGTATCTACAGTCGTGTAGAGAGGGAAGAACGAAGACAGTATGAATTCGGAATGGCGAAACTCTCTCCTCCTCGTTCTCCTCCCTCTATCTCCTCCCTCCACCCTCCTCCTCCCTCTCATCCCTCTCCCTCCTCGCTCCTCCTTCTCCCTCTTCCTCCTCCATCCTCCTCCATTCCTCCTCCCTCCGCCTCCTCCGCCTCCCTCCCTCATCTTCCCTCCTCCTCCCTCTCCCTCCTCCTTCTCCTCCTCCCTCCCTCCTGCCCCTTCTCCTCATCATCCTCCCTCCTCCTTCTCCCTTCTTCTCCCTCTTCCTCCTCCCTCTACCTCCTCCTCCTCCCTCCACCCTCCTCCTCCCTTCTCCTCCTCTTCCTCCTCCCTTCCTTCCTCCTCCTCCCTCTATCTCCCTCCCTCCCCTACCTCTTTCCTCCTCCCCTCCTCATTCTCCCTCCTTCCTCTCCCTCCTTCCTCCTCCTCCTTCCTTCTTCTCCCTCTGCCTCCTCCCTCCTCCTCCTCTCCCCTCCTCCTCTCCCTCCTCCCTCCTTCCCCTTCTCCCTCCTCTCCCCTCATCCTCCTACCCTCTTCCTCTTCCCCTCCTCCCTCTCCCTCCTCCATCCTCCTCCTCCCTCTTCCTCCTCCTCCCTCTTCCTCCTCCTTCCTTCTCCTCCTCTTCCTCCTCCTCCTACCTCCTCCCTCCTCCTCCTCTCTCCTCCTCCCTCCTCCCTTTTCCTCCCTCCTCCTCTTCCCTCTACCTCCTCCTCCTCCCTCCACTCTTCCTCCTACCCTCTCCTCTTCCCCTCCCACTCTCCCTATCCCTCCTCCTCCCTCCTCCTCCTTCTTCCTCCCTCCTCCTCCCTCCTCCTCCTCCCCCTCCTCCTTCCTCTCCTCCTCCCTCTCTCCTCCTCCTCACTCCTCCTCCTCCCTCCTCCTCCCTCTACCTCCTCCCTCCCTCCCTTCACATTCCCTCCTCCCTCTTCCTCCTCCTCCCTCCTCCTCATCCCTCCTCCTCCCTTCTCCTCCTCCCTCCTCCTCCTCCCTCTACCTCCTCCCTCTAACCTCCTCCTCCCTTCACATTCCTCCTCCTCCCTCTTCCTCCTCCTCCCTCCTCCTCCTCATCCCTCCTCCTCCTTCTTCCTCCTCCCTCCTCCCGCTCCTCCTTCCTCCTCCTCCCTCTCCTCCTCCTCACTCCTCCTCCTCCCTCCTCCCTCTACCTCCTCCCTCCTCCTCTCTTCACATTCCTCCTCCTCCCTCCTCCTCCTTCCTCCTCCTCCTTTTCCTCCCTCCTCCTCCTCCCTCTACCTCCTCCCTCCTCCTCTCCACTCTTCCTCCTACCCTCTTCCTCTTCCCCTCCCCTCCTCCCTATCCCTCCTCCTCCCTTCACATTCCTCCTCCTCATCCCTCCTTCTCCCTCCTCCTCCTCCTTCCTCCCTCCTCCTCCCACCTCCTCCTCCCTCTCCTCCTCCTCCCTCTACCTCTTCCATCCTCCCTCCTCCTCCCTTCACATTCCTCCTCCTCTTCCCTCCTCCTCCTCCCCTCCTTCTCCTCCCTCCTCCTTCTCCCTCCTCCTCCTCCCTCTTCCTCCTCCCTCTTCCTTCTCCCTCCGCCTCCTCCCTCCTCCTACTCCCTCCTCCTCCTCCCTCCTCCTCCCTCTCCCTCCTCCTCCCTCTCCTCCTCCTGCTCCCTTCTCCTCCTGCGTTCTCCTCCTCCCTCCTTCTCCCTCCTCCTCCCTTTCCTCCTCCCTCCTCCTCGCCTCCTCCTCCACCCTACTCCTCCCTCCTCCTCCCTCCTATTCCTCCCTACTCCTCCTGTCTCCTCCCTCCTCCCCTCCCTCCTCTTCCCTCCTCCACCTCCCTCTTCCTCCTCCCTCCTCCATTTACCCAAGACAGACAGACAGTCAGACAGATAGTCGGGAACGGGATCTTATATGACTACTTATATAATTTAAATGAGATGCTCTCCACCATGGGCTGGGCCGGGTCAGACAGACAGACAGATAGATAGATAGATAGATAGATAGACAGACAGACAGACAGACAGACAGAACAGACAGACAGACAGACAGTCGGGAACGGGAACTTATTTGACTACTTATATGAATTAAATTAGATGCTCCCCACCAGGAGTTGGGCGATGCCGGGCCGGGTCAGACAGACAGACAGATAGATAGACAGACAGACAGACAGACAGACAGACAGACAGACAGACAGACAGACAGACAGACGGACGGGAACTTATATGACTACTTATATGAATTAAATGAGATGCTCCCCATCAGGGTCTGGGCGAAGCCGGGCAGGGTCAGCTAGTTCCATATAAATGACAATAACTGACAGCAAGTGAGCAAGACTCAAAGGGAGGGAAGGCGTGGGTGATGATGGCGAGAAGACAGTCGCGTAAGTGATAGGCCTACGGATTGAGGATGTGTTTCACGGAGAGGAATGGAACGACACACCCAAAGACAAGAAAACTATCACCAAGTCATACAACCCTTGGCTGAGGATATTGGGAGTAGCGCAGTGGAAGAGCACGCCTTGAAAGAAGGCAACTGACATATGATGCGGCTGGCGGGGATGATATTAGACATATATTAAAACATCCGTGCAGTGAGGCAAGAGATCCCGATGTGGCTTCGCAACTGGTTGTTAGGGGCATAATCATCGCAGAGTAGAGTGGAGCCTATTCAAATTCGATACCTAGGCGGTCACTGCGGCTCATAGATGGCTTTCTGAGACTGTTCAATAAATGTAGTCACCGCTGTTGACTCTCAGTCAACGCCTCCAGAATGTTCATTCTAGATATTTCTGTCATGGGTGCCTCTTTCTCTCTCTCTCTCTCTCTCTCACACACACACACACACACACACACACACACACTCACTCACAAGCACACAGAGAGAGAGAGAGAGAGAGAGAGAGAGAGAGAGAGAGAGAGATAGAGAGAGAGAACACATTTTACAGATAAACTGGTTATATGGCCTAGGTCTTGCCGGTGAATGTGGGAATGAAAGAGCCGATTAGTTGGCCTCCCAAGAGGAACATTGAGATTAAAAAGGTAAAATACTAGACTGTCCATATATGATTGCCTATTGCATGAAAGTTAGTACCATATCCTTTACAAGGACGTTGCATCAACTCCAGCTTTTACAAGACGTTGCATCAACTCCAGCTTTTACAAGACGTTGCATCAACCCCAGCATTTAGTGACTATTGTGATTTACGAGGCAATTTTACGTTGAGTAGTTTGCCATTAACTACTGAACGTAAACTTGCCCAGGAATCACAATCAGCCAAAAATGCTGGGGTTGACTGCTGCGTCCTCTAAAGGATATGCAACTAACAAGTTTGCCATTGCTTTCTGAATGGTCATCGCCTCGTATAATGTAAAATCAAAGAAAAGCTGTCTACTTCCAAATCTCCCGCGAATGATTTCAAACCCACGACTAAGCATGTGGGGGAATGGCGAAACTTTAACTACTGTACTGCCTTTTCAAAAGCCACCAAGCCACCAAGCAGACAATATGTTGTCCGGTGAAACAGCAATCGACCATAAGCAAGATGTCCCGCGTCCGATACACGCATTTGGAGATCATCCGCCACATCCTGCACCCACCTTCTCTCTGGCCTTCCCATTCCTCTCTTTCCAAGCATATATACTCCTCCTCGCCCCCCCCCCCCCAATTATTGTTCTCTCCAAACATTTGTGACGTTTCAAGTGACTAAAATATTACAATTTTCTTTGTTTTATCGGAGTGCCTCCCTTGTTTTATTGTCTTTAATACCATTCTGTGTTGTGGATAGCAAATACTGTATCATCAGAATATCGAATCTCTGGTATGTCATGACCACCTATATTTATGGCGTCATATTGCTTCCTGCTTATGTATCACACAGGACGAGACAGGAACACTGAGCTGATCCACGACACTAGTGATCGAGTCATGACCGCCCACGCTTTCCGGCATGGCACATGATTGATTGATTGATTATATATCATCTCTTACATTTCTCATTAAATTTTCGGATTAAAATTGAAGTACCAATTTTCGGCGTACAGGTTAAACAAATAGGGGAACAGCACACAACCCTGACGGACTCCTTGCTTGATGTTAAACCAATCTGATGTCTCACCATCTATAAAAGTATTCTAATCGCTGCTTGTTGGTCTATAGATAGAGCATATTTATAAGAATACGTATGATGGAAAGCCCATCTTCCTCATGGTTTTCCAAAGTTTCTGATGTTGTACACAGTCAAATGCCTTTAAATAATCCACAAAACATGAGAATATGTTTACATTAAATTCTCTGCACTTCTCTTGTTCCTCTTCCTTGTCTAAATGCAGCTTGAACTTCGTTAATCTCTTCTTCCATTTTCTTGCGAAGTCTTTCCATTATGATTTTTAGTAGAATGTTATACTTGCATAACTTATCAGGACAACAGTTCTTTAGTTGGTGCATAATTTCAGGTTGCCTTTATGGTATTGGAATTAAGATAGTTCTCTTCCAATCAAAAATATCAACAAGAAAAACAAAATGAACTTTTAGTGCGGTACTTCTGTGCGTCTCTTAGAAACACTTCCGGTATGTTTGTTTCATGTAGTACCGACATACTCCAGAGAAATCATTGCTAAAATCTTTGAGTGGTGCCGGTAATGTGTCTGGTTAACGTAGAATACTGAGCTGCATACACTTGAATATCAAGCTCAGCACCAATAGTAATTAATTATATGAAGCTTACATTTTTTTTTTTTGTTTGTTTGTTAAAAACGTGTTCTAACTAAACTAAAGTAAGTCAAAGACAAGCCTGCGACTAAAAAGTGAAAGTCTGAAAAGTAACTTTGAAAAAATAACATATTATTAATAATATTATTTACACCAAGTATTAGTAATACTTGGTGTATAAATAAATAAAGTGACATTTACCACACATTAGACATTTCTAACCCGATACAACTTTTGACGACAGAGAGTATCATAATAAAACCTACCATTTGCCTTTAATTCGCCAGTGGTAGACAGGGCAAAATACATACATAGCATTCTTCTAATATAATACTAATTATAGTAATATTATTAGAATATTATATATATAATGTTTACACTGGCAGTCCAAGGAATTTGCAACATTTGTCTCAGGAACCACATCTCTGTTGCTTCTAATTTCTTCTTAATTTATTAATTTACATTCCTAGATTCACTGCCATATATGGCAAACCTGATTCTATATAGCACTAGCTGACCCTGCCCGGCTTCGCCCAGACCCTGATGGGGAGCATCTCATTTAATTCATATAAGTAGTCATATAAGTTCCCGTTCCGTCTGTCTGTCTGTCTGTCTGTCTATCTATCTGTCTGTCTGTCTGACCCGGCCCGGCATCGCCCAACTCCTGGTGGGGAGCATCTAATTTAATTCATATAAGTAGTCATATAAGTTCCCGTTCCCGACTGTCTGTCTGTCTGTCTGTCTGTCTGTCTATCTATCTATCTGTCTGTCTATCTGACCCGGCCCAGCCCATGGTGGAGAGCATCTCATTTAAATTATATAAGTAGTCATATAAGATCCCGTTCCTGACTATCTGTCTGACTGTCTGTCTGTCTTGGGTAAATGGAGGAGGGAGGAGGAAGAGGGAGGTGGAGGAGGGAAGAGGAGGGAGGAGACAGGAGGAGTAGGGAGGAATAGGAGGGAGGAGGAGGGAGGAGTAGGGTGGAGGAGGAGGCGAGGAGGAGGGAGGAGGAAGAGGGAGGAGGAGGGAGAAGGAGGGAGGAGGAGAACGCAGGAGGAGAAGGGAGCAGGAGGAGGAGAGGGAGCAGGAGGGAGAGGGAGGAGGAGGAATGAGGAGGAGGAAGAGGGAGGAGGAGGAGGGAGAAGGAGGAGGGAGGAGAAGGAGGGGGAGGAGGAGGAGGAATGTGAAGGGAGGAGGAGGGAAGAGGTAGAGGGAGGAGGAGGAGGTGGGAGGAGGAGGGAGGAAGAAGGAGGAGGAGGGAGAAGGAGGAGGAGGGAGAAGGAGGGAGGAGGAGGAATGTGAAGGGAGGAGGAGGGATAGGGAGGAGGGGGAGGGGAAGAGGAAGAGGGTAGGAGGAAGAGTGGAGAGGAGGAGGGAGGAGGTAGAGGGAGGAGGAGGAGGGAGGAAAAGGGAGGAGGAGAGAGGAGGAGGAAGGAGGAGGAGGGATAAGGAGGAGGGAGGAGGAGGAATGTGAAGGGAGGAGGAGGGAGGAGGTAGAGGGAGGAGGAGGAGGAGGAGTGAGGAGGAGGAGAGGGAGGAGGAGGAAGGAGGAGCGGGAGGAGGGAGGAGGAGGAGGGATGAGGAGGAGGAGGGAGGAGGAGGAAGAGGGAGGAGGAGGAATGTGAAGGGAGGAGGAGGTAGAGGGAGGAGGTAGAGGGAGGAGGAGGAGGGAGGAGGAGGAGGGAGGAGGAGGGATGAGGAGGAGGAATGTGAAGGGAGGAGGAGGGAGGAGGAGGGAGGAGGAGGAGTGAGGAGGAGGAGAGGAAGGAGGAGGGGGAGGAGGAGGAGGGAGGAGGAGGAGGAGGGAGGAAGAAGGAGGAGGAGGGATAGGGAGGAGTGGGAGGGGAAGAGGAAGAGGGTAGGAGGAAGAGTGGAGAGGAGGAGGGAGGAGGTAGAGGGAAGAGGAGGAGGGAGGAAAAGGGAGGAGGGATGAGAGAGAGAGGAGGAGGAGGTAGGAGGAGGAGGAAGAGGGAGGAGAAGGAAGGAGGAGGAAGAAGGAGGAAGAGGGAGGAGGAGGATGGAGGAGGGAGAGGGAGGAGGGGAAGAGGAAGAGGGTAGGAGGATGAGGGGAGAGGAGGAGAAGAAGGGAGAAGGAGGGAGGAGGAGAAGGAGGAGGAGGGGAGAGGAGGAGGAGGGAGGAGGCAGAGGGAGAAGAAGGAAGGAGGAGGAGGAAGGAGGGAGAGGAAGGAGGGAGAATGAGGAGGGGAGGAGGAAAGAGGTAGGGGGAGGAGGAGATAGAGGGAGGAGGAGGAAGGAAAGGGAGGAGGAAGAGGAGGAGAAGGGAGGAGGGGGGAGGAGGAGGAGGTAGAGGGAGGAGGAGGTAGGAGGAGGAGGAAGAGGGAAAAGGGAGAAGGAGGAGGGAGGATGATGAGGGAGAAGGAGGCAGGAGGAGGAGGAGGGAGGCAGGAGAAGGAGGAGGGATGAGGAGGGAGAGGGAGGAGGAGGGAAGATGAGGGAGGAGGCGGAGGAGGCGGAGGGAGGAGGATGGAGGAGGAAGGGAGAAGGAAGAGGGAGAAGGAGGAGCGAGGAGGGAGAGGGATGAGAGGGAGGAGGAAGAGGAGGAGGGTGGAGGGAGGAGATAGAGGGAGGAGGAGGGAGGAGAAGAGAGGAGGAGAGAGTTCGCCATTCCGAATTCATACTCGTCTAGTTCTTCCCTTCTACACGACTGTAGATAACTTCCTTACACATAAAAAGATGAATTGTTATTGATATTGCCGTGGCATGGAGGAATATCAGCAGCAGAGTTAATCCAAAAAACCAAAGACTGAGATCTACGGAGAGCCATGAACGCCTACGCCAGCCGGCACGGCACTTGATGATGATGATTGCCGTGTGACGATTCTGTGTAGTCACGTCATTTTCTTCCCTTTCCCTAGCGTTTTGGTTCGGGGATTCTTTCATCATCATCATCATATATTTACGTACGTATTTTGGGAGGGGGAGGAGGGAGGAGGAGGAAGAAGAAAAAAAAACTATGACAGTTGGCAGCTCTGGAATGAAAGGAAGGCGTGTAGAAAATTTCATCTCAATCGGATGGGCCGTTCGCGAACGTATAGAGGACATACGGACATACATACATACATACATACATACAGATGGACGGAGATTGCCTTTTATATATAAGATTTCAGCACTCTCTTTCTTACATTCAATGGTAATGACTTATTGTATAAGATACTCTACATTTTCTTAAATGTGGCCTTTGTTTGCCCTATTGTGCTCTTAATCTCTGTTGTACATCTTCCATCTGATGTTATAAATGCCCACTTGTTAAAATTGTCCACTTGGTTAATAATTGTCCCTTCTATATTTCTATGTCACATTTTGGTGCCATCATTTTCTTTGATATCACCAGTGTTACTGTTTCCTTTATATTCAAGGAGAATCCTTTCATTGCACTCTCTTTTACTACAATGTCCAACAGTTGTTGTAGGTCTGTAAAAGACCACCATGTGGATGTGGAAAGCAAGGGGAAACCACCATATTATCTTCCCAAGACTTCATGACAAAACACATTAATATATATCTTATATATACAAATATATATATATATGCTGCCATTTTTGCTATAGAATAAGTTTAAATATCAAACCATGAAGAAACTTCAGTACAAGATTGGGATAAATATTCCAGAACTCCAATGGTTTAAAACATCATTCTGATTTTTTTGCATATCCTTTATAGCACGTCGCATTCAACACCAGCATTTTACTGCTTTTGTTGATGTCTTGGCAAATTTTACGTTCAGTAGTTTGCCATTGCTTTTTGAAGACCGTATCCTATACCAACATGTTAAAACCAGTGAGACACAGTCTGCTGCCAAATCAGTCACCGCTGTGTTTCGAACGCGGGTAAGCGGCATTACGAATCACATCCACAATGCCATTGCCACGGAGACTGGCAATCAACAAACATTCTAATTACAAAACGATAACACCTTCTCTTTGAGTACATTATGAAACTTATTCTTTATCATTATGGATGCATGTTTGCACCAGTGGGTCGGCTAATTCTGCCAATAATAATGGAAGAGCAGGTATATACAGTTTTGAAAAGGGGCCTTTTATATGCCTTGACTCAGATCTGGTATATGGTGCAAGTCTCAGATGAGGAGCGGCTGACCGAATGGCCAAGAACGCCTGGTTCTCCTTCAGAAGACCTGGGTTCAAATCCCCAGTAAGGCGTTCATTTTTTTCTGTCAGGGGCAAAAAGAAAATCCTAACCTGCATAATGCGCGGCGACTGCACTAGCCAGGCAGCCATCATTCCTCAGGCTCAAGACCCCCCTGCCGTATACTGCAAGGTACTATAGGCAGTAGATGACAGAATATAGTGTAAACTTTTAATTTATATTGATCTCAAATCTAAGCAGGAATACTTGTCATGTCTGTGAGTGTCAAAATCTACCTATACTATGGTCCATATGAAGCTGCGGGAACGGTTGAGTACAGACAGTTTAGATTGCAAGGATTAAAAAGTAAGTCAGAGTACCTTATTGCCTTTATTTTACCTAAGCCTAAGATTTTAAAAAAAAGGTTAGTTATCAATTTCAAGAGCAGAATGTGACAATATTTTACTGGATGGTTCATAGAAGAATATCATTGGTGAAAAGAAAACAAACAAAAATGTATCACAATTACTGAATTAGATCAAGGCCAGACAATTAAGATACTTTGGCCATATAAAAAGACAGCTTCTTGTTAAAGGATTTGCTGGAGAGAGTGAGAGGTGGAGGGGAAGCGAGGAATAGATAGACAGTGTTACAGGTGAGAAGACAACATCAAGAGATGAACTGGAAGAAGCTTATATGAATGCACCATGAGAATGCAGGACAGAGGGCATTGGAGGCTCATTACAGCTGAGATGGGACTAGGATGATTGATTGAATCTGCAGTAAGACCAGTGCAGTTTTAAGACATTATAGTAACACTTCCTCTTTTTCTTCACAGGTATAGTTAATTCGGGTCAAATATTTGATAAAACACAGCCATTATAGCACTTAGTACATTTATCCTATTTCCTCACCTTCTTTTCCATCTCCTCCTCCTGCCCACTGTTTAGATTGAATCAAGATTCCTGTTTTGACTCTTGGGAATTGTAGAGTTACCACTAAATTGTCTCCCCTGCAGGAAATCTTGTCTAAGTTATGCTTCTGCTTCATATAAGGTCACAGAAGTAGAGTCTGTAGTCATTGATTTTACAGTAAGAGATTGTTAATTCTCACACACAAATTAATTCACTATTGTACACTTTTAGAAATGTTTCAGATTAAATTGAAAATGATGCAAGACTGCATTGCAGTTTTAAAATACTAAAATAGCTTCTTTGTATATTTTAGCAATCTTAACAGAAGCTGGTCATATTGTAGAGCTGAGACCATTCAGAGATTGGAATGTTGTAGAACTGTGGGTAAATGGTCAGAAAATATTTTCATGTGACATCAGACATCTTGATTTCGGTAAGTTTGACTTGACTAGTTGATGTCAGAAAACCGAGACATTTGATTACACTTAATTCATTTTAATGTTATGTTTCATATTGTACAGTTAATATTTTAAAATTAAGATAATGCTTTCTGTTATAATGATGTTTTATTTGGGGTAAATATTGACACTTTTTAAGGATTCCATGCCACAGCATATTTGAGATATTTGAACACAGAAGCCACAAACAATAGGTGCACAATGTATGCCTGGCGTACTTCTCTGCATCTTGTTATTTGCATACTGCAGAGATATATATCATAAGATGTGAATAAATGCTTAAAACACATAGTCACTGATATTGTTTGAATGTAGAGCATTTGTTATTCTCACAGTATTAAAAATTTAAAATGAACTCTTTCTGCCTGCACTAAATGGATTGAAACTCCCTAATTGCTAATGTCTCTGTATAATTTGATCAATCATTGATTGTTCGTTAAATACAATATTAAAAATGCCTTTTCTTTGTTTACTTAATGGCCGCAATTAAGCAGGCATTGTGAGATGGCTGAGCTTGAAGTTTTATGGCCTGTCAACTGCAGAGAATCCTGAGGACTTGTTAACTCTCTGTGTACACACATACTGCTATTTTTGGTTGCTCGATTTGCTAACTGTCACTCTGTTATACTTATGAAAGTTGCTTGGCACTCACACTGAAATTAACCAATACAGTTTGATTTGGTGCATGGGGACAATAGTTCTTTCACAGATGGAATAGTTATTGGCATGGTTTTATATCTGATCATTGGTTCAGCAGCAAAGAGTGTTTTGTTTACTGCTGGTTTAAGCCAATCGTGAATGTGTTTCATGATTGTTGAAATGATTATTATATATTTGAGAAATGGTGATATGGCAACATTTTCTTGAACAAACAATACTTGACAGGAAATGTCAACTTCATGCTGGCCAACTTAAAGTTAGTTAAAGATTATGTTTCCATGTCATGTGACATATTTGGGATGTGGTATTAGGTCAGTATTTTAATCCCATGTCAGTACTCACTGGATGATGTAGTCAGTATTACACTAGCATGGCTGTTTAACTTCTCTTAGTACCAAATTCATGGCATTTGCCTGCCAACATAGAGGTCCTGGTTCAATTCCCAGGACAGCCATGTTGATTTTTTCTTACCAGAATGACTCTGGGTGAAACCGAGTCTAATAAAAATGTGTACCGGATAATTTTCAGGATTTTCCTAGAATTGTCTCGGAAAGAAACGTGCAGAGGAAGGGAACTGGCCACTGAATCTCTTGTGTCTAGGCCTAGAATATTTTAAGGATTAAAACTTCACATCTCAATAGCAGTATCTGTTATAGGACTACATTTACGTTTTGCCTATTTTATGAGACAGAGTCAACCCTAGAGTTACATGGTCTTGAAAAAATTCTGCCCCAAGAGAGAGAGAGAGAGAGAGAGAGAGAGAGAGAGAGAGAGAGAGAGAGAGAGAGAGAGAGAGAGAGAGAGAGAGAGAGAGAAAAAAGGAAGAGGGGTGGGGGGGAGGGTTATTTCTTAAAGTAATATTGGCATAGTTGACAAATGCACTATTTACAGTACCAAAACTCAAAATTTTGAATTCTATTTAAATATTTCATGACTCTTTTATTCATCATGTAGCAGTTCCTTTGCTCTCCTCATGGTCCCCTGAAAGAATTCTTGATCCTTTGCCAGTTACCTTGCCTCATGCATTTCCAGGCCCAGGTGTCTACAGTATCCACCTTTGTGTGGGTCAACCCCTGCCTCATCTTCCAGGAACTGTGCCTTCCATTTCTGTTCTGTCAAATGGCCGAAGTATTTCAGTTTCCCAGACATCATGCTGTTTATGAGCTAGTGTTCGTGGATGTCCAGATCTTGTAGAATGTCAGTACTTTTCTCCTTGTTCCACAGTATTCTAAGATGTCTCAAGATCAACTCAAAATTCCATATAAGACAAGACACTATTTTAGTGGGAAGCAAACTTATTGTTTAGTTATCTTCTTCTTCTTAGGTGTCTGGTCTGGAGCAGACATTGGTAATTATGACTACCCAGTCCTCTCTGCCATCTGACGTCTGAATGAAGTTGATGTTACTTCTGTTATTATTTGTTTATGATCTCCACGGGCATTTTCTCTATTTTCCATCACTGTCTCATCTTGTTTACCATAGATATTTTAATAGCAAAGAAGATCAGTAAAGGTAAGAGTAATTTGATTTTTGAGAAGTAAACAACTGGAAAACACAAAGTGTAGGTGTAGGTCAGATCTACAAAATTACAAATACAAAACAACTGAGGTTGCTGCTGTGACAAGCTTTCAACAGCAAAAAACAGCAACATAAAACAAAATATAACAATTAGGCATAATATTATGAAACCATATGAAATAAAAATAAGTGAGTAGAATGAAAGAAATATTGGTACTTATCCCACAGGCTCCAAATATAAAAAGGGTGAATCAAGATGGAAGCATTTTTTTATGTGCGTTGTGGTTTGTTTCTTATTATTGTTTGCTGATGTAGGCTTGTTACAGCAACATACTCTATGCTTTGTCATTTTAATTTTGTAATGCTAAAAACACTTCAGATGTTTTAATTACAATGCAAATCACTTAAGGCGATCTCGGATGTGGCAAATTTCTGTTTTGAAGAGCAATATTGTATTGTAAATGCATTATTATATGCTTGAACTCTTATAAGAGAAATGTCTGATAATAAGAACTATTTCTTATGTCCCAGGTGAGTTCACCTTCTCAAGTCTGCACTGTATTTACATTGTAACAGCTATACCATAGTCAAACACATGTTACCTCATTTTCATGTAACCTAAGTCTTTTCAGATGACACCTCTTCAAGTAAAAAGTCACAAAAGTTGTTATTTTCATATTTATTATTCACTTGTATGATTTTTATATTCTTAACTGATATGAAAAATAATTTCTCTCTCATTATCACTCTCTCCCTCTCTTTCTCTCTCTCTCTCTCTTTCTCTCTCTCTTCCACTGATCATCTGTCTTTCTACCTCCTTCGAATAAAGTTTTTTGTAAAGTGATTCACAAAACATGTTATATTCTCCCAACAGGTGGTGATGGCAAGTTAGACCCCTTGTGCCAAGAAGCATGTGAATCAGTCAAAAGACACGTGCAAATTGCATAGTAAATAGACCAGTATTGGCATGTGCTCTAACTCTCTACTTGGCTGCCTTATAAAAAATATGATGTATTTAAAGTGATAAATAGTCATTTACATATATATATATATATATATATATATATATATATATATATATATATATATATATATATATATATATATATATATATATATATATAAACTTCTTGTGTTAATAAAACATTTCCTATCGAGTTAACCAATCCCTATATTGTTAAAGATGATTCATTGTTTAAATTGTGTAAGGTATCTTCAGAGCTGCAGTGGTCAGTGTACTTGCCTGTCAAGACAGTGGTCTTGGTTCAGTCCCCAGCAGAGGCAGAATTATTTCCTCTGACCAGTGCATCTCTCGGGTCTACCCAGCCTATTCTCAGAATGTTCTGGGGATTGTCTGGGAAGGAAAAAGGTTTCCATCTATGGATTTTTGATGTGATAGGGCTATCACATTTTGTAGGCCAGAATACACGGAGGAATAAGTAGCCAATCTTTCCCTTATCTTAGCAAGCAATGTTGTTTCTCCATCAAGAATGATGATGACCATTCTTTTCATCCAGTGGGGTTGAAAGTATAGAGCCATGAGTTCTGAGATGGCTGATAAGGCCTATTTTGGCTCGAAATCTTCTTTGACAATGTGGGCAAAGAATGCTTGGCATTCCAGGAAGGGGATCTCCTGCTGTGGTTTTTCTGTCCAGTCTTTTCTTCACAGCTCTTGCAGTCCTGGTTGCTTCACAAGTGACTGCACCTTTACGTAATGATGTATGCCACGAATTTCGGTCTTTGGCAGCAGTTTCCCATTTGTCATGATGAATTCCAAAAGCTTTTAGTGAAATCTTCAGTGTCTTTAAAGCGTTTTCTCTGGCCGCCTTAGGAGCATCTAAAGCCCAGGTGTCAAAGCTACATCCGACCATGCTTATAACATTACCAGTGCAGTTCCTTATTAAATATTGATGTTTATGAATAGTTCATGTTTCCACATTACTGAAAAGATGTAATCTCTTGTTATTTGAGACATTACAAAGTCTAAATATTATAACCTGTTTTATTCTGATGATGTTATGATTCATATTTATTGAGTTTCTTTGTGTCTTCAAATAGTTGAGTTGAGCTATGAACCAACATCACTGCACTCAGGAAATTCCCATATGCGCTCCTTCCCCTCGTTCAACAGCCAGCAAAGAGTCATACTACTAATCATACTACTAATCGGTATGTGTGTGAGGGTATGTGTGTGTGGGTGGGGGAATTGTGTGTGGCTGGGTGGGTGGATGTAGAGATGTGTTGGTGGGTGGGGGAATATGTGTGTGGATGAGGGATGTTTCTGGGTGGAAATGTGAGTGGGTCGGTGGGGGTGTCAGTGTGGGCGAGGGATGTGTGTGAGTGGGTGGGTATTGGTGGGTGGGGGTGTGGATGTATGGGTGGGGGTATGTGGATGGGTTTGTGGGGATGTGTGTAGGGGGTGTGGGGGGTGTGGGGGATGGGTGTGGCTGATGTGTATATGGATTGAAGAGGTGTGTGGGTTGGGGATGTGTGGGTCAGTGTTTGTGTGTGGATAGGGAGTGTATATGTGGTGTGTGGGTGGTTGGGAGAGGTGTGTTGGAGTATGGGAGAGGTGTGCGGGTGGGGATGTGAGTGGTTGGGTGGGTTTGTGGGGGATGTGTAGGTGAGTGCGAAAATGAGTGGGTTTGTGGGTGGAGGGATGTGAGTATGGATGGGGCGTGTTGGTGAATGAGGGATGTGTGGGAGGAGGATGTGTGTTTGGGTTGGTGTGTTTGCGTGGGTGTTGGTGGGTAGTGGGATGTCTGGGTGTTGGTGAGTGGGGGATATGTGGGTGTTGGTAAGTGGGGGATGTGTGTTTGCTTGGGAGATGTGTGTGTTGGTGGGGGAATGTGTGTCAGTGGGAGATGTGTGTGTGGTTGTTGGGGTGTGTGGGTGGTTGTGAAATGTGTGGGTTGGCGGGGAAATGTGTGTGTGAATGGACAGATGGGTGGTTGATGTGTGAGTGGGTGAGGGATATGTGTGTGTTGGTGCAGGATGTGAGGGGTATGTGTGTGTGGTTGGAGGGTATGGGTGTGGGTGGAGCATGTGTGTGTGGGTGAGCTTGAGTGGATTGGGGTATGTGTGAGTGGGTGGAAAGATGCGTGTGGGTGGGTGAGGGATGTGGGTGGGGCGAGATGTCTGGGTTGGTGGGGGGTATGTGGGTATGGGTGGGTGATGTGTGAGTAGGTGAGGGATGTGTGTGTGGGAGGGGGGATGTGTCACATAACATGAGAATATGCATTGTTTATGCTTACAACATTCATTTGACAATATTTATTTTCCTATGTGAATGCATCATGCACTGTTGATGAGCGAAAGATGTGTGATTGGAGGGGCCAAATGTAAGACAGGCCTACGTGCCCAATTTGTTAAACTTTGAAAATAAAGAAAGATCAATTCAATTCCCACGGCTATATATATATATATATATATATATGATTGAAAGTTCTCTGGGTCTTCCCTCTCAGTTTTGAGTTTATTCCAGAACCCCTGTCAGTCTCCCGCAATCTCATTCTTTCCACGTTCAGGTTCTCAGTCTGTTCCCCTGCCTTCTCCATCTGGTCCCACAGACGCATGACCACCTCTCCCTTGTCCATAGGTAATCTACCACCAAGAATGAATTCCCTACCAGCCTATCAGCCTGTTTATTCCCCCACATAGCCAGGGGAAAATATCCATACAATTCTCACAATCTGTGACCTCTGAAGCGAGGATAGCCATTCCACACGAAATATTCCTTACTAAGCATACTCCTTGAATCTGTAATGAATACAATGTGTGTTGCAGTTGTCTCCTCTAACCAACGGAATCAGTCTTCTAATATTCGCAGGTTATTGTTTTTGTCACATACAACAAATGCGTATCATTATGAGGTGTTTTCCTGATTTCTCAATTTGTCAGCAACCT
Organism: Cepaea hortensis; assembly: GCA_963921405.1. Taxonomy (NCBI): domain Eukaryota; kingdom Metazoa; phylum Mollusca; class Gastropoda; order Stylommatophora; family Helicidae; genus Cepaea; species Cepaea hortensis. Next base: position 54,243,004 of record OY992880.1, on the reverse strand, counting down.
TCTGTATTTCATAGAACAATGAAGTAGTTTTGAAGCTATAGCATTGCAGCTGTTATGAATACTTGTACAAACTACACAGTGTTTCTTTAAACTTTTTACTTTTTCATTCCACCAAAGCAAGACAAAGTGTGAGAGATTCACTGTAGCTAATCGCTATTATGAAGATGCTGTTTCAGTTACTGAGTTTCTTTAATTTGCAGACTCACTGAGAAACATATAGTTGATATTGTACATAAATCCAGATTGCAATAAAGAAGCATTGTGTGTATACATCAATGATTTTATTTTGTATTTGTAATTTATATATTGCCATTGCTAATATTGCTCAATGTTTATTTTTTATTTGTAATTTATGTATTATCATCGCTAATAGTGCTCATTATGCTTATTTACTCTTGGTATCATGAATTGTTGATTTTGTTGTTTCATTAACTGATTAAGTGCCATGGGATGATAATTCATATTAAGTGACTTCCCGTATCTGCCAATGGCTTATATACAGTAGTTTCCTATTAGCAGTGGCGTCACTGGGGTTGGTGTCACCCAGTGCGGTAAACTCTTGGTGTCACCCCTCTAAACTTTCACCATGGTCTTCTTCCGAGTGTTCCTGTACCATATATAATCGCATATAGTAATGTTTGTAAAATAAGTCAAAAAGTTAATAAGGACATAAGAAAGAAAACAAATTAAACAATATAACTTCAATACTTCAGGTAAAACATAAATAAAGAACTTCGACAAACTCGGACAAAGTTAAATTTTTGTTATTTAACATTAAAATTTCTAAAATTAACAATGAACGGTTATGAAACCCGACTAGACAGAGCTATGTCTGCTTTGTCAAATTTGCAATTTTTTTATTTTGGTGTCATCCCTTGATGGTGTCACCCGGTGCGGACCGCATCCCCCGCACCCCCCTAGTGACGCCCCTGCCTATTAGCAATCCCCTTTAATTTGATATATAATACAACATGTCTGCTGTTACATTAACATAACATAACATAATAACTGTGGCACAGCCCTACTTCCTATTTACTGCCAGCCATTTTTTGGGGGGAATTCAAACCTACTGTTTGTGTGGCACTGAATCTGTGAAGGTACATATTGCTGACATTGTATTACACCTATTTACATCTTGCCATATGGTAATAAAGTGTTTGGATCCTGAGAATAAACAACTATTACAAACTCATACACTACACCTTATGAGCCATGGTGGCACAGTGGTTTGTGTGCTTGCCTGCCTAGACAGTGGTCCGGATTCAATTCCCAGCTGAGACAGGATGATATTAACTGACAAGTACAGCTCTAAAATTGACCAAAGTAGAGTTCAGAGAGGGAGCTAAAATTCTGGCGAATAAGGCGGTGAGGAAAAACACTGGCGCAGGATAGAACATACATTAAGAAAGCCTGAGGATAGTACGATTAGACACACCCTTGTCTGGAAAAGATACAGCGAACTAAATTGTGGGAGATGTAAAAAGACATTGAGAAGAGAATAAAAAAACAGAGAATAGTGGTATTAGGAGAAAACAGGTGGAGTTGCAAAAGATAAAACAGTTTGGTATGAGTTGGTTGAAGAATTATGCCCTAGTGGGGATAATGGGCACAAAAAGAAGAAGAAATACAGCTCTGGCATCAATCACGCCTCATGAAAAAGGTTACAGACAATATTCAGTAATCCGGGAAGGTTAACGCAGTCAACAAACACCCGCAGAAGTCTGTTGTGTAAGACTAAGGGCGCAAATAAACTTGGCACAACACAATTACATCTGAAAAAACACTCCAGATGAACGCAGAAGAAGAAAATATTCAAAAATTTCTAGAAAATGTCTGAGAAGGAAAGACAATTAAAAAAGAGATCAAGGCAACCTAATCTAATATGCCATAATTTAGAATATGTGAAGGACTAACACTTCACACCCCAAACACAATACAGTGGAACCTCGCTTATCGAGCACCTCGCATAACGAGTAATTCGCACAACGAGCAAAATAAATTGTTAAAAAATGACTTACTGAACGAGCGACGTTTCGCATAACGAGTGACGCGGGGAGGGGCAGTCCCGGATTGTGCGCCTGTGGAGCCTGTAGTCAACGAGATCATGGGACGAGGTGGATAACACAGATATTGATGAGCTTGTGGAAGAGCATAGCCAAGAGCTGACCACCGAAGAGCTTATGGAATTACATTGTGTTTCACTGCAAGAAGTTGTGGAGGAGAGTTTGTCCGAGGAGGAGGAGAAGGTAACAGCAAACCAACAATCTTCTGGTGCAATAAGAGAAATGCTGAAAGCATAAGAAACTGTTGCATCGTACATTGAGAACCATCACCCTAATAAGGCAGTGGCTATGAGAGCTACTAATTTATTTAATGATAATGCTGTGTCGCATTTCCACCAAATTCTGAAGCGTCGGCAAAAACACATTTCTCTAGACAGCTTTCTATTAAAAAAGAATTAGGTATGTACTGTATTATAAATTGTAAATTAATTATTTCAATTTTTTTTTTTTCTACAAATCGAGTTCTCATTCCAGGTTCGTTCATTCCGCAATAGAAGAAGGAGATGAATCACGCTCCTTAACAAAGTATATATAATTTTCTTTGAATGAACGTTATACAAAATATTTTGAGTATTTTTTTTCGGCATGGAACGCATAATCGTATTTTATATTAATTTGTATGGGGAAAACTGTTTCGCTTAACGAGTGTTTCGCTTTACGAGTAAGGTTCTGGAACAAATTATGCTCGTTAAGCGAGGTTCCACTGTACTTGCTATGGGACCACCTATACCTTTTTATACTAGTTTACTATACCTTACAAAGATGTCTATACATTCACGTGTCGCAAACATGGCGTATTCAACCACAGTATAACAAATCAAAATGCTAGAATATATGCAGTTTTAGTGATGTTTATTTCATCTTTGTCAGGTTAACAGCACAGAAACACACATACACTCAATTAGTAGTTTGAAATTAAAGGTATGCCTAATTTACTTGGCAGATAAAACGCAAGAGTCTGTACTCAACATTACGAGTTACTGTGGGTGGTAGAGCGCACCTGAGGTAACTAAAGTGTCATGAAATTGATTCTGCTAACAAATAGCAATCATGCCATATAATAACTCATTTCATACTTTTTCGTTCAGTCTAAAAAATAACGCTGGTTGCGATCTGACAATATCGAACACTAAGTGGCATATTATGGCCAACACATCCAACTTCAACTGGGCATATTACTCTTTTTTTTTTTGGGGGGGGGGGGGGGGGGGGTTGTTAGATTTGCTATTCCTCTATGATCCTACTCCAATGGTTCTCAACCGGTGGGGAATTACCACCACCACCACCCCCCCCCCCCCACTCCCCAGGGGGAAATTTTAGGGTTTCCAGTGAGGGAATAAAGATTATTTCAAGATCGCGTTAATACAAGAAACGATTACTTGATATTGTTTTTCCCTCCATACTTTAAAGTTCTGTACTTCTCGCTCTTCTGAAATTTGTTTTATAACGTAAGTAAACTCGCAAATCACGTTTTATGTAGACGTCTAGACTTGTTCTAGTATGTGGTACTAAATTTAGCTTTCATTTTTACGTATACTGCGTATGGATGGGGGAATTTATAGGGAGGAAATATGAAGGTGGGGAGCGGGATGACATTCTGAACATATGGTGAATGGATGCATAGGCCAAAAAAGGTTGAGAACCACTGCTCTACTCTATCAACCAAACAGCAGTGTTGCAACCAGTTTCCAGGACCACCACTTCGAGGCAGAATAAGGTTTTGGTTGGGTCTCGTTCACTGACCTTGATTCAGTCAGTCAAGCTGAGTTGCTGGCTGCATTCATCGCTTTCGTTGGGCTTTTCGTCCAGCTTATTTAATAGTAATATTTTAATACCATACTTGCAGACTGCTGTCCAAATATAAGACTTGTTAATCTTTAAAGCCATTGCTAATTTTCTCTTAAATTTAATAGAAATGTGTATATAAACTTGGACTTAGAGAAAACATTCATTCTTTTGCCCTTTATACACACAAAAAGCATAGGTGCCATCATGTGTAGTTCCTTCCATGTCTTTCCTATGTAACTCATCTCTTGTCTCTAATGTTCTTCTCCATATCTCATCTCTTGTCTCTAATGCTCTTCTCCATATCTCATCTCTTGTTTCTAATGCTCTTCTCCATATCTCATCTCTTGTCTCTAATGCTCTTCTCCATATCTCATCTCTTGTCTCTAATGTTCTTCTCCATATCTCATCTCTTGTTTCTAATGCTCTTCTCCATATCTCATCTCTTGTCTCTAATGTTCTTCTCCATATCTCATCTCTTGTTTCTAATGCTCTTTGTATCTTATCTCTTGTTTCTAATGTTCTTCTCCATATCTCATCTCTTGTCTCTAATGCTCTTCTCCATATCTCATCTCTTGTCTCTAATGCTCTTCTCCATATCTCATCTCTTGTGTCTAATGCTCTTCTCCATATCTCATCTCTTGCCTCTAATGTTCTTCTCCATATCTCATCTCTTGTTTCTAATGCTCTTTTCCATATCTCATCTCTTGTCTCTAATGCTCTTCTCCATATCTCATCTCTTGTCTCTAATGCTCTTCTCTATCTTATCTCTTGTTTCTAATGCTCTTCTCCATATCTCATCTCTTGTCTCTAATGCTCTTCTCCATATCTCATCTCTTGTCTCTAATGCTCTTCTCTATATCTCATCTCTTGTCTCTAATGCTCTTCTCTATCTTATCTTTTGTTTCTAATGCTCTTCTCCATATCTCATCGCTTGTCTCTAATGCTCTTCTCCATATCTCATCTCTTGTTTCTAATGCTCTTCTCCATATCTCATCTCTTGTCTCTAATGTTCTTCTCCATATCTCATCTCTTGTTTCTAATGCTCTTTGTATCTTATCTCTTGTCTCTAATGCTCTTCTCCATATCTCATCTCTTGTGTCTAATGCTCTTCTCCATATCTCATCTCTTGCCTCTAATGTTCTTCTCCATATCTCATCTCTTGTTTCTAATGCTCTTCTCCATATCTCATCTCTTGTCTCTAATGCTCTTCTCCATATCTCATCTCTTGTCTCTAATGCTCTTCTCTATCTTATCTCTTGTTTCTAATGCTCTTCTCCATATCTCATCTCTTGTTTCTAATGCTCTTCTCCATATCTCATCGCTTGTCTCTAATGCTCTTATCCATATCTCACTTCTTGTCTCTAATGTTCTTCTCCATATCTCATCTCTTGTTTCTAATGCTCTTCTCTATCTTATCTCTTGTTTCTAATGTTCTTCTCCATATCTCATCGCTTGTCTCTAATGCTCTTCTCCATATCTCATCACTTGTGTCTAATGTTCTTCTCCATATCTCATCGCTTGTCTCTAATGCTCTTATCCATATCTCATCTCTTGTTTCTAATGCTCTTCTCTATCTTATCTCTTGTTTCTAATGTTCTTCTCCATATCTCATCACTGGTCTCTAATGCTCTTCTCCATATCTCATCGCTTGTCTCTAATGTTCTTCTTCATATCTCATCGCTTGTCTCTAATGCTCTTATCCATATCTCATCTCTTGTTTCTAATGCTCTTCTCTATCTTATCTCTTGTTTCTAATGCTCTTCTCCATATCTCATCTCTTGTTTCTAATGTTCTTCTCTATCTTATCTCTTGTCTCTAATGCTCTTCTCCATATCTCATCTCTTGTTTCTAATGTTCTTCTCTATCTCATCTATTGTTTCTAATGCTCTTCTCCATATCTCATCTCTTGTCTCTAATGCTCTTCTCCATATCTCATCTCTTGTCTCTAATGTTCTTCTCCATATCTCACCTCTTGTTTCTAATGCTCTTCTCCATATCTCATCTCTTGTTTCTAATGTTCTTCTCTATCTTATCTCTTGTCTCTAATGCTCTTCTCCATATCTCATCTCTTGTCTCTAATGCTCTTCTCCATATCTCATCTCTTGTCTCTAATGTTCTTCTCCATATCTCACCTCTTGTTTCTAATGCTCTTCTCCATATCTCATCTCTTGTTTCTAATGCTTTTCTCTATCTTATCTCTAGTTTCTAATGCTCTTCTCCATATTTGTTTGATCATTTGTCTTGTATTCTAGTGGGACACGTGTTATCTTGACTGGTGTATTTACTAATTTATTTCTTTTCCCTCTTCTAATGACTGGTTAACAACTGGACGAACTATATAGTTTTTTTTAAGGTTTTCTACGTGATTAGGTATCCAGTCCCGTGTCAACCCTCCTTAGCTGCCTCTTACTACACGATTGGTAGTTTTCGGTGTAAAATTTTCAGAAATCGCTAAACATGGCACATTTCAATGAAACTAAACCATAAAAGTGCGAATTTTGGGAGGTCACGAAATATTTCATTCTACAATAAATACTAATACTAATCACTTAGTAAACGAGATCAAGCTATTATATGATTAAACACTATTAAGTGGTGAGAACGAACGAAAAACAAATATAGACTAGACCAGCTTTCATCAGTTCGCAAACCTGGGTTGAGTGTCACTATCATAGCCTGCCAAAAAGGACACCGGATCTTTCACCATTTGTTCTGCCTCGTGTATTTTCAGGCCCAGGTGTCTTTAATGACTCTAATGTCCTGTGTCCATCGTTGGTTGATCCCTGCCTCGTTTCACCAGGAACCATGACTTCCATGACTGTTTTTACTAAGTTTATTTGTGGGACATGTGGGAAAACTACTCGAAACAAGCGTACGAGATACGGCAGAAGAAAATCACCTGGAATCGTGACCCGAGTGTGCCCTTCCCCAGAGTGTGTAAGGAAGGTAAAGGGCCGAAGCATTCCGGGAATTGAGACAGAAACCTTCTGTCCTTCTTGCTTCGCGGTGGAGTTTTTACCACTGTGACGTCTGATGTGGTTAACATATTTTGGTTTCCCGAGACATTACTCTGTTTATGTGCCAGTGTTAAGATCGTGTTGGGTGGTGTCATCTGTCATTACTGCCTATAGTATCTTGCGATGTGGAACAAAGGGAGGGGGGGGGGGTGTCTTGAGTCAGAAATTAAGGCCGCCTGGCTAGTGCAGTCGCCGCGAACTGGGCAGGTTTGTGGCTTTCTCTCCCCCCCCCTTTTTTTCTATTCCCCCCCCCCCCCCACCCCACCCTCCCACCGACAGAAAAAAAAATCAACACCATACCGAGGATTCGAACCCGGGTCTCCCGAAGCAGAACTAGCATTGTTAATGCAGGCGCCGCAAAACAACGAAAGGACAGACCGTGGAGTATGCAAACAGGTGAACAGATTCTCGACAAAAAACGAGAAAACTGGCTGAACAGATAAACAAAGGGAAAACACTGTTTAATGACAAGCCTCAACTGAAGGCTAATGACAATATCAATAGTCTTAAGAGGAAAACCAAAAACAGAGCCTACTTTTTTTTAGACATTGTTATCGCCTTTATGAAACCTGAACTTTCAAACTTCCAGAAGAAGTTGCTACAGCCGCATCCAACAGTGACCAACTCACTCTATGGGTTCTCAGAACAGTTACATAGGATCTGCACCTTCACAAGAATGACACTGGACTGACAAGTCAGTTTGGATAAATAACATATCATCATCATCATCATCTTCCACTTCTGCCGTCAAGCGTCGTGGGGAGGAATAATTTGCGTTCCAGCGCCCGGTGGACGGCACTGGATAACATATGACAATTAAAATTGTTACAGTTTTCACTATTTCAGGTCATTTTCCCATTACCCCTATCTCGTTCAACCTCATAAGCGAAGTTATAATTAGGACCCATCCCCGCCTCAGATTAATAGTCCTGACATCAAGTTAGCCACATTTCGGAAATTAATTTGAAAGGGATTGTTGTCCATAGGAGGTAATGTTAATAACTCACTAGTTTTGGCATCCCTCATTTATATACCCGAAATAGTGAAAACTAACAATGTTAATTGACATGTGTTGTTGACATAAAGCAATGGCAAACTACTCAACGTAAACTTGCCAAAGAAATCACAAACAGCTAAAAATGCTGGTGCTAACTGCGACGTCATTTAAAGGATATAAAATTCACTAGATAAACTAAATGTAAAATGATATGGGGAATTTGAATATGGCCAAAGTAATGGATGAGAACAATAAATATCCAAATATCAAAAAGTGGGGGAAATGGGGGGAGGAGGGAAGGGTGACATGAAATTATGTATCATTTATAGAGCAGTTGCTTGATAAGTCAAGCAGACAAAAAATTTTTTTATCAAAACTAATATAAAACTATAATATATAAGACTTTATAATAAAATAGAATAAAACACAAACGTTGTGCGCTCTGACTTTAGTCGACAAAGTATGACAACATATGTAATATGAGTATAATCATAGAAAAAAGCAGACAGTACAGTATACATCGCTACTACTGCTCATGCTTTATCAGCTACTCAAATACATTTGACAGTGTAGAGCATGAATAACTATAGAACAAACTGAAGGAAATGGGCTTTCCATTCCATCGAATACAAATCACCAAAACTATCAACAGCGAACAAAAGGCAGCAGTGAGAATATGTGGTGATTCAACATACTGGTTTGGTATAGAGCAAGTCAGACATGGTTGTAGTACTAGTTCTTTACCGAAAACACAGGACATTGTGCCGACTAGCTTTCATTAACAAACAAATACATACACACAACACAACGTATATAATCACGGAGAAGACACTACATTAAGGTATAAGAACATGGTGTGTAGAATAAAAAAAAGTCGCTTAAAAGTCGACAGGGTCTTCATTGCTCCGGGTTTTTATCCCATATGGCTCGGTCTCTTTCCGCAGCACGGAAAGCGTCGCACAAAGCACGAACTCCGTAGCTTTTAGCGACGACCCATGGGAGTCTCCGAAACATTTAACTCGTAAACCGAAGGACACGGCCCGGAATCGAACCCACAACCTTCGGCTCACGAGTCAAACGTCAAACGGCTTGACCACTTCGCCACAGAGACTCCCTAAGAGAAGTCTTAGGGAAAAGATGAAGACATGAGAACAATGAAGAGAAAATGAACAAAAAATATTGAAGGAAAAAATGTGCTACTTAACTCAGAATTCCAGGCTGTCACAGTATCACAGAAACAAAGAAGCACAAATAGTGACAAATGATGAAAGAAATGTACATTAAAAAACACATATTTATCACTCATACATTCATTCAGTAGCATGTCCTTTGCAGAATCTCGCTCCCATAACAACCTTCCGGAAAACTTCTCGATCACAAGCAAGATGTGTCCGCGTCCGATACACCCATCTGGAAATCATCCGCCACATCCTGCACCCATCTTCTCTTTGGCCTTCCTCTTCCTCTCTTCCCAGACATATACCCCTCCATTATTGTTCTCTCCAAAGAATACCACGGACAGACAGAAAAATCAATGAGCAAGTCCTAAAATAAGTTTAATAAGTAAACGAGAAAAAAAAGTTGACTAAAAGTAGACAGTGTCGACTTCATTGCATCGGGTTTTATCCCATATGGCTCGGTCTCTTTCCAAAGCACGAACTCCGTAGCTCTAGCGACGACCCACAGGGTCTCCGAAAAATGTCACTCGTAAACCGAAGGATGCGGCCCGGAATCGAACCCACAACCTTCGGAGCCAAAGTCAAAGGGCTTGAACACTTCGCCACGGAGCATCCCGCAAACGAGAATCGCTCAATCAAACGAGAATCATAAACTGATTAGAGACATTAGATGCAGACAGTCAAATTGTTTTTAGACATGTTATAAGAAGAAATACATTAGAGAACTTCGCGACAACTGACAAGGTATCCGGATGGCTTGGCCACGTGACATGGTCGAGACAAGAATACAGAGCCCCAATTCTAGTGTTCGTTGGTGATGGCGAAACATGACTGCCCACGCTTATCGGCACGGCACTTGATGTTGATGAGGTAGTTAACATACGACAGTAACAGAGGCAAATGATAAGATAGCAATTTCTAAATTCTGCTATAGTTGAACATTTTGCACGGGATACGCTAATGGATGATGTTATTAAATTTGTTGAATAGATATTGAACATCTCTTTTTCTTCTTATGGTCTACGCCGCGTGGCGTTGGTGATCATGTCTGTCCACGGCCTTCTGTCTCGTGTACTGTCAATAATTTCTGATACTGATCTTGCTCCCTTGGTTTTCTCCTACCCCCCCCCCCCACTCCCTCCAACTTACCCGCTCTGACGACATACTCCAGCTCTCCTCTTTTCATGACATGCCCAAAGAATGTTGCTATCTCAACGGCCACGCCACACACCTTCGAAATCAACGCAAAATGTTCTGCTTTCAAATCGTCCGCAGCTTATTTCAAATCCGCGATCCGATATGTCAAGGAACTGTGGAACTGCGTTTCACTAAACTGCAACTAACAGACGACGACGCAACAGTCTGTTAATAATACTAATAATAGTCGTGTTCTTGTAATACCAATGTATATTCTTGTAATACCCCACCCTCCCCCAACAAATTTTGGCACACTGTATATTTTCTCCCAATTTACAGTTTTAAAAGGTTAATTGCATATCCTTTGCAGGACGTCGCAGTCAACCTCAGGATTTCTTTTTTTTTTTTTTGGTATTTGTGATTTCTTGGCAAGTTTACGTTCAGTAGTTTGCCATTACTTTCTCAACGACTGGCTGTCATACCTTTGTATAAAAACCAACGTACATCCATAAGCTACAAATAAGTGGACTTGTTTAAAAAAAAAAAAAAGACAAATCCATTCACTCTATATTGTTTCTCCTACACCTTCCACACTTCCGATTATATAGCCCCACAAAATTGAGGGACCATTTGAAGCCACTAAAACAGCTCATACAGAGATTCACAAGTACTGTTTATTGTTTCTTCTAATCCAGTGGTTCTCAATTGGGGGGAAATAACCCCCAAAGGGGTTATTTTGGGGTTTCCAGGGGGGGGGGGGGAATGAAGATTATTTCAAGATTGCGTTAATGCATGAACTGATTACTTGATCTTGTTTTTCCCTTCATACTTTACGGTTCTGTACGTCTCACCCTTCTAAAATTCATTTTATAAAGTAAGTAGCCCCACAAATCATGTTTTATGTGGACGTCTAGACTTGTTTTAGTATGTGCTATTAAATTTAGCTTCAATTATTACGTGTAGGGGCAGGGGAGAATTTTTTAGGGAGGAAATACGAAGGGGGGGGGGGGGATGACGTTCTAAAAATATGGTGAGGGGGGGGAATAACGTCCTAAAAATATGGTGAAGGGGGGCACGGGCCAAAAAAGGTTGAGAACCACTGTTCTAATCTATACTATACTGACTATACTTCTTTCTTCTACTTCTATGTCTTCTAATCTATACTGACTATACTTCTTTCTTCTACATCTATCAGCGCCACACAATACTTCTGAATTTGTTAATGAATACAATGTGCCACCTATTATTTATCTTCTTTACTCAAATATTACTGATAAATAAGTACTTCTGTAACATAAAGGTAGCCTTTAAAGCGACAGTAGCTAAATGGTGTCAAATATTGATTAATTCTTTAAAAGTACAGACACATAGTGGGCTTAGTGGCTCCAGCCCTGTCTGTGATTGGAGGAGCCTGAGCGGTGTACTAGTTCAGGCAGTTCCTACCTGGCTCTTCTGTGTAGATGTAAACAATGGTGGCCTGTTGTAGAAACACAACAAACAAGAGTGTTTCCTGTCCTTTGCAGGTCTGCAGATCGATGAAGTTACCCGGTGTCCTGCGGCGCATGGTATGAGATACTAATTATTATAGTCTTGGCATAAACGCCATATTTTATTTTTCTTGTCGTGAGTTATGGGAACAAGAGTTATGATTATGTGCATACTCATCATATTCATCATAGTCATAGACCTTGCGGTGTGTGAGAGAGTGTAACCTTGTTAAACTGTTGCGTCTTGCTCCAGTCGTCAGTCCACAGTGTCACTGTCACCACATGACATGATTGTGAGAGTGTGTTCAGAACACTGTTCTGATGTGATGATAGTTTAGTTACTTTAGTAACGTTTCCTATACCTATATTAAAATATTTTTTTTTTTTATTACGAACACTGCATAGTTAGATAGTTTTCGAAAAATGCAACCCAACGGTTGGTACTTCATAATGAATCCGAAGTTGAAATATTAAGATTTGTGTGTAAATAAAATTAATCTGAGCAACCCAGTCCAGCACGTGTGTGTAAATGATATGATAATAATAAATTTTAATAATAGGAAAATGCAGACTCAGCACTTTAAATTTGCATTCAAACACTGAAATCACTGTAAATAATTAATATAGTATACCTAATCAAATAAATAAATAATTGATTTTGAAATATTGTGTCAAATGATCACAATCATATTAATATTCAAAATGGTTTGATTATTAGTAAAAATAAACCCAAATAAAAAAAAAAAAAACCTAAGTGACATGGAAATCATACATTTTCTCTCTTCTTTTTGAGGTTAGTGAATATAACCTAAAGGTCACATTGTTGCTTTAACATTAATATCGTGGAAGTAAATGTAAAGTAAAGGGCCCGCACGATATTGACCACATCACTCATAGAGTGAGAGCAGATTGACTTCATTGCACTGGGTTTTATCCCACATGGCTATCTTTCTGCAGGGTGGCCTGCCGAAAACGTCACCCAAAGCATGAACTCCGTAGCTCCAGCAACAACCCACAAGAGTTTCCAAGAAAAATACACTAGTGAACCGAAAGATGTAGCCTGGGATAGAACCCAACCTTCAGAGCATGGGGCAGATGGCTTGACCACTTCACCATGGAGACTCCCATCACCCATAGAGTATAAATAACTAAGGGACCCCTTTTCACACCAGGAAACATTTTGAAATATGGTATTAATAGCAAGTCCCATCGTGCCATTACCGGAAATGAAAAAAAAAGTGATATACGGAGTCACATTGTCCCGGAAAATGCTATCTAATTTACCATGCATTCTTTCGACGTCATTCATTCATTCAAATATCACGTGACAATAACACACGTCATCCGGGGTTTTCCAGGAAAGGTATGCCTAATATTCCGTGCACAGCGATTGGTTGAAATCATCGTAACCTTTTATGTAAATAAGAATATATTTCATACTTACCGTAATTAATTATTTTTTTGGCGCTGCGGATAGAATTTAATCATTTATAGATGTATTTTTGAATTCTACATACAATTTTAAATATATCTGGAAAGTTTCATCGCCTAAATTGCTTCTGATGTGGATGAAAAACATTTTCTGCGAAGATGTGTTTTTGTTCTTTGTGCACATTGAACAGACTGGCATGTGCACTTTGTAACACTATAACTGGCGTTGCGGATAGAATTTAATCAATTATAGATGTATTTTTGAATTCTGCATACAATTTTAAATATATCTGGAAAGTTTCATCACCTAAATTGCTTCCGATGTGGATGAAAAACATTTTCTGCGAAGCGTGTCTTTGTGAATGGGTAAACGCATGGCGACTGCGCATGCGCGTATCGATCGCTATGGCATGTACACTTTCACTTTTCAACACTCAAAACGTGCAATTTGACCTACTAAAGTTAAAGAGAACACAAGTTTAAAGATTATTAATAATTTATTTGTATACTTGTACTATTTTTTAATCAATTAACATGACGGAACATATTTTTTAAGTCAGTTTTCATAATCCGCCTACGACCCGTTGGTTGAGACCAACCTCACACGCGGAGAAAAATTGGAAATGGCACGCTGAACCGTAAATAATTTTTTTCTGGCGCTTTCAATAGAAAACCATCAATTGTAGATGGATCTTCGAATTCTGTATTCAATTTTACAGAAGTTGGAAAGTTTCATCGCTAAACTAGCTTTAATTGTGGTTGAAAAACAGGCGAAAACGTTCATGAAACCCAAAACTGCGGCTTGGCTATATAATCTTTGCGCATGCGCAGTCCCCCGATGGTGTTTCCACCTTGTCGTGGTGGGGGAGCTTGAGTTTCTCAATGACCCTGAGAGCTATGCCGGCGGTAGCATAGCTACCAGCAGGGCCTCCCAAGCCGGACAGGTCAAAGGGTAGAGAACAGACAAAGAGAAACACCCTGGTCCTCCAGGTTGGGGGTTGAAGCGTGGGGTTAACATCCCCACCTTTGTAAAAACCTTTCTTTGTTACGAAACAAATACATGAGCCTCGATATCGGACTGACTTATCTGGACAACGACCTTGGAACGTTAAAGGACTTTTGAGATTTGGAACATGGAATGTACGGACACTATATCGAGCTGGAGCGGCCGAAGAACTAACCCGGGAGCTGATTGAATATCAAATGGATATAACAGCAATTCAAGAAATAAGGTGGCCAGGAGAGGGTACTTTAGAGCAAAATGGAATAATTATAATATATGGAGGAAACACCCAAAATAAACATGAATTAGGAACAGGATTTGTCATCAAAAAAGAGTTATGGGGGAACGTTTTAAACTTTAAAGCTTTTAATGACAGGATTAGTAAATTACGAATAAAAGGTAAATGGAAAAATATAACGATGATTAATGTACATGCACCTACTGAAGAGAAAGAAGATGATATTAAAGAAGACTTTTATAATGATCTGGAAGATGTCATAGAAGAAACCCCCAAACAGGACATCCTGATTGTGCTAGGAGACTTCAATGCAAAAATAGGTAGAGAGCAAATTAATAAAAAAGTGGCCGGTATGGAAAGCCTACATACAACTTCAAATGATAATGGATGGAGAGTCATCAACCTGGCAGAAGCCAAAGGCCTGCAGATTAGCAGTACCAGACTACAAAGAAAGGATATACACAAACAAACTTGGAAATCATGTGACAAGAGAACCTATAATCAAATAGATTACATTTTAATTAACAACAGAAATGCATCAAACATACAGCAAGTCAGAAGTTATAGAGGAGCTGAGTGCCACAGTGACCACTTCCTCGTTGGAGCAAAATTTAAAATAAAACGTAAGAGAGCTTTCTATACTAAATTACAAAGATTACACCCAACATATAACAGAGAAAAACTGCAAGACATTACAGTCAAAGAGAAATTTACAGATGAAATAAAATGTAAACTTGAAACTCTGCAAAACCCTTTGGAGGAAAGCATTGATCAAACTTGGTTGAACATCAAGAATACAATTCAGTCTACCGCAGAAGAATGTCTCGGTGTGTTAACCACGCATAGAAAGAACAGATGGTTCAATCAAAAATGTGAAGAAGCAGTCATTAGGAAGAAGAATGCCAGACATGTATGGTTAAATGACATCAATAACATCCAAAAGGAAGAGCATTATAGAAATGAATGTAAAGAGGCTACAAAAATAGTCAGACAGCAGAAGCGAGAATATATGAATAATATAATCAAAGATATGGAAACTAATCACCAGAAAAATGAATCCAGAAAATTTTTTAAAGAACTGAAGTCAATGAAACGAGGGCACCAACAAAACACATATGGTTTAAAAGACAAAAATGGGAATATATAAATACCAATGAGGAAATGTGCAACACATGGAAAGAATATTTTATTGAATTACTAAATTGTGAAGCTCCAAGTAACATTTTCTCACAGGAAGAGGTTCTAACATGCGAACCACAAATTGAAGAACCTACATTTGAAGAAATCCTATATGTAATCACACGACTTAAAAACAATAAGGCAACTGGGACTGATGGAATTGCTGCTGAATTTATAAAGGCAGGTGGCCATGCATTACATCTAAAGCTATACGAACTAATAATAAAAATCTGGAGGACAGAAGAATTACCCCATGACTGGAAAGAGTCATTATTGATACCTATCTTTAAGAAAGGAGACAAGTTCCAATGTGGAAATTATAGAGGAATATCACTACTGTCCACAAGCTATAAGATACTATCCGCAGTATTACTAAATAGACTAAAACCATATTCAGAAGACATATTAGGTGACTACCAGGCGGGTTTTAGACAAATCAGATCAACAATAGATCAGATATTTATCTTACGACAAATAGCCGAGAAACATTGGGAATATAAAAGAGATCTCCATAAAATTTTTGTGGATTTTAAAAAGGCTTATGATAGTGTCCATAGGAATAGTCTATGGAATGCTATGCAGGAATTTGGAATACCAAGGAAGTTAATCAACATGACCAGACTATGCATGGAAGATACTTATAATATAGTAACATATAAAGGCAGGAAATCAGACCCCTTCCAAATAACATCTGGCTTGAAACAGGGTGATGCACTATCGCCGCTACTCTTCAATCTGGCTCTAGAGAAAGTTGTAAAGGAGGAATGTGATATTGGAGGAACATCCAAGCTGCTTGGTTATGCAGATGATATAGATATTATAGGTCAAAGTGAACAAAAGACATTGGAAATATTGACTCACTTAAAGAAAAAAGCCCAACAGATAGGGCTGGTTATCAACCAAGATAAGACAGAATATATGGTAATTTCAAGAGACGGAATGGCTAGAAACTCTGGCCACATACAAATAGATAATATGACCATTAAAAGAACGGAAACATACAAATACCTGGGTACGATCTTCAACTGCTCCAACATCATAAGGGAAGAAATACAAACTAGAATCAACTCTGGAAATAAGATATACTATGCACTACAAATACTATGCACTACAACATCTACTAAAATCAAAGGCGCTATCTCGTAACACCAAAATCACAATATACAAAACACTGATCAGACCAGTTGTGCTGTATGGCTCTGAAACCTGGAGTACAACGAAAGGAGACGAAGCCTTGTTACAAACCTTTGAGAACAAAATTTTAAGACGCATTTTTGGACCCATTAGGGATACACAAAGTGGAGAGTGGAAAAGAAGAAGTAACAAAGACATTTATGATCTGTTTAAGTCCCCGCTAATCACTGGTATCATGAAGGCTAATAGACTACAATGGCTGGGACATATAGAAAGAATGGAAGATAATAGGGAAACAAAACTCGCTTACACTCAGGAAATAAATGACCGTAGACCCCGAGGTAGACCAAGAAGGCGGTGGAGAGATAATACATGTACAGACCTGCAAGCACTTGGAATCGACGACTGGCAAGAGAAGGTCCACCAGAGAGACGAATGGAGACGGATTGTATTTGCAGCAAAGAACCTCAATGGCTCGGAACGCTGAAGAAGAAGAAGATATAAAATATTGCCCCTGAATCAGTATAGTTTCATCGCTAAACGTGCTCGAATTGTGGTTGAAAAACAGATTTTCTGTGAAGATGTGACTTTGTGAATTGGAAACCCTCGGGTCATAACCGTGCATGACGGCCGCCACATATCGATTGCGCTACACTTTTCAACACACAAAACGTGCGATTTGACCTACTAAAGTTAAAGAGACCATAAGTTTAAAGATTATTAATAATTTATTTGTATACTTGTACTATTTTGTAATCATTTAACATGACGGAACATATTTTTGAAGTCAGTTTTCATATGACCGTTTGAGACCATCTCGCATGCACACACACTGGTGAAGGTAATCCGATTAATCGGACACACTGGAGAGCTCCACTATAGAACCCAACCTTCATAGCATGAGAAAGCATAGTGAATAGCATGAGAAATCGCAACTCGTCTCACCTTCACAAAAATGTGAATATCTTCACTTATAAGTGACATACAGGCATCATTGAGGTACCATTAGATTTTGAATTTCAAGGCATATCTTCTGTGGCCGTCTCATTAGTAAATTCCCAAATTTAAAATCATGATAGTTCTCGCTAGTATTAACTACATAGGAAACCTATTGAAATATGGTATTAGCTACATATTTGTATACCCTTTGACACTTGATGGATGAAATGGTGAGTATCACACTGGCCGCCTCCCTCTACTTCCCGGATATTTCATAGTACTCATTTTATGCTGGGTCAACAAGGGAGCCCAGGCCAGTGAAAAAATCCTGACCTCTAATGAGATTCAAACACATGACTGCCAGGCTGGCAGGCAGGTGTGCTTCACACTGTGCCACTCCAGTTTCCCAAAATATTCCTGGGCACCAGCAAAATCTTAGAACTAGGTATTTTTTATATAGCAGTTAAGAATATTGACAGCAGTTTGTTTATCTTGTTTCTCTGCAGGATTCCATGATTGTTTTTTTTGGGTGTGTATAAAGGATCAATTTACATGCCTCCAAGTGTATTGGATATATGGTGCTAGCCCCATGTTTGTACAGACCAATCAGCACCCGTTGAGTAATGTCAGTATCATACAGGCTGCCCACCCCAGGACATTACCTTGTACCGATTGTCAGGCTGGATTCTAACACCTGGCCACCAGGCAGACACATGCCTGCTAGCCACTGCGCTGTTGTTGCTCGCACTGTATATTTGCGTGTGTGAATAACACTAAATCATTCATGTGCTAACAATTTAACTGTTATTCTGTTATTTGTTTCAGATTAATGACGTACATATTTGCATGTACTCAGTGATAGAATTATAAGATCAGCACCATGAACTTTGTACGAGAAAAGTAGAAACATCAGAGATCTGAACTAAAACTTTTGGTGTGTATTGCTTTGCTGTGGATTGTGGACCTGACATTAAAACATGCTTATAAAGGAGTACAGAATATGCATGCCACTCTCAGTTGATGAGGTAAATGAATTTCACTGTTGATTGTTGTTTTCTCACAATTTATTTTATTTAAATATTTTATGTACATTTGCACAAGGAAATTAAAAGATGAAGTTTAGTTAAGTTTAGTTTAGTCAACGGATCATCACGGCACACAGGTGTAACCCATAAGTGCTCCGTTCTACTCCTAACTCAAGCCTGAGTCCAAAGAATCTCAGCTCAGTACACAAACTCTGTAGCACCTGTGTGGATTGTGAAATACTTTAGGTAGATTTTAAACTCAAAATTTTGCCAGGGCAGCGCCATTAGGCTACTCTTTTTCGATTTCCAACTGCCAAGGGATATTTTACATGCGCAACAATACACACGGGTGTCCGATCTCACTACCCAGAGATCAGGGGAAATTTTATTGCTAGAAGTCCATGTGAAAAAATCCCGGTTCTCTCCGGGGCTTGAAACCGGGACCTTCAGCACTCGAGGCAGACACCATACCTCGAGACCACTCAGCCCCCAAAGTAAAAACATTAGAGATTGTTAACAAAATGAACATGTTTCTCCAGGTAGGCAGGCAATCATAACTACAATGGCACAGAATCATACTCCTAATCATCCTCACTCCGTCTTCATAGATTGCTGGTGTCTGATGGGAGGGTTTTCAGTTCCAAAGAATAAATGCCAAACAGTTGCTGTGCAGTGTACAGGCAAGGGTTATTATTTCACCTCCGATAGACACAATCAAAAACTCCTGCCTAACTGAGGAATGGAGCACACATTCCACAATGTATTTGTCAGGCATGCCATTCCCTTGTACACGTGCCCCTCACAAGGCTACATTAAACTTTTCTATTCTAATTCTCTCACTTTTAAAAGATGTGAGATTTTTCTCATGCTCGATGCCAAATTTTTCAATCTCTTTGAGTTTTCCGTCACAGTTACAATGTGAGGGTTAGTTATTCGTAACAGCTTTAGTTTATTACTGGAACTAGTCTTTACTGTAAACTATTATCTCAGTTATCAGTTGGGGTATCTTCATTGCACTCCGGACATGTCCATAGGTGCTCAGATCCTCCCCCCAGCATATGCAGTTGTTTCTTTGCTCCTCCACACACACATACATACACCACCATCATCAAGTGTCTTGCTGACAAGCCATAGAAATAAAAATGCATCTCACGGCTCACATTTTCTAGTCATCACATTTACGTGGAATACAAGGTATCCATGTCTCATGTTGCAACCTTGCCAAGAGCACCTATTGTTTTGTATGTTTTTCAATTTTTACTATTCCCAGCAAAGTCTTTAAGAACGTGTTCATTTAATTTCATTTCTATACAGCTTAATGTGTGTGAACGAGGCTTACAACTCTAGGCCAACCCCAAGCCTAGTCTCTCCTCGTGTGATGTATTTACAGGGGCTAAAGGTCATGGCCAGATTTTGAATCAAAGCAAACAACTAAAAAACTTGCATCAGTGTCATCATCCGTACCTTCAAACAGTGGTAGCATAGTGTCTAGACGCTCATCTGATGGTCATGGGTTCAAATCAGCATCATGACAGATGATAAAATTTGCCCTGGGCTCCAGTGTTGGCTCAACCTAAAATGGGTACAAGGTCTTTGGGTCTTTGGAAATAAAGTTGGCAGGTACAGTACAGATCATATGGCCCACAGAGTGCCAAGTGGGTCTAGCATCACATGTCCAATCAGGCACAGTACAGATCACATGGCCCACAGAGTGCCAAGTGGGTCTAGCATCACGTGTCCAATGCACCTTTCAGTTCTTCATTTATTTACTTACCTTTGATAGTATCTGCCATGTGATAATCTGTAGAGAGTTAAATCAATGATGTGATGTAGCTTCCATTTGT
Source organism: Cepaea hortensis (assembly GCA_963921405.1). Classification (NCBI taxonomy): domain Eukaryota; kingdom Metazoa; phylum Mollusca; class Gastropoda; order Stylommatophora; family Helicidae; genus Cepaea; species Cepaea hortensis. The sequence goes on along the minus strand of OY992880.1, from coordinate 54,222,544 downwards.
TTACCTACCTATGACAGTATCTGCCTTGTGATGTTCTGTAGACAGTTAAAACAATGCGTGATGTAGCTTTCATTTGTTTACCTACCTATGACAGTATCTGCCATGTGATGATCTGTAAACAATTAAACAATGCTATGATGCAGCTTTCATTTCTTTCCCAGTACCGCATCGGACAGCTGTACATGATTGCAAAGCACAGCCATGAGCAGTCAGAGAAAGGAGAAGGGGTTGAGGTTGTCAAGAATGAAGAATGCTCTGACCCAGTTCATGGCCGTGGCAGATTCACAGAGAAAAGAATTTACCTCTCAAGGTTGGTAACTTTGTCATTAGGAGCAGCATTATCTTATATCTCTGATACTTATAGACATACATCTTCTTTTAAAATTGACATAAATGAATTCTGCCACAGTATGTCTTTCATTTCGGTAGCTAAAGATTGCTAGTAATTGCAGATCTATAGTAAAGCAGATCACTGCCATTACTGTAGCTATGATTATATATTGTGTAAGACAAGCATGTTATATTGACATACTTTGTCTGTATGATATTGATGAACATAATCTACATATAAAGATGAGAAACAGAGGGGCTGATGCATCAAGAACAGGTTTCACTAATTCCTTGGTGAAATAATAGGACCTAATTCCCTGTGGGTCATCCTTGAAATAGTCTGAATGAATCACCAAAAAACGAGAAGTAGATTGTGAGCTTTAACGAAACACGATTACAAGAAACAAATTGGATGTAGCGGCCAAAGCCTCTGCCAGCACAGAACAAACACAAAACTACATTAAACACACTACATGACAATATTAAGGGTACTTATCTGAATCTGTATCCTAGCTTGAAAACAGTCTGGCAAACAATTGGATGATCAACTATATTATCCACTGATGAAACCTGCATTGGACTAAATAGCTTACTTGCTGGGAGATTGCAAGAGAGTGACATTAATTCCCCATAATGATGGTAAAATACAAGCACCCTCATATTGCACACAGTTATGGGGGGGGGGGGGGGGGCCTCAGGAGTTTTTTCAGAAGGACCATTACTTGCGTACCGTACTAGGATGGAAGCAAGTCATTGCGATTTCTGTATTCCACCATTTTAGTCAGGAGTCAACTCATTTCAAGGGAATTTGAAAAACATAGATTACGGAGATGTTTGAAACAAACTAGTGTTTGCCCAGTATACTGATGTTCATTGTATTTTATGTGTTGACATTGTCCAATTCATTTTTTGTCATAGCTGTTACACATCAGTTGGTTATGAGTACAAGTTTATGCACTTGGTTTGGTTTGTAAAGGATCACTTCCATTGCACACAGATATCTCTATAAGTGCTTCAGTCTCCTCCCATAGGCCATACAAGGAGAATCTCAACACAGTGCATAAACTTTGTAGCACCAGCAAGGAACAAAATGTGTGTAGCAGAATCACACATGCTATACTTTTTTTTGAGAGTATGTTTTCTAATTTGGAAATCTTGTCTGGGCTGTTTTTCAGGCCTGCTCTTAACAATTTCCAACTGTATAGAGATATTTAGTGTGCACACAGACCCTCACAGTTTTTCGTCTATGTCCGAGAAGTCTAGATAGCCGATCCCCTGCCCCAGATCATGGAGGAAGGATACTGTCCTCTTTTTCTTATTTTATAAAAATCCAGTTAATACCATAGATGAAACTGATCTGCTTGAGCCAAAGGCTAAGGTCATAACCTCTGACTCTGACATGCGGTGGTATATAGAACAAATGGATTGAGTAAGAAAATGACAAACAGTTCCTGTTGAATTGAGTTGAGTCAAGAACCGACATCAGAGCACTCGGGACATTCCCATTCATGCTGTGTCCTCATCTTCAACAGCCAGTGACGAGTCCCAGTACTAATGGTATCAGTAGCAGTCTGATTATGTGTCTGTCTGGCCTTTCCTCGGAGTCCTGAGTGTTGTCCAGATCCTCTGGTTATTTCTTGCAGCACCATTCTCTCCAGGCCGTGATGATCTGTCTGTTAGCATTTGCTTGAACTATGTGAGTTCAGTTTCCGAGTGTACACTCTTTTCTTATTGTTCTATTATTCATTACTCGTTGTTAAGGTATTACATATACACAAACAGAGGCCACAAAGGGGCATTTATGAGATGTTCCTCAGCAAAAACAGTTAGTTTACTAGTCATTATTAAAGGAAAAAACTTAATAATCAGAACAATAGGAGATGCTAAACATGTTTAGCCGGTCTCCATGGCCTAGGGGTTAACGTCTTTCTCCGTAATCCTGTATATTCTCATGAGTAACGTAACCTGCGCGAGAATTGGTAGCAGTTCTTGCCACGTTGTTAACTTGCGAGGTATGTGCGCTCAGAAAGCAATGACAAATTACTGAGCATAATCTTGCCTAGTACATAAACAGCAGCTGAAAAATGCTGATGTTGACTGCAACGTCCTGTAAGGGACATGTAAACAGATGTTTACATTTGTCTTTTCAAATTACTATTACCCTCACTGATTATTGTAAAAATAAGTATCATTGGTTGTTGAATGTACAATACAACTATCTAGAGTTTTGTTGTTATATGTTTCTTTGTTTCTCTTTTTATAAAGTCGTCTGCCAGGTTGGATTAGCTCTTTGATACCCAAAGTATTTTACATCACTGAGAAGGCTTGGAACTATTTTCCCTACACAATTACAGGTTTGTATAAATTCAGTGCATATTAGTTCAGTTTGTTTCTGTGTTTCTTCCTTGTTCAAGAATGAAAACTTCCAAGTTTATGAAAGTGGACAAAATATAAAAATATGAAATTTATAGTTTTAGCTCATGTGGGGCAAGATAAGAGAATATTTGTAGTTTCATTATGCATGTATGTTCTCTATTTTTCTCTGTTTCTGCCAATCTGTTCTTGGCAGTCTGTTTCTGGTCTGTCTATCTCTGTCTCCCTCTCACACACATACACACACACACAACACGGACATGCACACGGTAAATCCTGTTGCAATGTAAACCCACTTGTAATGTGATGAAAGTGTGGCCACCAGTTTCCATAGATTCACTGCAGTTTTAATCAATAGCATATTTTGTGTTCACCCTGATTCGGTTGCATCTTATGCTCTAATTATTTGGTTATGGCAGAAAAAAAAAGTGTCAATTTCAGCCCATTTACACCTAAAAACTATCACAAGGGAAATTCCAGTGTATAAATATATGTATAACCATCAGCAAGAGCTTTCTCCTGCTTCTGTGCTTCCTCAGCAAGTGCTCATGTTCTGTCATAACATGGCACAGTTTTATCTTTATGTATGTAGAATGTCAAAGTAAAAAAAAAAAAAAAAAAATTAGTTGCATGTCCTTCACAGGACATAGCAGTCAACCCCATCATTTTTGTTTGTGGTTCGTGAGCAAGTTTTACATTCAGTAGTTTGCCATTGATTTCTGAACGACCGGCACCTATACCTTTTTCGAAAAAGCCAGCACCGCTGTGTTTTGAACCCTGGTATGCAGGAGACCTGTGTCAAAGTAAAGACATCTTTTTTTTAAATACCACAAAGTGTATTGTGAATATGGTGCTGGCCTCATATTTTTATACTGATTGACATTTGATGGGTGATATGGTCAAAATCATGCCAGCTGCCTTTACTTGTGAGGAAATGTCCTTGTACCATTTTATGCTGGGTTGACTTGGGAGCCCAGGTCACTGAAAAATCCCTGCCTCTAAGGGGATTTGACTATCAGGCAAGAGTGATTTCCCCTGCATCACAACTGCTCCTTTTCATGTGTCGGGCACATCATTAATGTTAAATTGTGAATGTAATTGTCAAATATTTATATATAATATATTTAGAAAAGATTTATTTTCTGTGTGCGAGACAAAACCTTGGAACATTACACAATTATTGGCATCTTCAATACTTTATTGTATAATGCATAAGTTTCAGATTCAAACATGATTTGTTTATTATTCTGTAGTTATTGTAAAGTAGATGTGGAAAGTAAAAGGAAACCACCATATTATCTTCCCAAGAATAAGAAATACCAAGAAGATGGTGGAGAGATAATATATATACAGACCTACAAGCACTTGTAATCAACGACTGGCAAGAGAAGGCCAACCAGAGAGACGAATGGAGACGGATTGTATCTGCAGCAAAGAACCTCAATGGCTCGGAACGCTGAAGAAGAAGAAGTTTATGAGCAGATCACAAAGCTGAAATGGAGCAGTGACATGTTCAGAAACTTCTTACTAGTTATCAGAATGGACTTGACATCCTATAGTGCTGAAGTTATTTCATGCAAAATCAACATCCATACAAAATTGATAGCAGACATAAATTGAGTGCAGAAAAATGGCTAGACTTGTCTAAAGCCATGGTTGTGATGAGAATGTTGATCTAATTATAGAACTGATTTGCTGTCATGTGCCACTATATGTGTGCAGATAAGAAGGAAACCTAACATGAAGATGATAATGATGGGTCTCATGTTAGTGACCACTGTTGGAATATGTAGTATTAGGTAATGATGGTCTACTGACACATTTGTGGTGTGAAGTGTGTGGATTCAAATATTCTCATTTATGGGATGATGAGATGGGGGTCCCAGTTCCACTCCTCAACACCTCTTCTCAGACAATTTACAGTAAATTCTGAAAATATGCAGAGCCAATTTTATGAGTAATGAAGTAGTTTTTATATTTTATTTATGTAGTTGTACCAGTGTCTGTCTGTTGTTTCTGTGTAGATGAAGGCTTTAGCCACAGCATCTATTTTGTCACATGTGATTGTGTTTTGCTCTTTATTCTTGGTAGAATATTAATTTTTATTTTCTTTGTTTCATATACTGATGCTGTTGACACAGAATACACAGTAAGTATGAAGTTAACAAAATACTTAGTAAATTATGAGTTGCATTTACATGTGATTGCACAATATAGAAGAAATTAGGTTATTGGGGCTACTGAGGTTACGAGACCATAACCTGCTTTCACAGAGATCAAGACCTTGGAACATTTGGCCTATCCACAAACTTGGATCTCCAGTCTGGTTAATGGTCCAAGCATGCCTCTTCACAGATTTGCTGTTCCAGTACTGGTATTGCAACACTGCTGTTTGGAACGAACATTATTTTCAAATGGTTTAGAATTGGGCACACAGACCCATCTAACATTCTGCCTCTCATTATATAGATTATTTTCTGCATACATCTATTAGGTTAATTTGAAATATTAATATATGCTTTATAAATACATGGCAAATATGCAATAATAGTTATACAATGACTTTTTAATACTAATTATTTCTATGGTAGCAATAATCGTTACTCAATGACTTATTAATTCTGATTGTTACTATGGTAATTGTAATAAGGCTAAGGGACATATACCATAAAACAAGCTAGAACAGTGGTTCTCAACTTTTTTTTGGCCCATGCACCCCTTACACCCATATTACCATATGTTCAGAATGTCATACCCCCACCCCCGCCCCTTTTTTTCGTATTTCCTCTGCCCGCAGAAGTCAGATGTGTCGGCCTAATGCACAAGAACGCAGCTCTGCTGTAAACATGCACATCGCAATCACGCCCGAAAAAACTCTGGATGAACTTAGAAGAAGTAGAAGCATTTCCTCCCTATAAATAACCCCACCCCTGTCCCTACATTGTATACATAAAAATGTAAGCTAAATTTAATAACACATACTAGAACAAGTTTAGACGTCTATATGAAATGTGATTTGCGAGTCTACTTCCATTATAAAATGAATTTCATTTCACTAGGGCAAGAGGTACAGAACTGTAAAGTGTGTAGGGAAAAACAATATGTAATCGGTTCTTGTATTAAATTGGTCTTGAAATAATCTTTATTTCTCCCCCCTCCCCCCTTCCAACAATCCATTGAAACCCTAAAATTCCTGGGGGGGGGGGGATTCTCCACCGGTGTTGAGAACCACTGAGCTAGAAGAATGCTTAGTATGCTGAGTGTTTTTTAAGTAGGCATGTGTAGCCTGAAATGAGATAGGTGGAGAGCTCTGCATCGGTCTCAATAGAGACGGTATATGGGTATCAGGTTTGGCTGAAAGTCTCAATGCCAACCTCACTGTGGTTGATGCAAGTTTTCAGGACTCAGATGACCTGAGTGTCAAATGCACAGGACTTAAGAGACTAATATGTTTCCAGAGTATTTTCAACCAACCTGTGTTCAGTCATGTGAAATATTCAACCAGTACAGGGAAACCGAATGACATGACAAGTTAGGCTCACAAGCAGAACAAGTTCATCACAGTACAATTTCTTGATAATAACATACGTAGCATTATATTCAGTTTGGGTGCACTTTTCTTTACATCATGAAGCTACTGTTAAAGACTGGATGTCTGAAGCAATAGCTAAACAAGCTTTAGTGCATGTCATGCTGGCAGAAATGTGCAACAAAAGCTTATTATTAATACTTTAACGTCTTCTGAGTTATGATGGGTTGACTGGTAAAAAATGAGCTAACATGACTTGAAAACTTAAACATTGTGTCCCATTTGTTGTTATGTTGCATTGTTCAATGTAAACCTTTGATATTGTTAAGTTGCATTGCTGAGTGCAAACCATTGATACTCTCCCTCAGCTGTCTGGTCTGGAGCAGACATGGAAGATCATGACCTTCAAATCCTCCCTGTCATTTGACATTTAGAATATTTTGGCATTGGTGTGCTTTGAACTCAAGCTTAGTACACAGAATTGATACTGCTTCTAGTGCACTGGGCTGATTTTTGCATGTGGATTAACTTTCCCATATACCAGTGTCCCTCACCATCAGGTGAACACACTCTAATTTCTGAGGTACTTGTAATTTACGTCCCCAAGTCAAGGATAAGAAGTCAATATTTTAGTTCAACTGTCCGGTGTAGGGGTTGAACCCCTTACCTCTGCATCAGCACACCTGATGTTTAAGTATGCACGTTCTTATCCATTCGGCCATGCTGACCTCCGGATGTTGATTTTATTATTTATTGCTCAGCTGTTTTAGCTTTCCACACACATCTGTGTCTCTTTTGTCTAGTGTTTTCCCACAAAAGGTTCATTTCTCTATTCAACCCCTTCTGTTGGTATACCCCATACCTTTTGTTTGTCTTGTCCTCATGGTTTTGATGAGCGATCTTGCAGGTCTCAATACCTCAGTGTTTGCTTTCTTCTCTGTCCAACAATCTTCTCATGTACTCATAAAACCATTTGCTCCTTGTTTTCTGGAAGTGATTACTAAGAAACTTGGGTTGCAGCACCAGCAATGTTAGGATTCCCTTTTTTTGTCTAACACAGCTCTGGGGTCAACCCAATCTCTTATAAAATGGGCACTGGATATTTTTGAGAATTTACTGGGAATTGTCTGGAAAGGAAACTGGTCATCCTACCTCATTGTTCCATGGGATATAATATGTGAAGGCCTGACGCTTCACTCTGCCGTGGAATAACCTTTACCTTATATTGTCTGGGAGTATTGTTCGTTATCTGATGATTTCCATTTAATGAAGTTTTATTGCTTATTTCCAGTGCTCCTTTCTGCCCCGGTTCAGTATATATATAGAGACACGCTATGAAGATAACGCCGGTACATCAGCAAATGTGAGTTTTTGTGCTTTTATATTCTGTGTATTATTTTTGCATTCTAGATTCCTTGTTTAGTGTTTATCAGTAAATTGTTTAATTTATTTGTAAATGTAGGTAAGTGTTTATCAGTAAATTGTTTATTTATTTTCATTCAAAACAGCGCTATGCCAGGCAAACTAATTCTTTTAGTTCCACAAGGTCATAGCTGATGCCTACACGGAATTGATGACAAAAACAGCATCACAAAATTACTTTCACAGGGTCCACATATACATCTTGTATGAGGGGGCTTCAAATGGCAATCTTAAAAGTGTGATAGAAATTACAATAACCATGCCATTGTCTTGTAACCTGTCAATATTGTTGTTAAGGATGTCAAGAGTGATAGGCACATTACAATACGGTGCAGACGAACACAGTGACATCGTAAGGACAGTTAAAAGATAGCCATCCCACTTTTGACATGCACCAGAAAGGAGCAGCGTTTTGTTATTCGTTGTTGTTTTTTAAATGTTTGATCGATGAAGGGGTGCAACCTATAGAAATTTATTGGTGAATGAAGATCCAGTATGATGATGAAATGCCTGTCAATCCAGCAAGTGTATGAATGGAGTAGGAAGTTTCAAAACTTTTCAATCTGATGAAGAGGTACAATAGGTGGTGCGTGAGTGGTTACACACGTGACAAAGATAATGTTTTTTACAGGAATCCAAGCACTTTATCGGTGCTGGAGGACTTGCATTGAACGCAGTGGTGACTACAATGTAAAATGATACATGTGTTCTTTACTCTTTCAGAATATATTCACCACACACACAAAATTTAATGTTTTTATTTAAGTCCCCTTGTATACAACAACAATGTTTTTAGATTTCTTTTCTATACTCTGAGTGAATCTAAGAAGTACAGTTACATATGACGAGTTAATTGGTACATATGAAGATTAACCATCCACACACGTCATGTTCGTAGGTGCATGAAGAACAGCCAGTCACATGTCATGCTCATTTGTACGCATAAAGAACAGTCAATCACACACACATTGAGTGTTGTTTGATGCACATGAAAAATAACCAATTAAACATTTATGTTCATTGGCACACACACAGAACAATCAGTCACACGTGTGTTCATTAGTACGCATGAAAAACAACTTGTCAGACATGGCAAGCTGCCTGATACACATGAACGACGGCTAATCGCACATGTCATGTTCATTGGTACTCATGAAGAACACCGAATGACACTTGTCATGTTCATTGATACATGTGAAGAATAACCAATCACATATGTCGTGATTATTGATAATGTGAAGAACGACCAATCATACATGTTATGGTGTATTGCTTCATATAGAAAGAGTTAATGTATTTTAAATGATGATGTATGAAATTATGGAGTAAATGTCATGGAAAGACCAGATGACAAATAAAAATATCCTAAATAAATGAAATGAAAATAAAACAAAAGTCATAAATTAACATTGTCTAGTATCTGTTTCCATTTCCTAGTCTGTGAATCTTTGTCCAGAGGAGTTGGACAAGCGAGAAGTGGATTTTGTTGATATTGCTAATGATCCATTACCACCTAAGTTGTATAAAGAAAGTGAAGTAAGTTTCAATTGTCGTTTATATATCTCTAATGTTGTGAAGCTTCTAGGAAAATTCCATTGTTTGTGCATAGTTGCACTGTTAAGATGTGTGAAAGTATGTGGTTTTTATGTTGTTGATGCATTATAACATTAGGAAGTTGATTGCTGAATGCTGTGGAGTTTGGATGTGTCCTGCCCATTATTTTAGCGATATGCTGCGAGAGGATGGAAGACAGTTGTGGTATATCACTTAGTCTTTCTTATAGTCCCGTAGCATTGGTGATCATGTCTCTTCAGTCTTGCCTTCTGTCTTGCGTACAGCCAATCATTTCTGAAACCGCTGTTCCTCCATGTCATGATGTCAAACTGTCCATCTTCTCTTGTTCTCCGTCTGCCTCTCCTCAACTCCAAGTTTTCCGTTGTCTTGTTGTACTCCAGCTTTCTCTTACCCATGATGTGCCCAAAGAATGTTGATTGCTTACTTCTGATGCGAATAACCAGTTTTCTTTGCCAATTAAATTCTTTACAGATGTCTGTAAAATATCTGCATTTATGTTATGGGAGAAGAAAGCCTAGACTTGGGTAGGCAGTTGGTGTTTTGACCATGGCTTTTTCTTAGCACTCAGGTCATTGTCACACTATCTGCAGTTCTTTTTGCCAGGATGAAAATCTGCCTTCAGTGTCGGAGTCCCATACTTCTGCTTCAGCTCAACACCCTTTGGCCATGTCTGGCAGTACAGATCTCTGTAAGTTGGTCACTCCTGAAGGATGTGTTCAGGGTTCTGAATACCAGTTTAGCATAGACATCTGTCTGTGTAGGAGGATTTGAGATGGTATAGATGGCATTGTAGTGACCACTCTTTAGGCAATAGATTGTAGTTTGCTTTTGTCTTTGAAGTTGATTGATTGTATCATGTTTATTGCCCTTGTCTGTATTTTTATTGCTCTGAGAGGTGTATTGTCTGTGCATGATGGCTTTTGCTTTCTGGTTTGACAGCAGGTGGTTTTCTTTTCCTGTACAACCAAGGGTAGAATTGGAATGAAATAAAATAAATACATACATATATAAAGAAAGACAGACATGTAGACTTTTTTTAGCCATCAGATTAATCTCATTGAACATTGTGCTTGGATCCCCTCCTCAGTATCTCCCTTAGCATGTATCTGTTGATGATGCCAGTTCTTTCTTGGTTGACCTCTTCTTTGGCTTCCTGCATATCGCTCGTCTAGCCTCACCCATTTTGACGTAATGCTCTTGCAATCTGATATCAAGGTTGCAGATTTTTACATCAGCCCGGCACAAAAATAAACCTGATTTTTTTTGTCAGACTTCACCTTTTCAGAGACTCCACCCACTGTCTTCAAACACAGCCAATGTTATCTTCCTGAATTAATGAATAAATAAGTTTTAAAAATGCATTATTTAATTAAGAGAGGCTGAAATTTAAAAAAAAAAAAGTAAATTAAAAAAAAACGTGAATAAAGAAAGAAAGTAACCATGCTCAATACCAGAACCTACTTCCTAAATAGAATGGAATTTGTGCAAAGTCTGTTGTTTTTGTTATAGCACTTTGTTATCTTTGTCTTTTGTTAGTAGGCAGTGTGTTAACTTTTTTCGGGTCAGTTTTATGTTGTTTTTGTGTAGTTTTTTTTTCATGTTAACATACATTTGCATCATTAATATGGAAAACATAAGAAAACTAGTTCCAGTCAAAATTCACAATTATTTTTCTGGTAAAGCAACATACACAATTCAGTTAGTTTTTTTTATATTTGTTGATTACCACCATTGAGAAAATATTAAAAAGTGCCAGAAGTTTTGCAATTTGTTTATCCTTTGTGCTTGTATTAACTGTAAGATATATTCTGATAATATAAATAGGAATAGCCTGAGGATTACTACTAATTTGTGACTTCTTGCACAAAGGGAAATATTGTTTTCTATTTGTTTTCTCATGTAATACTATTTATGTATTGTTGTCTGATGTAGAACTCTAATACTGAATCATTTGATATTGCAACAGGACTTGACCATTTTCAAATCTAAGAAGACAGATCGGGGTCCTTTAGAAAAGAACTGGAAGGTAACAAACACTAGTTCTTTACATATCTTTCATACCTGGTTATTAAATGTTTTTTTTTTTGTTTTTTTTTTTGTTTTTTTTTTAATTTTTATTGAATTTATTGAAATACAGTAATTTTATTTTGTGTAATAGCATATTTTTCATTGTAGAGTAAAACTTCTTCAACTTTTAGTCAATCAGTCAAGTGATGTTTCCACAGTGAAGATTGACTGCAATGGATTTCCAGAACTTTCTATCATTTGCATTGGTCATACAGACTGCTGTTCCTTCATTTCATGATATTGTCTTCCCACTTGTTTCGCTGCTAATCTCTTGCATGACTGTCTTTAGCTTTTCCCTGCAGTAAAATTGTTATAAATGGTGGCAGGTCTTTTAATACGGCCAAAGTATTCTATTTCTCTCCTTTTGTTTCTTTCATCAGCTCTTTTACATTCCTAGTTTTTTTTACATTCTTTCTATCTATCAATCAATTAGTCAAGTGCCATCTCCGCAGTGAAGGTTGGCTTCTATCTATCTCAAATGCTCGAGGTCTCTCACGCTTGTTGTACAGTTTGACAAACTGCTGTTAATCCATCCCTTGGTGTTATCTTCCCACTTTTATCAAAATCTATCTTTTGTTGCCTTCAACTCTTCCCATTTACAAGAGTGCTGTCTTTCAATATGGCTAGAATATTTACTTGTCTCTTTTTTTAAAACCTACACACAGGCAGACGAAGGGGTTACAAATGCAATTCGTAATCCTGCATACCGTAGTCGAAACACAGCTGCGGGCAATTTGGAAACAGACAGCCTTGCATTGGTTTGCATACAATGGTATGTTTGCTGATCATTCAGAAAGCAATGGCCAACTATGAACGTAAACTTGCCCAGTAATCACAAGCAGTCAAAAAATGTTAGGGTTGACAGCTACGTTCTTAAAAGATGCACAACTAACTTTAAACCCCCCATATAGAGCTCATTACCCTGAATGGAATCTGTCTAGAGCAGTGGTTCTCAACCAGCGGAGAATTACTCCCTTGGGGGGAATTTGGGGGTTTCCAAGGGGGGGATTAATATTATTTCAAGATCGCGTGAATACAAGAACCGATTACTTGATATTGTTTTTCCCTCCATACTTTACAGTTCTGTACTTCTTGATCTTCTGAAATTCACTTTATAATGTAAGTAGACACGCAAATCACGTTTTATGCAGATGTTTAAACATGTTCTAGTATGGGTTATTAAATTTAGCTTTAATTTGTATGTATGCTGTGTAAAAAATAGGGAGGAAATATGAAAGGGGGGGGGGGGGATGCCATTCTGAACATATGGTGAAGGGGTGCATGGACCAAAAAATGTTGAGAACCACTGCACTAGAGGAAGCAAACCTTATACAAATGCATGTGGAAGTCAGACACATGAACCTCTGAGGTGCTTAATGAGGTTTGACGCACTTCCTTGAAAGAGGAACGAACAAGAACTCTTTCTGTATGGGGCACTTTTCTCAACACAATGGGCATTGAAAATTGGAAGGAAAACTTTGCATAGTATGATCAGAATAATTCACATCCTACATGAACTAACTGAGCAAATGCTTCGTGAAACAAACATCTGGATGGCTTGGTCATGAGATCTAATCAGGACAATAACATAGACCTGATCTAAGACTGGTGGCTGCATGTGATGGTGAGACATAACTGCTGATGCCTATTGACATGACACGTGATGATGATCATCATTTTGTACATCAGATTGTAGGAAATTGGACGTAGATGAGAAATGGGACCCCATGGGGTGTATTAGGGATATGGTGCTAAACTCATATTTGTAGAAAGTCTAAACTCAGTGGCTGTTGTAGTCAATACCATGCTGGTTGCCTTAAAAAAAATAAATGTCCCAGAGCAGGAGAATGCTATGGGTCAGTGATGGGTTAGGGCCATCCCATTGTTGTAGGCCTTAATGCACAGGGGAATAGTCAACACTGGGACAAACCTGGTCTACTTGAGCTACTAGCAGACGCTGTAAACTCTGATCTACTGGCCCCCTTTGAGAGTAGTCAATCTGTGAAATGTGAACTATTCTTTTTTTTTCTTTGTCCACCAGGAGGTAGTAGTTCCACTGATGTGCTCATATAAAGTTGTCAAAGTGAAATTTGAAGTTCTTGGACTTCAAGGCAGGGTGGAGTCCTTTGCTCATAGAGTAAGATTCATGACAGAAATTATTTTTTAAATATATATAATTATGTCTGTCTGTTTTTCTGTCTTTGTCACTCGTATCTGCCCTGACGTTTCCAGTAAGGACAAATTAGTTGGTTCATCCTCGATGCTTGTGGAACAAGTCCATAACTGCACAGATCTGACCCTCGCTATCTCCATGAGCATGTGGCAACTGACAGAAGATGAAGCTACTTCCATGACGGATACTTCCACAGGGATGTGAAGTGATAGGGCTTCTTCACATGTTCTAGGTTGTGGATTGTGAGGGGGGGTGGGGGTGCACAGCTTCAGTCTCTCCACCCTTCCTTCCACGGAAGTCTCTAGTCACAATTTTAGGAGGTTGGTTTATGAGGCTGGGTCAGCTCTGTAGGCTTACTGGTTGTTGCTGGACATTGAAAGTATGCTTGAAAGTTAGTCTAGTGGTGTGACATCGGGAGAAGATGACATGAAGTAAAAAAAAATTAAGCAAGACACAGAGGGAGAAGGCAAGCAGAAAAGAAACACAAGGAGAAGACGAGCAGACAAGAAACATTGCAAACAGACAAGAAACAAGGAGGGAGATGGACAGACAAGAAACACTGAGGAGGCAAACAGACAAGAAACACAAGAAGGAGGAAAATGGACCAGAAGACCCCCCCCCCCCCCCCCCCCAAAAAAAAAATGCGAATAGGGGCAAACAGACCAGAAACACAAGGAAGAGGTAAATGGACAGGAAATACAATGAAGAGGCCTGGCAGACGACAAACACAGTGAAGAAACGTGGCAGACAAGAAACACAATAAAGAGGCCTGATAGACAAGAAACATGAAGAGGAAGAAAACGGACAAGAAACACAAGGAGTAGACAACTAGACAAGAAACACAAGAAAAAGCATTTCCAAAGCAAGCTTTACGTGACAGATATTAAACATAGATAAGTTGTGTGGCACGATATAAGTTTATTAATTCATTGATTGAAGATAATGAGTTTGTAATGAAGGTGTTCAGATAAGTTGGAAAGAACACATATTGTTTCCTTTTCTTTACTGAGAGCTGCAGAAGTCGTGTTCTGAACTTTCCTAAAATCAAGAGAGGTGGTACATCCTAGGGGGAAAAAACTGCACTTTACTTAAGTTAAGTCAGTCACATCACTTCCATACTGCAGCACTCTAGTCTCAGTATCATGCACATTAAGTCTCAAGTGCCCAATTTTTGCAGGCTCTTTTACTGGTCTCCTTCTGACACTAAATGCAAGTGACTTCTTACATAAGGTACTTTTAACCGCCCGAATATGTCTTTTGCTTTATATTTTCATCTCTGACACAATGAATGAATGGATAAGAGCACTAGTTCATAAATTTCCGGTGTGCTGATGCTGAGGTAGCTGGTTCAACCCCTACACCAGTCTGTTTGACTAAAATGTTGACTTCTCGTCTTTGACTTGGGGATGTAATTACAAGTACCTCTGAAGTTGGAGTGGGTTTGCCTGGTGACGAGGGACACTGGTAATAGGGAAAGCTATTCCCCCAAAAAATCAGTCCAGTGCACTAGAAGTGGCATGTGATGGACTACACTTGAGTCCAAAGCTAGCAAACAGTAGTCTGGGTTCACTTGCTTACCAACACAGTATTCTAGGTTCACTTGCTTACCATGACAGTAATTTTGGGTTCACTTGCTTACCAAGACAGTAGCCTGGGTTCACTTGCTTACAATGACAGTAATGTGGATTCATTTGCTTACCATAACAATAATTTGAGCTCATTTGCTTACCATGACAGTAATTTTGGGTTCACTTACTTACCAAGACAGTAGTCTGGGTTCATTTTCTTACCAAGACAATAATCTGGGTTCATTTGCTTACCAAGACAGTAATTTGGGTTCACTTGCTTACCAAGACAGTAATTTGGGTTCACTTGCTTACCAAGACAATAATCTGGGTTCTCGTGCTTACCAAGGCAATAATCTGGGTTCATTTGCTTACCAAGACAGTAATTTGGGTTCACTTGCTTACCAAGACAATAATCTGGGTTTATTTGCTTACCAAGACAGTAATTTGGGTTCACTTGCTTACCAAGACAGTAGTCCAGGTTCACTTGCATACCAAGACAGTAGTCAGGGTTCACTTGCTTACCAAGACAGTAGTCTAGGTTCACTTGCTTACCAAGACAGTATCAGGGTTCAATCCCCAGCAGTGGCAAGACTCTTGTTGTCTAACCAGCACAGCCATGGGGTTAACCCAGAGCCATAACATGGGTACCAGACAATTATCTGGTTAGGAAGCAGACTGGCCACCCCATCTCCTTATGCTGTGACCTATATGTGAAGGGCTAACATTTCACAACCCCAATGACAGTAACTGCTGCAGGACTGCCTTTGTTAACATTATCATTTGTTGAAGTATGTAATACACCATGTGAAGAAAGATGGTGGGGAACATTTGAGTATGTTAACATAAGAATAAACAAAGGTAGGAGTTTTCATAGTACTAGGAGATTTGTGGAGGTTAACAGAAATGAAAAGTTGTATCAAACTTAGAATCTTTCACTCTTATGTGAAATCAGTACTGCTTTGTGGATAAGAAACGTGGAGAATGACTAAAACAATGACAAATAAACTACAAACGTTTATCTACTGGTGCCTAAGCAGCGCAGCATAAGACTAAAATAGGACACAATCATTGATTGTTTGTTTGAAGTGTATTTTTGTCTTATTCTCCTCTAGTCTGTTCGAGATATTTTGCTGCTTGGTCACAGACAAGCGTTTGCGTGGATTGATGAGTGGATTGGTAAGAAATATGTTGGAATTTGGATAAACACTTTTTTCTCTTTATTTATTTGTTTGTATCCTTTTCTGTATGAGAATAAAACCTCATTGTTTTGTTTATTTAATGTAGATTTACACACTGTTTTGATCTGGATAGTTTCTTATTTCCTCGTCATACCAAGCTGAGAATTCAAAATCAGCTGTTGGCTATTTGAAAGCAGGCCACTTTGCATTTATGATTTGTCGCATTAGCCTTTCAGAAAGCAACGGCAAACTAACATTGCCTAGGAAATAAAAAAAAAACAGCTAATAAATGCTGAGGTTTGCATTCTCCTGAAAAGGACATGCAATTTACCTTAACTCCTGAATCAAAGACAGTGGTGTTTAGTGGGGCGATAGGTGTGCTACTGGCTTATCACAGAATTTCTTTTTGTATGTTGTTTTTTCTACTTATTTCTTGTCTAATATCGGCAGTAGAGAAAATAAATTGTAAAACCTGACTGAAGAAACATTACAAAATAACCAAAGAATTTAAGAAAGAACATTGTTTTGAAAACCGAAAAATAAAGTGATAGGAAATGTAACAGTAAAGTATTACAGAAATGTGACACTCAGTCTCATCACATGGGAAAACAAAGGTTGCCAATGTAACACAGACCACTTGACCCCACATGTATGACGCAGGAGTGCTAATGCCCCAAGGTCAAGATTCATAGTGATCAAGAGCTCTCTTTGCCTACACTTTTGTCAGCCTAGGCAGATGACAGCAGGATTGACCAGCGTGATACAACTTTGCAGAGGACTACAAATTGTGCATGCTATGATGCTGCAAAAGATTCACACTTTCCTTTGATGATGGTCGACAGTCAGCACCCAAGCCTTGCACTCACCTTTGGAGAGCTCATGAATATGCTAGGAACGAATGTGTTGGTTGCCTATAAAGAAAGAACAAAATCATCACCAGTCCCCAAACAAGCCATATAAGAGCACACATCTCAAACTAGTGTATTTCTACAACACCATGTGAGCTGTCATATCACTGAACAGATGATTGTAATACCATGTCCCCTAATAAGACTTAATGGCATGCAAATGGGGGGTTACTTGATTTGTTCTGTTTTGTTATATAACAGCATTACCCAGTGGCCTTTTCTTTATTCCCATATCAGCCTTTCACAATTTCTCTGTCATAAACCAGATGTCCTGCCTCTGTTGTTGTCTTATGTAAATTATCTGTCACATCTTCAATCCATGTTGTGATCTTCCACTCCTCCTTATCCGATACATTTCCCTTTACAATGATCTTTTTTGGACTTTTGTGTTTTTTACATGTCTAAAATATTTAATTTATCTCATTTTTGTTTGTCTTAATATCTAATCTTCTTCAATATTGAGTTCTTGTGGCATCATATTTAATATATGGACACATTTTTAAAAAAGCAAAGCGTACAGTATAGACCTGTACTCTTTATAGACTACTCAAAGGCATTTGATTGCCTTTGCAATATATATGTCAAAAAGCTAATGCACTTACGTATCAACTATCACCCTTACTGAAACATCCAAATATATTCGTCAGCAAAACAACAGATAATAAACAGCATATTCACACCAACCCTATGCTACCAATCTCAAACTTGGACTTTATCAAAATCACACTTTTGCAAATCAACACCTGCGAGATGAGATACCTGAGGAGAGCTGCCAACTTAACAATCCAAGACTGAGTAAGAAATGCTGTTATCGGACAGACAGTGGGATTGTACCCCAATTATTGAAAGACAGAAGATCAAGTGGTTTGGCCATGTCGTTAAAATGCAAGACCATCAACTACCATCACAGGCCTTACATCAAAGATCATCTGCGACGAGACCAAGAGGACGTCCAAGAAGAAAATGGATTGATGACATCAAAGATATTGTACAACAGCATGGAATGACACTGTCCAGTGCTGCCCATCGGGCGCTGGAGCACAAATTATTCCTCCCCAGGACACTTGACGACAGAAGTGGAAGAAGATGATGATGATGATGATGTAATATAAAAATTTGGGGAATAGTAAAGGACTATAACTGAACTCATCCTTCAGGCACCTTGATGAGCCATGGCGGGGTTATGGGATGGTAGCAAAAGAAGATCCTGTTATTACCCACTGTTCCCTGTTTGCATTGTGTTGGAGTCGGCTAACAATAAAGTACCTCACACCCATGGGGGAAACATGACCAACCATGGCTTATGCCAACCAGTCTTTATCCTGTACTGAATCATGACCTGGGTACACCCTGAGGTACCTCTCTGGAGATATGAAATTCCAGCAGCAGTTTTGCAAACACTGCTGGTTTCTGAGCTTGGAGAGGGAAAGGAGAGTTCCACAACACAGTCCCTATAGGAGATATTACTTTAGTACTGGGTCGGGAAGAACGTCTCTACTCTCACTTCAATTCTCTCAGAACTTCACTCCGATGGATACAGGCCCATTTTAGGACTAAAACGACCTGAACGTCAATGCAACAAACTTAAGAGTTACAACTTAATCTTTTTTGAGGATTCACAACCAACTTACTTATCTTACCTACAATCCTCTATTCTGTTTTATGAGCTTTATGTAATACATATTTGTTTGTTTTTCTCAGATATGACCATGGATGACCTTCGAGAATATGAAACATTAACAAATGAAGCGACAAATAAGAAAGTTTTACAGTCATAACAAGCAAAAATTGTCATCGAATTGTTATTCCAGCATAGTTTTATGTATATTTTTTCAGATCTGCACTGTGTTACATTGTGATTTTTATCACTTGTTCTTCACAACCTGATCACTGTTATAATGTTGTGAAAGCAGCTTTTTCACACCCTTTCCTATTTTTTAAAATGATTTTGAATTTTGCTGTTTCAGTCATCCTTACTATTATTTGGATTTCTCAGTATTTAAATTCCATGGACTTGAGTTTTCTCAATTTTTTTCTATTCCAGACCATGTTTCATGGAATGAAAACTGATTTTTACTCATCACATGTACATAGACATTAGCAACATAATATTTGAATACTTAACTCATTATGTAGGTTGTTTAAAAAGTTGAGGGTAATTATATTTGCACCATGTGTTTTGTTTTGTCATTTACAGTATGTGCTCTATGCATCAACCACAGTTTCTTCTTCTTCTTCATTGTCTCCTCTTATTCTTCTAATTCTTTTCCTTTGTATTCTTAATCTTTATCTTCACCCTTTCATGCCTGCTATTTATATTCTTCATTTCCCCTTCTTTTTCTTCTCATTCTCCTCTCCGCAATTCTTAATCTTTCTCTTCTGTTCATGTTTCCTGTATTTCACAATGCATACTTTATGCATCACCATAGTTTCTTATTCTTCATTTTCTACTTTTTTGTTCTCTCCTCCATTTTCTATTTCTTTCTTCTTTGTGTTGCTATTCTTCTCCTTCTCTTGTTGTTTGTTCTTCATTTTCTTGTCCTCTTCCTTTTTTTTAAATTGTTTTCTTCCCTTTCTTATTCTTTTCTTTCTTTTCCTTTCACCTCCTTTTCTTCTTCTTCTTCCTCATCTAATCCATCACCTTCCAAGACCAAGAGCACCTGTTTAACATACAAAGACACGGGAACTGACATGATTGCCAGGCTATTGTGATTTTAAGCTATATATTTTAAATGACAGTCAGTAAACATGTGCAGAATAAACTCTCTTGATTCCAGATTAATTTGTTCATCCTTTTCCACTCATATCATACAAATATCATTCACAATAAATATAGTATATTTATTCTTCTCTGGCAGTATATTTTACCTTTCAGTATTTAGATGGACGTATATATGTTTAAATGTACTTGATTAACTATGAAGTAGGAAAGCTGATGTCAATGCTAGAGGTTTGTTTCATTTTCTATAAGATGCAATAGATCTAGCAGACCAAAATCTTAAATTTGTATAACACCCAACATACAAAGTAAAAGCCAGACTTATTTCCCTCATGACTTATCTGTGGAAATGGCAAGAATGAGATCATTGCCATGAATGTTTGGGCCTCACAAAAGAAGCCACATTGACAGTCAATTGGCAGATTTGCTAACTCATTCTGTACCTAGCAGCTCACCATGTGTTGATTGGCACCTGCATGCATCACTTATTTGTAATCACAATTTTGCCTCATGAAGTTGTTGCTGTATAGTGTAGGCCTTTTGGCTAAGACGTGTAGTTATCTACACGTGATCTTGCCAGGGCCAGCAGCAGAGGCAGTCATCACAGGGACATGGAACCACATGAGGTGGCTCTCGCACCTGGGGAGCCGCGAGACCTTTATTTTTTAAACCAAAATAGAAATATCTGAATTAGAAAGTATTACAATAACTGTCTGGGGCATGTTGGGATTTATTAACAACCTTTGTGACATTTGAAGTTACTTATTAACTATCATAAAGTTAGTTGCATGTTCAGTACAGGATATTGCAATCAACCCCAGCATTTTTTGGCTGTTTGTGATTTTAGGGGAAATTGTACGTTCATTAGTTGGCTCTTGCTTCTTGAACAGCCACTACCATATCAGCTTAATGTCAAAATCAGTGCAGAGCAATCTGCCGTCAGACTGCCTGCAGTTGACTTGCGAACCCGGTGTGTCAGGACTGTGAAACTGCATTCATTACCCCTCCTAATCCATAGACACTGACAATAACCGTGCTGGAGGGAGTTAACATGACAGTCTCCGGGACAGAAAGGGTTAACCCGGTCAACAAATGCCTGAAGAAGTTGGATATATCAGCTGAAAGGAGCAAATACTGCAGCTCTGCTGTAAACAGGCACAGCACAGTTATGCCAAAAAGAAACATTTCGGGCGAACAAATAAGAATGAGTTCAAGGAATGATTCCAGTATCTGAAGCCAATGTTTCTAAGTGTTATGGCGCGGAGATCAGTATATGTGGTCAATAATTTCTCAGAACTTATAGTTGTATATATTGGTAAAAAGAAGAGAACTTGGATATAAAAAACCCATAAACTTTAACTACATGTTAACACTACAGAGTGAGAAAATACAGGCCAAGCCTCAAGTCTTGTGAAGAGTGAAGACATTGTGTGTATAGATACAAATATACAGTACTGCAGGTGTTATTGTCCTCTATACTCTAGCGTGGTAATCTCATGAGCACAGTCAGATGTGGATTTGACACCTGGGCTCATCACTTGCTAGAGTGAAGGAAAGATTGGCTACCCATTCCTCCCTAGCTCTCAGGTCTACAAAATATGATGACCTTATCATATCACAGACCCAAAGCAGGAAACTGCTATTGGACAGCTGGGTTTTTGTTTTTTTATAATCTAGCGTAGAGGTTAGCGTGTCTGAAAGGTTAGATTGCTGGCTCTGAAATCTCCTGTCAGCTGATGGCCAAGTAGTTGATGATTCCCAACTCCAGCCTGTTGGACTTAACATTGACTTCTCATTCAGAAAGCAATAGCAAACCACTGAACGTAACATTGCCTATAAAATCAACCCACGGTTGATTACAACACCCTGCGAAGGACATGCAACATTAAAAAAAAATACTCTAGTGTAGATGAGAATAGAGCAAAGAAACAAGTGTATTGAACTAATCAAATTGATGCAGTATTTGACAGAACATCCTGATGTTCTTAGACAACTGTTACTTTGTGGTCACCATGAGACTGACTCATGTAATTGGCATGGTTAAGAAAAACAAAACAAAGTTGACCATCATTTAAAGCTCTCTGGCCTTTGTTGAATCACGGTGGTGTGCGTTTAATGATGCTAAAATGAAAAAGGAAACAAACATAAAACAAGGCTGTCAGGTTCTGCAGTAAGTGCTATTATATCCTACATTTCCTGGTGCTCATGTTCAGCAGGGTTAACCTGGGGCTCCGGGTCATTTGTTAAAATCTGCCTTGATGCGGATGTAAACCCATGACCACTGAGCAGGGAGAAAATTGGAAAAAATAAACATAGATGATAGCAATTTCTACAGTTAGACAAAGTGCAGTAATTATGTGGTTGTTAACCTGCAGATTTCTGTACGAGAAAATATTTGATATTATTTGCAACATTTAATTGAATATATGTTGATATATAACACTTCCTCATTGTTCACAATGTATATGTTCATTGTGACATAATAAGGACACAGAACTGTATTTATATACCTGCATGTGGTTGGGGCTGAATGAGTTGTAAATTAACAGTTGTATCTAAAACAACTAATTCAAAAACTGTCTATATTGAAGTATTATTGTCACATTTTGAGAATATATTTCAGTTGTTAATAAAATGTTAATATCTGTCAGTTGTAAGAAGTTTTGAAATTTGTATAAAACAGTTCAGTTATTTTTTTTTTTAAAAGAATAACTGCCACATTTTACGAATAACTTAAAATTTTTAAGAATATTTGAGTACTTTTCAATGTTTAAACATATCTTTCCAGTTTTAAGAGAATATTGTTTACTTACTTTTAATATTTCTTTATATTGTATTGTCCCCGGTAAATGGCACTTGTAGCATCCTTCATGAAGCATCATAAAGAGAATAGGACTTTTTCTTGTAGTGTAGTAGTTATTAAGTGTGCTCGTTTCTTATTGTATTCTACGCATTTCACAGTTCTCAAACCATTCAGTTTCCTATGAAACTGTAAAACAACTTAATGCTTAGTCTGCCTGCTGACAAATACAGTCGACCAGTTTTCAGTTCCACGTAGTGAACTACATTTGACTCTGGGGTAAAATGATGTAGAATAAAGGACCCTTTTACACGTCTTGAGGGGAATTGGACATATGGTCCTAGACCCGTGTTTTTAATAGATCAGTTGGCACCCGGTGCTGATGTGGTCAATAACATGCTAGCTGTATCAAGTGAACAAGTTTTTACAAGAGTATGGGGTAAACAGACAGCTATTGGCAAGTATACAGAGATATAAGTTATCTTGGCCTGGTCAGAAGATGAGATGTGGATGTCTACTATTGAGTAGATTTCAGGGTAACATTCGGGGGTAAAGAAGAGCATGTTTAAGAAACAGCTACATCACACGAGCAATCATGTGCATCAGAGTTCATATGTAGGTATTATATGTGATGCCAGCCCCATGTTTGTGTAGAATATCTGGCATGCAATGGATGATGTGGCCAGTTTATCATAAACCGCTTTGACCCAACTGACATTTCTTGCTAACCCATTTCAGGCTGGTAAATTAAAATAAAATCTGTATTGATAGCAATTTGAATGCATGACCACCAGGCTGGTGTGTAAGTGTGCTAGCTATTACAGCTCCCCATATGTGTGTGCGTCTGCATGTAAGCAGGCACATGTGCAAATGTATATGTTCATTCCAAACAGCTGTCTAAGTGCAGGGTTGAGAGTAATTGAGTTATTGATTTCTAATGATTATTTTAGCCCAAAAATGAACCGCCATTAAAAAAAAAATCTTAATTCATTGATGCCACGCAAGTTTTGGACCTAACTTCAACTAAATATGAATGTCTTTATGATGCCTCGTGAAATGTTAACATGTATTTTTAGAATTTGCTGGTTGTGAGTTGTTAAACTCCAAGACATTTTTTAAAATGACCTCTTATATATTTCACATAGTAAATATTCAGTACACTTTTGTACCGAACCATTTATTATATTTCAGAGTTCTTCTTTCCTTTGATCATTCACTTCTTAGTTATATGTAAACCTGGTGGTAATTTTCTGTCCCATTAATTGTGCATTAATATGATTCCAGTGTACTTTATTTCTTTGTCTACATTTTACAACAGCTGAACTTAAAAGAAAACAGGCTCATAAAAAGTATCATATCTCAGAAACTAAAATCCTTTGGACATCCAGGGTTCGACCAGCAGGAAGGTAGAGATAGGACATTGCAGACACCATGGGCAGGAGAACTAGCAAGGAATGGAGAGTCTTTTCTGTGAGCTGTGGGGAGAAGCAATGTTCTTCAAAGGACTTGCTGCATGATGATGACCTGATTCACACATTGAATGTGTCTTAGAAAGAGAAACACTTGTGTCACAGTTAGTTACATGTCCTTTACAGCACGTTACAATCAACCCCAAATGTAGCTTAGATGTTTATTTATATAGCTTAGGTGTTCATTCATTCATTCAGTAGCATGTCTCTTGCAGAACCTCGCTCCTGTAATAGCTGTCCGGAAATCTTCTCGGTTATAAGCAAGGCATCCCACGTGCGATACACTCATCTGGAGAACTTCTGCCACATCTTGCACCCATCTTTTTGGCCTTCCTCTTTCTCTCTTCCCGGGCATATACCCCTCCATTATTGTTTTCTCCAAACTTTCATGATGTTTCACGTGACCAAAATATTTCAATTTTCTTTGTTTTATCATCTTTAGTAGCCAACCTTCTTCAACATTCAGATCTTGTCAAATAAATGCATTTGTTCTTTTCTGTTTCCAAGATATTCCGTCCACAACACTTATATTCAAAGGCATTTATGCGCTGTTCAGCTTGTTTAGTAATGCCCAGGTCTCACAGTTGTATGTTGACATGGGAAAGATGCATGCTCTTAGAAATATAATTTTTGTAGGTCTATCTGTCCCAAGTCACAAATTATTCAGTTGTTTTAGTTTTTGAAGAGCTATAGCTATTCGTCTTTTAACTTCCTTCATTGTGTCACCATTGTTGGTAATGAATGACCCAAGATATTCAAAATATTTTCCACCACCTCCAATCTTTCCCCATTAACATGTATTTCTTTCTCTATATTAGTTTTATCTGTATGCATTATCATTGTTTTTGCTATGTTAAGATATAAGTTGTGATTTTCACTTTTCTTTGGGGTTGAGGTTATTAGTTTTTCTTTACCATTCTGTGGATACTGTACCATCAGCATATCGTATCTCTGGTATGTCATGACCAACATTATTTAGGGCATCATATTGCTCCTTGGTTATATCATCTCTGACATTTCCCATATTTTTGGAGCACAGCTTAGGTGTTCACAATACCCCGACATACCAGGTTTAGGTTTGAAATCAGCCTCAGGCTTTGCGTTGATTTTGATAGTATGAGCGCCAGATATTCAGAAAGCAATGGTAAACCACTGAACATAAAATTGCATAGTGAATCACAAATAGCCAGTAAATGCTGGGGTTGACTGCAAAGACCTGTAAGGACATGCAGCTAACTTGTTGTGTCACAGATTGTAAATATTTTACTCTGTCTGATTCACACAGAAAATAAGAGTATTTGCGTTTTAAAAAAATAGAGCTTTTGAGGACATTATTCCACTTGATACAAAAGCACATCTTTACTTTAACTTAACTTCCCTTTGGTAACAGTTTAGCATGATAATTATGACATTAATATGGTCACATTGTTAAATATTTTAATTAACTATGGTTGCTTAAATTAAAGAAATTTACTCTTGCCATTCTTATTTGTCTTAAATCTGTAAACAAAAATAAAACATGTAAAAGATTTACATGTGGTATCCTTTGAAAATATTGTCATTTTTCTTGGTGTTCTATATTTGCATTTGTCTGCATTTGTTTATATTTTTCCACTGTTGCAATTTTTCTCAGTAAATCTGGATTTGTGGGTATGCATGAATGGAAATCTTTACATAGCACGTAACACTGAAGTGGCATTTTTGTGAGTATTAGCCCTTTAATTGAAATGATAATCAGAGAATTACCATCCTTAGATCCATGCATATCCATCACTGAAAAATGTCTTACAGCAAGTGCCATTTGTGGTGGTAAGGAGAATAGAAATAGAGCAGTTACTAACAGCTCGGTGAACAGGTCTTCCATCTTTCACTGGCTAAAATAATTAACCCATGTTACATTATGTGGAGTGGAAACATCAGTTTCCTTCATTTGAAATTTCGAGACAAAGCTTTGTAAGTTCCTGCCGGACAGTCCATGCCATGTAAACAATGAGGACTGTTGGCAGCCCAAAACAAGGGGGACAAATACAGTATCAGTGTGCACATTATCTTCACTGATATAGGAACTGTGTTCAAGTACAAATACACTTTACTAAATTGTTCAACTCTTCAACAATGAGGAGATAGGCTGTATTTGGGATCTGATATTTCCAAAAAATGTGTGATTGAAGGGCAACATGCATGACCTGTAATTTCCCTCGCGCTTCTTTCAGTTTGTTCTTAATATAATTGTTTTGTATTTCTTTTATATCTATGTATAACATCAAAATAGATTAGAGAAAGAAAACTCGACAGTATCCATAATCTCTAACACATAGAGGCAGACCTAAAACACACTCAAAGAAGAGAATTAGAGACAGATTAGCAATATTGGGAGGACGAGGGGGGAGGTGCAGGAGATAGTTGGTTGAGGGTCTATATTCCATTGGGCGATAAAAGGTAGATGACGAAGAATAATCTCTAAGAATTTATGAAAACTCAGGGACAAAGTCAAATGGAATCCTTCACCAATCATTAGATCAACGTCATGCTATTTCAGAGTTAGTTACTTCGTATACAACTTGCACATGCTAATAGGGATCCGGATTCAATCCCCAGAATTTGTTCTGAGACTGTCTCATAAAAATGTCTCATAATTGTCTGAGTTGTCTGATATCGAAAGGTGATGAGAAAGGGAACTGGCCACTCTACCTCATATGCCATGGCCTAGAATATGTGAAGGACTAACACTTCAACCCCAAGAGCAGTATCTGCTATGGGACTTACAGAGGAGCAGCTGGCCGAGTAGCTAGAATGCTGGATTCTCCTTTGGGAGATCCGGGTTCAAATCCTCGGTAAGATGTGGAGTTTATTCTGTCAGGGGCAAAAAGAAAGCTCTAATCTGCACAGTTTGTGGCGACTGCATTAGCCAGGCGGCCTTAATTCCTCAGGCTCAAAGACCCCCCCCCCCCCCCCCCCCCCCCCCCCCCATACACTGCAAGGTACTATAGTGGCAGTATGTGACAGTGACAGTGACAGGTGCAGTTTATGACATTCAATATGTCCAAGGTATTTAAGTTTCGAAGACATGATGCTGTTTACGAACCAGTTTTCTTCAATGTTCTAGAATGTCAGTATTTCTCTTCTTCTCGGTCTGCAATAATCCAAGTTTGTTTTGGTAACATTTACATTCAAAAGTCCTGATTTTCTTCTTTAGTGATTTTGAAATTGTCTATGATTTACACTCATATGATGCCAGAGGAAAGATGCATGTTCTCAAAAATATTACTTTTTTGATGTTGGATGTTGTGTACTGCAGGTTCTTAATACTGTTTAATCTCAGCATTGCCATGGCCAATCTACATTTGATGTCTATTGAACACTCCTCATTGTATATGTTATATAATGTATTAACATAAATAAGTTAACATTTGTTAACTAGATCCCACCAAGTTTGTTGTAGCTAAAGAACTTTACGTTCATCCAAGACTAAGCTGTATATTTCTACAGTTCCTCTTTTATGTGTTGTTTTACTCTTTCTAGAGTTCTTTTCTATATTGGGTTACTCTTTCTAGAGAGTTCTTTTTTTCTGTGTTCCTCTTATCTGTTTTGTGTTACGCTTTCTAGATTTCTTTTCTGTATTGAGCTACTCTTTCCTGTTTTTCCTTTGTCTAAGTACTGTTTCTGTTTCCAAATAACCTATGTTTCTTCTGTGCAGTAGCCCTTTCCTTATAATTTTTCTCATTCCATCTCTTGTTTATTCTAAACAGTTTCTTTTTTCCACTGCTTTCAAATGGTTCCCTCTAATTTCAGAAATTTTCCTTTTTTTCTTTGCTGTACTTTTGTGATAATTCCTAGTAAAAAAAAAAATTTTCCCATGATACATTGCTGTTTTTTACAATTCCTTTTTTCTCTGCTTTTTTTTTTATTACAAGATAATTTTCCTCATGTTGCTGTTTCATAGATAGTTTTATTTCCCCTTCCCACTTACCTTATTAATTTCTCTCACTGACAGTTATCCAGGAGCTTGTAATATGAAACCAATGCATCAGATCAACATTATGTTTTATTTTTGGGTGTTGATATGTGTCTGTATGAATGTCAGAAAAGTTTACACATTGCTTGAATGATAAACGCTTTTTAAATTTGTACATTTACATTCATATGACAATAACCTTGTCCCCCAAAGCATGGTAACCACTTGAAAACCAGAAAATGAGGACTAAGAGTATATTTTCCTTTATCATACATATCTTTTGAGTTTGTTTACTGTCCAAAGATGAGGAAGATAAAGGCATTTCAGAAAGGAATTGAATATCTCACCCCATAAAACAGTGACTCAGTACATGTGGTATTTCTAAAACTGAATTCAGAGTGACTTTAAGGTATGGTATGACTTTTAAATTGTCAGGTTTGAAACATTTGAACACAGTATTCTATGTCCAGGGCCATTGTTTCAGAGGAACCCCCCAATGCCATAGTCCCCACTCATCTGTGGGTAGTGGATTCAGATACCAAACCTTATGAGGCGAGAGTGAAAAATAGGATGTCTCGTATGTATTTGCAATTATGTGGCAGGTTGAAAACATAAAGAGGTGGGTATTTAGACAAAATATTTAAGAAAACCTACCTAACGCAGAATGTTCATGGTACGAGTTGAAGAAGAAGGGGGAAAACCTGGTCCTAAAGAATGCCCTAATGAAGTAGGAGATGTTGCCCAATAGGTACAAATATCTCACCTTCTCTGTATACAGACAGAACACAGCCAACCAAGTCCTTTTCAGGGTGAAGGAAAAAGTATTCTCTAATAAATGGCGCCTTGTGAGTTAGTAGTTAAGTTAGTTGCATATCCTTTACAGGATGTCACAGTCAAGCCCAGCTGTTAGGGATCTCTTGACAAGTTTACGTTCAGTAGTTTGCCATTGCTTTCTGAACGTAGTACAGTTAAGTAAAAAACCATTTTATGTGCCTGGAGGCACATTGGGTATATAGCCCTGGCCTATTTTTATAGACCGTGGATTGTGAGTAGTGTCTGATCTATAACTGCCACTTTAGCATTGTTCAGATTGTCCATGTGTATTATGAAGAAAAACATCACTTAACTTCAAAAAGGCCGCACTAACAAGAGAAGTGTCAACTGCATGCCTGAGGCAATGAAGGCCTCTATGTGTGAGGCACACATAGTGCCTCCCGTGACTCACTTTATAGCCAGATGTGGAGCGGCAAAATGAGAAAGGGAAGCAACACTTCACTTGTAACTATTGTTGAAACTTGTCCAGCATTCCAGCACTGTTTACATATCTTTTTGTTCAGTGTGTTCTTATTTACCTATTTACCATATCGTTAAGTCCAACGTATATATTACTTTGTGTGAATCTGTCATTACCTGCATACTGTATGTTTTTGTGGAATTTTCTGTGTATCGGTTTTTACTTTTGTTTTACTTTGGTTTGACAATGAAAATTCTCCAGAAATGAACTAAAGAATTTAAAAGTATCAACTTTGAATCATGTTTATTGTCTTTTAAAAAAAATTTTAAGTGTATCAAAATTGTTTTCTCTTTAACACAAACACAACATGGAACAATCTGAGGAGATTACATATTTTTAGATTGTGTTAGCATTCCAGTATGGGATAATCTGAAGTGGTTGAATTAATTCATCATAATTGTATGCCATGTAGATAAGCATGGGCAGTCATGGTTCGCCATATCACACACGCGCCAGTCTTGGGTGAGGTCTGTGTCTTTGTCCTGATTATACCATGTGGCTAAGCTATTCAGGTGTTTATCTGCCTTCCTTTTGCTCTTTTCCCAACAATTTTGCCAGTTATCACTAAGTTTTCTAGTTGATTCCTCCTCATAACATGACCAAAGTCCAGCATCTGTAGCAAAGGGATAACTAACACAATTCACAATCCTGCACACCTGGTTCAAAATCAGCTGCAGGCAATTTGGAAGCAGACCGTCTTGTGTTGATTTTGAACACTGAACTTGTGCTCAATGATTGAAATGATGATGAATCAGATTGGAGCAAGCTGTTGAACTTGTGCTCAGTGATTGAAATGATGATGAATCAGATTGGAGCAAGTTGTTGAACTTGTGCTCAATGATTGAAATGATGATGAATCAGATTGTAGCAAGTTGTTGAACTTGTGCTCAATGACTGAAATGATGATGAATCAGATTGGAGCAAGTTGTTGAACTTGTGCTCAATGATTGAAATTATGATGAATCAGATTGGAGCAAGTTGTTGAACTTGTGTTCAATGATTGAAATGATGATGAATCAGATGTATTTATCCTGAATGAGATTAATCTTTTCTGATGATATTAAGATTGAATCTTATCATTTGAATAGTGACATGTCTGGTTTGGATTAAAATCATGCTTGTTGTAGTGTTTCAGCCTACAGAGCAGGGGTATTGAAGGGGTTGTATCTCAGGTAATGCAGAGTAAAGGATTCTAGGGCTTAGAGTGAATTGGCCTAAGCTCTGACAGAGGAAAATACGAAGGCAGCATCATAAAATAACAGAATGAAACATTGGGTAGGTTTGATAATTTTAAGTTTTTACGAGTCCCAATGTAGAGGTTTTCTTAAACAGCTCTTAAAAGTTGGGAGGACCAACTTTATTGCCCTGGGTTTAATCCCATTTGGCTCGGTCTCTTTCCACTGGGCGACCTGTAGAAAGCATCACACAAAGCACAAACTCCATAGCTCCAGCGATGACCCCCCAGGAGTCTCTGAGAAAAATGCACCCGTGAACCGAAAGATGTGACCCAGTATTGAACCCACAACCTTCGGAGCGAGAGGCAGATGGCTTAACCACTTCTCCACGGACACTCCCTCTTAAACAGGTGAATCGGTATAGTACCATTTCTTGGAACAGTCATAACATCTGATGGAAAGTACCTTGTTGAGATTAGAACAATAATTGTCATGGCAAAGGTAGCCATTTTCAAGATGCAAAACATTCTCACCAATAAAATGCTGTCAACAGCGGTGAGAAAAAGCATGTGGAAGTAATATATAGATCCTATACTTTTGCATGCACGTGAAACGTGGACAATACCCAAACAAGCTAAGAAACATCTCGTGTCAGTGGATATGTGGTTTCTGGGGAACATGCAAAGAATATCATGGACAAACAGAAAAAGGAGGAGCAGCTGGCCGAATGGCTAGAATGCAGGTCTTCACTTCAGGAGACCTGAGTTTGAATCCCCCGGTAAGGTGTGGGGGGTTTTTTCAGTCAGGATGAAAAAGAAAACCCTAACCTGCACAGTTCGCGGCAACTGCACTAGCCAGGCGGGCTTAATTCCTCAGGCTGAAGATCATTGTGTCCTACACCACAAGGTATTATAAGCAGTAGATGACATGATGCCATCAACAGAAAAAGATATGAGAAAGTCCTAAAAGAAAAACATAAATTGACAAGAGAAATTAGATACAGACAGCCAGGATGTTTGTGGGCCTGTTATGAGGAGAAATCAACTTGATACTTAAACAACTGGAAAACATGATGAGAAAAGAGCAAGGGGAAGACAAAGTGATAAATACCTGGATAGTTGGGCTGTATAGCAAAATCAGGACAAGAACACAGATCTGATCCGAGACTGATCATGTGAGATAGCGAACTGTGGCCATCCTAGCTTATCGGCTTGGAACATGATGATGATGATGATGATGAATGCAGAGGTTGAGTAACACATAATATGGCAGATGCTATTCAGGGAACCGAGTACCCACGGAATAAGTACACAACTTTGCACTCACTTGTCCTGAGAGCTGGATGCTGCTGTCAAAAACAGAGGTGACAAATGGCTTATGGGGACATGGAAGGTAAGGGGAAATGACCACATTATTTTCTCCAGAACAAGTAAGTGGCACCTTGCCATCTTTACAGACGAAAGTATGTGGACTGGAACTAGAGCTAGAATTTCATTGCACAATGCCTGAGCATGGATTCAGAGAACATGTGTTGCCCATGCAGCATGATCCCTCTCTCGGCCTTGCCTTGTTTTCTCCAGGGGAAAGGATGACCAGTACGCCTGGAACAAGATAGGCTGCAGATGCTGCCGGTTCAGCATCAGACATCCAAGAGCAAGAGGTGAGTAGTGGTCAGGCCCTTACATTCGGGGGATTTGACTTAGAGGCGTTCAGTCACATCCCTCAGCTGAGTGCCTCAAACCAAGTGTCTGATATTAGCTCTAGAATTGCCACAGTTATCCAAGTAGGATTGTGTCATCTAAAGAACCTCAACTGATTTAATGAGCCATTCATAGTTTCACTGTGAGACAGTGTGAACTTAGACATGCATGGCTTAATCTTTGAGACAAGTATATCAGCATATAACATATCTGGAATGGAGGAGAAACTTCACACTCTTGACCTGGTATGATGATATAATAATGCCTACAAGGTCTTTTTTAAAAAATAAATTCTAAAAAAATGATGATGGACAAGCTTAAACAAAGAAGATAAATAAGTTAACAATTATAAAAAATAAGGTCCAACTATGAAAAACAAACATTCAACAAGTTTACAATAAGAATAAAAATATTAAATAAGATAACAATAATGCATTTTAGCCAACAAGTTAACAAATAAATATTTTTGTTAAATGTGCAATATGTGAAAACAAAATAATACATAAAAATAATGGCCACTGAGTTAACAGATATGAAAAATAATGTCTAATGAAATGATAAATAAGAAATTCATAACAATAATGCCCATAATTGTTAACACACAAAATAATGTCCAACAAGCCATACTTTATGGTAACTATATTGTCTGTTCAATGAGGGACAGGTACATTTTTCCTGAAGAAAGCCAGTACAGAACTGGAACATTTATGGACTGAATTGTCTGTGTGCAGTGGAAATAATCTGGCAACTAACTAAATAACTAACTAGCTAGCTAACTAATGAAGGAGAGAAGACACTGAGCAAGTAATCATTTCAACAAATCACATTTTATTGTTATTTCTGTGTCAAAGCAAGGAAACAATGGTGATCTGAAACCAACAAGGACAAATATGGAGTCCACCACAGACATTCTTCTTCATGTGAACATTAAGAACTGCACATGTATTCTGAAAAGTATATTAAAACACATATATAATTATAATAATAAGAATATATGAATAATCGTACTAGTAACTACACACTTCTTTATAATCTGTGAGCTGTTTAGTGCTTTCATTGAACAAATGTCGCATACAAGGAATGTTGAAGTGGGGACAGAGGCAGCATTTATGTTGTTAACATTTCTGCTAGAGCACATTGAAGTTGCCAGAAGTACATCAACACCACACACTTTTACATCTGATGAGAAGTAAAATTATCCTGACATTTTGTTAAAATTATCCTGACATTTTGTTATCTTTATTGACTCAATTGGGCAGATTTATGTGACCATTTGGAGCTGGAAGTTCATGTGACTTCCCTTGGGCACTGAGCTGGAGACTTAACATTGAAATTTCCCAAACCTATGGATGAAATATTACCTATCCACCCAGGCCTCGCCCCAGTCTGTATGTGTGGTGCTTAACTGTGACCTGGTTACACCCTAATGTGTCTCTCCAGAGGTGTGAAGTTCCAGTATCTCGCCCCGCAGGTTTCTAAGCTTGGAAAGGGGAATGTGACCTCTACAACACATCCCCCACGTAGATGGAACTTTGGTACCAGAGACAGATGCCAGCCTTCTTCAGGGCTTAGAGTCTTCCAGAGGATTTACAAGCAAATAACCAATGTCTAAGAGACAAGATGAGAAATAGTTGCTCCGGGAAGTATGTGGGCACAGTGGCACAAAGCTCTTCCTAACCTTCTTCTTTCAGGTGCTTGAAGTTTATTGTCTGTATCTGCAATGCTGTTTCTTGTAAAATTCACTGTCTTTTTTTTAGTTCACTTAGTGGTCCATAAATTTTATCTTAGACTTGTTTCTCTAGGCCAGACGGTTTGTCTAGATATGTCATATCCGGGCAGTCTTGGAGTATATGATTAGCTGTCTGCTGCATCAATTCACATGCGGACATGACTCGTTCGCCAGTCTTGAATTTGTATACATGTGGTTGCACAATCAATTGTGCTCTATTCTGAGCTGCAGAATAAAGATTTGTTCTCATCTGCTCATAAAATGGTAATCATCTTGTGCTGGAGATGGTGGCTTTCTGATTGATTTGTTGACTCTTTTTTAACCTAATGTTATAACACCTAACAGTGAAAGTGAAAAAATAGAAAGAAGAAACATTTACTAAGAGGGATTCAACTCTAGTGATGACAAAGCAAATTTGAAATGATTAAAAAAAAAGATTATGATGCTGACAATGATGATTTGATCCCACATTTTACAAATTCTCTTGCATAAATAAAATTAAACAGGGGAAGATACTAAGTGATCTTGTGCTACTTGTTTTACAAAAGACACATTACAAACAAAATTACTTCTTCTTTGCATATATCTTACATATTTTACACATGTCATTTTAGTGGACTATGTTTAGCAACTGCAGATATAGTTTCAACATTCAATACCACAAACATTCTATCTCCCGCAGTGTTAGCTATTACAATTCTTATTTTTACTAAAACTCTTAAGAGGTACAAGAGGCTTACACATAAAAGAATAGCAAAGTAGTTAGTGCACTCACATACCAACACT
The DNA here is from genome assembly GCA_963921405.1 of Cepaea hortensis. Lineage (NCBI taxonomy): Eukaryota > Metazoa > Mollusca > Gastropoda > Stylommatophora > Helicidae > Cepaea > Cepaea hortensis. Next base: position 54,187,794 of record OY992880.1, on the reverse strand, counting down.
GGTCCCAAGTTCATATCCAACCATTGGGTTTATTTTAACTCACCAGTACTGTCATGGGTCGATCTGGCCTCTATATGGGTCAAGAGATTTGTCGGAGGAAAGTAAAAAGTCTCGTGAGGTGCCCTCACACCAGAAATCATCTACAATTAATCACTGACTGCTTCAGATATCTCTAGAGTAGTCAGTCTCGTGAGGTCAGCACAGCCGAGAGGTTTAATGCAATTGTGTTTAAACTTCCTGTGCTTTGACAGCGGGGAAGGGGTTCATACCACACACCAGTCAGTTGGACTTAAATGTTGACTTCTTGTTCAGAAAGAAATGGCAAACTACTGAATTGTACAGGAAATCAACTGGGTTTGATTGCAAAGTCCTGTGAAGGAAAAAAAAAAGGTCAGCCACTAGAACACATCAGTAACTTCCCTACAAATAATGACTGAATGTCTGCCTCAGTTATCTCAACTAGAGTATTCAGCCCCTAGAATAGCTAAATGGCTGCCTCAGTTATCTGTAATAAGAGTAGCCAGTCACTAGAACAGCTGAACGTTTGCTTCAGTTATCTGTAACTAGAGTATTTAGCCTCTAGAATAGCTAAATGGCTGCCTCAGTTATCTGTAACTAGAGTATTTAGCCCCTAGAATAGCTAAATGGCTGCCTCAGTTATCTGTAATTAGAGTAGCCAGTCACTAGAACAGCTGAATGTCTGCCACAGTTATCTGTAACTAGAGTATTTAGCCCTTAGAATAGCTAAATGGCTGCCTCAGTTATCTGTAATTAGAGTAGCCAGTCACTAGAATAGCTAAATGGCTGCCTCAGTTATCTGTAATTAGAGTAGCCAGTCACTAGAATAGCTAAATGGCTGCCTCAGTTATCTGTAACTGGAGTATTTAGCCCCTAGAATAGCTGAATGTCTGCTTCAGTTATCTGTAATTAGAGTAGCCAGTCACTAGAACAGCTGAATGTTTGCTTTAATTATCTGTAACTAGAGTATTTAGCCCCTAGAATAGCTAAATGGCTGCCTCAGTTATCTGTAATTAAAGTAGCCAGTCACTAGAACAGCTGAATGTCTGCCTCAGTTATCTGTAATTATAGTAGCCAGTCACTAGAACAGCTGAATGTCTGCCTCAGTTATCTGTAACTAGAGTATTTAGCCCCTAGAATAGCTAAATGGCTGCCTCAGTTATCTACAACTAGAGTAGTCAGTGACTAGAACACCTGAATGTCTGCCTCAGTTATCTGTGACCAGAGTACAGTCAGTAACTACTACACATCCACAGCTATGCTACAATTAATAAGTCAGTTATGAAAGTTTATCAACTATTAAAACGTATCTGCTGATGTACAGCAATGATAATACTGCTCAGATTACATTATTTAATCAAAACTTTTCAACTTTTTAAAAATACACACATGTGTGATTGTCCTGAATGATTCAATGTAACAATTACTCTGGATGCACTATAAAATGACTAATTACAACCAGCAATATGCAGAGTAAATGCAAATACCATGGACAGACAGAAAAATGAATGAAAGTCCTTAAGAAACAAATGAAAATTGTAAATTGATTAGAGAAATTAAATTAAGACAGTCAAGATTTTTTCAGGCATATTATGAGGTAAAATAAACTTGAAAACTTAATGACAACTGGCAAACTTGATGGGAAAAGCACAAGGAGAATATGAAGACATAAATACCTGGATAGTCTGACTATAAATTGAGACAAGAACACAGACCTGATCAAAGACACTGGTGACTGTCTGTGATGGTGATCCGTTTCTGCCCCTGACTTATTGGCATGGCACATGATGATGATTAGCAGGCAGAATAACCGGGATACCCACATCTAATGACATGGGTTACCAACACTGGTAGGCAAAATTGTCTCTTCTCTAGTGGAGATCAAATAATATTGAACAATTTGGCCTGTACATCATGTAGAGACAGTCCGTGCAAGAAATATTATTTAAAAAAAAAAAAAAAATTTCATGTCCTTTGCAGAACATTGCAATCAATCCCATGTTAATTTCTAAGCAATTTTACATTCAATAGTTTGCCACTGATTTCTGAATGAGAAGTCAATGAAGTACAACTGACCAGTGGAGGGAACAATTCCACTACCAGGCCACAAACACACTGGAAGTTTGTGAGCTAGAGCCATGTCGAGTGCTAAGAGAGATTATAGACTGTTTTAAACCATTCAAAGCCTCATGTCACACACCAGCAATGGTAAATGAGGACACTATAATCGGTATTTTTGGGTTACAAGAAAGATTATACACTGCTTTAAATGCTCAAAGCCTCATTTCAGATGCCAGCATGGGTTTTAAAAAAAAATCACTATAACGGGTATTTTCTTGGATTACAATTAGTTCACCCATGCCTCAAATGGATGGAAAAATCATTGATAGCACAATCAACGCTAACTGTACATGCCTAAGATTTCTTTTCATGCTCATATCATAGCACCACCAGTCACAGACCTTTGGTTTGTCAGTGACTGGGGGATAATACAACCAGAATAATATACACTGAGAACATCAAGTCTATTTCATCACATAGATTTATATAACATATTTGATCAATATTGAGTGAAATGGGGCAGCCGATTGCTGTCTGGAATGGCTGCGTGTAGTGTGTTCTGAAAGTAGGCTTTCCTAGCCAATGATAGGTTGTGGTGCAGAGCATATGTCAAATGCCACGCTAAATGACAAATGGTGTTTGGATGAGATAATGACACCTCACTACACTCAAGGTTCAAGATGTCCGCTGTGATGAGGCCAAGCCAGGACCACACACCTTACATGCTTAAAGACTGTAAGAGAGGCAAGGACCACACACCTTACATACTTCAAGACTGTAAGAGAGGCACGGACCACACACCTTACATGCTTCAAGACTGTAAGAGAGGCAAGGACCACACACCTTACATACTTCAAGACTGTAAGAGAGGCATGGACCACACACCTTACATGCTTCAAGACTGTAAGAGAGGCACGGACCACACACCTTACATGCTTCAAGACTGTAAGAGAGGCACGGACCACACACCTTACATGCTTCAAGACTGTAAGAGAGGCAAGGACCACACACCTTACATACTTCAAGACTGTAAGAGAGGCACGGACCACACACCTTACATGCTTCAAGACTGTAAGAGAGGCAAGGACCACACACCTTGCATACTTCAAGAGTGTAAGAGAGGCAAGGACCACACACCTTGCATACTTCAAGACTGTCAGAGAGGCAAGGACCACACACCTTACATGCTTCAAGACTGTAAGAGAGGCAAGGACCACACACCTTACATGCTTCAGGACTGTAAGAGAGGCAAGGACCTCACACACACCTTACATGCTTCAGGACTGTAAGAGAGGCAAGGACCACACACAAACCTTACATGCTTCAGGACTGTAAGAGAGGCAAGGACCACAAACCTTGCATACTTCAAGACTGTAAGAGAGGCAAGGACCACACACCTTGCATACTTCAAGACTGTAAAAGAGGCAAGGACCACACACACACACCTTGCATGCTTCAAGACTGTAAGAGAGGCAAGGACCACACACACCTTGCATACTTCAAGACTGTAAGAGAGGCAAGGACCACACACATCTTGCATACTTCAAGACTGTAAGAGAGGCAAGGACCACACACACACCTTGCATACTTCAAGACTGTAAGAGAGGCAAGGACCACACACACACCTTGCATACTTCAGGACTGTAAGAGAGGCAAGGACCACACACACACACCTTGCATACTTCAAGACTGTAAGAGAGGCAAGGATCACACACCTTGCATACTTCAAGACTGTAAGATAGGCAAGGACCAAACACCTTGCATACTTCAAGACTGTAAGAGATGCAAGGACCAAACATCTTGCATACTTCAAGACTAAGAGATTCACAACATATTCCCACAATGATGGCAGACATTCAGCACTTAAGCCTTGCATTCACACCTGAATACCTCACGTGCATGATCAAAATGGGTTGAAAGTGAAGTCATCACCATTCCCCAAATGTTTCATGTCTGTATAAAAGTCAACAACTTAAACACCTGTGAAGTTGATGTGGGTTCACCTGATGGCAAGGGACACTGGTAATAGAGAAAACTAATCCACACACACACATCAGTCCAATGCATTAGAAGTAGTAACCCGTATGTGGACTATACTCGATTCAAAGTGAGCGAATGCAAAAAAAAAACTGAAACAACAGGGTTTATTGAACAAAAAATACTTTGTGACTTGGTGTACCTTTACAAATAATGGAGGTGACTAGTTTTAGATTCACAGAGTCGTGTGAAGTTCATAAACATCCTTAATATTTCAGCTAACCTGAGATAGACAAGCATTATATCACCCCCCACCCCCCCCCCCCCCCACCCCACATACATGCACTAATACATTACTGAGGACTGAGGAATTCTAGTGGCATAACAGACAGTATCTTGGCTTGTCTGCACAGCAATCATGGTACAATCTCCACAAGAAGAGGTCATTTGTTTTTCTGCCCACACATAACTTACAGGTTGACAGTTTCTGAATCCTGACACCAGAGATTTCTCTAGGAAGGAGAGGCAGTGTGGAACAGGGATGGTCACCTGTTCTCCTAATGCTGTGACCTCATTATGCCAAGTTCTTCACAATGGTGGCATCTATCATAGAATTATCTTTGGTAGTGAACATGAAAATCACCACATTTATACTGTGATACATCCACCACCAACACCAACTCATCTAGCTCTGACAAAATGTTCAGTGAACACAGAAATCACCACATTTATACTGTGATACATCCACCACCAACACCGACTCATCTAGCTCTGACAATGTTCAGTGGACACAGAAATCACCACATTTATACTGTGATACATCCACCACCAACACTGACTCATCTAGCTCTGACAGAATGTTCAGTAAACACAGAAATCACCACATTTATACTGTGATACATCCACCACCAACACCAACTCATCTAGCTCTGACAGAATGTTCAGTGAACACAGAAATCACCACATTTATACTGTGATACATTCACCACCAACACCGACTCATCTAGCTCTGACAGAATGTTCAGTGAACACAGAAATCACCACATTTATACTGTGATACATCCACCACCAACACCAACTCATCTAGCTCTGACAGAATGTTAAGTGAACACAGAAATCACCACATTTATACTGTGATACATCCACCACCAACACCAAGTCATGTAGCTCTGACAAACTGTGCCTCATAAGGACTTTGAGAGGGAAAAATAAATTACTGCTGGGAATTACAAACTGTTTGATGGAATAATAAATAATGAATTGAAGATTGCAACTGAAAGAACATCATACCAAGCACTTTAGTAGGGTCACCAGTCAGCACTTAACTGGCACAGTTGGAAGCTGTATGCTGATAACATTGACTGAGGGGAGTACGAAGCACATTTGGACATGACAAGGCTGGCGTGTGAAGACATATGGGCATAACAAGAGCAAGTTCGAAGCACATATGGGCATGACCAAACGGCAATGATGATTATACTGAACTAAATGAGCAATTGAGCTGAACATCAAAATAACTCATGCATACAAACCTGGCAACAACTTTTATATGCTGTGACGTTCCAGGTTGGTCCCAAAACACTATTACAGTATTATAAGTGTGACCTAAGAATGTTGACATAAAAACTAAACAGAAAAAACACATAAGCCCTGTTTAATATATTGCATGCGTACAAAATTAACTACTGGCCAATAAAATGAAAACAATATAAATAAGTGAAATGATATACCTGATATACATAAAATGAAAAGAAATATACAGAAACATAATCACAACAGGCGGGTGTATCAGTGGTTGATACATATTTCTGTTTGATACATGACATAGATTTCACTTGTAAATATAGTTCAAAGGGCAAATAGTCTCGTTCTATGTTAATATAGTACAGAGCATAAATGTACAAATTCCCAACATCATATTTGTGTATGTACAGGCGTCAATCACTGACATGACAAAGTCGTAGGGTTCAGGGAATACAACCAATGGCACATAACTCATTTTGTACCAAGCAACCCGTCACATGTAAAACTGATTCCCTACATGTGTTGAGCTCCCTAGCTACATTTTAAGTGACATATATTTCAGGATTTTGCACACATCTCTGGGAGCTGCAGTGGTATAGCGGCCAGCAGCTTGTCTGCCAGCCCGATGGTCATGCGTTTGAATACCCATGAAAGCGGAACTATTAAACCTGACCTGGTACGCCAGGTAAACTACGCCTAAAATGGATATCAGAAATGTCCTAGAAAGTAAAGGCTGCTGGCATGATGCCACGTCATCCATCAAGTGCCAGCTGGTTTATAAACATATGGGCAGGGCAAGGAGCATGCATCTCCACACACTTTCAACTTCTAGTAGATAAGTGTTTTGCTCACACTGTGTAGCATCCATTCTATACCATCTATCTATGGTGATTCGTTTGATGCCAAATGACCCCAAAACACTGAAATGAATCACATGAAGAGTAAAACAATGGGTATAGAAATATTTAGATGCCTTAGGAATTTGAACTCAATAATTTTGTTTATTACTCTTATTTTTTAACTCATATTTTTTCTTTCAGTGCTACCAATAATTTAGTGATCATAACTTGTAATATTAATATGACAGAAGTTTACGAGAATAAAGAACAGACAGAAAAGTGTAAAAATGGTAGTGCTGACCGATTTATTTAATATCAAGATACATGGAGGAAGATTTTTAATGTCAAAAGTAGATGATAGAACCTAAAGAACAAATAACAAACATACTTTATTTTCTAAGGATTAAGAATCAGACACACAGGCACATTTAACATTCTGCTTTGCTTATCTCTCTCTCCTTACATACATTATTTCATTCAGACATCTCTTATTAGATTTATCTTAAACAACAATATAAATGCTTGAGAAATATGCAAACATCATTATTTCATGACTAATTAATAATAATTTTTTTGTATTATGGTAAATGTAATAAGGATAAGGGAAGTATACCCAAGAAAAAGATAGAAGAATGATTAGTATTCTAGATATTTTTGCAATAAACCATCATATGATTGTATGTTTAAGGATTGGTGTTAAATTTAACATAGTTGCGGAAGAGTGTTCCACAGCTGAGCTGCAGAGCACTCTAAGCTTGTTTTGTATAAGTCTGTCCTAAGTTTGGGGATATTTAGCATGTTTAGGCATTTGCTATGTATTGCATTTGATTTAAACAATGGCCAATATAAATTTAGAGCACTATGAGATATGATTTTGTGGATTTCTTGAGCCTTATTGAAAAGTTAAGTGTTTGCAGGGTGGCAATAGCTGAAGATGTTTCAAGAGGTTAAAATTGTCAGTTTCTTGTTTTGTTTTTTAAATGTTGCATATCCCTTACAGCCGGCTCCGTGGCCAAAGGCTTGCGAACGCGGTTCGTGAGCCAGGTACCAGGCGTTCGAATCTCAGCCGCAACCAATTTGTGCAGCAGATCATCTCGCGTTGTGTTATAACGTGTTGGTATGGGAGCCAGTCGTTCAGAAAGCAATGGCAAACTACTGAACATAAAACTTGCCTAGTACATCAACAGCAGCTGACAAATGCTGGTGTTGACTGCAACGTCCTGCAAGGGATATGCAACATTTTTAAAAAAAATATCCCTTACAGGATGTTGCAGTCAACACCAGCATTTTTCAGCTGCTGTTGATATACTAGGCAAGTTTTACGTTCAGTAGTTTTCCATTGCTTTCTGAACAACCGGCTCACATACCCCTGTAATATACCAGCGTGGCGCGGTTCACTGCCAAATCTCGCAGATGCTGTTTTCCCAACGTGGATATACGGGATTACGAGCAATGTTATTAACTCCTTGGCCAGGGAGACAGGCTTTTTCTTGTTTACTATGAAGGAAATTCATAACCCATTTTTGGAGTGAGAAAAGTCATTTAGTGATTGTATTGAAGAGCTATAACAATTGTGGAACAATAATCAGTTTGTGTATGGAAGAACTATAATATTGAGATCCCTTCTTTAAACTAGAATCACAGCTAAGAAAATAATGTGTTAAACTACAGACCATTGCATTATTTCTCCATTACTTTGATTTACACATGGCATAATCATAAGACTCAGACATTTAAACGGCAGGTATCTATCAACGAACACGTCCACTGTATCTCTTGTAAGATGATACAATGTATCTGAAAAAGTCATGTCCCTGAAATGGAAATCAAATACAATGTATCTCTTGTAAGATGATACAATGCAACTACAAACATCATGTTCATGAAAAATAATTAAAGAAAAACAGAGCTTGAATACAACAGCTATGCTGCAGCGTCAGGAAATAACAAGCATGCATACAGGAAGCATGGAATCTAGTGAGGAAAAGCAGATTGTCAGTGGTTACATTAAACAGGGGGCTTATACCTTTTTTATTCCTTTTCTGTTGTCTATTGTATCTTCTTTTGATCTCACTATATTTCTTTGGAGTAGCAGTGGTATAGTGCTCAGTGAATTTGCTTACCAGCACAGTGATCAGAGCTCAAATTCCCAGTAGTGGCGGGATTTGTTCCCACCAAGTTTCAAAACTGATTCAGCCTCACACAATATACATCTCTGGATTTACTGGAAACTGTTTGGGGAAAACAGATGGTGATGAAGAGAGCCTATTTCCTCAGCTCACAATATGCTGACCTAGTATATAATATATATATATATATATATATATATATATATATATATATATGAAGGCATTTGGAGAACTTGGTGACAACTGGTAAGATCGAGGGGAACAGACCAAGGGGAAGACCTAGAAACAAGTATCTGGATGGCTTGGCCTTGTGGCATGGTCGAGACAGAAACACGGAACTGATCCACGACTCTGTTGATCGAGTGAGATGGCAGAACATGACCGCCCACGCTTACCGGCATGGCACATGATGGATGGATGGATGGAAGGCATTTTCCATGAGGTAGTATATGCCATGACACACCTTAATTTCTTCTTGTATGCTGCAAATGTTGCCTGTTCTATGAATACAATATCTATTAATTAATGTTTCTGTTTAACACATGAGATAATATGGGAAATGTTGCCAACAGCAGACAACCTTGCAACTTGCCACCATACCTCAAATATGCTGACCTTGCATGTATCAAAAGTACATTCCTTGTGACAATATATGCCATGACATACCTTAATCTTTTTGTGTACTCTGCACTTCTTGCCTGTTCTATGAACACAAGTAATATCTATTAATTAATGTAACACAGGAGATACTGCAGGAAGGGGTACCAAAACAGACAATGCTGCAATATGAATTTCTCTTTCCATTACTTTCATAACCTCTAGGCGTCCGACATTATTCTTAACACAACCACATAGCACCTCCATGAGAGATAAATATTTAATGAATAATCAAGAAAACTGACGCAAAGGAATGTATTTTCACAGTGATTTCAAGAAATAACAGCATGAACCGGTTTTAAAAACATGTACCTCACTCAGGAAGAATAAAATATGAACACATAAACATGGCTTAATTCAATTTCACAAATACCTCAGATTTATTTCTAACTAGCAAAATTTTAAGAGCAATTAAAAATAAATAAATAAAATCTCTTCAAGTATATCATTCATCCTTGAATGTGATATTTACAGCGCAATATTTTATTCAATAATTCGTAATAATTTACATAGGAACAACTAACAATCCAGCCTGAAAGATAAACTGTCTCATATTTTGATATTTATATCCTCTTCTTTGACAAACTTTTCAGCAACAATCAAAGTAATCTGTTACATAATCAATACATGTTAATAATATCGGTAACATAAGAATTATTTGTAATTGAGACAAGAAGTTAAATAAAAATATTCAGAATATATTAAGATGTTTACAGACTATAACAAATATAAAAGACAAGCAGGTGGCTCTTTCAGTGAAGTATTGTGAGCTAAAGTCCTACTTCATGAACTACGAGCATTAAAGTTGTAAGCAAACCAACAATTGAAAATTATGTAAAACTCTGTTACATATATGTGCGTGCACTGTGTAAAAATATATGTGCGCAAAGGGTTTAAAATGTTTGCTCGAGCGCATGCTAAAACAGGTTAGAGGCAACACTACAACAGAGCTGTTAGAGTACCAGTCTTTCACATCTGGAGACAAAGGTTTGAATCTTTAGTAAAGAAAAGGATTATTGTCTATCGGAGATGATGTCAAAGAAAACTCTAGCTGAACCACGCGGGGTGACTGCCAGTGAAACATGTCCTTTAAACTCTAGCCACTTAAAAACTCCTACAGACAAATACCAGCAATGATAAAATTGCTTCAATGATGGTTTTATTTCAGATGATGAAAAACCAACTCATTGGACAAATGACACCAATACTAAAGAACAAACAGGTGTCCATAGTTACTAAGAAATCACTCTACAACACAATATTCCTATCAACTCTATACTACAAATGCCAAACCTAGACAATGACAGAAAGAAAAAAAAAGAGAAAAGAAAAATCACAACAACAGAAATGAGATTCCTGAGAAGAATACTCAATGTATCAAGAAGAGAGAAAATCAGAAATGAAAAGGGGGTTATAGCAGCGATAGATTTTATTAGAAGGCAGTAAGTCAAATGGTTTGGCCATGTAACTAGGTTACCAGCTAACATTATACCACAACAAGCAATGATGTACAGACCAGAGGGAAGCAGAGGTACCAACCATGTAAATGATGGACACAGGGAATAACAGAGTGCATGGGAATCTCGATAATAAAGCCCATAAGCAGGCACTTTTCTGCTGTTTATACTTCACCTCGATACCGCAAGGTACAAGAAGAACAAGATGAGATGAGATGAGATGATGAAACTACATCTCAGACATCACAATAGAGGGTCGGGTTGTTTTTAAGCTAAATGTACAGGCCTGTTAGGCTGATAGGTATCTTTTTCTTCCACACTCTTGGGCAAAAGAAAGAGGGAGGGGGGGGGGAAGAGAAGAGAGACAGATATATAACTAATCTCTTCACATGCAGGTTTCCTACATTGTGTCTGTGAGAGTAGTTTAAAGAGTAATTGGAAAAAGGAAATGTTAGATTACACCAACATGAGGTTCTTGGCATTAACCCTTTCCATCTCAGGCATTTGTTATTTTAAAGTAACAGTTGCCTGACTGGGGAGGTGTTAAAATCATGAACACATGTATAAGAAGAAGTTACAGAAGCAACAGGAATAGGATGGGTTGGTTGGTGATCCTCGGGACGATTATATTTGAACTCTTAAGTCTAATGCATTAGAATTCAGGTTGTCTAAACCCTGAAAAGGGCTTGCATGTATCAGAGTGAAGTCTCCCTGGCGAAGTAGTCAAGCCATCTGCATCACGCTCTGAAGGTTGTGGGTTCTATTCCAGGCTATGTCGTTTGGTTCACCAGCGCATTTTCTCGGAGACTCCTGGGGTCATCACTGAAGCTACGGAGTTCGTGCTTTGTGCAATGCCTTCGGCAGGTCACACTGTGGAAAGAGACCGGGCCATATGGGATAAAATCCGGTGCAATGAAGTAGATCCTCTTGACTTTTAAGACTTTGTGTTTAAGGGTGAGGTTGGTGTAGAGACTTCTCCCCATCTGGTACTATCTCCACAGGCAATGTTGTGCAGAGTTCTTCTTCCTCTCTCCAAGCCCAGAAACCAGATGGCTGTGCAAAACTGACAGTGCAACTTCACATCTGCAGACTGGTATATTAGAATGTAACCGTATCATGCTTCAGCACATTACACATGGACTGGCTAGAACGGGTCCTAGATTGGTAGTGTTTGCACCACAGGGTTTAGGTATTTAATTGTCAGCAGGTTTCAACACAATTCCCAGGGGGTACAGAATGGGTTAATGTAACACCTATCTTTGGCAGAAGGCGTAAAAGTGATAACTAAGACAAAGGTTTTAAGTAAATAAATAACTGGCTGTATATTAACTTATGCCCAGCTTATAATTAATATATAATTAAACATTGACAACTGCAAATACTCAAATCACTGTTTCTCTAACAAAACCACTGTTAATAACATTTCACATATGACTTCAACACTGCTTATGCCTTATGCTTTCTATTTATTTTTTCAGAAAATTATAAGAACAACGTGGAACAATCTATTACACTAAACCGTGACAACCACATACACGAGCTCTGATTGAAAGATTGCTACTTCATATTTGATTTATCATATTGTAAAAACCAACAACTTTCCAAATCAAGTACAGTATTTCATACAGCCATTATCACCAAAATAAAACTTGTTAAAACTTTCACCACAAAAATTTTAAAAACAAATCAGATGAAATTCATAAAGAAACAAAACAAATTGCTAGATTAAAACAGACTAGAAGCTTGCTGGAAGAGTCAATCTTTAGCCTTGGTTGAGTTTTTCGGAGCCAGCTCATGGAACAACTCCAGCACAACGATGTCCAGCAAAACATAGCTCAGCTGAAATATAATCAAATCATGTGTTTGCCAGAGGAAACATTCATTTGATCACAAAATACAGATTTTAACACTGCTGCAACAGCACATCCATGTGACTGATTAGTACACAGGCACATCAACTACAACAGGCTTGGTCGAACACTTAGAGAGAATGGTATTTGTTCTGATAAAGAAATAGAGAGCATACAGCTAGGTAAAATGAGAACCATAGATATTGCGATGAGGAAGGCAGCTTGTGATCCTCACTTTATAATACTGTGGGGAGGTAGTATATGTAAAAATAGAGGGCATACAGCTAGGTAAAATGAGCACCATAGATATTGCAATGAGAAAGCAGGCTAGTGATCCTCCCTTTATTATACAGGGAGGTTGTGTATGTAACAAATATATGGGGGAAATATATATGTAATTAACTGATGGCGAGGGTTATATGTAACTGAAAGATGTGGAGGTTAAGAACGTTAAAGTCAAGAGGATAAATTTAATTGTACTGGGTTTTACTCCATCTGCCTTTATCTCTTTCCATAGAATGGCAACCATCTGTCGAGTGCATCACACAAAGTGAAAACTTTCAGGGGTCTCTGGGAAAATTGCACTCGTGGTCTGAATGACACAGTTTGAAAGCAAACTGATAACCCTCAGAGTGTGAGGTAGACAGCTTAACCATTTTATCATGGAGATGTAACTAATATATGTGAAGTCCTAACTTCTCCTCCTCTTCATCATCATCATCATCATCAACACAACCACCAACATTGTAAGCAAGCTTTCACTGATGACAATTAAGTTTCAAATGGGCTATGGGAATGGAAAGATGCTGAAGTGCTAGTTCTGGTATGTTGCTGACCAAGGCCTCTCTTTACATCCCTGTGGACATCCTCACTAGTCAGGATACTGAAGGAAATCAACTATTTATCTTCTAAGACCTCTCTTCACTTCCCTGTGGAGCATCCTCACCAGCCTAGATACTGAAGGGAATTAACCGTTTATCTTCCAAGACCTTTCTCCGCTTCCCTGTGTAGCATCCTCAAACCATACACTAGTCTGAATAATGAAGGGAATATCAGCCACAATCTCCACTGTGATGAAAACTGCTGATCACTACAAACTCTGCATGCAGCAATATTGTAAGAGTGACTGAAATCCCCCAAGATGGAAGATGATGGATCATAACCCACATGTTGCACATCCAGCTTGCAGAATTCACTAGATTATGTGGCATGAACCTGTTGTTTGACTAGCAGGATGGAACCAAATGATCACCTTATAAGTGTTCACAATATCTCACAAGTCAGTCATTCTCATCAATTATTCATTTTGGGACGTGGTCAACTCTTTCTTCCCCATATTATTCAAACCAAGATCAAAGAGATGGTAACAGGAATTGATCCCAGAACTTCTATGGTAGAAGGAATGAGTATACTACTGCTCTTCTACACTGAAGCCACTTAACTTTTCATGCTTTTTATATTTCATATACTGCATCTAGACAACCATCAATGTAGTGTAAACTATAATTGTAACTTTCACTTGTTTTCTTTTGATTTTTCAAGTAACGTTATACAAATAACTCTCCAGTAAAAATCTCACTCTCACATTCTAACATCAGAGAGGAGGGGAGAGGAAGAGAGCGAGAGAGAGTGAGAAATAGAGAAAGAGAAAGATGTTGGAGAGTGAGAAAGGGGAAGAGAAAGGGAAAGAAAAAGAAAGAGAATGGGGGAAAGAAAGTTGGGGGGGGGGGACACAGAAACAGAGGCAGAGGGAAAGGAGGAGAAGATGGGCAATTGAAAAAGAGAATGAGTGAAAGAGAGAAACAGAAAAGGGGAGAGAAAGTAAAGAGAGAGGGAAGACACAGAGAGAGGGAGAGGGAGGATAGAGAGACAGACAGACAGACAGACAGAGAGAGAGAGAGAGAGAGAGAGAGAGAGAGAGAGAGAGAGAGAGAGAGAGCAGACAGACAGAGACAGACAGACAGACAGACAGACAGACAGACAGACAGACAGACAGGGAGAGAAAGTGGACATGACAGAAGTAAAGTGAGACAGTGAATTAGAGAAAGAGAATTTGAAAGAGAGAGAGAGAGAGAGTGAGAGAGAGAGAGAGAGAGAGAGAGAGAGAGAGAGAGAGAGAGAGAGAGAGAGAGAGAGAGAGAGAGAGAGAGAGAGAGAGAGAGAGAGAGAGAGAGAGAGAGAGAGAGAGAGAGGGGGGGAAAGAGAGATAGAGATAGGGAGAGATGGAAAAAGTTAAGCAGACAGACAAAAACCAAGGATAAAAAGTAAAAAAAAGTATGGCAGTTTACTTGTTTGTTGAGTTTTGGCTGCTGAAAGATCTTCAATAAATGCTCACACCCAGTTCTTGCTCTCCCAGGACCTAAGGCTGAAACCAGTAGAGCTGAAAGTGGAGAAAACCAGGGCTCACATACACCAGCGGGAGGTGTTTATATGTGTACATGACAGATGAGCATAAAGGTTAATGTTGTTAATATATGATGAGGTAGTATTTGTAACTAATAGATTGGGAGGCACTAGAAGGTGCAAAAGTAGTATAACAACTAACAGATGGGGAGGGTTAAATGTAACTAGTAGATGCAGGAGTAGTATATGTAACTAACAGATGGGGTAGTGGTATATGTAAATAACTGATGGGAAGATAAAATATATAAATAAAAGATGGAGTGGTAGTACATGTAAATAATAGATGGACAAGTATTATATGTAATTAATAGATGGAGTAGTAGTAAATGTAAATAATAGATGGAAAGGTATTATATGTAAATACTAGATGGATTGGTAGAATATGTAAATAATAGATGGAAAGGTATTATATGTACATAATATATAGGGAGGTGGTGTATGTAAATAATAGATGGGGAGGTACACGTAAAAACATATGGGAAAGTAGTAGTATATGGAACGATGAGTTACAGATGAGAGAAGTTTACACTGATTGAACAAAGAAAGAATACAGCAAGGTTATGATATTTGATGGGGACATAATGAAATGTTAACCTGTTACAGTTGAAGTGTTTGTCACGACAAGTGGCACATACCCGGGCTGTTGAAGGACACTAGAAAATTGTTGATGAAAACCAATTTGCTAGTCGCATTTAGACTGTGACATAATAACGTTTGCATAAGTCAGAGGTGATGACAAGCAAGTAACAACAGACACTGCAGTAAAATGCCACAGGATGCTTAACATACAGAGCAACACATGTAAATATATACATATATATGCGCACATGAATCCACGCACATGCACATATATAAGTAGCAGATGAAGAGCTGCACATAACATAAGTATAACATAGAAATTTGAAATGTGAAAGAAATTTGAAGAAACAAAAATCAAATTACAAAACCTGACGACAGAAAAAAGATTTAAGTACAATGATAAAGGTAAATCTATAACATTAGTAAGCCATCAGTACTACTCAAGAGGACAATTACTCTCCCAGAAATGTTGAACAACAATAGTCATCAAATATTAAATATAAGATAAATATTAAAGGATGGAATACTCACATGGCAAAAAATTTAAGAATTCTTTTAGCACCTGATTATATCTGTTAATCTTGTCCAACTCCGTCCTGGAAATTTAAAACAAAAGTAGGTAATAGTGCAGGCAAGTGAACTGAACAAAAATAACAAGTTACTGACAGAAAGATTTCACTTCACAGCAACTCTGCGACTACCTGGTGATCATACTGCTCCACATTTGAACAGTTTTAGAGGCTGCATATCTTATGCATTTCAGCCAAAATATGTTTAATCTGTTCACTTCATATGAGATCTGTTTTGTTTCTCTTTGAATTCACAAGTAGCCTATACACATGCTAGTACTTCAGGTGCACTGGACTGATTTTTGCACATGGATTCAATCAATCATTCTTGTGTCATGCCGAAAAGCGTGGGCGGTCATGACTCACCATTTCACTCGATCACCAGAGTCGTGGATCAGCTCAGTGTTCCTGTCTCAACCATGCCATGTGGCCATGCCATGTGGCCAAGCCATCCAGGTATTTTCTTCTTGGTCTTCCCCTTGGTCTGTTCCCTTTGATCTTGCCAGTTGTCACGAAGTTCTCCAATCCATTTCTTCTCATAACATGTCCAAAAATGTTGACTGTCTATGTCTAATTTCTCTAATCAATTTATGATTTTCATTTGTCTCCTGTAGTACTTGGTCATTGGTTTTTCTGTCTGTCCATGGTATTCTTTGCATTTTCCTCAGAAACCACATTTCTGCAACCATCAGATGTTTTTCAGCTTGACTGCCCACTGTCCAAGTTTCACATCCATACAAAAGAACAGGCTCTATGTAGCCCCTCACCATTCTTTTTCTCGTTTCAATTGACATCTTTTTATTGGTCAGTATGTTTTTTATCTTGCTAAAGGCTACTTTCGCCATGACGATTCTTGTTCCAACTCTTCAAGGCATCTCCCTGGACTAGTAATCTCTATTACCAGTGTCCCTCGCCATCAGATGAACCCACTCCAACTTCAGAGGCACTTGTAATTTACGTCCTCAAGTCAAGGACGACAAGTCAACATTTAGTCCAACTGACCGGTATAGGGGTTGAACCCGCTATCTCAGCATCAACATACCGAATGTTTAAGAACCAGCACTATTATCCACTCGGCCATGCTGATCTCCATATGAGATCTAATTCTGCAGTATGCACCTGAGGAGATGCAGCGAAATATGCCAGGCAATACATCCTGCAACATGTTATAAGTGGCTTCTGTGTTTATGTTAAGTTAAGTACATTTTTCTATGTCTTGAGGCATTAGGTAAATGGTGCTAGCCTCATACTGCTATAAACCAACCAAAGTAGGTGATGGGGACAATATCAGACCTTTACTTTCCAGAACATTTCCTAGTACCCATTTCTTCTTACTCTTCTTCTGCGTTCATCTGGAATATTTTTTGGTCGTAATTGCACTGTGCCTGTTTATAGCAAAGCTGCAATATTTGCACCTTTTGGCCGACACATCCGACTTCTGCGGGCATTTGTTGACCGGGTTAACCTTCCCGGGTAGTACCCATTTTAGGCTGGGTCAACTATAAAAAAAATCCCCACCTCGATAGGGATTTGATATTCATCTTTCTGGCTGTCAAGTTTATTTGTTACTGTGACCAGACTTACATCACATTGCTTCAGTGATGATATATCTATATGAGACGATCTTGCTGTCTTGATTCCATTGTTCTGATAAAATAATAGATACCTAACTCAAATACTGAATGATTCAAGACAGTAAGAAGATGCAATCTAACATATTTTTTTTTTGCATATCCTTTACAGGACATTGCAGTCAACACCAGCATTTTTCAGCTGCTGTCGATGTCTTGGCAGTTTTATGTTCAGTAGTTTGCCATTGCTTTCTGAACAACCGGCTCATATACCCTCCGTAAGTAACCAACGCGACGCGATCAGCTGCCGAATCTCACGCACCTGTGTTTCGTACGAGAGCATACAGGGTTAGGTTACGAACAACGTCCTAGATCCCTACGCCAGGGAGACCGGCAATCTAACATATAGAGAAGTAAAACAGTTAATACGAGAAACAGCTTACCTTGGTGGGTCATCATCAAAGAACAGAACATCTGAAACAAAATAACATACAAAAGTAAGTTAACAATATCTCAGATGTTTTTAAACATCATCATCACCATGTGCCATGCCGATAAGCGTGGGCGGTCATGTTTCACCATCTCACACGATCACCAGAGTCACGGATCAGCTCCATGGTATTGTCTGGACAATACCACGTGGCCAAGCCATCCAGGTATTTACTTCTCTGCCTTCCCCTTGTTCTTTTCCCTCGATCTTGCCAGTTGTCATCAAGTTCTCCAATTTATTTCTTCTCATAACATGTCCAAAAATCTTATTGTCTACAACTAATTTCTCTGATCAGTCTACGATTTTCATTTGTTTCGTGTAGGACTTGGACATTGGTATGTCTATCTGTCCATGGTATTCTTTGCATTTTCCTCAGAAAACACATTTATTTTTAAATATGCTAGAAAGAAATTGAAAGTTGGGCAGACAAACAGTGAATGGTAGTCATAAAAATACAAGACATAGCTGTTTATTATTGTCTATACAGTTCATATTCAAGGCTGCCACAAAATGGCAACAATCAAACCATCTATAACGACATGAATGAATGTTTTTCTCCTCCTCCAACTATTACTTCACTGTAAACGTTTACTTTGCAATCTAACCTAATTCATAAAATCACATGAAAACAATCTTCCACAGCAAATCATGGATACCACCAACCCCTATATATATATAATCACAAGCAGTTTGAACACTATTACAACACAGATTACATGTATGGATACCACCAACCCCTATACATATAATCACAAGCAGTTTGAACACTATTACAACACAGACTACATGTATGGATACCACCAACCCCTATACATATAATCACAAGCAGTTTGAACACTATTACAACACAGACTACATGTATGGATACCACCAACCCCTATACATATCATCACAAGCAGTTTGAACACTATTACAACACAGACTACATGTATGGATACCACCAACCCCTATACATATAATCACAAGCAGTTTGAACACTATTACAACACAGACTACATGCTCCCTTACAAACTATATTGTACTAAACATACTTCTGTCTTGTTCTACTGTGTATTTCCCTTAGCCTTATTCCAAGTACCATAACAGTTCCAGTTAGTTGCATGTCCTTTACAGTACTCCAGCAATTTTGGACTATTTGTAATTTACTAGGCAATTTTTGTGTTTAATAGTCCACCATTGTTTTCTGAATGACTGACACTCATATCATGGAAATCAACACAAGGCAGTCTGCTTTCAGATCACCTGTGCCTGATTTCGAACCAACTCCGTATATGGGAGAATTGTAAAATATGTTCACTGCTCCTGAGCTATAGCGCCAGCACCAGACAGTAATCAGTATTTATTATTATTTTTGCACATTTCCCATACATTTATAATGGAAATGTTATTGTTGTGTGAGACCAACCTAACAAGAGTTGTATGAATTAAATAATGTATGTAAGCAGAGAGATAAGAAGAGCAGAGTGTTAGATGGATATGTGTGACTAATTCTTAACCCAATGACCAAAAAATGACGTTACTTTGCTCCATTTTACCTTTCAGTGGTCAGATTAACGAGAGACATTCCATTATTTTATCACAAGTAAAGGTTTCCTTGATTTGTTTCTGTTGTACAAAGGAAGAATATAACAAAAGCTAAAACTGTGTCTGAGTGTTAGAGCTGTCTTGTGGTAATAGTGTCACATGACCAACCCATCTTGCCTGTGTAGAATAGGACTAAAATACCATGACACAATCACTAATGTGGAGCTTAGGGAGACAACCAGACATACTCCATCACATTTTTTCTTTCTTTTGTGCTCGCTCGATTTTAACTCAAGCGTAGTCCATACACACAACTTCTAGTAATGCTGGCCTGAATTTTGTGTGTGGATTAGCTTTACCTATTAACAGTGTCTCTCTCTATCAGGCAAACCCACTCCAACTTCAGAGGTACTTGTAATTAACGTCCCAAAGTCAAGGACGATAGGCAAACATTTTAGACCAACTTTCCGGTGTAGAGGCTGAACCGCTTACCTCGGCATCAACACATTAGATGTTTAAGAACACACATTCTTATCCATTCAGCCACGCTGACCTACCTCCATCAAATTAAAAGTAGTGAGAAAGACACCATCACAGGATAGGATATACAAGGAGAAATCTAGAGAACAGTATAATTAGAAAGACCTTTCACTAGAACCCCCACGGCAAAAGAAACAGATAGTTAGTTAGTTAGTCGTGGTTCCAACTTCATGGCAACGAGTCGTCCCCATATTGCTCCGTTCCTGTGCCAGTGAATATCACACAAAATGCTCCTCACTGCCCAATGTGAACAATGGAATAGACAGGAGTCTCGGCAAGCCAACAGCCCGCACAGGTACACTGTGCATAATGCAGCTGCCAGAATGCCAACTTAAAAGTCCTCCATGAAAAATACAGTTCATCGTCGATGGAAACGGCAGTCACCAAAAGGACTTCATTGATCCAGGTTTTATCCCATATGGCTCGGTCTCTTTCTGAAGGACGACCCGCCGAAAGCGCCGCACAAAGCACGAACTCCGTAGCTCCAGCGGCAACTCCCAGGAGTCTCCTGAAAAATGCACTCGTGAGCTGAAAAGGCAAACCAGTCAATCTAGCAACAGCCGGCCACCATCGTTCCAAACATGCAGTTCACGCTACAAACAACCGCGGACAGATGTAAAAGCATTTCACGCGAAACTCACAGCTCACAGTGTCACGCCACGCACTCACTCAGTAGCAGGGCGACGGAACCATATCCTCCTTAGTCGCCTCTTACGACGTGCATGGTAGGCAACAGTGTTACTATTCTTTGCTCCCCTGTATGGGCCCTGGCAACACACGGGCGTTTTATACTTTACAGACATCAAATATGTATGTCCAGGAAATCTCAG
Organism: Cepaea hortensis; assembly: GCA_963921405.1. Lineage (NCBI taxonomy): Eukaryota > Metazoa > Mollusca > Gastropoda > Stylommatophora > Helicidae > Cepaea > Cepaea hortensis. The sequence goes on along the minus strand of OY992880.1, from coordinate 54,166,776 downwards.
AGTATACAGACATCAAGTATGTGTTCACGAAATCTCAGAGATCACAGACATGGAGTATGTGTGGTCACAAAATCTCAGAGATCACAGGCAGCAACCATGTTCAGGAAATCTCATAGTTCACAGACATTAAGTATGTATGTGATGCTACTGGCTACTATAGCACAGCCTTATGGAATAGGTTTGAACTCACAGTGGTGCAAACGATCAACTACTCACAAGCTTATTTTGGGAATATGTCCCATGTCATGATTGGGAATACATCTAGTGTTATTACTGAGTATACGTCGTGCATCAAAATTTGGAATACAGCTAGTGTTATGATTGAGAACACGCCGAGCATCAAGATTGGGAATACGTCTGGTATCGAGATCGGGAATACGCCAGTGGTCATGACTGAGAACACGTCGACTGTCATCATTGGGATTACTTCTGGTGTCGTGTTTGAAGCTACTAGAAAACAGAAAAGAAACAGAGAGAGACCTAAACAAACATGGAGAGAAGTGAAGCAGAGACAAAGATGAATAAGATGGGGTGGTCATGGAGTGAGTTGCGGGAAACAGCAATGAATAGGACCGCTTGCTGTGAGTTGGTTGAGAACTTATGCTGTAATGGGGGAAAGAATGTAACAACAGAAGAAGACTAACTGGTTTACTTGTTTTAAAAAGAAAAATATAATTTAACACAGGTACTAGTCCCATTCATCATCATCACTGTACCTCTCAACAAATGTATAAACTAACTTATACTATCGTACCCCTCAACAAATGTATAAACCAACTCATATCACTGTATCAACAAATATATAAACTAATGCATACATATCACTATATCTTTCAACAAATGTATAAACCAACTCATACATATCACTGTACCTCTCAACAAATGTATCAAGCTAACTAGGCGGTGCTCCTGCGTGACCTGAGCAAGTTTGTAGTCAATATGGCAGTTGACATAATTCTCCAATGTTTCCTTCAGCAGGATACGACCGGCTAGCATCACTTGGTGGACCCACAGAGGGGCTTTGTAAACATCCTTCACTGGAACAGATGCCAATCAACATAATTATTACATATCCAAACACCTTTATGTCACATGTCTTTCATAAGGGTATTTGCTTGGGTAGTTGATGAATCCTTCTTAAGACTGAATTAGTTAGTTAGTCACGGTTCCAACTTCATGGCAACGGGTCACCGCCATTATGCTCCATTCCTGTGCCAGTGAATATCACACAAAATGCTCCTCACTGCCCCATATAAAAAGTGGAACAGACAGGAGTCTCGGCAAGCCAACAGCCCGCACAGGTACACTGTGCATAATGCTGCCGCCAGAATGCCAACACAAAAGTCCTCCATGAAAAATGTAGTTCATCGTCGATAGAATCGGCAGTCACCAGAAAGACTTCATTGACCTGGGTTTTATTTCACAATGTTTGGTCTCTTTCCGCAGGGTGACCAACCGAAAGTGCCACACAAATCACAAACTCCGTAGCTCCAGCAACGACTCCCAGGAGTCTCTTGAAAAATGCACTCGTGAACCGAAAAGCAAACCAGTCAATTTAGTGACAGCCGGTCATTGTTCCGAATATGCAGTTCACTGTGCAAACAATAGCGGATGGATGTAAAAGCATTCCACATGAATCTCATAGCTCACAGTATCGCACCACGTACTCACTCAGTAGCAGGGCGACGGAACTATGTACTACCAGCCCAATATGAGGAAAATGTGAATGCAAACCATAGCCGCAAGCATAAACACGCCAGAGGACTTAACAGTTCAATGCCTAATCGCCATGTTGAGGACCGGAAGTCAAAGACTGAGTGGTAAAGTCTTATGTCTTATGCACTGCTGCTCTGGTTGTTTGAGGCTTGAAAAGATCTTGCATCTATTAGAATAAGGTTACTGTAGAGACTTTCCTCCCGACCTGGTACCAAAGTACCATCTCTAAGGGAACTGTGTAGCAGAGGTCTCCTTCCCTTCTCTAAGCTCAGAAACCAGCAGCTCGTGCAAGACCGGTACTGGAACTTCACATCTGCAGAGGCATATTAGGATGTAACCTGGCCATGATTCAGACAGCTCACATGAACTAGAATAGGTTAGTAATGTTTTCTCCTTGGCTTGTAGGCATCTTCAGTCAACAGATTTCAAACCAATGTTGACAAGTGTCCCATAAGGATATGAAATAAAGACATGAAAACAATGCAAAAATATACAGAGATCCTAGAGAAACTGGGAATGTAAATCTAGCTAAAGGAAAAGAAGACAAATTAAATAGATTGGTCTCATAATAGCTTATAACTTACTGTCACAGTGTCAGTGTATTATTGTAACACATCTTTCTTCGCAAATATAATTTACTGTCTCAAATCAATCAATCAATCAATCATGTGCCATGCCGGAAAGCGTGGGCGGTCATGACTCGCCATTTCACTCGATCACCAGTGTCGTGGATCAGCTCAGTGTTCCTGTCTCGTCCATGCCATGTGGCCAAGCCATCCAGGTATTTTCCTCTCGGTCTTCCTCTTGGTCTGTTCCCCTCGATCTTGCCAGTTGTCACTAAGTTCTCCAATCCATTTCTTCTCATAACGTCCAAAAACTTTTGACTGTCTACGTCTAATTTCTCTAATCAGTTTACGATGTTCATTTGTCTCCTGTAGTACTTGGTCACTGGTTTTTCTGTCTGTCCATGGTATTCTTTGCATTTTCCTCAGAAACCACATTTCTGCAGCCATCAGATGCTTTTCAGCTTGACTGCTCATTGTCCAAGTTTCACATCCATACAAAAGAACAGGCTCTATGTATCCCCTCAACATTCTTTTTCTCGTTTCAATTGACATCTTTTTATTGGTCAGAATGTTTTTCATCTTACTAAAGGCTACTTTCGCCATGGCGATTCTTGTTCTAATCTCTTCAAGGCATCTCCCATCAGATGTTATAACTGTTCCAAGATAATTGTACCGATTCACTTGTTGAAGAATATTTCCATTTACTTGTATATTACATTGTGGCACTTCTTCCTTCCTACTGACGACCATAACCTGAGTCTTTTTACAATTTAATTCCAACCCCAGTTGCTCACTGTGTACAACAACCGCATCTACTAATTGTTGCAGGTCCTGCGCATTGTCTGCAATTAATACTGTATCATCTGCATATCTAATGTTATTGATGTTTCGTCCTCCAATGCTGATTCCATTTATATCCTCTACATTTCTGAAAATATTTTCACTGTACAGGGAAAAAAGATCTGGAGACATCACACATCCCTGCCTAACACCTCTCTTAATTGGCTGATACTGTCCCACTTCATTATCAATCCTTATTGCAGCTTGTTGTTTCCAATATATGTTTTTTATAAGTCTAATGTCTTTCCCATCAATTTGTAGATCTGCAAGCATATCCACCATGCTGACATGTCTAACGCTATCAAAAGCCTTTGTATAGTCAATAAAGCAAAGATGTATATCCTTGTTTACTTCTATAGCACGTTCCATAACTGTTCGCAGCATATACACAGCATTTACTGTACCCTTTCCTTCTACAAACCCGCATTGTTCTTCCCCTATTTCAGGTTGTATCTTCTTCCTCATTCTTTGCATGATAATTCTTAGCAAAATCTTTGTGATGTGACTCATTATACTAATTGTTCTATGTTGATCACATTCCAAGGTTCCTGATTTCTTTGGGATTGCAATAATTATAGAGTTACATAATTCAGGAGGTATATCTCCAGTATCATATAATGTGTTCAGCAGTCTGGTGACTTGATCTAGTCCAAATTCTTCTAAAGCTTTAATCATTTCTGTTGTGATGTTATCTGCACCGGGGGCCTTGCCAGCTTTCATATGCTTAAGAACATTTCGAACCTCCATCTCCAAAATTGGCGGTCCTTCATTATTAAATCTAATATCATACTGTTCGTCTCTGTTATCATCATAAAGGTGTTTCACATAATCTGTCCATACCTGTAGAATCTGGTCTTTTTCTATTATGATTTTGCCATCTTCAGTTTTTAGACACCCTGTTGATGTACTTGTTCTTTTATTAGTAAGTTCCTGAATTCTTTTGTGCACTAATTTGGTATTTTGACTGTTGTGTTGGCTTTCAATTTCTAAGCACTTTTCCTCAAGCCATGCTTCTTTTGCCTCCTTACATAATGTTCTGACTTGTCTGTGAATTTCTTCATATTTGACAGAATTATTTTTGTTGAGTCTTCTTGTTTCCATGAGGTGTAAAATTTCTTCAGTCATCCATTTCTTACGACCCACCTTCTTTAATTTTGGAATAGTTGTTTCTGCAGCCACATTGATTGAATTCTTCAACGTTTCCCATTGATCATCCACATCCTGGAATAGGATCTCTAGATTAGACAAAATTTCAAATCTGTTCTGTACTTCTATGTTGAATTTGTTTTGTATTTCCTTGTCATTACTCAATGTACACAAATCATATTTAGTGTTTCCTGTTATATACTTGACTTTCTTCAACTTTATCCTCAATGTTCCTGTGAGTAATCTGTGGTCACTATTACAATCAGCACTGGGAACTGTTTTTGCTATTGTTAATGCGTTTCTAAATCTTCTGCTAATCAGAATGTAGTCAATCTGGTTTCTAATCCTGCTATCAGGACTCCTCCATGTCCATAATCTTCTAGGGTGTTGTTTGAACCAGGTGTTTCCTACAATCATTTCCTGTTCTTTTGCCCACTCTACGAGTCTGTATCCTCTTTCATTTCTCTCTCCTAAACCATAGTTTCCTACTGTG
>OY992880.1:53859515-54157015 GCA_963921405.1 Cepaea hortensis | reverse complement strand
ACAGAAGTATTAGCAGTCTTTGCTCGATACTGGCAGTCGCCATGACTCTCATGGCAGTTCTTTGTGAAAAGGGACAGCCAAATATATTCTGAAAGACTGACACATGCTTTATCATGTGATGACTGAACATTGGCCCACAGACAAACATTAAGACAAAGATTGTTTGGAATCTCAAAGAGTTTTCAAATACAGCAGCATACATTAAAAAAGACCCTGGAATTCTTGTGTAAACATTACTAAAACAAAAGCGAATGACAAGAATAGGAAAGAGAAGAAAAAACGATGTTCTAGAGGAGAGTCAAAGAGAGAGAGAGAGAGAGAGAGAGAGAGAGAGAGAGAGAGAGAGAGAGAGAGAGAGAGAGAGAGAGAGAGAGAGAGGGGAGAGAGAAGAGAGTGCAAGCATGCAAGACAATACTGTATGTAAGTGAATATTACCAAGGAATGGACTGGAAGAAGCCTACTTGAGTGCACCATGAAGACAAAAGATAGAAAGGAGGCTTATGAAAGCCAACCTTTCATGTGGAAATGATTCTTTACTACGTCATTCCTTGACTATCCACTAGTGGACTGAAGGTAAATGCTGAGGAAATCTTCCGGTCATAGCTTACTGACAAGCACTGAGAAGGATATAAAAGTGGTCAAGCTAAGTCTCGCACTCTGAAGGCCAAGAGTTCATTCTCAGATTGAGCCGTTCAGACCACGAGTCCATTTTTGTAAGGAGAGTTCTTTTGGGGAAGGTTTCATTGCTGAAGCTATGGTGTTTGCGCTTTGTGCGGGTTCTCGGCAGATGGCTTGCTGGTCTGCGGTGACAGACAGCCAGATCAAGAAAACCTGGTGCAATGAAACTGACTCTCTCATCTTTAACCATTATCCTTTTTTAACATTTGTTGGGGAGTCTAAGTGTTCTCGCTTGCGCCAGGTGCAATCACTGTGGCTATCAAGATCACTTGCTGTTGTAGAATAAACCTAATGTTATCAATCCATAGCTGGAATATGATCATGTTAAAAATTTGAGATGTCAGTTAGTTATTGTTATACTATTAGCACTTTTCAAACACTAAGACACTGTAGAATACAAAGGCGCAACACAAATTTCTGTGTGATTGCTATTCAACTTGACTAGATAGATTAGCAGGTCCAACACAAGTCTCCCTGAGATTTCTATTCAATTTACCTAGATAGGGGGCTGCGTGGTCTCGAGGTATGGTGTCCGCTTTGAGTGCTGGAGGTCCCGGGTTCAAGCCTCGGCGGTGACCGGGATTTTTTCTCGTGGACTTCTAGTAATAAAATTTCCCCTGGTCTCTGGGTAGTGAGATTGGACGCCCGTGTGTATTGTTGCGCACGTAAAAAATCCCTTGGCAGTGGGAATCGAAAAGAGTAGCCTAATGGCGCTGCCCGGGCAAAATTTCGAGTTAAAAATCTACCCAAAGTATTTCAGGATCCTCGCCGGTGCTACGGAGTTCGTGCACTGAGCTGAGTTTCTCCAGACTCAGGTTTGAGTTAGGAGGAAAATGGAGCACTTATGGGTTGCACCCGTGTGCCGTGATGTTTATCCATCGACTAAACTAAACTTACCTAGATAGATTAGCAGATCCAACACAAATCGCCCTGAGATTGACATTCATATTACCTAGACAGATTAGCAATTCCAACACACATTCCCATGAGATTTCCACTTACCTAGATAGATTAACGTATCAAAGATCCCATCAATATCTTTCACCTGAGGTAAGTCCTTTCTCACAGTCGGTGGATTAAAGCCAAAGTTCATGTTGTTTTCAAAATGAGTGCCAGACAACTGAAAATGAATGACAATATAACAGGGTAACTGCACAGCTGAATTAACAGAACTAACTAGTTCAATCAATCAAGATTACACGAGTCGGAACCCAGTCTAAAATAGGTATCCGGAAACGTCTTGAGAAGTAAAAGGCGGCCATGGTTCTTTTTCTTCTTCAGCGTTCCGAGCCATTGAGGTTCTTTACTGCTGATACAATCTGTCTCCATTCATCTCTCTGCTTGACCTACTCTTGCCAGTTGTTGATTCCAAGTGCTTGTAGGTCTGTATATATATTATCTCTCCATCGTCTTCTTGGTCTACCTCGGGGTCTACGGTCATTTATTTCCTGAGTGTAAGCGAGTTTTGTTTCCCTATTATCTTCCATTCTTTCTATTTGCCCCGGCCATTGTAGTCTATTAGCCTTCATGATATCAGTGATTAGTGGGGACTTAAACAGATCACAAATGTCTTTGTTACGTCTTCTTTTCCACTCTCCACTTTGTGTATCCCTAATGGGTCCAAAGATGCATCTTAAAACTTTGTTCTCAAAGGTTTGTAACAAGGCTTCGTCTCCTTTCATTGTACTCCAGGTTTCAGAGCCATACAACACAACTTGTCTGATCAGTGTTTTGTATATTGTGATTTTGGTGTTACGAGATAGCACATTTGATTTTATTAGATGTTGTAGTGCATAGTATATCTTATTTCCGGAATTGATTTTAGTTTGTATTTCTTCCCTTATGATGTTGGAGCAGTTGAAGATTGTACCCAGGTATTTGTATGTTTCTGTTCTTTTAATGGTCATATTATCTATTTGTATGTGGCCAGAGTTTTTAGCCATTCCTTCTGTTGGGCTTTTTCCTTTAAGTGAGTCAATATTTCCAATGTCTTTTGTTCATTTTCCCCTATAATATCTATATCATCTACATAACCAAGCAGCTTGGATGTTCCTCCAATATCACATTCCTCCTTTATCTTCCTTACAACTTTCTCTAGAGCCAGATTGAAGAGTAGCGGCGATAGTGCATCACCCTGTTTCAAGCCAGATATTATTTGGAAAGGGTCTGATTTCCTGCCTTTATATGTTACTATATTATAAGTATCTTCCATGCATAGTCTGGTCATGTTGATTAACTTCCTTGGTATTCCAAATTCCCGCATAGCATTCCATAGACTATTCCTATGGACAATATCATAAGCCTTTTTAAAATCCACAAAAATGTTATGGAGATCTCTTTTATATTCCCAATTTTTCTCGGCTATTTGTCGTAAGATAAATATCTGATCTATTGTTGATCTGTTTTGTCTAAAACTCGCCTGGTAGTCACCTAATATGTATTCTGAATATGGTTTTAGTCTATTTAGTAATACTGCGGATAGTATCTTATAGCTTGTGGACAGTAGTGATATTCCTCTATAATTTTCACACTGGAACTTGTCTCCTTTCTTAAAGATAGGTATCAATAATGACTCTTTCCAGTCATGGGGTAATTCTTCTGTCCTCCAGATTTTTATTATTATAGTATGTCCAGGAATGAATGCCGTCATTCACAATCAATTATTTTGAAAATTGTCTGTTGCATTGTTATGAAATTTTTCCTGCCGTCTTATATTTACCCCCACCCAAGGAATATGTCTTTGATAGGTCCAAAAGCAACTTAAATCATCGAAAGCGGTGACATTTCTTTGATGTTTTGCTGAAAAACTAGTGATTTCTTGCTAACAAATGTGTGTTTACAGTAATGAATGCCGCGCCAATTCAGATGACACACAAGGCGTATCCGGATTTGTATGCGAGTGGGTGGAATGAAAGAAGTAGCTTAAAAGTCGACAGGGTCGGCTGCATTGCACCGGGTTTTTATCCCATATGGCCCAATTTCTTTCGGCAGCGCGGAAAGCGTCGCACAAAGCACGAACTCCATACCTCCAACATATTGACTAAATTGCGGTATCATTTCTGGTCACTACATACACACATTAACGCACAGCTATTCACGAACTCAATATAAAAAGCTAACATGAATACATGTGTACACATTATTAACCAGCAGCTGAAGAAACAAGAAGGAAATGAAAAATAAGGTAAGAAATATATTCCTTCTACTTTCCTGTCAATTTACAAATTATTTACCCCATGCCTCTGTAAATTCTGTCTTTACTAATATTACACATTGCACCCCTCTCGGGATTCTCCGTGGCGAAGTGGTCAAGTCGTCTGACCCGGGCTCCGAAAGTTGTGGGTTTGATTATGGATCGCATCCTTCGGTTCACGGGTGCATTTTTTCTGAGACTCCCAAGGCTCGTCACTGGAGCTACGGAGTTTGTGCTTTGTGCGACGCTTTCCACACTGTGGAAAGAGACTGAGCCATATGGGATAAAAACTCTGTGCGATGAAGTCGACCCTGTCAACTTTTAAGTAACATTTTTTTAAAGTGAGGGAAAGATTAGTCACCTATTCCTACTTGCTCTCAAGCCTACACAATGTGATGGCACTATAACATTACAGACCCACGGAAAGAAACTGCTTTGAGATTATTAAGACACTCTCTTGTGTGGAATGCACTGGGTGGGATCCTAAAAACACATGAAAAGAAAACAATTAAAGACAGTGACAAATCATATGTGGAGAACATAGACAGAGCTGCAGGAGCTAGCAAAAGATAGGACAACTTGGCATGCGTTGGCTGAGAGTCCGTGCCCCAATGGGGTATAACGGGCAAAAGAAAAACAACTCTAGGGCTATCCCAGCCTCATCCAATAAGAGGTTGCTCCAGGAAGGCATGGATGGCCAGCGTCACTCTGACAAAACAGCCCATTATGTGCCATTTAATCAATGAAAATATAGGTTTACACTACATCTGGCAAAATAACATTTCAATATGACTGTTTTATGATTACTTTGCTATATTAGAATTAGGGAACACTGTATAATGGAAAGGCACAATTTAATTTTGTTTTAAAAACATTCCTTGGTGATGGGATTAGTGATGTGACAGGAAACAAATTCCCATTCAAACTATTACAATAAAAGAACATTAAGGACTAGTGTCTCTCTCTCTCTCTCTGCGTGTGTGTGTGTGTGTGTGTATGAGTGTGAGCGAGTGCGTGCGTGTGTGAGCAGAGAGGGGGGGGGGGGGGAAGGCTTTTTTGTACTTAATATTTTTTATGTACTTGATAAAGAAAACAATGTCTCTGAAAAAAAAAAAAACTGCATATAGAAAATTTCCCTCAACAGGATTGGCACATCACTCTTTCCATGTCATAAGCCACTCCAGTCCCCAATTGTGCCGTTCCATTTCACAGGTATTTTTATCAATCATATACTGCAAACAATGACAACACAGTCTTACCTTTTCACTTGAGGTGGACAACAGAGAAGTCTCTGACCCTCGTCTCGACAGTTTGCTAATAAATACAGATAATAGATGTACGTACATATTACATATACCAATGTAGAGCTTGTTAATATTTGTTAATACTTTACAAGTTAAAATAGTCACTTATAAATTAAAATAGCTGCTTACCACAAGTTCATGTAAATGTTTACAATTTCATGTTCATGTAACTGGATTAAAATGCTTTCAACTGTTTACAGATTCAAGTATTTGTTCACATACTAATGAGATTACTTAACATAAAGCTGCATATCTATAAACTGACTTCCTGAAATGCAACTGCTTAATGCTCATGCAATTATTTTTATGACAATGTATTTGGTTTTAAATCAATAGAACTGTTTTAAATAAATATTCTTGGTTTTAAATATGTTTATAGGGTAATGTAGTTATTTATAAGCCAACTTGTAAATAGATTCACTTGCTACCAGGTTAATCATATTGTTTTACAAATTAATGTAGCTGTTTATAAGAAATATATAATCTGTTATTTAAAGTGAATTTGTCCCTGCTAATCTGTCAGTGTGTTAATCTGTTATATTTGGGATCTTTATCCAAATGTAACTTCAGACTGTGACTGCTTGTTGCTTCTTGTGCTTGGTGGATTTGATTTCTATGATTTGTCTTTTGGCGCTGCTTTGACTGTGTGAGTCTTCGTGATAACATTTAGGTTGACTCAAGCGATGACAGCATTTTCAGTGTCTGAATGAGGACTTCTGATGGTGTCTCCTCTGCTTTAGTCGGTGGTTTTGGTTTCTTAAAAGTTGCTTAAAAGTCGACAGGGTCAATTTCATTGGACCGGGTTTTATCCCATATGGCTCGGTCTTTTTCCGCAGCGCGGAAAGCGTCGCACAAAGCACGAACTCAGTAGCTCTAGCAACGACCCACAGGAGTCTTCAAATATTTTCACCCGTGAACCAAAGGATGCGGCCAGGAATCGAACCCACAACCTTCGGAGCCTGCGTCAAACGGCTTGACCACTTCGCCACGGAGACTCCCAACACGGTTTTGGTTTCTTATTTTCTATTTTTATCTTCTTGGTAGCGCATGTTTTAGCCTGTTTGCGACATCTTCTGTTTGTATTGTCTGTATTTCTTAATTGGAAATAATTTCTGATACAAATGTTTCTCCACGCAATGCTGTCAAGTTGTCTTCTCTTCACGTCTGCCCCTATTTCTCTGTTCTTATAAATTTTGCTGTATTTCAATTTTCTTCTCATGTGTCCAAAAAATAACTGATGCAATAATGCCTCTTCTCATATGTCCAATGAATAATGTATGCTATAATGCCCTGTCTCATGTGTTCACTAAATGATCTTTGTTGTATGTCCCTTCTTATGTGTCCACATAATGATCTTTGCTATAATAACCCTTCTCATATGTCAAAAGAATAACCTTTGCTGTGATTGCACCCATCTTAGTTGTTACTTCAACGCTTCATTTCCTAGACATTTGTTACTTTCACCATTCAATTCTAATTGCTTCTTTAACTTATGCTCTGGACATTTATTACTCAATCCTTGTTGCTACTTCCTATGTCTGAAGCAGTTATTACCTCAACTCCATTTCACAGAGAAATGTATAACATTATTACAACTTTAATTCAAAGTAAAAATCTCTTGATATGCAAGTTACATTGAAGTCCCTCTTTTAATCTTATCACAAAAAATGAAGGAAACTGCAATCTTAAGACACATTTTGAAAGCAAGAACAATCAAGAAAGACAGGATCAGATACCTTGGTCGAGGTTTGGGAGCTTCTGTGGATGTGGTAAAATTCACAAGGAACTCGTCCAGATGCTGGCCTCTCTGACAATAAGTAAGTTGTAAATTTATAACAGAATAAGTAAATACTGGAGTAAGCTATAAAGTACAGGGTGTATTTTTAATGATTGTGGTGTTTCGAAAATATTGCTGTTCCAAGTTTTGTATTTACCTTTTATGTTGCATGAGTTCACAGAGGGTGAATACAAAACTTGGAACGGCAATATTTTCAAAAACCTCAGTCATAAAAATAGACCCTATACCATTGTCAACTTATTCTATAAAATATATAATTTCTTTGTAATGACTCAGGTAAAATAAGAAAAGGACCCTTTTTTTACACGCCTTTAGGCATATTGGGTATATGGTGCTAGCTTCATATTTGTATAGACCAATCAGCATTCTAAGAGTGATGTGACCAATAATATGCCAGCTGCCTTTATTTCCCACAGCATTTCCTGGTACCTATTTTTAAGAAGGGCAAACTGGGGAGCTGAGGGCAATTTAAAAAAATGTGCCTCGATGTGAACTTGAACCTATGTACCAGCTGGCACGCATGCTATCCACTGTGCTACCACAACTGACGTATTTACTGGCTATTAAAGTGTAAATGTGTGACGTATATGTTTAGCTCATGTTATCTTCATATCCTTATGTCTGTGACGAAACGCGTTTATCTGTCTTGGGTCGTAAAGATCCCGCACTATTTTGGCGCGTCATCGGGGGACTTTCCCAGCTAAAAATAGACTGAGGGAAGCCGATCAAGGAATTACTATCTAGAATCTTCTCGAAAACACCGGAATTTGAGTGACCCGTGAGGCTGGGTATCGCACTAAATTCTCGTGCAGAGGGATCTAGAAATTCTAGGCGGGGAATGACGGTTTCCCGAGAAAGTGGCTTTTCTCTAGAAGCACTAGCTTCCCGTGCGCATTGAGTTGGCACGAGTGGGGAAATTGGCTAAACCATTCATTCACTTCAATTTGCTCGAAGAGAGCAGACGCAGGCCTTGTGAGCCAAGTTTGTGTGGCGTCTCACCTCAACCATGATTCGGCTGACTGTTATGGAAAGGAAGCTGAGAAGCCCTTGAACAGTTCTGAAGCTGACTGGAAATCTGGTTTTCAACATTCAGGTACATATTTGTTTAAATCATTTAACTTTGTAAGTGTGTACCACACGCCATTGTTCTAACCTCATTACCTATGCGGATGTCCTTGCATACTAATTAGCAAACCGATCGATAACGCAGTTGACGGCTAATCGTGTGTTTGTTTACTGTGTGTTCGCGAATCAGCTGTTGGGAAAGCAGGAATGCGAGGTGGGCTATATGGATGTAAAGTATATTTACCATATATTGCAAGTCGTTGCATCTATTAGGTTGCTGTGTTAGAATAAAACATAGTTACTTGTGCCTGATAGAAACTTAGATTTATGTCAGTCAGTTGCTGAAGCCAGAAGAACGGTTAGAACACCAGGTAAGTTGGTAGGTGGAGATTCAGACAAAATTGTGCTTAGTTACTAAGTAAAGGAAGAACTTAGTTCTGTGCCACCAGGAATGATGTAACTATTGTGTAGTAACTTAATAGTGAATTCATTGTGTGGAACACGGGATTTCTGTGGTAAGGTAAGTCTGCTTTGGTGATATATATATATATATATATATATATATATATATATATATATATATATATATATATATATATATATATATATATATATATATATATATATATATATGATGTGGCATTGTGTATATATATTAGGTCATGGCATGTGATACTTCCTGGAGTAATTCCGAACGCCGAATAGCTCGACGCGTGATAACAATGCGTGCTGTCGCGATATACTTATGCGTTCTGAACTCTTCTGAGCTATCTGGTTCTTTCATACTGGTGCTAGTGCGAGTGAATGCTAAGGTGCTGGAAGTATGGAAGGATGCAAGGAGGCTGTATGAGACAGGTGACATATAGGATATGGGGGAAGTGAAAGCAAGTTGTGAAAGTATAGGTTGGTAGACCAGACCAACGATGAAGTTCGGTCCCGGCCAAAGGCTAAACCACTTGGGAGGGCGGAACTGGAACATCACCCTTGGAACATGTGGGGAACATGTATTCTCAAGAAGGCTTCTTGACTCTAAGACGGAGTCTGATAAGAAGAGTTTGCTATGCCGTGGGCAGGTGGTCCCACCAGCAAACAGGCTTGTGTACATATTGGATGTGATCATGTACTATTCCTATATCCCGAGGGATGGTATATTGATCAGTATTATGTTTCTTAATGAACATTGATGATGTTAGGAACGAGTCCAGGGACTCTTTACCTTATTGTTTAGTTCGATTAAATTAGAACTATGATAACAGCCTACTATCACTACTGACGTTAGCGACGACTGGTAGATGATTAGGGATAGGTGAGACCAACGATCAGACTCGTCATTCTGATTTCTTGCTCTGTTTGACAGGCTGTTCTGTGAGGCCAGCTGACAATACTGAACCCATGCTTTACTACTCTCCGTATAGAGATAATGCTTTGGTTATATGCATAACTAAGTAGCATGAATGAGGGTTGAGTAGTCATTGGTAGGATGCATGTGGACTAATGTTTGGGCCAGTATACTCTCACCGGTCGCTCTTCCTTTTCAGGAGTTTGCCTGTTGAGGAACCAGTCAACTATAATTGTCGTTGGCAGGAAACCACTTCGTGTGACACAGCGAAGGGTTCAATTCTTTACTTATCACGCCCGACTCAACCACACCATGTACCCAATGTGATTCACCATGCGTGAAGGTTGCATCAAGTAATCCAGGTGCCCTGAAGGTCCCGTGTGGGATGTGATGGTTTGTGATGTTTTTCTACAGTAGAAGATACTCTATTTCAGCCAGGAACATTTCAGCAATTTGAGCAATCATGCTCAAAGAAAGGAAACACCTGACCGTATAGCATTACGGTGGTTCCGCCTCAACGTGGAAAAATAAGATTTAGACACTTGAATAGTTCTTATGACAGCCATAGTGGCAGGTCTTGAGAAGAACTACACCAGCTATTCATTGTAACTTGTGGCAAGTGTTAACAGGTGGAAGGGACAATTGATTATAGTCCAACCTGAATTGTTTTCCGTGAAATAGATGTCTAATTCTAATAATGTACTGTCCCAGTATGAAGATTTTGAACTGTGTTCGAGTAGGACTCAGTGACATTTCAGTTGCCATATCTGATGCTTCAAGCAGTGTTACTGTGAGGGACCATTGAATTGGTCATTGACATTCTTCAATCAGTGTTACTGTGATGTGAGGAAGGGACCATTGAATTGGTCAATGACATATTCTTCAATCAGTGTTACTGTGAAGTGAAGAAGGGACCATTGAATTGGTCATTGACATATTCTTTAAGCAGTATGACTGTGCTATGCTTGATGGGCCATTTGATTGGTCAGTGACTACTTAGGTTCATCGAAGTCACGAATACTTGGAGTCAAGTCCAGGAGGATTGTCTCCCAACCAGTGTGGTTAGAGAACTGTATTAACAGTGACTCCGTGGGAGTGATACAGATGCAGTTGGTCCAGTTGAGTGAGGTCCAGCAGTGACTCTATTGTGGTGGATCCACGCTCTGGAGACGGAGTGGTCTCCAAGGTTCTAGTCATCTCACTGGAAGGAAGCCGGGTGAGTGGCGGACCGACTGGACGGGACATCTGCATCCAATCTACTTCTCACCTGATGATGACAAGTATATCTCTGATTCTGTCTCTACTCTATGTTCTATTTGTGTAAATAGATTATTCTATCAGGATGTTCATTTCAGTTCTATATTCTCAAGGGTAGAATAAACTTTATGTAAGTTGACTTGCTCTTTGTATAATAATTGAGTGTGGTCTCGGACGATGCCTAAAGGTTCATTGTTCCACAGGGGTATGTAGTTAGTGGGGGTCTAGAATCTGGAGGGGCTTGTAGACATAATTAACTAATATGAGATCAACCACAGAGTAAAAATGTGTATCTGCCTGACCAACCCCTGGGGCTAGAATACACGGGAGTGCCAGAGACACCTCGGGTGTGGTTCACTCTCACTACCTAAGGTGAACTCGTTACAATGTCTATGTGGAACATGGAACTGCAAGATTTTCTCTCACATCATCACCATACTTGTATGTTCCCTAAAGAACATAAAACTGTAAAAGCATTCATGACATCACATAGCTTTATATTGGGTGTGAAACATGGGCCTGAAACATCTCCAACAACATCAATATATGTTCTATGGGGAACATGAGCTACAAGCTCAACAACGTCACAGCACTCACAACATCATAGTAATATATTGGGTGTGAAACATGGGCCTGAAACATCTCAAACAACATCAGTATATGTTCTATGGGGAACACGAGGCTAGAAGCTCAACAACGTTACTGCACTCACAACATCATAGTAATATATTGGGTGTGAAACATGGGCCTGAAACATCTCCAACAACATCAGTATATGTTCTATGAGGAACATGAGGCTAGAAACTCAACAACGTTACTGCACTCATGATGCACTAGTATCTGTTTTACCCTTCAGCAAATGGGAGCTGCAGTACAGCAGTGGCTAAATATGCTTGCCTGTTGGCCTGGTAGTCATGTGTTCAAATCCCCATCAGGGCAGGAATTTTTAATAATTTGACCTGGGCTACCAGTCGAATCAGCCTAAAATGGGTACCAAGAAATGCCCTGGAAAATAAAGGTGGCTGGTATAAAAGAGGGTATATTTTTAATGACTGTGCAGTTATTGAAAATATTGCAGTTCCAAGTTTTGTATTTACCTATTATGTTGCATTGTGTTGCATGAACTCCACAGTAGGTAAATATAAAACTTGGAATGGCAACATTTTCAAAAACGGAACAGTCATTAAAAATAACCCTATATTTGCCACATCACCAGTGGGATGCTGATAGATTTATACATATATGGGGCTAGCACAACATGCAGGTAAAAGAGTCCTATGCTTACACCGACTTTACTTAACTAAATATTGGAGTGTAGTAATTCTGACCGCACCCATGTGTTTTCAGGGTCCCTAAGGGAAGCAAATAATACCATGTCATAAGAGGCGACCACATAAGGTTGGCATAAGACTGGCTATCTCAACCTGTAGAAAATGTAAACAGTAGAACCCAACAAATCATGAACAATCCAACAAAGGGCTTGGTGTGAATTAAATGAGGGCCTATGCTGCACTGGGAAATAAAAGGCAACAGCAGAAGAAAAAGAGGAGACAGCATTTTGTTTTATTACAGAAAACTGCAAGGTGATTTTTGCTACAGGTTGAGCAATAAGAACTGCTTGCTCATGCAGTTTCCACACAGAGTACAGATTCAGAGTTTTATTTGTGTTCTCAAATATTTCAACCCCACTCTGATGTCTCCACCATGAAGAGGTAGAGGGGCTTGCACGATACAGTGACCTAAGAGTTATGCCGATGGTAGTGCAGGTAGGGTTTGCCATGCCAGACAAGTCGTAGGAGCCAGATGTGGAGAGACACAAACCTGCTGCCCTGTAGGTAGACTGGAGGAGGTCAAAGGCTAGGCACAGCAAACCAAAAAAAAATGAATGTTGAAGTCAGATGTACTGAGCCACAGGCTTGACAAAACAGTGCAACGTAAATCACTTGATGATGAAATATTTCAAACTGACAGTGTATGTTACGTAACTATTAGCAAGTAATACTTAAAATACCCGTACTCACCTCTTTAACTAACTTTGATTTCACAAATTTACCTATAACAGAAAAGTAATGATAAAGGTTATCATATGACAGATAGCAAGACAGTAAAGGTGTTATATGGTAAGCATTTCACACTCAGTTACAGCATATTCAGAGTGAAGAGTTCCCTTCTGCATCACACCCCCCCCCCCCCCCTCCCTCAAATTCAAGACAAATACTGGTACCTATTTTAGAACTATTCTGAAATGGATGTCGAAATCTATATTTATAAACTTTCTTTCTCAATGATTACAGCTGTGTGACAATGCATCTTAACTAATATTTGTCATTTCTTTCATTCACAATTTTCCTTTGCTAATTATATACTTGGTGTGACTGTCGTTTAGACTGACCAGATCATCAATTTCTGCATATTTGCTTACACATCCTTGTAAAATAAAGGTAAAACCCCCATCACCTATTGCCAAAGGGGCATGAAATATTTTTTACACCCTATGGTTAGTAGTAGGTTAGAGTGTTTTTATGTGTGATGACCAGTTCCTATCCTCACCATTTTTACTTCCCAGAGAAATTATGAGGTTATACTGACTCCAGAAGCAAACAGATACTTCCCCAGTTAAGGATGGAACCTGGACTGCTGTGTTGGGAAGTCAGTGCACTATTCACTGTGTTACCATACATAGTTTTCTTGAGCATTTCCTTTTTCCTTGTTAAAAAAATATCTTAACTCATTCTGTGCTTAACAAATCATTATATAATCAATAGATACTCCCTATATCATATAATAAGATACTGTCTATTTCATATATTCTTCTATACTCCTCAGAAAGAATGTCTCAGCTGGGGGAAAAAAACAAAGAAGTATTACAAAAACTGGGATTGAAAAAAAAATACTGAATTAAATGAAGGTTAAATACTGAATTAAATGAAGGTTAGATAATTCAAGGTCTTTGGTCATATAAAGAGACACATCTTCTGTTGTGCTCCACCTTGAAGTGATAGAGGCCTGTGTGTTATCCAATGAACTGAAGAGCTATGCACACAGTAGCCTAGTTACTGGTAGGGTCGTCCAATGTGAAAAGGTCAAGGGTTAGGGAGCAGACGAAGTATGGCACACAATCATGTGTCATTTATTATGATTTGTAGTAAAAAAATAAATATACAGCAAATCCTTTAAAACACAAATAAAACAATCACTGATAGAGAGAAAGAAACAATATAAAACAATACTAATAGAGAGGCAAACACATATAGAATAGCCACTGATCAGACAGAGAGAAACACAAGTAAATACCTAGAAGGTAGATTGGGGAAAGTCATAGGCTAAGGAAAGCAAATGCCTAAAAAAATACTTCTTAAAACTGGAAATACTGAGCCACAGGCTTAACAAAACAATGCAAGGTAGCTCGATTTAAGATTATGAAAAGACACAGCTCCTTGATAATGGATTTGCTAGAGCGAAAGGTGGAGGGGAAGCATGCAAGAGGAAGACAACATTACAGATGGGCAGAGAACATAAAGATATGGACTGGAAGAATTTTATATGAGTGCACCATGAAGACACAAGCACCATGAAGACACAGAGCAGAGGGTGTTGACGACTCATTACAGCTGACCTTCAATACGGAGACTGCACTTGATTGAAACCAACTATGCCCTAGGTATATGGACCTTAAGCCACAGACAGGTGTTATTTTAACTCACATTATCTCAACTGTTTCTTTAACCTCTTCTGTCCCATCTAATTATTCTTTTGAGATAACAATGACTTGGGACAGAAAAAGCTGAGCTCACTCATTATTGTAGGCTATGATGGTTATTTTTAGTTGTTATTGATAACAACTTTAGTCAAATCATTCAAGATTGAGTTTGCTTGAGGTGAGCCCGCTTGAGTCATAACTCTCAGATGTCTCTTTGTCACTGTTTTTCAGACCTTGATTTTTTTATTTAAATTGTCCCAATGCAGTTTCCTGTCCCGTGAAAATGTGCCCATTATATTATCAGTGCAGTTCCCTATCAACTTCGCTAATGCACCTGCTCATACCTTGAAAGCCAGCTATAGAAACCCGCATAAACTGCAGATAATATCATCTCACTATACCAGTTATCATCCTGCCATCATTCTTCAAATGAATGCAAAAGCAGGCATACAATGTACAGGAAATTAGTTCTCATCCCATAACGTAGGGCATTTGAGTTAAAATAGTTACAAGAAATTGTGTAGATCAGTTGATAAATGCAACATCCCAATTTTATTCAAATTTAAAACAAAAATGAGGATATAAACAGATAATTTCTAGCTAAATGTCATGTACAATTTTGAAGGCAATAACATTACTTACCAAGTTTTATGTCAGGTAAGAAACTGGTTGAAAATTCATGTTCTGAGGTAAGAAATTTATACAACAACTCGCTGCTTCTCAGTTGTGGTTTTGTTAGCAGTTTCTAAAGGTAAACAAAAACAATATTATTGTGACATGTGTAAATTGTAACACCCAGTAACATCCTATTAAGTCAAATCTGACCTTTGTGCCTGTTAACTGTGAAATGTTCCTTACGTTGATGACGGTGAAGCTTGCTAATTTGCTTTGACACTGTTGATCCCTTGATCACTGACAATGAGGCCAACAAGGAAACACGATCATTGCCCAGACAAGCAGAGATCTATCACTGGAGACATGTAGCACTGAAGTAGACATAAGGGTGATCAAGGGTTTTGTTTTGTATTCCCTAACTTTTTTAAATTAGTGGAACTGCAGTTAAGCTGTGGAAATGTAAAAAAATATAAAGTAATGCAGTTTTACAGAACAAAATAACAGAAAACACACTTGTGTTTTCTATTACTGTGTCCTGTAAATCTGCATTACTTTGTGTTATTTTATATTCCTAGCTTTAAAAAATAGACCTTCATGGAGTAAATAATGGTCATACCATCGCAGGCTTCTCTTGTGTATTGCCATGGACACGTTTCTGTGCTGATTCCCTTCTTCGAGGATACATACGTTAGATATTTTTTTCAATCCAGTATTTTGTTTCCATCCTACAGCAGCACTATGTTTCATCTGCTTTAGCTGTTTCTCTTAAATGTTGTTATGGTTAATATTTCCCAGCAGTCAAACACGACTGGCCAAATGCATGTAACAATACTTTATCTAATTCAATGTTAATGCTTTTTTAAACAAATTGTTCTACTAAAAGCTATCTAATAAAATTGTTTGAGGAAACAGAATACACTTAGAATGACACCATTACTTCATAACATCTGACCAAACAGAAAGCATGGTGTTAACAAGATTAATAATCCAATCAGACACCATGTTTGCCCGTGTTAACATGAGGAAACAGCAAACAACAAGATTACTAGTTTCAAAATCAGAAAGATGAAGACATCATTCTTTATACAAGTAAGTCTACCAGCCAAATAACATTAATAGATTTGATTCATCTATAGTTTCTTTGATTAAATTAACTCTTTGTGTTTCCAGTATCTGTTACAATAATGTACATAGTTATTTTTGAAATCTCAATGACTATATATGCATAGGAGAATTATAGCTATTCAGTCATAAATAAAATAGACTAATTGTCATCCATGTTTTGAGGAACTTCCCATGTGCTGTGCGTGATTGTGAAGACAAGGTTAGTAATGTCCTCAAAACTAGCTAACATTTGACTTAATTCTTTACCGGTGTGTGTATATGACATATTCCCCCCCCCCCCCCTTAATCCTATTTACAGGACATCGCTGTCAACACCAACATTTTACTGCTGTTGTTGATTTCTTGGCAACATTACGCTCAGTAGTTTGTCACTGCTTCCTGAGCGACCGGCTCACATATACCGTAAGTAATGGACACGACGCAATCCACCACCCAATCTCATGCAGCTGCGTAACCCCACGTGGATATACAGAATTATGGAGAAAATCAATAACACCTTCACCAGGGAGACCGGCCGTATATGACATAGCTGTCCTCTAATACACATATTAGCTTCCACAGTCATGGTTATGTGACATTTCACAATAAAAGCAGTGGGACAAAAAAAGAAGGAGAAGACAGTCATGGTTAGTGCTCCAAACTCTTTCTAGCATGGACATTATTTAACTTTGATGCATTTTGCATTTGTTATTTTATTGATGCTTTCTATTTCAAAGTTATTATTTGAACTCTTTCTGACCCAAGCAGTTGTAATTTTAAATTAACAAGTGCCTGCGACAGAAAGAGTTAAGACGTTTACTAATGGTCTTACATGTCTGTGTAAAGTAGTTGTTTCATATACATCCTATCTTTTCTGTTCCTGAATTTTGCTTTCCAATATTTTTAGTAGCAGAGCTCCATGTCTACTATTGTGACCAAACCTAGACAGTCTAATTTGTATAGACTTTTCAGCAGTTTCCTGTATGAACCTGCATCTTTAAGAGCTTAATCATGTTTACAAGATTTTCCTGTTTAGCCCAATCGTTGCAGCCTGCAACAGCATCACATCTAAAAGACTTCTAAGGTCTTTTCACCCACACATACTAAATATTTGTATGTAAACCCAGTAATTGTGGAGGCAGAAGTTCAGGCCTTGATATTCGAGAACTTTTCTGAAGGTGATGTAGTCATCCACACAGATAGGTTTGTTGTTTGACACGTGAAGAGCTCATGGGCTTTTGCGGCTCAGGTTGGAGGGAGAACTATGATGGGAGACTGCAGTGCTTTCGCCTTGAACGCAAGCAGCCTGGCTACAGATGTCATGGCAGTAACTAAAGCAATAGCCAGGCTTGAGACAGAGACTTTCACCCAGGCATGCTTTCTCAGTGACTCTGAGCACATGAGGACAAGATGGGCTAGGCTTAAAATCAGTGGGTGGAGCCTCTGAGGAGGTCAAGGCTGACAAAAATCTGTCTCATTTTTTAGCAAGGCTATCAGGGTGTAAGACGAAATGACAAGCTGATAGTCTTGTAAGCTGGGCTACAGTGAAAGCAGACGAGCAATGGACCGGGCTGATATAGTGAATGCCCTCAGAGAGGCAGGACGATTAAACGAATCAAGTGATGTCTGTGAATCTATAACCTTGACCAGATTGCAAGAGCATCAGGTACAAAGGGGTGTAGCCAAACAACAGGGCTATGCAGGGTGCCAAAGAAGAACAGTCAACCAAAACAGAACCGGTGTCACTGATAGCTACATGATGAGGGAGATACTGAGGAAGGGATCCTAGCACTTATGGACTGAATGATTTATATTTATGTACAGTGAACAAATAGGGTTAGAATTGAATTGTATGTAAGAAGACACAGGTTATAGTCGTCACTGGGAAGAAGGAAATAGCAAAATGTGATTTATAAGTAAATGAGCATATTTTTAAACAAGTGAATCAGTAGTTATCTCGGAACAGTCAAAACATCTGAAGGGAGATGCCTTGAAGAAATTAGAACAAGAATTCCCACTGCGAAGGTAGCCTTTTGTAAGATGAAAAACATACTGACCAATAAAAAGATATCAACTGAGAACCAACAACTGGGGAGTCTTCGTGGCGAAGTGGTCAAGCCGTTTAACTTGGGCTCCGAAGGTTGTCGGTTCGATTCCGGGCCGTGTCCTTCGGTTCACGAGTTAAATTTTTCGGAGACTCCTGTGGGTCATCGCTAGAGCTACGGAGTTCGTGCTTTGTGTGACGAAAGAGACTGAGCCATATGGGATAAAACCCGGTGCAATGAAGTCGACCCTGTCGACTTTTAAGCGACTTTTTTTTTAATCAACTGAAATGAGAAAAAGAGTGTTGAAGTGCTACATAGAACCTTTACTCTTGTATGGATGTGAAGCGTGGACAATGAGCAGACAGGCTGAAAAACATCTGATGACAGTGAAAATATGGTTTCTGAGGAAAATGCGAAGAATACCATGGACAGACAGAAAAACCAATGAACAAGTCCTTCAAGAAACAAATGAAGATGGTAAACTGATAAGAGACATTAGACACAGACAGTCACAATTTTTTGGACATGTTATGAGAAGAAATGAATCGGAGAACTTGGTGACAACTGGCAAGATTGAAGGGAAGAGACCAAGGGAAAGACAGAGAAGTAAATACCTGGATAGCTTGGCCATGTGGCATGGTCGAGACAGAAACACGGAGTGGATACACGACTCTGGTGATTGAGTGAGATGGCAAAAAATGACCGCCCACGCTTATCGGCATGGCACATGATGGATGGATGAATAATCTGATGACTAACTATATATATCCTGCAATAACAACACATCTAAAAAGCTTCTAAGGTCTTTTCATCCACACATACTAAATGTGAAGATCACTATATGTGTGTATACATATATTTTATTGTATCCTAAGAGTCTGCCAACGTGGAAGCAACAGAGATGTGGTTCCTAAGATGAATGTTGCAAATTCCTTGGACTGCCAGGGTAACTAATGACGATTGCCTGAAAGAGGCTAATGAAACTAGAAACATTATATACAACAATAAGAAAGAGACAAATATATTTTGCTGGCCTTGTGATGAGAAGAGAGGCATTGGAAAGGTTGAGGGGAAGAGAGGCAGAGGCCTACCAAGATAAATGATGCTGGATGGATTGAGACAGTGGCATGGAGGAAAATCAGTAGCAGAGTTGATCCAGAACACTAAAGGCCGAGATATGTGGAGACAAGAATACATATTCCAGCTGGCATGGCACTAGATGATGATGATAAAGAGTCAGTCTCACTTTGGTAGACACTAACCTGCAAATATGTTTCAAAGTCAGTTTTCTTCCCCTCTGTAAAGTCCTGGGTCTTTGTTCTAAATGCTTTCTTTGCAGGAAGCTGGCAATCAAGAAATTCACCTAGAAAAAAAAACAATTCAATGGAAATCAATTTAAATGATGCCATAGAATGCGGTTTTACAGTTTTACAGACATTTGCTACAAACATCATGAATGGTAAAGAAACTATCTTAAAGAAACTATTATAAAAAATTTTCACTGTCAAAAACTGCACAGAAAAAATAAACAATGTCTGTAAAGAATTTTAACACATGGCTGCAGATCAAGCTATACTTGCAAGAAAGTATGCAGATAAATGTTCAAAACATCATGGATAGTTAACTCAGTAATAAAGATGTTCTAAATGAAATCAAAAGAAAATGGTCAATATTTTATGACAACATCATGAGAACAATAACTGTAAATACTGTAATGATGGGTAGGAGCCATAGAAAAAACGATATGGAGGATCACATAATGAGTAGATAATAGACAACTTTTCATAACGGCATACATACAATTGATTAAATAGTTCTTGATAGTGAGAGTTGTGAAGGAATATGATTACCCAGGCTAGGTGAAGAAGCTGATGGAAACACTACAAGCTTTACTTTAGCAGAAAGAGTTTCTCTGATGTAATAAAATACTCATTTAACAACATTTCATTGAAGGGAAAGTATGGAAATTCTAGTCACATGGATAACATCAGATGGAAGATGTACCACAGAGATAAAGAACAGAACTGAAGCCTCTGAAGAAAAGTCCTCAAAATTCCTTGGTCAACCAAAATGAGTAATCTAAATGTTTTGAAAGAGGCTTAAACACAAAGATGACTTATAAAGAACATCAAAAAGAGGCAATGCCATTTTTATCCAATTTGTGAGAAGACAATCATTATAACATGTGACAACTGCACAAATTTATGGAAAGAGAGATAGAGGAAAGCAGGAAAAGAAGATTCTTGATAACCTTGTGTCATGGCATGCAAGAGGGTCAGCACAAAAACTTATAAATGCTGTTGGAGATCCCAAGATGTGCAGAAGCATGATCAACAATGACAGCTGGCAAGGCATTTGATGATTATTTAACAAAGTGATTAGAGAAATTAGATGTCAACAGTCAATATTTTCTGGGAATGTTAAGAAAGAAACTTAATGACAATGGCAAACATGACAGAAAAAGAGCAAAGGAAAGACAAAGATAGACATGGTTTAGCCAAATAGCATAAACGGGACAAGAATACAGACCCAATGAGAGATGGGCGATTGTGAGAGATTGGAAATCATGATTGCCCATGCTTATAACAAACTGACATGCAGATAAATAACACATTTCCCACTGATTGGTTGCTTTTAAACTGTCAGAAAGAATGTTCTATAATAAAATATAAATAAAATGTGAAAACAGAATTAAGATAATAAAACAACAATTCTCACCATGAAATTCTGTCAGTTTCTGTTCCAGTACATAGAATTCTGGATATCGCCTGGTGGACAAAATTGAAAGTCAAATAAGGACAACCCATAAACAAACATCTTTGAAAGCAATTTCCGCAATCCCTCAATTTTACAAATTAAAAGGGGGAAGGGTGAGTCCATTGAATCGAACGTAACATAGGAGATCCTTTTTGTCATTTTATACTGCTTTTAATATCTGCTTGCAACATTAGAATCACATTTACAACTATCAACACTGTATTTTAAAAAACTGCTACAGTGTCCTTTGACTTATAGATATAGAAACAATTTTTGTTTTCCCACCATAAATTTCATAAGCACAACCAACCTGATGATATGCCTTGAATTACTTTCTCAAAAAACTTCATAATTTATGTGCCACATTTAAGAGTACTTTTTCTGAACTTTATAACAAATTTCTTCTACTACTTAATGCATACCATACCAGAGGGAAAAATGAAGGCAGACTAACAAGAGGTAGGCAATGATAAAAGTGGGAAATATAACATCAACAGATACACAAACAGAAGTCCATCAAAGTGCACAGCCAAAGCGAAATACAGAAAGTGCCGGAGATCCATTTCTGACATCCTTTGCTGTGGAGACTACACTTGACTGATTACTTAATGCCATTTTGACTTGAAAATGAGTACAAACTTCATTCATTCATAAAACCACAATTCAAACATCACAGAAACTCTACACAGCCAGACCTCACCCATGAACCTAAAGACAGAGTCCGAAAATGACACCCATGACCTTCATAGCACACAGCACACAGTTTGACCGCATTGCCAGAGAGTATTTTTACCAACCACAAGTCATTAAGTTGCCATATTATTAGATGTTAGAAACAGAATTTAAAAATTAAGCAACAGCTCATCCAAACTGGTAAAATACCACAAGATATAATATGTTGAAAATTGACAATTTATAACAGAAATAAGAGACACACCTCTGACTAAAAGACATCAATAAATTAACTCTATCACAGTATGTGTTCTAAAACCAGCAGTTAATGAGTAAACTTACCTGGCCACTGTCCACTGTGTTTTCTCATTATCACCTGGAAAACAAAATGAAAGATAATATATCACCAGCATTATGAGTTTTGTGACAGCACACCCGTTAATGCAATACTTTACCATCTCAGTGGTCTAAATTAAATCCTCACTGATGAAGAAATATTTTCAGCATTATAATATCTTATGCGGTGGTTGGTCACAGAAGTGATTGGGCACAAAAAACTGGGCCTACGCCATATCTCCAAGATGCATTAATGGCACCTAAACTGAATGACTTAGGGGATCTGTTGGAGAGGCATGTTGCTCACATCAAACTCAACAAGCGCAGAGTTCAAATCCTGCTGAGGTTAATACTTTCATGACAGTTTTTTTTTCTTCAGAATATCAATCGATGAGAAATCCTTGAGGCCAATAAAATCGTATGAGAAATAAATATTTATCTGAAACAGTTTGAGAAATAAATCCACAAGTATTTATCTGAAATAGCATGAGAAAAATAAATTACCAAGCATTTACCAGTGTCTCAGCCGTGCTTCTACAGAGTTTTGGGCTAGCACAATGAGCCCAGTATGCTTCCAGGTGTGAAAAAGGATCCATTTGGAAAAGGGTCCATAATTTTACAAACAGATTGCTGTTATGGCAAACTACAAACATGGAAAAGCAACCACAAGAGAATATTCACAGAATGTGTGATTCTAGTATAAAAGATAATGGTAGTCCCATGGTAGTTAGGTGTGCAGTTGTAAGCCTTCACATATTATAGACTTTGATATAATGAGGAGGAGTGACTAGTTCCCTTCCTCACTTGCTTTCCTGCCCAAAACAATTTGAAAATGATCCAGTACCCAATTAATGAGGCAGGGTTAACAAACCCATTTCAGAAAAATGAAAAGTATCTTATGCATTAAGTCACTATCATTGAATGTAAGAAAGAGAGTTCTGAGGTGCTATATAGAACCTGTTTTGCTATATGGCAGTGAATCTTGAAATGTAAATTAACAAACTATAAAGAACTTGGAGGCAACAGAGACGTGGTTCCTGAGACAAATGTTATGAATTCCTTGGACAGCCAGAGAAACTAACAACGGCTGCCTGAAAGAGGCTAATGAAACTAGAACATTATATACAACAATAAGAAAGAGACAAACAGCTTTATTTGGTCATGTGATGAGAAGAGAGGCATTGGAGAACATCGTGATGACTGGAAAGATCAAGGGGAAGAAAGGCAGAGGCCAACCAAGAGAAATGATGCTGGGTGTGTTGAGACGATGGCATGGAGGAATATCATCAGCAGAGTCGATCCAGAACACCAAAGACTGAGATTTAAGAAGAGTCATGAATGTCTACACCAGCTGACAGGGCACTTGATGATGATGATGATGATGATGATGACGGGTTAACCACAGAGCTGTACTGGTTGGAAGAACAATAATCTGGCCACTGTTGGGGATCGAACCTGGACCACAGTCTTGGTAAACAAGTGCACTAACTGCCATGCTAAAAAGTCACTGATTCTAGTATACAAATAATGGGATCCAGATTTGTGCTACAAATTGTGTGTAGTGAGCTGAGACTCTCCTAGTGTGAACTGAAGATGATCTGAGAAGTAATGGATATTTTCACAATGGTGATGGAGATGGTTTCCAGATTTTCTGAGAATCTGATGAACTGTTCTCATACTGCAAGGTGTTGCTGTTCTGTGACGCCTGTTTTAACAAGCCTGTTTGCCTTCTCATTTCCCATGAGGCCACTGTGGCTGGGAATTCACTGTAATGTTATATAAGGGGCGTTCATTTGAAATCCTTTTGTGCTGCACCGCACGTAATTGTGTACGTTGAACATGATCATGTCATAGTCATGTGATAAGTACTGACCAATGAATAAAAGAGCACGTACTTATCGTACCATGATGCATAGGTTCTGTTTCTGACCATTGAGAAAATGGCCGGGTTGATCTAAAATCTGTCCAAAGAAGCTCAAAGAGCTGTGATTCAGTTTCTTTCATTTGAAGGATGTCGACCAGTGGACATTCATCGAAGAATGCAGGCAGCGTATGGTAACAAATATGTGTCAAAGACAACAGTGACAGACTGGACAAAATGTTTCGGAAAGGACGTCAGTTCACGACAGATCTTCAACGGCCGAGTCAAGTGCATATTGTTGCAACAGAAAAAACCATCGCCAAAATTGATGCAGCAGTACAGATGAACCGTTGTCGAAGCATACGTTCGCTAGCGACAGAATTTGATGTGTCAATTGGGACAATTCAAAAAGTCATTCGTAAGAAACTCCAATATCGGAAGGTGTGTTCATAGTGGGTACCACGGATGGTGACCGACCACCAAAAAGAGGAACGCATGGGATGGTGTTTGAACCACTTGCTGCGTTACAGAGTCAAGGGTGATGCATTTCTCTTCCGCGTAGTGGCAGGTGATGAATCATGGTGTCACCACTTTGAGCTGAGCAGCAAAAGAGAGAGCATGCAATGGAAGCATGCTGGATCCCTAAAAGCCAAAAAATTCTCACGGTGTGATTTTGTTGCACGATAATGCTCATCCACATGTCACAAAGATTGTGCAGGAAGCATTAGCAAGGAAGAAGTGGGAAATTCTGCAACATCCAGCCTATAGTCCTGATTTGTCAACATGTGATTTTCATTTGTTCTGACCTCTAAAAAAAAGCTCTCAAGGGGCAATGATTTCACACAGATGCAGACGTAATGAACACGGTAAACACTTGGTTCAGTGAACAACCACAATCCTGTTTTTGCGTACGGCATTCGCCACCTACCTAAGCAATGGGATGCTTGCCTGAATGCCTACGGCAGCGACTTCTGACCAACCCATGGTGCATAATTCATTCAAAATGAATACTTTGTTTAATTCTACCAAACTTGTTAATGTTTCTTTCATGCTTTTGTAATAAAGCCATTGGAACAGGTTTCAAATGAACGTCCCTAATACTAATGGAGTGGGATACTACATCATCCACAGGAATGTTATACCTATAGAGTGGGATGCTATGGACTCCATTGGAATGTTATACTAATGGAGTAGGATGCTACAGAATTCACAATGATGATATACGTATGGAATGGGATGCTACTGAATCCACTGTAATGTTATACCAATGTAGTGGTATGCTACAGAATTCACCGTAATGTTATACTTATGGAGTAGGAGGCTACAAAATCCACCAGAATGTTATACTTATGGAATGGGATTTAACATAATCCACAGGAAGTATATACTTATGGAGTGGGATGCTAAGGAATCCATCGGAATGTTATACTAATGGAGTGGGATGCTACGGAATCCACCGGAATGTTATAATAATGGAGTGGGATGCTATCAAGAAGTGGATTGCTCTTCCTACTAGAGAATACTACTCTGCTTACATTTGGAGCATTTTTCTGTCCCTCCAGGACAGACCAGTCATCACTGAAAACCACTTCATCATATGGCTTTTACTCTGTAACTATAATGTGCATGTCAGGGGCTGAATCATTCGAAGTGTTTGCCCACCACTTTCAGCAACTTAAGCACACTTCTCAGCACAAGTGATACTAAAACAGCAATTGTAACAAAATATAACAAAAGTTAACAGCAGGATAGAATCAAATGTTTGGAAAGGAAGCATGCACAAAGGCTACTGAATGTTTGAAGAGGAACATACTTGATTACAAGTAAGCTAGACATTCCTAGCAATGAAATTTCTTAGATTAAAACAATAAACATAATATTACAGAAGAATCCAACTTTGCTTAATATCAGAAGCATAATAATATAGAACATTCAGTAGTACCATAAATCAAATAGAGCAGACTAAAGGGACACTGCTGTGGCAAATTTCAAAATCTCATAATACATTATTCACATTACTAAATCATTTATGTGGATATGGAAGGCAAGGACATCAGCTTAATTCCCCAAGTCTATAGGCTGTCTGTCATAATGAAAGATTTATGATGGAGTGACATGTTAACATGTAATACCAGTCTTAAGATCAAATGCTAGTGGCAGAAATGTTTGGCAACAAACGCACAGGTGTATAAGGCATGCACCTGAGCTTGTTCCAAATCTTTATTCATTTCCTGATGATATGAGGCAAATAGGAAATTAGGACTAGGGGGAGCAGGAGAAGAAGAAGAAGAAAAAATACACTGAAAACTGTTAACTGTTGTAAATTGTCTTGGTTTCCAACAATCATAGTGTGCTAACAACTCCTAGCACTGACATTTTATGACTCACCTTCTTTCACGTCCAATCTTCTAATATCAATGATGAACACAAAGTACTGCTTTCGTGGGTTTTCTGGGTCAGGCCGGGCCCCGATACGGGGAATGGTGACTCTCCAGGAGGTTAGATCATGCAAGGAGTGATCATTGGCTTCCTCGCTGTCATCTAGATCTCCCTCGATGCTAATTGATGGCTACGAGATAAACAGAATAGACAAGTGAAAGATCTATGGCTGTTCCCTTCATGAAAACTGGTCAGAATTATATGTGTGAGTGTTTATGTATGTATACATATATTTGTATGTAAAATAGCTCAAGTCAAATCTGCATTACACAAGATGAAAACTATGTGATACAACATATCTTTGTTAGTGAAGGTGATTAAGCGAGTGCTTAGAAGTTATACACAACCAGTTCTGACATATGGGAGTGAGTCATGGACAATGAACAGATTAGTGAGAAACTGCTTGGAGGCAGCTGAAGATATGGTTCTACAGAAGAATTTTGAGAACATCTTTCACAGATAAACAACGTTAAGAAAGAAACCAACTCACAAACATAATTACTCAAACCAGTAGGAGCTGTGACAGTGCAGTGGCTAGTGTGCTTGCTTGCCGATCCAGTGGTCATATGTTTGAACTCTCATTGAAGCAGATTTGTTCAAATTGACCTTGCCTCCCAGGCTGACCGAGCCTACAATGGATACCTGAAACTGTCCTAGGAAGAATGGGCAGCTGGCATAATAATGATCACATGACTCGTCGAGTGCCAATTGGTCTACAGAAATCTGGGGCTTGCACCACATACCCTATGTGTTGGCATGGCATGTACAAGGGTACTTTACTAAAAGAGGATCGTCTGGCCAAGGGGTTAGAAACACTGGCTCCCATTCAGGAGACCCAGGTTCGAATCTTCAGTAAGGTGATGGAATGTGTTTCTGGTCAGGGACACAAAAGACCCTAACCTGCACACTTCACTGTGACTGCATTAACCAGATGGTCTTAATTCCCCAGACTCAAGACTCAACCTGTCCTACATAGCATTGTATTATATGAGGTAATGATAGTTTTTTTTTTAAACTTTTAAAAATGTAATTCAATATGTATGTAAGTTAATAATTATATAATTCAACAGTATTATAATCATCAGGTATATAAGTCACTAGGTATGCAAGTCAACAAGCATTTAAGTCAGTAACTACATAATTGAATAAGTATACTTCAATAAACATATAATTCAATAAATACCACATCAGTCATTGAGTGTAAATTGATCTATAAAAGTATGGGGCTAGCCCTATATATGCCCCAAGGAATGTAAAAAGGTCCTTTGCTTAACTCACACACACCAGTCAATGAACTTACATAGGCCAATCAATAATTAAATAATTCAATCAAAATGTAAGCCAAAAATATTCAGTCATAAATTAATGAGCATAACAATCACTCTTCTCAGAACAGCAGCACAGATATAAGAAACCCTTGTCTCTGAAATAACAATATCATCACCTTGAGCCCTGCCAACTGGTGTAGGCATTTATGTCTCTGCACAAATCTCGGTCCTTGGTGTTCTGGATCAGCTTCACTAATGATGTTTCTTCATGCCACTGTCTCAGTCCATACAGTATCATTTCTCTCAGTCTGCCTCCGCTTCTTTTCCCACTGATAATTGTAGTCATCATGTTCTCTAATGTCTCTTTTCCAATACTATCACAGACGATTTAAATGACAAAATAAATGCAGAAAGCCTTCACATTTCATGTTTGGAAATTTTTTTTATCATGACAAATTTCTAAACACAAACCTCAGAACTTACGTTAGAATTCAAAGATAAGCTATCTTGTCCTGATTCTATACTGCTGGAGAATCTTTCATCTGAAACATATCAGATAAGAACAGAACAATTAAAACTGATTGTGATATTATATTTTTGTTGTTGCTGCTGTTTGTGAATCTTCTAGAACTCTGTGAGTTGCAACTCTTAAGTCTGATGCATTGACATAAAGGTCGACTGAGCCACATAAATGGGCTTCAATCTATGAGTGTGAGGGTGGTCCTCCCAAACTAATACCAAAGTACCAACTCCATGAAAGCTGTGTTGCTGAGCCCTCCTTCCCATCTCAAAGTTCAGACATCAGTGAGGTGTGCAAGACCAATAATGGAACTTCACATCCGTGGAGAGGCACATGAGAATGTGTCCAGGTCATGATTCAGCACTGAACATATGGATTGGCAGAGATCATGCCTTCTTATGACCTTTATTCCCCACTGGAGTATAGATCCTCAACCAACAAAGTCCAAACTGTCCTGTCCTTAGCTATCCCATGCAGCTCCACCCATGTCCCCCCTGTATTATTCAGTCCTGTTTCTTCTTTTTCTTCTTGATGTGTCTTTAGGTCTTCATCTGTTTCTTTTGCCTGATGGATGAATGGACAGATGAATAGATGGATGGATGGGCAGGCAAGCAGGCAGATAGACAAATAAGTAAACTACAGCCATCCATCCATCCATCATGTGCCATGCCGGTAAGCGTGGGCGGTCATGTTCTGCCATCTCACTCGATCACCAGAGTCAGATCAGCTCTGTGTTCCTGTCTCGACCATGCCACTTGGCCAAGCCATCAAGGTATTTGCTTCTAGGTCTTCCCCTTGGTCTGTACCCCTTGATCTTACCAGTTGTCACCAAATTCTCCAAGTCATTTCTTCTCATAACATGCCCAAAAATGTTTGACTGTCTACGTCTAATGACTCTAATCAGTTTACGATCTTAATTTGTTTCTTGAAGGACTTGTTCATTGGTTTTTCTATCTGTCCATGGTATTCTTTGCATTTTCCTCAGAAACCACATTTCCATAGCCATCAGCTGTTTTTCAGCTTGACTGCTTATTGTCCACACTTCACATCCATACAAAAGTATAGGTTCTATGTAGCATCACAATGCTCTTTTCCTCGTTTCAATTGATATCTTTTTGTTGGTCAGTATGTTTTTCATCTTGCAAAAGGCTACCTTCGCAATGGCAATTCTTGTTCTAATCTCTTCAAGGCATCTCCCATCAGATGTTATGACTGTGCCGAGATAACTGTATCGATTCACTTGTTTAAGAATATGTCCAGCCATCATAGTCATGTAAACATGCCAGGTGTTTGTAAAGTCTCACTATATTTTGTATGTAGAACAAATCTGAAAAATGAAGTACATGATGTCATAAAAAAAATTGGCTCCACAGTCCATCGTAAAGCAATATGCAGTGAATAGCTGTCGTCTGGTGGAGTAATTCTTTGCACTCCAAACAGAATGGTGTAATCAACAGAAGAAAGAATTTTTCACCTTTGTTCTACATACAAAGTGTAGAGACTTTGCAAACACCCGGTACATGTGGTTATAATACTGAGAAATGCTCCTATACATGCCATTCAGACTGGTGTGTCAGCACACATGTGTTCCCACAACAGTTGTGCTCCGGCACTGTTCATTTATTTACCTGCTTATATATTCTTCTTATTCTGCCTTTCATCTCCCAATGGAGCATAAGCCCACAATAAACTCACACCAAGCCCTTTTTAGACTAGTTCACGATTACATTGATTTTGCAGCTGCAGTTTTTTTATGGGGTGAGATAGTCGGTCTTATGCTAACCTTATTTAGTCACGCCCTTAAGGCAGGCATGGTAGATTGCAGTGTGACTATTCCTTACTTCCCTTTTGGACCCCGTTAACACATGGGTAAGTCCATATGGTGCCACGTTATAATATCAGCGATTCCGCATCAGTTCTCAGGCACTCTATATCATTCACACATCAAGTGCCGTGCCGGTAAGCATGGGCAGTCATGTTTCGCACACTCCATATCACTTAATCTGTTAAGTTTACCAGCTATTACAATGAATTATAAATACAGCAGGGTTATGAATCACAAGAAATGGAATGTAAAGGACCGTTTTACGAGAAGTCAATAAGTAAGTTACAAATGGTTGTAGAAAAATAACTAAATATGATAACAACTTGAAACCAGATTATTTTTATACACGCATTGTCCCTTTATTTCCCAACATAATTTCCACCAACATTAATGCACTTATCACATCGTTTTATCAGTTCTCCCAAACCGGCTGCATAGAACTGCATACTCTGTTTTCTAAACCATGTTTTCACTTCATTCAACTTCAGCGTCATTCGCGAAATGCCTCCCGCCAAGGTGGGTTTTCAGAGGACCAAAAAGGTGGAAATCGCTAGTGGCTAAGTCAAGGCTGTAAGGTGGATGTTCCAGGACTTCCCACCTTAGTTGGTTAATTTTCTCCTGAGTTAATCGAGCCGTATGTGGTCTGGCATTGTCATGAAGAAGCAACACTCCTCTAGTCAGCAGTCCTGGATGTTTTCTTTGAAGTGCATCATGAAGCATCAATAGAACTTCACAGTACGATTAAGAATTCACATTGTCACCTTTCTTCTTGAAATTGGTTAAAAGCACGCCTTGACAATCCCAGAACACTGTCAGCATAACTTTCCCTGCTGATGGCGTAACCTTGAATTTTTGGGCACAAGTTGAAGAAGCATGTTTTATATATACCCAGCTATGCACCGCTTTACGGGACAAACATTTGTCAGCATAAACAGGAAGCATTTCCTTGTGAATGTCCTTTGCAGGCAGTCCTTTTGCCCACAAAAAATGCACAACAGCACGTTGCTCTTTGGTTGTACCCTCCGTAAGTACAGTCACCATTTTGTTTATGCGCTGCGCATGCGACACTTAGCGCCACCTGGTGAACGGGAATATAAAGTTTGATGTTGCTGTCACCTAATGACACCTGTCGAAAACATCAACATTTACCTGCCATCCCCAGAACTGTGTGACTTACTTATTGACTCACCCTCGTACATATCTTGAAGGGTACTGGCCGTCTGGTCCTACACCCACATATTTTGGACTAATCAACACTCAGTGGGTGATGTGGTCAGTATAAAACTGGCCAATTGTACTTCCCAAGACATTGCCTAGTACCCATTTTAGGCTAGGTAGATCTGGTAGTCCAGGTCATCATTATCATCATCAAGTGCCCTGCCAGCAGGCACAAGTGTTCATGTCTCTCCACAGATCTTGGTCTTCGGTGTTCTGGATCATCTCTGCTGATAATATTCCTCCATGTCACAGTCTCGGTCCATCCAGCATCATTTCTCTTGGTTTGCCTCTCTTTCCCTTCATCTTTCCAGTTGTTATGATGTTCTCCAACGCCTCTCCTCTCATCACATGACCAAAGAAAGCTGTTTGTCTCTTTCTTATTGTTGTATATAGTGTTTTAGTTTCATTTGCCTCTTTCAGGCAATTGTCGTTAGTCACTCTGGTAGTCCAAGGAATCTGCAACATTCCCAGGTCAATTAATACAATCTGAATCTGCTATGGACCAAACCCATGACCGTAAGATCAGCATAGCGAAATGGAAAGAATGCATGTTCTTAAACATCCGGATTGTTGATGCCGTGGTAGCGAGTTCAACCCCTACACCGGACAGTTAGACTAAAATGTTGACCTATTGTCCTTGACTTGGGGGCGTAAATTACAAGCACCCCTGAAGTCGGAGTGGGTTCACCTGATGGCGATGGACACTGTTAATAGGGAAAGCTAATCCACATGCAAAATTCAGTCCAGCACTACTAGAAGTAGTATGTATGGACTACGCTTGAGTTCAAAGCAAGCGAGTGCAAAAAGTAATAAACCCATACCCCCAGGCCACCAGGCGAGCATCTAGCCACAAGGCTACTGGCTCACCCATGAATTACAGCTAGTGTATCATTTCTCAGTTTTAAATTATGCTTATGGATGTTAATTAGACTAGTAAAGAGATGGTTTACAAACAGCAAATACAACCCACAATACACAAAGCAGAGCTTGTAATTATCTTAACTTTTTATACCTGTTGTTCTGAAAACATCCTTCAGTTTGTTGCTAAATTGTGCTAAGGTGAAATCTTTTTTCTTTGGCTGTCTGTAAGTCAAGAACAAGTGGCATGAGTCTAAAATGATTTATAAACACACTATTTAATCCAATAGTTAAACTAAAACTTATGTTCTGGTATGAAGATGAAGAAACATTACATTTAAACACAGAAGCCCCAAACAATATGTTGTACAGTTGTACAGCTTGGAATATTTTGCTGCATCTCATCAGGAGCATACTGCAGAGTTTATGAAGTGAATAAATGAATAATACTTCAGCTGAAACACTGAACACACATAGTCACAGGTATTCTTAGAATATAGATTATTAGATATCCCCATGATAATTTCAAATTCAACAAAATCTTTCTGTTTGATAAAACCGACTGGAACTGCACAATTGCTACTGACAAGATGCAGAAAAATATGCCAGGTAATCAATCATGCAACATATTGTACGTGGCTTCTATGTTTTAATTCATTAAGGGAAAACACTGTTTGAAACATTACATTATATCTTATTCATCACAAAGAGAAGGTCCTTAACATTTAGACTGTACCACAGGAACAATCACCAATACTCTCCAACATCTGCTCAAGGAGACAGAGCATATATGGTTGTGCACCTGAGTGCGAGAACATTAATTACAATCAATCAATCAATCAATCAATGTAGAGTAATATCATTAAGCAGACAGAATGACTCACATATATACTGTAAGCTTGCAGGAAACGTTCTTGCATATGATACAAAGACTAGAGAGAGACAAAAGAAAACAAACATACACTGATCATAATAATTAAATGCAGGCAAATGATGACCTGAAAGCTGTGGTAGCGTAGTGGCTAGACACTTGCCTGCTGACCCAGCGGTCATGTGTTCAAATCCACATCAAGGCAGATGTTTATAATTGACCTGGGCTCCCAGGTTGACCCAGCCTAAACTGGGTGCTAGGACAAGTCTTGGGAAGTAAAGATGGCCAGTGTGAAACTGACCACATCGCCCACCGAGTGCTGATTGGTCTATAAAAAATATCAGGCTAACACCGTATATACAACATGCCACAAGGCATATAAAATGGCTCTTAATTCACTGAAGGGCTGGCAGAGAATGCACTTCTTGGCGGTCGATTACCTATGGACAAGGGAGAGGTGGTCGTGCGCCTGTGTGACCACGTGGAGAAGGTGGAGGAACAGATTGAGAACCTGTATGTGGAAAGGATGAGATTGCTGGGGAGTGGCAGGGGTTTTGGTAGAATCTCAAAACTGAGAGGGAAGACTAGGAGAACTTTCAATCAGATAGCGGTGGGAACAATTAGTAGTGTGACTCTTCATTGGCTGTTGAACGAGGGCAGACGATAGTTTGTTACACTGTACTAAAAAAAAAGGCATAATAACTACAACCCATGGTGGCAGCGAATGAGGCTGATCAGACCAATTTGAGCAGTAAATGTTCCTACACAATGGACGCATGTGAAAACATGGCCATTTCCACCATCACGCACCATCTGATGTCTCACACACGCGGTGTGTGGCCTATCTGCAATCATTTTCTCCTTTGTCTTTATATAAACTACAAAACACTGAGCATAGTCAGTGTTTCTAGATTCAATTTCTAATTCTAAACTACACAAAAAGATATTCATAAACTGATTTCCAACAAATGAGCATAAAGTTAAAATAATTAAACAAAACACAAATAATTCAGTAATAACAAATCAGAACTGTGCTGAACTCAGCAGTATACTTTTCTACATTTCCTCATATAAAATTCATGAAGCATCTCATTGGTTACATTGTCTGTATGAAAAGACAGGCTTAAAACACACAAGTCCTGTAGCAGGAAGCTTCTGTGGGTATGTGAAGAGCTAGGACCATCACATTTTTGTAGCACTTAATGCACGGAGGAATACATGGCCAGTCCTTCCCTCCAGTAGTTAACGATGACAGCTGGCACTGAACCCTCATCCAACCGTGCCCATGCCATTGTCAGCATAATGTACTAACATTACACCAGTGTAACTGTGACTTTTCTAGGTATATAATTCATGTCTTTGTGAAAAGACTAACTTAAAGATCAACAACAAAGATAAAGAACTAACAGGGATGACTATTAAGAGAGTTACCAAAAGATTTCACCTAAAATCAGAAAAAAAATATAAGGAAGAAACAAAAACCTCAAACAAAAAATAACTAGTCCGGAGTGCAATGTTCATAATCCAAACTGAACTAAACAAACATAACTTGTCAAATGATGACTTACAAAAAGCTATTCACCAACTTGGTATAGAAACTGCTAGATCAGTACAAAATTAAAATTAAATAATTTAAAAGTACATAATGCTCTTAATTTAAATGCACAAAAACAAATAGCCACAAATATCAAGATAACAGAAGCAGCTAATATAATCAAGGTGTGACACATCAGGTAAACACAGATGTAGATTCACATCTAAACATGAATACGATCACAAGCACTTGTTGTGCAACACCATTCATGCATTCTACATCTGCCTTCTCCTAAATTGTATACGATACACATAACAGAACAAGTCTATAGAAACAGTAAGCATACAAGTATTTCAGAATTATAACAGAACAACCCTATAGAAACAGTAAGCATACAAGTATTTCAGAATTATAACAGAACAAGTCTATAGAAACAGTAAGCATACAAGTATTTCAGAATTATAACAGAACAAGTCTATAGAAACAGTAAGCATACAAGTATTTCAGAATTATAACAGAACAAGTCTATAGAAACAGTAAGCATACAAGTATTTCAGAATTATAACAGAACAAGTCTATAGAAACAGTAAGCATACAAGTATTTCAGAATTATAACAGAACAAGTCTATAGAAACAGTAAGCATACAAGTATTTCAGAATTATAACAGAACAAGTCTATAGAAACAGTAAGCATACAAGTATTTCAGAATTATAACAGAACAAGTCTATAGAAACAGTAAGCATACAAGTATTTCAGAATTATAACAGAACAAGTCTATAGAAACAGTAAGCATACAAGTATTTCAGAATTATAACAGAACAAGTCTATAGAAACAGTAAGCATACAAGTATTTCAGAATTATAACAGAACAAGTCTATAGAAACAGTAAGCATACAAGTATTTCAGAATTATAACAGAACAAGTCTATAGAAACAGTAAGCATACAAGTATTTCAGAATTATAACAGAACAAGTCTATAGAAACAGTAAGCATACAAGTATTTCAGAATTACTTTGCAATAAATTTTTCTGTCAACACACTTTAACAAATTGGCAGGTGCTCAGTCTCTCTCAGAAGAACAGTTAATTAGTTGCATATCCTTTACAGGACGTCGCAGTCAACACCAGGTCAACACATAACTAACTAACAATAACAGATGAAACAACATATTTAAATATGCTTGAGGCTATATTTAAGTTGCAGCAAGGAGGAGGGATTGAGTCCATGAATCCAAAGTGTTTATAACCAGAGCATTACTGGAATGATCGGCATCTACACCTAGTGACATTAGCTGGGAGAGATACAGAGAGCATTGATGGGTTTCCCTGGACTTCAGTGATGTTGATTCTTCATTAGCAACAATACACAGAATATACAGTCACAACTGCAGCATTCATGTTAGCACAGGAAATAACAAATGCCATGGTATTTTAATTGGAAAACTTAAGCAGATAAAATAAATGACAAAAATTGTAAGGTAAACAGGAACAGAAAATATACAGGATTTCAATTGATAATATGCACACAAAAAGAAATCTATGGCCATATCAAGAAATATTTTTGAGCCAAACATAAAAACCAAAGCCTAACTTCAAATTAATATAAAAATCATTTAAGTTATTTTCATTTAAAAATAAAAGGTTTTCAAAACAGAAATAAACTAAAAAAAAAATAAAAATAAAAATTCTGATCACAAAAATATAATCTGATAACAAAAATATAACTGCTGGTAATTGAAATGAATGCAATAAATATTCATCATCATGGGCAGTCATGGTATTACAATTAGCAAATCAAAATAACCGAGGATAAACAATGTTAGATGGCATTTTTTATATCTGTGATACAGTTATGAATTGGGATAATGCGCAAAAGAATAAAAATGCCTCCATTGATAAAAGCAGCCAAGATAATACCACGGAGGAAGAGTGTAAATTCATCATCATCATCATGTGCCACAGTAAGTGAAGAATCAAGGCCGACTATCTCACAGAACCACTGAAGTCTCAGATTAAGTTTGTATTTCCAATTAGGTAATTTGACTAAGCCAACTGGTTGTTTATCTCTTTGCCTTTATTTTACTCTTCTCCCATCAGATTTGCCAAATCACATCTTCAACTGTGACTGTCCCATTATGTGATCAAAACGTTGGATGCTACAAGAAACTAAGGGAAAAGATGCTAGTTTGTCATCACGACATGCAGGAATATCTGTTTCAGAAACAACTAGCAGTAAACAAGACAGAAGGCTGTAAATAGACATGATGACCAGCTACAAGGCATGGACTATAAGAAAAAAATCACAGGTGAGCACTATCATTAATATTTTGGCTAACAATGTCACAAGCATGGTCAGACTACTGTTCCATGTCTGCACTCCCCATTCGCTACAGGAGAGAAAGATTGGCCACCTATTCCCCCCAGCACTCAGGCCTAAAAGACGTAACGGCCATAATCCACCACACACCCACAGTAGGTTCCTGGTACAGGACTTGCTGTGTATATGCTAGGTCACAGGAAACATAGCAGGGGCACTAGTTCCTATTTAACTATTTATTTTAAGAAAATTCTGAATGTTTTTATAATTCTATTTTACAATTCTGGGTCATCTACGCATCGGTTTTAATGGGAAAATAAATCCTGCCAACACTGAGGATTGAACTCCAAAAATGAGTACGCTAACCCCTATGCTACCATGACTCACTCACACATGCACACATGGATAATAGATTGATAAAAACAGCTATCTGCACATTTATCAAGATGGACAGGTAGATAAAAATAGCTATCCATACATTATTAAAGGTTGGCACATCAAAAGGATTGCCACTAAAATGATAGATTACTCCGTCATGATACACACAACAATCTATCATGGTTCACACAACTCTTTCCAATAATATATGCAACAATCTATCATGGTTCAGACAACACCCTCCCATGATACATACAACACTCTCTCATGGTTTAAGCAACTCTCCCATAATACATGCAACAATCTACCATGGTTCACACACCTCTCTCCCACGATATATACAATAATCTATCATGGTCTACACAACTCTCTCCCCTGATACATACACCTCTCATGGTTCACACAACTCTCTCTCTCTCTCTCTCTCTCTCTCTCTCTCTCTCTCTCTCTCATGATACATGCAACAATCTATCATGGTTCACACAACTCTCTCTCTCTCATGATACATGCAACAATCTATCATTGTTCACACAACTCTCTCTCTCTCTCTCTCTCTCTCTCTCTCTCGATACATGCAACAATCTATCATGGTTCACACAACTCTCTCTCTCTCTTTCTCTCTCTCTCTCATGATACATGCAACAATCTATCATGGTTCACACAACTCTCTCTCTCTCGATACATGCAACAATCTATCATGGTTCACACAACTCTCTCTCTCTCTCTCATGATACATGCAACAATCTATCATGGTTCACACAACTCTCTCTCTCTCTCATGATACATGCAACAATCTATCATGGTTCACACAACTCTCTCTCTCTCTCTCTCTCTCTCTCTCTCTCTCTCTCTCTCTCTCTCATGATACATGCAACAATCTATCATGGTTCACACAACTCTCTCACTCATGATACATGCAACAATCTATCATGGTTCACACAACTCTCTCTCTCTCTCTCTCGCTCATGATACATGCAACAATCTATCATGGTTCACACAACTTTCTCACTCATGATACATGCAACAATCTATCTTGCTTCACATAACTCTCTCCCATAATACATGCAACAATCTATCTTGGATCACACAACTCTCTCCCATGATACATGCAACAATCTATCATGGATCACACAACTCTCTCCCATGATACATGCAAAAATCTCTCATGATTCACAGCTATCTCCCATGATACACAAAACACTCTCTCATGGTTCACACAACTCTCTCATGGTTCACACAACACTCTCATGGTTCACACAACTCTCTCTCTCTCATGATACATGCAACAATCTATCATGGTTCACACAGCTCTTTCCCATGAAAATACAAAAATCTATCATATTTCACACAACTCTCTCCTGTGATACATACACCACTCTCTCATGGTTCACACAACTCTCCCATAATACATGCAACAATCTATCATGGTTCACACAACTCTCTCCCATGATACAATTAACAATCTATCATATTTCATACAACTCTCTCCCATGATACATGCAACACTTTCTCATGGTTCACACACACAACTCTCTCCTATGATAAATGCAACAATCTATCATGGTTCACATAATGCCTCTCACATGGTTTACATTTGGGATTATACTGCACTGAACTAATAATTAAGGTAAAGTGAAAGATAATACTACATCTACTATCTGGATCTAAGAAAACAAGGAGCAGATATCTGACGCATACCAGTCAGTAGAAAAGCTAAAAGCTGAAGTAACATTGGATGATGTCCTAGTGCATGTTTTTTCTTTGAATGGAATGACAGCATCATTTGGAGGAGATGGGTTCAAACCATGCTTGTCTATAACTATACATGTTTCTGTTGTTTACAGTGGCATTTCATGTCTATTTCTGTCTTCTGTGAGGGTCAATAAGTGAATATAAATGTATTACTATTACAATTAAAAATTAACAGCCATCAGTGTACTTTCTGCACAGAGTTTCATAAAAAAAAAGTTGCTTAAAAGTCAACAGGGCCGACTTTACTGCACTGGGTTTATCCCATATGGCTCAGTCTTTTTCTGCAGCACGGAAAGCGTCGCACAAAGCTCGAACTCCGAAGCTCTAGCGACGACCCACAGGAGCCTGAAAAAAAAAATTTGCCTGTGAACTGAAGGACGCAGCCCGGAATCGAACCCACAACCTTCGGAGCCTGAGTCAAATGGCTTGACCACTTTGCCACGGAGACTCCACGGAGTTTCATAATTCACTACAGCAGCATGATCACAGCTCCCAAACAAAGACATGAATGACAACTAGATCTGTCTTGTCTAGAGATGGTTTGTGATCACATAAGTAAACAAGATACCATCAGATATACTAATAATTATTAGTTGGCAAGACACCATCAAAGACACCAAGCAAGATTTGGTTTGAATTTTGAGTCAAATTCACTCTTCCTGATGCAACATATATTTGAGCAATTATAATATTTCATGCACAAGTGAAGAAAAAATATTGCTTTAAGAAAGAAAATATTCTTCAAATGTATCGGATGCAGAAGGAACACAACAGGGATTTAAATAAAATTTATTAACACTTTTTATGCCAAACAATCATTACAAAATTACAAATGTTTACACACAAACACTGGATGACAAAATTATGACAAACACTGGACGACAAGACCATGACAAACAATCGTGTGAGTTTCATGTGAAATGCTTTTGAATCTG
Organism: Cepaea hortensis; assembly: GCA_963921405.1. NCBI lineage: Eukaryota > Metazoa > Mollusca > Gastropoda > Stylommatophora > Helicidae > Cepaea > Cepaea hortensis. The sequence goes on along the minus strand of OY992880.1, from coordinate 54,117,376 downwards.
CCCGAGGTTTTTTGGAATGTGACTGCATGTTCGGAGCGATGGCAGATGGCTATGTCCCAGAGTTGACCGGTTTGCTTTATGCAGAAATGCGTGGCTGCTGGGCTTCTGGTTGACTGCCACCACCATCGACGATGAACTGTATTTTCGTGGACTGTGCGGGTGAACATCTAGGAAACATCCAGATGGGGAAAATGACAGCCGATTCCATCAGAAATGAACTGGGTGGTTTGTGGGGGACTATTGTGTTCACATTCTGGTGGCGGCATTATGCACAGTGTATCTGTGCAGGCTGTTTGTCGAGACTCCTGTCTTTTCCACTTTTCACATTGGGCAGTGGGGAGCGTTTTGTGTGATATTCACTGGCACAGGAACGAAGCATAATGGGGATGACCCGTTGCTGTGAAGTTGGAACTGCGACTAACTAACTAACCATGACAAACACTTTAAAATGTGTTAATTTTACAAGACTATGCAGCACCTACTGACTTATTGCCTTTTTGTTGTTGTTGCTGTGCCTAGTCTTTGCTGCAGAGGTATCTGACATTGTTGTTAATTCTGGCATATTTGCACCAAAATGTTCTTGGTATGAAGTGGATATTGCAGTGACAAGATTCTTGAAACATGTTCGCAGCAACGCCTTCCATGATCTGTTATGGTATTGTAATTCTGTGCCTCTTGACATTAAGCTTTTTATTTCATCCATGCAATTTCTACAGCTTTACTTCGGCTAACTCCACTTCTTCGGGACAGTGTGGCCATGAGGTTAGGATGCCCACCTCACAAATTGTGGACATGTGTTCTATTCCATGGTCAAGCGTAGTGTTTTTGTCTATTGGAGGTGAGATAAAAATTCTTGCTTGTACACAATGTGGTGATTACTTGGGCAAGCAGCCTTCATTTCTATCAGCCCTGCAGACATACACAGTTGCCGTGTTACCAGAGCCCATATTTGAAGCAAAGAATAGTCAATCAATCAATAAAGTGCCATCTCCACAATGAAGGTTGGCTGCAATGGATCTCAAACATTGTATGTCTTTGCCCTGACTATACACTGTCAGGTTGATGTTCGTCCATCTCTTGATGTTATCTTCCCACTTGTATGGTTGTCTACCTCTTGCTCGCTTGCCTTCAACCTTGCCCTCCAGTATGGTTTTTATAAAAGTATCATGTCTTTTAATGTAGGCAAAATATTTCACTTGCCTCCTCTTTATTTCTTTCATCAACTCTCTCTCTTCATTCCCAGTTTTTCTAGAACCTCTGAATTTGATTGTTTTTGTTTCCATGAAATACAACATATTCGTCTGTATATCACATCAGCAGGGCCTCTATTCGACTTTTTAGTAGCTTGTTCAACGTCCAGGCTTCCTCACCATACAGTAATGTTGAATATACGTAGCATTTGACAATTCTCATTTTTAATACTTTGTTAATCTCTCTAGAAATGGCAAACTACTGAACGTAACACTTGCCTAGTACATCAACAGTAGCTGAAAAATGCTGGTGTTGACTGCAACGTCCCATAAGGGATACGCAAAATAAATAAAAAATAAAAAAATCTCTCTAGATGTTAATACTGATTTCATGCCATTGAAAGCACTGTTGGTCATTTCTATTCTCTTTTTGATTTCTATTTCACTTTTGCCATCATCTGTTATTATATGTCCAAGATAGGAGAAACCTGTTACTTGTTCTAGTATCTCCCCATCTACTGTGATGTTCATTGATGACCTTTCCTTTCCACTGCTAATTAACATAGTTGTTGTTTTTTGGATGTTAATATCTAAGCCATATTCTGCACTATGCAGAATAGTAACACTGTAATATGCATGCCTTAAAAGATGACAGAGAAGGGACGGTATGAGACTGTCTACCTCATCCATAGAATACTTTAGCTGTAAAAACCTAACCAATAATGAACAAGTCTATAAAGCACTTGGCTTGACTTTGTTGAGGAACTGTACTCCACTGGCAGATGAAAGGCAGAAGAAGAAGAAGAAGAAGAAGAAGAAGAAGAAGAAGAAGAAGAAGAAGAAGAAGAAGAAGAAGAAGAAGAAGAAGAAGAAGAAGAAGAAGAAGAAGAAGGAGAGAGAGAGAGAGAGAGAGAGAGAGAGAGAGAGAGAGAGAGACAGAGAGAGAGAGAGAGAGAGAGAGAGTGAGAGAGAGAGAGAGAGAGAGAGAGAGAGAGAGAGAGAGAGAGAGAGAGAGAGAGAGAGAGAGAGAGAGAGAGAGAGAGGCATTATTAGCAACTGCAAAGTATATATTCAAATGCACAATTTCTCAGTCAACTGTACATACACATACAGTAGTAGTAAGACAACAAAATTTTGCACTTCAGAATGATAAACAATAAATGAAGATCAGAACAGTTAAATACAGTAAATGCAGTTTTGTTTAGCAGCACACCGACAAAGCTGTAGCTCCCTGCCTTCCCCTGCATTCTCTCCCCAACACAGATTATTTTACAAAAATGTTAAAATATTTTAACAGTTCTTCCTGAAAGGCAGGTAATGAAGAGAAAATGAATGTAAATTGGTAATCTGACATATGAATAAGCATTAAAATAAAACCAAACATTCCAATCTTTAACAATGAAAAATTTAGTCAATTTTTCTAACAAACTGTTTCTCAAACTTTGTCAAATGTGCTACTACCACAGCTACTACTATTAAATCTACTACTACTACAAAGACTACCATGTCTATCCAATAAATAATGAAGAAGAAAAGAAAACGGATGAAATGAGAATTGAAAACACTATAAAGAAAAAACACCAGCCTCACTTCTTTTACAGAAATCACAGAACTGTTTGTACATTTATAATTTAACTCAGTACTTATAAACATACAATTTACATTTATGTTTGTGGTGTTAAAAAACCATGTTAATCATTACATTTCCATGTTTTAAATTTGTAACATATTTAACAGCTGTAAAACCATTACCATATTTACAGACTTTAAGTAGAGCAAGCCCTCAAATAAATTTGTGGAGAGAAAAAAGAACATCAGATTTGAAAATTAATTCAGTAATTTATTTTCACCTATAGATTTTAAAAGAAATATATTTAATGGTTAAAAACCTGTTTCAATAAGATAACTCTTAAAGGATGTCAGAGTTATGTCCTTTTTTGGTTCAAAATTTGGTCTCATTTTAATTTAAGTGACATTTATTTCCTCATCTTGTTTTCAGAACTATATTGATGTTCATGCATAGTTGTAATGTTAAAGGTTAGTTGCATGTTCTTTGCAGAGCATCGTGATGAATCACAACATTTACTTTTTGTTTGTGATTTTCTAGGCAATTTTACATCTAGCAATGTGCCGCTGCTTGCTGAACAGTCGACACTCACGCCACTGTATAAATCAACATAAAGCTATCTGCTTCAAATCAGGTGTGGCCGACTTCAAACCCAGTATATCTGAATTGTAAAACTGTGTTCCCTACCCCTAAGCCACAGGTGCCCACAGTTGTAATGAGGCTATACAAAATATAACTAGGAAAATAAAAATGAAACAAAAAGTTCTGAAAAATTCCCGCCACAAACAATGACATCAAAATATGTTGAGTTTTAAATACCAACTGCAAGAACCAGCCCTTCATCCCGTAAGAGTTCAAACTTTAGGAAAGTTTTCTAAGTGGGTCTATTTCTACTATCTCTCATGTGACTATAGTATCTGAAGTGAGGCTAGATGATATAAAAGCACTACACAGTAAAGTGGAAGAAAGACACAAACATATGCAGTCATCATGTGAGACACTGTTCTAGACAACACTGATATTACCTAAGACTGTTTGTCTTCCAACCAAAGACACTTGAATAAAGTAAGGTACAGGTTACTGAATAATACAGTGGAGGCTGTTATTTGGGGACATGGGGAGGGAAATTGTACTGAAGTTAAAACACACTGTACAAACGATGGCAGTTTTACAGAAGATGATAAAGTAAAAATACAAAAATTAAAGACAAGGAAAGTATACTCAATAAATGGTCAGCATGGCCGAATGGATAAGAGCACTCATTCTTAAACATCTGGCATGCTGATGCTGATGCTGAAGTAGGGGGTTCAACCCCTACACTGGTCAGTTGAACTAAAATTTTGACTTCTCATCCTTGACTTGGGGGATGTAAATTAAAAGTACCTCTGAAGTGGGAGTTGGTTTGCCTGTTTGTGAGAGACACTGGTAATAGGGCAAGCTAATCCACATGCAAAATTCAGTCCAGTGCTACTAAAAGTGGCATGTATGGACTATGTTCAAGTTCAAAGCGAGCAAGCGCCTCCCCCCAAAAAAATAAACAGGTAAAGAGGTAAAAGAACCAGTTTCCATGTTGTTATGGTATACTGGAGATATGGTAAAAGAACCAGTTTCCATGTTATGGTATACTGGAGATATGGTAAAAGAACCAGTTTCCATGTTGTTATGGTATACTGGAGATATGGTAAAAGAACCAGTTTCCATGTTGTTATGGTATACTGGAGATATAGTAAAAGAACCAGTTTCCATGTTGTTATGGTATACTGGAGATATGGTAAAAGAACCAGTTTCCATGTTGTTATGGTATACTGGGGATATGGTAAAAGAACCAGTTTCCATGTTGCTATGGTATACTGGAGATATGGTAAAAGTAGGTGAAGCAATGGCCACATACATGTCTTGAGGCATATTGGGTATAAGTGCAAGCCCAATATGTTTTGAACAACAAACACTTGATGGGCTATGTGGTCAATGGCAAGCCATCTGCGTTTATTCTTCTGAACACTTCTGGTGCCCATTTTAGGCTGGGCCAACCCAGTGAATTGTTATAATCTGTCTCAATGGAAGTTCAAACAGATAACCAGCAGGCATGCTCGCTGACCACTGTGCTAACATGTCCTCCTTGGGGATATGGTGGGAGCACCAGACTGGCTTGATCCAACGGCAATTTATGCACAATGTGGTCAGCATCATGCCAGTCGCCTTACCTCTCAGGACATTTCCTGGTACCCATTTATAAGCCTGTGTTGGCTCCGAAGACATGGTCATGAAAAATCTCACCACAAGAGGATGTGAACCTAGGACTGCAGGGCTGATAAGCAAGTGCGCTAGCAAATATGCTACCAGAGTTTCCATTGTATATAGTCACCATCGCTAGCCATGCCAAGAGTCTTGGATCAGGTCTATATTCTTGCTGTGATTAAGCCATATGGCCAAACTTTCCATGTAAAAATTGTAAAGTATAAAATTGCATAGTTTTGGCATGTTACAAGTAGTTTTTATGTTTTGCTTTCTGAACAGAGTAAAATAGCTAGCTACATTAGTGTTTTATAGGCTGAATATAATTTTGATTATCAGTAGTATAGCATAAAGCAAACAAAATTATAGTTATTGAGAAGCTGGAAACACTAAGAGAGCAAATGAGCAGAAAAGCAACAAGTCACATATGTTGGCTACATTAAAAGACATTAAGCTTTAATAAAAAGAATACTGGAGGGAAACAATGAAGGTAGGCAAGTAAACGATAGATGACAATACAAGTGGGGAGATAGCAACAAGATGGACGAACAGCAGTCTGCCACAGTGTACAACAAAATCAAGAGACAGAAATGTTGGATATTCATTGCAGTCAATCTTCATTATGGAGATGGCACTTGACTGACTGAATCGTAGAATAAATGTACCCTATAAAACAACAATCACAACTGTATAACATATCAACATAATAATTAAAGAACATCATTAACAGAACATAATGAACACTAGTATACGTGAAGCTTTCAACAACTCGCAAATCATAGACATGTTGCACGTGTAAGTTGTACTAAAAGTTGATGATAAATTATATTAACTGTTTCTGTCCTAGAATCACTTTCAATTTGAAATTAACAATGCTCTACAACACAAGAAGCTAATGTAATAACTCTCGAGTAGTGAAGGTGTTCAAGAAACAATTAGTATATAGACATTTAAAGTAGCAACCAGGAAAAAGTGGACATAAGTACTGTCTGGGACTGTATGAGTTAAAGCAACAATTAGTATACAACTATTTAAAGTAGTGGCTAGGAACAAGTGGATACAAGTACAGTTTAGGAGTTGCCACAAGGCAGGTGCCTGGTACACGCTAGATTGAGAATTCCCGACTATGCACTAAATCCAAAGGATGCAGGAATACGTCACGGGTATGACAACGTGACGACAAAACGTAAGGATTGGATATGCTGTGATTTCATCAAGCAGAACGGTTGTGTTTCTGAATTCAAGGAGGACTAAGGCGACTTCTGAAGAGATAGAAGGCAGACAGTGGACTCTTTTGAAGAGACAGATAGACACTGGCATAACTGGAGAAAGTGGAGAACGATATTCATGGAAGGATAGTGGATGAATGACATTGGCAGAGCAAACAATGAATTAACGTCAACTGACACCACTTTGAGCAGAGGTCACCTAGACACACTGATTCTTATGACATCATGACGGATGGGTAGACGAGAAGGAGGAATACTGGTGACAAAACCCAGAGAAAGAAACAACGGGTGGTGTACACGCACGGATAGTTAAATGTTATATTTATTCTGCCGCCGGCCTGGTGTCACAGGCCAGATAGAGGACTATTTACTAATTTACAATTTATCTCGTTAATAGCTGATTAATAAACAGCAATGTGTTTCATTCTATCGGGAATTGTCGGCCACATCATTTTTCATCGTTTCAAAATGCATTCGTGTTATGAGTTGTATTCAGTTGAGCCCACAGTGGCTTGGAGTTTGATCAAATAGACTCTAACAAAATAAGAGGATCAGCTTTAAGGCAGGAGTGAAGGAGTTAAAGCAACAATTAGTATATAAATATTTCAAGAAGCAACTAGAAAAAATTGGGTTCAAGTATTAACGAAGAAGCAATGATTAAAGCAACCCTTAGCATATAAATATGTCAAACAGCAACTACGAGATTGTGGGTACAAGTACTGTCTGGGAGTGAATGAGTTGATGCAACAATTAAAATATAAATATTTTGAGTAGCTGCTAGGAAAAAGTGGGTACAAGTACTCACTGTCTAGGAGTGAAGGAGTTAAAGCAACAATTAATATATAAATATTTCAAGTATCAGCTAGGAAAAAAGTGGGTACAAGCACTGTCTGGGAGTGAAGGAGTTAAAGTAACAATTAATATGTAAATATTTCAAGTATCAGCGAGGAAAAATTGGTACAAGTACTGTCTGGGAGTGACAGAGATAAAGCAACAATTAGTACATCACTATTCCAAGTAGCAGCGAAGAAACATTGGTACAAGTAATGTCTGGGAGTGACAGAGATAAAGCAATAATTAGTACATCACTATTCCAAGTAGCAGCGAGGAAAAATTGGTACAAGTACTGTCTGGCAGTGAAGGAGGTAAAGTAGCAATTAATATATGAATATTTCAAGTAGCAGCTAGGAAAAAGTAGGTATAAGTACTAACTGTCTGGGAGTGAAAGAGATAAAACAATAATTAATATATAAATATATCAAGTAGCAGCTAGGAAAAAGTGGTCACAAGCACTGTCTCGGAGTGAAGGAGTTAAAGTAACAATTTAAAAAAAAAAATTTGCATATCCTTTACAGGACATCGCTGTCAACAGCAGCATCTTTCAGCTGTCTGTTCATTTCTTGGCAAGATTACGCTCAGTAGTTTGCCACTGCTTTCTGAGCGGCCGGTTCAGTTATCCCGCAAGTCACCAGCGGGGGTAGAACCGCTTCCAGTTCTCGCCCGCTGCGAGACTCTGCGTAATAAACGGGATTACAAAGTAACAATTAGCATATAAATATTTCAAGTACCAGCTAGAAATAAAGTGGACAAGTACTACTGCCTAGGTTTGAATGAGTACATAAAAACTGAAAGGACTTTGGTTATATATGGTCTAACTGATCATCATATGGCGAGATGCTAGGTACAGAAAAAGTAAAAACTGCATTTATGTCTTTGTGAATATAACGTTTGGCTCTGGTGGAAGACCAACCTATATATTTCACTGGCTTAACTCTTATAGGATGGGTCGCTAGTATTTGGACCATCATCTCATCTCATCATGTTCCTCTTATACCTTGCGGTGTCGAGGTGAAGTATAAACTTCGTGAGAGTGCCCGATTATGGGCTTCATATATCGATATTCCCATGGACTCTGCTATTCCCTCCGTCCAATGTTTACGTGGTCAGCCTCTTCCTGTTTCCATCTGGTCTGTACATCATTGCTTGTTGTGGTATGCTGTTGACTGGTAACCTACTTGCATGGCCAAACCATTTGGCTTGCTGCTTTCTAATAAAATCTAGTGCTGCTTTAACCCTCACTTTAGTCCTGATTTCATTTCTGATCTTATCTCTTCTTGATACGTTGAGTATTCTTCTCAGGAACCTCATTTCTGTTGTGATTTTTTTTTTTTTTAGTATTTGGACCAATATTTACAAACCATAAGGTGGAAGAGAGGCGAGAATGTTCATTTCACATTACACAGGAAGTAGGTTTGTTCCTCAGCAAGGCTCAGTACTGTAAAAGTAATCCTAGCTTGTATACTATGTGGTGACTGCTTGGGAAAGCAGCCTTTACTGCTCTGCTCAGAAAACAACTCTTCTGATAAAACAGCATTTGTATAGGTGCCATAGTGAAGACAAATATAACAAGGAAAACAAAAGTTAAACTGATAAGGCATTTCAACAGGACAGGTGGAGTAGAGAAGTCAGCTTTATGTGGGAAAATACTAAGCAAGAGAGACAAAGGAAGACAGGAAATATATGTGGAAAGCTTAAACAGCTGGACAACAAATAATATATAATCAACATCAAGCTCATTCAAATATCAGATGACACAGTTGAGTGGAGAGACATGATTGTCTGTCTGCTACGGCCCAGACACTTGAAACAGATTATTTCCTAGCTTTCATGGAAATGTTCTAGTATATCATGAGAAGAACTTTTATCAATCTTTTTGTTTCATTTGTCCTGGTTATAACTTTTAAATATTTCATTTATAGTCAGGTACAGCAAAAACTGTATATTATAAAATGAAGACATCTTATGCAATAAATACCTGTCACTGGATGTCAGAAAAGGAATTATTGCATGTTACCCAGAACTAGTTTTAATAAATGGCTATGAATACTGGACAATTAGTAAACAAGCAACAAAAAAAACCATAGAAGCTTTACAGATGTGATTTTAGAGAAATTCCTTGGACAGCCGAAATGAGTAATCTAAACATTTTGAAAGAGGCTTAGACACAAAAATAACTTATCAAAAACATCGGAAGGAGACAGTCATAATTTTTTGTGTGAACATTAAGATAAGAAAATAGCCAGAACATACTGCAAAAATGGAAAGAATTGTGGAAAGAGAGGTATAGGAAGACAGATCATGGGGAGTATGAAGTCACTGGGTTTCTCCACAAAAAACTGCCCTGAAAATATTGTCCTCAATCGGACCAAAACGTGACACTGTTTGAAATTGAGTTACATGCCATTCCTGTAAGGTGCTTTAAACCAAAATTACTATACAGTTATACCCATGTCAACAAAAATAAAAGATGATACAGAACAAATATACTTAAATATGATCAAGAAAAGCATAATGTAAGCACTCTGAGACCAAAAAAACATGGCATAGCAGCAACAAATGAGAACGTTACAAGTGAGACTGTCAGACAACTATGACAGACAAATAAAGCATTAATTTAGCTCCTATTATTTATAGTGTTACCTTGTGCATTTCTTATCATTCATCAGCATATTTTCCACACTGTTCAATCCCTTATATTATGCTAATATTTTACTAATAACTTTGCTGTTTCAATCATTTTCTTTGCCTGCTATCAACTTATCAAATGGTAGGACAGAATCTCCAGTGAGGACTCAACAGAATAAAGAAACAGCCAACAAATATGTAATAATGGACTAGATTGACTGACTGATGAATGCATGAGCATATCAATTGATGCATCGTGATTCATGACTTTTAATGCTGCTTATGACTTTAGTGGCAATTACATTTATAAAAATAAAGTTACATGCATGTCCTTTACAGAATATCACAGTCAACCCCGGCATTTATTTGCTGTTTGTACTTTTCTAGGCAATTTTATGTTCAGTTTTTTGCCAATGCTTACTAAATGGCTGATGCTCATACATATTCACAAATACACCAATTAGCAATCACTAGTTTCATAAACTGTTTGTCAGTGTTTTTTCACTGGTTAGTTAGTTGCTTATCCTGTAATGACGTGACGTAGCAGTCAACCCCAGCAATGTTTTGACTGTTGTGATTTCTAGGAAAATTTATGTTAAGTAGTTTTTTTTTCTTTTTTCAGTAGTAAAAAATACATAATCGAATAACTTTACTTACTTGCTTAACTGCCTTGAAAAATCACTGTTTGGTCGTCCCCCACAAATCATATTGTAATACTATAGAAGACAAGCCAAATAAAATAAGTTCATGATAATATGACAAAGAAAGCTGAAAGCTGAATGATGTTTTATAACAACATGTTCTGCTATTAAACCATTGTTCACACATGTACGTATACTAACAATGCTCAATATATGTAGAAAAGCCACATTTGAGGTTCTTAACTCTGTATAAAAGCCACATATGAGGTGTTTTACTCTTAAAGAATGTGGGATTTATATGTCTCTCTGAATTTTCATATTAAAAAAAAGAAACTCCTATAGCAAATGCCTTCATTAGGTTGTGAATTGTTAGGCCTTGCTATATTGCAGGCCATGAATTAGATTCCCTTCTTCATCCGCATTCCTTCCCAGACAGTTTCCCCAAGATTTTGAAAACTGTCTGGTACCCATGTTTATGAGACTGGGTCAACCCCAGAGATGTACTGGTCAGAAAACTGTAATCCTACTTCTGCTGGGGATTCAACCTGGTCCACTGCCTTGGAAGGCAAGTGCAATGATCACTATGGCAAATGCATACATAAGTGGCTTTATAAAGTGCTTTTCAATATGCTTTTAAAATGTAATATATAGTTACAAAACAGTGACTCTGCAGCCTGTAAAAGTTTATATAGTATTATCGTGTTACTCACTATCATCAGGTGACCTGTCAACTGGTATAGACATTCATGTCTCTCCACAGATATTGGTCCTTGGTGTTCTAGATTAATTCTGCTGGTGATATTCCTCCATGTCACCATTTCCATCATTTTTCACTGTGTTTCTACTTCCCCTACAACAGTGGTTCTCAACCTTTATTTGACCATGCACCCCTTCACCATATGTTCAGAATGTCATTCACCCCTTTCCCTTTTCCTCAATATAAATCCCCCCCCCCCCCCCCATACAGTATACGTAAAAATGGAAGCTAAATTTAATAACACATACTAGAACACGTCTAGACGTCTACATAAAACGTGATGTGCGGGTCTACTTACGTTATAAGACAAATTTCAGAAGGGCGAGAAGTACAGAACCGTAAATTATGGAGGAAAAAAACAATATCAAGTAATCGGTTCTTGTATTAACACGATCTCGAAATAATCTTAATTCCCCCCCCCCCCTTTCTGAAATCCTAAAATTCCCCACCAGTTGAGAACCACTGCCCTACAACCTATTCTGGCTTCTGAGGTACTTCTAATTTGCATCCCCAAGTCAAGGACAAGAAGTCAACATGTTAGTCCAACCGACCAGTGTAGGAGTTGAATCCGCTACCTCGAAATCAGCACACCGGAAGTTTAAGAGCGAGTACTCTTATTCTTTCGGCTCTGTTGACCCCATGCCCTAAGTATGAATGTGCAGGTCCACTGCAGCTGTTCCAGGGACCCATAGAGGACTTCACAGTTAAAGCAGAGGATTCATAAACAACAACAATAATTCTTTATAACTGCCATCTTATATGAACAGACTGTAATTTGTGTTGGTTCAGTTATCCCATATTTTGTAACAATCTGTTTGTCAACTTACATCATCACTTTGGTGAAACATTGGCAAAAAGTTGTTCTCCAGCAAATCATATGCATGCTCATAAGCTCTGCAAAATCACAAAAGAATATAGTAATGTAACTCATTTTGGCTTTATACACATGATGACATTTGAAGACCAATACATGCACAGTAAATTTCTGTACATTTTCAGATGGCTGTTGCACCAGAGGAATACCCGATGTGCAAGGATATTGATTGAGATAATATAACAGAATACACACAGTAAATAACAAAAGGTATAACCTGCAGGTATATTTACAAAGAGAAGGTAGCCAAGACACATGTGTATTAGTCCTCTGAATCAGGAGAAATGGCTCCATCACATGACACATGGCGAATGCTCAGGCAATCCATGGCCAGATACCTGATAAAATATATATGTCTGAGCTAAATAGTCCCCAAACACACTCAGAGCTAGGCCAGTCCAATTCACGATTTCAGTAACTTGTGTGGTCACCTAGTCAGACCTTGCTACCACTTCAGTCATTCAATAGATTCAGCATCACTAGCAATCACTGTCCTTTTAACAGGAAAGCATTGAGAATCAAATGACAGTGTCAGCTGGGGTCATCTAGTGTCAGCTGGGGTATCTTCAGATCATGCTCTCTCTCTCTCTCTCATCAAAGAATGAAAACAATAACTATCTGCACTGATAATATTATAGTTGCTGTTTTGAGTCTAGATATGCAATTATGTCATGCATACTGTCATACTTAAACAAAACTTACCTCACATTAATCTCAACTGATTTCAAACCCAAACTAAATACACACATACCCTCATCTAGAAAGCTAAGGGTTGAATGTCCATCGTATATTTACAATTATGAATTATGAGTTCTGCTAATCACATGTAGATAAACAGGTGTTAGCCTGCATCACAAAAAATCATATACAGGGTATCTAGGCTAAATACCTAGAGTCATGTGTCAACATATTAACTCATACAAGTCTTGCCTACTATAGTATGTCCAGCAAAGAATGCCTTCATTCACGATCAATTATTTTGAAAACTGTCTGTTGCATCGTTATGAAATGTTTCCAGCCGTCTTATATTTACCCCCACCCAAGGAATATGTCTTTGTTAGGTCCAATAACAACTTAAATCATCGAAAGCGGCGACATTTCTTTGATGTTTTGCTGAATAACTAGTGATTTCTCGCTAACAAATTTATGTTTACAGTAATGAAAGCCCCGCCAATTCAGATGACACACAAGGCGTATCCGGATTCGTATGGGAGTGGGTGCAATGAAAGAAGTAGCTTAAAATTGACAGGGTTGGCTGCATTGCACCGGGTTTTTATCCCATATGGCTCAGTTACTTTCCGCAGCGTGGAAAGCGTCGCACAAAGCGTGGACTCCGTACCTCCAGCGACGACCCTCGGGAGTCTCAGGAAAAATGCACCCGTGAAATGAAGGACGCGGCCCGGAATCGAACATACAACCTTTGGAGCCTGAGTCAGACGGCTTGACCACTTCACCACGGAGAATCCCGAGAGGGTTGCAATGTGTATTATTAGTAAAGACAGAGAATTTACAGAGGCATGGGGTAAATAATTTGTAAATTGACAGGAAAGTAGAAGGAATATATTTCTTACCTTATATTTCATTTCCTTCTTGTTTCTTCAGCTGCTGGTTAATAATGTGTACACAAGTATTCGTGTTAGTTTTTTATATTGAGTTTGTGAAAGCTTCTAATTAGCTGTGCGTTAATGTGCGTATGGAGTGACCAGAAAGGATACCGCAATTTAGTCATCATGTTTCCATTTTTAAGGATCTGTTCAGCTGTCTGTGTATTTTGTTCACACGTACACATGGGTGACAGACCCGCTTTGAGTCTTCGTGAAAGATTGTCTACTCTGCTGTTTACCGTTCAGAGATGGAACATGATTACCTGTTTTGCACTATGAAAATAGTTGTCAGTGTCTCTGTAGTGGGCTTTCTTCTTAACGACCAAGATCTTGGTCCTCTTTTCATTGAAGTTTATAGATTGATTCGTATGCACATGTGTTGTCCCCTAATTTGACAACATGTTTGCTCTCACGTTTCTTGTTATGCCACAATATGTCAGTTTCCACCGCAATATTACTCTTCTGTTGGTATTCAATGTGTTTAGTGTGTGTGTATGTGTGTGTGTTTTTTTTTTCAATACAGTTGTTTGTCACCGCTGAGGGCTTGCGGAATTGAAAATTCATCACTATGGAATACAAACTGTTGCCATTGACATTATGCTGATGCTGTAATGTTTAGGGCCTGCAATTCTTCTGAATATTTATAGCAAAATATCCCAGTTGGTGTGCACGTGGATTAAGGTCTGCGATCTGCTCAGACCTTAATCTGTGTCGGACGATTCCAGTAGGTTGATGACTGCTCTCGGTTGCATAAAATTCAATCCATTCTTTCTCCAATAATCCTCTTCCTCTTGCAACACATGGTCCTCACATTTTTCCAGTAACTTTTATCAATATTTAATAGCGCGGACTGGATTAGTATCCTGACGTCAGACAATTTGAATATAGTATTGTCAGCTGCCACCTGTCCTTTAATTTTAGCCCACACAAGTTCTATAGTGTTAAAATGAGAATGGTACGGCGGAAGTCTCAAGCACCCATGACGATGCTCTTCTATCAACTTGTCAATTTGATATTTCTTGCTTTTTGGCATCTACAATTCTAGCTAGAAATACGTTTCTGGAAATGGTATGTTTTTCATTCAGAGTCATATCTTTATTGCTCCCTTTGTGCTCGATGCTGTAGGTATTTTGTCTTCTTAGGCAACAACATTGATATCTAAATACATTACCATTCATCTTATTATGATAATCCCTATTGTCTGTATGCTTTGATGCGAACACGAGCCCAGCATTCTGTTGTAAGCCATTATGAGTACTACCAGCATAGGCTATGACCAAACGCTGTCCTTTACTACTGGGCACATAACGCTTTATCTTTCCATCCATTGATTCCCATTCCTTTTCACTTGTGTGGTGCGCATTGATCCACATCTCATCCAAATACACTATGTCATAATTTTCTTTGCGCATTTCCCTTATTTCACGTAGTTATCTGCTTCTCAAGGCTCCTAAATGCGGTTGCTCGCAAAAAATATTTCTACCGCCCTAGTATTTTCAAAAAGTGAAGATAATGTCCTTATAATTTTCCACAAAGTTGTTTTGGATAGCTCTGTTATTTTTCTTTCTGAACCAAACCCTAAGTTTTCTTAGTCGCTGTTTCTTTGGCATCCAGCATTTTTATAATGCTGGATAATCCTGGATATAAAATCCAAAATTTTTATAATTTTAGAAGTCTCCGTGGCGAAGTGGTCAAGCCTTTTGACTCAGGCTCCAATAGTCATGGGTTCGATTCCGGGCCGCATCCTTCGGTTAACGAGTTAAATTTTTCGGAGACTTCTGTGGGTCGTCGCTAGAGCTGCGGAGTTCGTGCTTTAAGCGATGCTTTCCGCGCTGCGGAAAGAGACCGAGCCATATGGGATAGAACCCGGTGCAATGAAGTCGACCCTGTCAAATTTTAAGCAACTTTTTAAAGCATTTTTATAATAGCTTGCCTTATGACATCTTTGTCAAAGCTGTCTACAATAATCTTTCTACCTACAGTTTGGTTATTGCGTGGTGGTTTAATTCCAGATTCTTGCACCCATCGACGAAATTACTGTTTACTCAAACCCAATGCATGCACTGTTCTTTTTTCGGAATTTGTAATAGTATACACAATTTCGCATTCAATCCCATTGAAAAATATTCACACATTTCAATGTTAGCGATAAGTGGTAAGATGTTAAAAAAAAAAATCAACATATTAATCAGGTTTCATGAAATAACCCACATTTTGAGACACCTCTGAACAGTCCGAGTTTAAAACAACGCGGGCAGTTGGCATAAGGCCAATCCCGTGAAAATATTCAACATTGAGCGCTGATTGTCTGGCTACGCTGTAATACATTTAAAATTATGAATTTCATCTCAGTCTCGTAAATTATATACCACATATAAACAAAAAATTTTCCCTCAGTTGGTTACTGAGATATAGATGTTTATATTGAGGCAAACAAATGTAGACATACTATAGTCAACATTCCTACTTGACTTTTAACTCATAGACTTTTAAAACAAAAATTATTACAAAAAAAAAAAAAAAGAAGATATTTTGGTGAATAGTATCAAACTTATAAGCTTCTGCTTCTATTTTCAACACTTAAAAATACTTACCTAAATAAAGGAGTTGATGTTCTCAGCCTAATAACTTGATCTGGAGGTCCCTCAACAACTGTTAATGATAGTGCAAACAAAAACAACATCTTTTCATGGAGTGGCAATGGATTCCATGTATGCACGTGTGCAAAAAAAAAATGGCATGTAACTAATTTTATCAAAACCATTTGGCACTATGTCTATTTTGTTTCTCCAGATTCAAACTTGAAAGGCTATTTGCTGCAAGCTCAGTCTGTGTCCACTTTTGTATATTGCTGATTAGGTTGCTCAGAGACATTAAATTCACCTCCTTGAGATCTAGTTCAGGGGCAGCCATGGCTGAGAGGTTGGTGTCCATCTCAGGCTCAGAAAGTACAGGGTTCAGTCTCCGCATAGACATGTTTCCAAGAACTATCCCACATCCCCCTTGCCTCTTAGGTGGTGAGGTATGATACCTAGCTTTCTCAGATATTCTATACTTCTCACATACAGACACATTTTGACTACTGCTCTACAAACTGGGACGGTTGTTCTAATTCAAGCACCAAGCGACTTTACTCATTCCAGAAAAGAGCAATGAGTTTAATTTACAGCAAACATTTAACTGACAATCCTAGCCTGTATAAACGCCTTCAGTAGCCAATCATTAGTCTAGTCTTGTCTTAGACACAGCACCACAGACTTCACGATATAATGTTTGCTATTATACAAACATACTCTTATAGTATAACACACTAACACAGCGCAGCAGACTACCATAACACACTAAAATGACATCATATGCTTGCACAACATGCTAGTATAACATATTATTGTCCTGTCATCACGTTTTAATTTAGTCACAGGAGATCTCCTTGACTATATGTTGTGTTTTGTGAATGTGTTTGTTTGCTGATGAAGGCTAATCACCACAACGTCCTATATGTGTCGTAATTCTGTTTTACTGCACTACTTTGTGTCATTTTATATTGTTTACATTTTCACAGCTTTACCGCAGTTCCACCAAATTTTATTCATATTTTTAGTATAACACAACAGGTCAACTTAACACAGCAGCATAACATTCAATTTACTTTTAATCAGAACATAATAAACTCAAGCATTATATCCTGTTCAATCCAAACCAACCTTCTCTGAGTGCTTCTACAATATCATCGTCAAATTTGATCCTATCTGTCGCTGTCGGGGCACAATAGTTCTGGTACAGGTTCTTGAGAATGGCATGAAGTTCAACAAATTCACTTTGTGAAACATCTGGACTAAGAATGCGACGGTTAAAATCATCTGAAACAAGAAACAAAAATTAAACACTGGTAAAAGATTATTCTTGACAATAAGTATGTTACTAAGACAACAATTAATTGAAGTAAAGAGGAGAAAAACTGGAATATAGTGGAGCAAAAGATTAACAGAAAACGATGGAGCAAAGAAGCGAGAGAAGATTCCAAATTCAGTCTTATATCATGGCATCAAAAGAGATTACATGAATTGATACACAGTGCTAGAGAACTGAAATTGTGCAGAAGTACAGGCACGTACTGGCAAGGCTTTTGATGACGCTACTTAAAATGATAAACAAGTATTACGTACATTAATTTTTTTTTAAATTATATGTGTAATAGCATCACATATGAACAGAATTAATTATCTGAAATGTGAATGTACAGAACAATGGAGTAAACCTTATGGAAAGATCAGATAACTCAAAAATTTTTCTAAAAATATTAAAAATTAACAGAGAATTACTTAGTAAGAGCAAAATTACATAACAATGATTTTATTTTTTTTAAAAACAAAACCAAGATGAAAACTCCATCCATTCATCATGTGCCATGCCGGTAAGCGTGGGCAGTCATGTTCTGCCATCTCACTAGATCATCAGAGTCGTGGATCAGCTTCGTGTTTCTGTCTCGACCATGCCACAAGGCCAAGCCATCCAGGTACTTGCTTCTAGGTCTTCCCCTTGGTCTGTTCCCCTCGATCTTACCAGTTGTCACCAAGTTCTCCAAATCATTTCTTCTCATAACATGCCCAAAAAATTGTGACTGTCTACGTCTAATGTCTCTAATCAGTTTACGATCTTCATTTGTTTCTTGAAGGACTTGTTCATTGGTCTTTCTGGCTGTCCATGGTATTCTTTGCATTTTCCTCAGAAACCACATTTCTACAGCCATCAGATGTTTTTCAGCCTGACTGTTCATTGTCCAAGTCGTGCAGGTGGTGGATGAAGATGGAGAGCAGCCGACAGATAGTTGTGGGTTATGGTCTCCAACTTCACGACGGTAGGCAGAGGATCTCTTTTTTGAGGAGACAATAGCTACGGTCACTGACCAGTATGGTCACTGCTAGGAAGGAAAGCAATGGCAAACTACCTTCTTTACAGATGCCAAGAAAATCATGTTGTGTGGACTTATCAATAATCAGAGATGAAAACTACTGTGGAGGAAAGGCAAAAGGTAAACAATGTGAAAGTGGCAGAAAGCAAAGTCAGAACACAACATTTACAGTTGGACATGCAAGAAGACGTGATATGCACCATCATGGTGAGAGCCTTAAAATACTGGAGAGCTATTGCACCCAACTTTGAATGTAAAGAAGGCAACTGATTTGATTTTTTTTTTAAAAACAACACACACAGGCACACAGTAGAACAGATGCAGCAAAAATGTGAATGAACTTTGTTTCCCTGTTTAAATGACATGTATATCATCATCATCATGTGCCATGCAATAAGTGTGGAGGGGGGGGGGGGGTCATGTTTTGCCATCTCACATGATCACCAGTCATGGATCAGCTCTGTGTTCTTGTCTCGACCATACCACATGGCCGGGGGGTACGTGGTGTCAGGCATTGGTAGCACCTTTGGTAAGGATGACTCTCATGTCCTTTTCAGGACCCATCCCCCACTGATCCAAGCCTGACACCCAGCTCGTGCCTGTGGCTCCTAGTAGTTGTCAGCATGTGACAGCGGCCACCCCCCCCCGGGCAACAGCTGTGAGAGGCTGGCTAAACCAGGCGCGGGTAGCCGATTTGGTGTCAAACTAAGCGGTAAACTAGGGTATGCCTACCCAGCATGTGAAGACAGGATTCGGTAGACTGCGCGGAAGAAATCATTCCTGATTCAACGGGCAAGACGGCGTTTACCTGCAAAGCGTTGTGGACCGTAATGAGCACGGCAAGGCACGTAGAGCACCCTGGTCATCCACTGCACCTGTATTCGTCTCCAGTCGTCTCGACTTGTCTTGCCACTGGACTCAGATGGACTCAGGCGAGAGAGTGAGGTCGACGAATTGCGCAACTCTTCCTCACTTTAATCCAAGTCATCGAGCAACTCATTCTTCATCCAACGTCATATATCACCTTCAAGACCTGTGGCGATGGGCGAGCGGCGAAGCGGCAGGCGTGGGTACGCTGGCAGCCATAGTCGCAGACCTGCACACAGGCGGCTCAGGCCATATGGTCATCTTCTACTGACCGGAGCAGCAGTGGGATTCGGCAGCCCCCTGAGCGACTGAGCAGCCCTCTATAGGAACTCTCCAGTGGCAAGGTACCAGGTCCTGACTCCATCCCAGCAGAGATATACAAGGCAGGTGGGCAGGTCCTAACAGAGCAGCTTCACCAAGTCTTTACAAACATATGGGTGAACGAGACCATGCCACAAGATTTCAAGGACGCGTCAATAGTCCACCTCTACAAACGTAAAGGAAACCACCAATCCTGTGACAACCACTGAGGCATCTCCTTGCTTTCAATTGCAGGGAAGATACTCTTGAGAATTCTTCTCAATCGCCTCACAGCCCATCTCGATCAAGGTCTTCTTCCTGAGAGTCAATGTGGCTTCAGAAAAGAACGTGGAACTGTTGACACGATTTTCGCTGCAAGGCAGCTGCAAGAGAAATGTCAGGAACAGAACTGCGAAATGTTCTCCACTTTCATTGACCTTACCAAGGCTTTTGATACAGTCAGCAGAGAAGGACTGTGGAAGATTATGGCAAAATATGGCTGTCCACGAAAGTTTGTCCAAATAGTGCAGCTATTTCATGATGGCATGCAGGAAAAAGTACAGGAAAATGGTGAACTGTCTGAACCCTTTCCTGTCACCAATGGAGTGAAGCAAGGATGTGTCCTGGCACCAACACTGTTCAGCCTCATGTTTTCAGCCATGTTGATGAATGCCTTCGAGAACGACGACATTGGAATAGACATCAACTACCGTATGGATGGGAAGTTATTCAATCTCAGAAGGATGAAAGCTAAAACCAAAAATTAACAGCGACACCGTCAGAGAGCTCCTGTTTGCTGATGATTGTGCTCTATACGCCAACTCAGAGGCAGACATGCAACATAATGTTTCAGCTTTCTCACATGCCTGTGCCAACATTGGGCTCAATATAAACTTGGAGAAGACTGTAGTTATGTACCAGCCAGCTCCAGGGAATAATCACACTGTGCCGAATATCAAAGTGAATGATCATAGACTAAGTGTTGTGGACAAATTAACCTATCTTGGCAGCACTGTGTCACAAGCTGCCACAATTGATGACGAAGTGAATGCAAGAATCTTTGGCAGACTGTACAAGAATGTATGGGACAGAACTGGAATAAGCCTGCAAACAAAGCTAAAAGTCTACAAAGCAGTTGTATTTTCCACACTGCTATATGCTTGTGAAACCTGGACTGTTTATCAGCGACACGCTAGGAAATTAAACCACTTCCACACAGTCTGCCTAAGGAAGCTACTGAAGATTAAATGGCAAGACAAGATTCCAGACACTGAAGTCCTAGAAAGAGCATCCATGCCCAGTATCCACACTCTAATAATGAAGAATCAGATTCGCTGGGCTGGTCATTTGACTCGCATGCCAGATCACAGGCTCCCTAAACGAATTTTTACAGCGAACTGCGTTGTGGTAAACGCTCCCAAGGTGGCCAGAGGAAACGCTTTAAAGACACTCTGAAAATTTCACTGAATGCTTTTGGAATTCATCATGACACCTGGGAGGCTGCAGCCAGAGACCGAAATTAGTGGCGTGCATCATTACGCAAGGGTGCAGTCATATGTGAGGCAACCAGGACTGCAAGAGCTGTGAAGAAAAGGCAGGACAGAAAAACCACTGCAGGAAATCCTCCTCCAGAAACGTCAAGCATTTTTTGCCCACATTGCCAAAGAACATTTCGAGCCAAAATAGGCCTTATTAGCCATCTTAGAAACCACGGCTCCATACCTTCAACCCCACTGGATGAAATGAATGGTCATCATCATTCTTGATGGACAAACAACACAACCACATGGCCAAGCCATCCACATATTTACATCTCTGTCTTCCCCTTGTTCTTTTCTTCCTCAATCTTGCTAGTTCTCACCAAGTTCTCCAATTTATTTCTTCTCATTTATATAGCTGGCAGAATAAAAGAGTTGTTTTATTATAATCCCATGTTTTAAATTTGAAACATCAGCTACTCATCAAAGAAAGGATCTCATTATCATGGCATCATAACATATCTAGGAAAAAGTAAATAAAAGTAACGGACGGTTTTACATGCCTTGAGGCATATCGGATATATGGTGCTAATCCCATATTTGTATACACCAGTGGGCACTCAATGGTTGATGTGGCCAATATTATGCCAGCTGTCTTTACTTCCCAGAAGATTTTCTGGTTCAAGGCTGGATCAACCTAGGAACCCAGGTCAATTAAACAATCTGCCTTGATGGGGATTCGAGCACATGGCCACTAGGCCAACAATCTAGCATGCTAGTCTGGATAAAGTGCTAGGTCAAAATTTTATTGACCAAATGGCACACAATGTGGTCAGTATTATGTGAGCCACCTTGCCTCCCAGAAACATGCATGACAACCATTTTATGAGGTGTGTCAATGCGGAGTCAAATATTCACCCACAAATCCCACCTGAAAGGGACAGAGGAAATTTGCACCCAGGACCTCTGGGCCAGTAGATGTTCTAGCTGCTACCTACATTCAAGAGAAGACAACCCAGCAGCATTAGAATCAATAACAATGACAACAACAACTCCAGCTTCTTTATCTACTTGTGCACTGTCATAATTCAACCTCTGTATTATCATTTTATTTTGTCTGATAATGAAGAAGCATAAATAGCAAATAAATGTCAGGTGAAATTCTTATGGCACCATGTTAATACCAATAAAATATGGAGACCAAAGGGAAAATGTCCAATGACAAGACAAAGGCACAAGGGGGAAGATACCATCAGGATATGAACTGGAAAGAGTCCCTTTTTACGTGCACAGTAAAAGACAACATTGGTTGATGATTCATTGCAAACAATATTCATTGCAAAAATATTCTGAGTAATAGAAAAAAAGTGGACAGGGTCATTTTGAAAAGATTCAGTCACAAATAATGAGAAACAAGTTTTCATCAGTAAAACAAAAACAACACAGAAAGATAACAAAGGCCACTAAAAAAAAGGCATGATAATATGTAGACATCTGAGAAACAAAATATGAAAATGTTGAATGAAATATTACAAAGAGTAAATATTTTACTACAAAATAATAAAACCAGCCAATATCACAACCACTAAACAGCCTTTATCAAAACCATTAAACAGCCAACATTACATGTACTAATCAAGACTTCTTTTCCATGCTTGCAAATTGACCAGTTAGATATGTATTAATTTCTCTAGTTTTCATGTTTAATTTATTTTTGTTAATTGGGTTGAAAGCATATCATTATACTTACATTCAAATGTAGTTTGTTATATTAGTATTTGTCTTTGCCTCCAAATCCTAGTTCACTATGTCCATAAGTAAGTAAAGTACAGGACTCTTTCACATGACATGAGATATTCTGGGTATATGGTGCTAGCCCCAAATTTGTATTCACCAATCAAGCACACTTCATGTGGGTAATATGTCAGCCGCCTTTACTTCTCTGAACATTTCCAGGTACCCATTTTAGGCTGGATCAACCTGAGAGCCTGTGTCAAATTTTTTAAAAAATCCCTTAGATGGGAACTCAAACATAACCACAGTACCAGCAGACAAGTACTAGCCACTGCATTACATCGACTCCTATATTCACAAGTAGTTAGCTATTTGAGTGTTTATTTGCAAGTGGACTATGTGCTTATCTAGATATTCACATTCTCTTCAATAACTGCAACTATATTTTCTACCTTTTTGGCAGGCATGCAGAGATGCTAAGGAACAGGGTCAAGCATCATAATGACCAAGACCTTTCTTTTACTGTACCATGAGGCATCCTGGAAACAAACAGAGGCATCCTGGAAACAAACACTAGTCTGGTTAATGAAGAAAGGATTGGCCCTATGACTGCCAAGGACTACAAACTGAATCTGCTTTGAGATTGCACGGGTCACAAAGGTACCCCACACTCATCATCTATTTTTTGCACACCATGTATAGAGAACTCATGAGTGTGCTTGGAATAATTATGCTGCTGTCCATCAGAAACCATGCTTGTCATAAAAGGAGACTTGGCTACTTCATCCAGTAAATAACTTTAGTTGCAAATCATGACCATGTCTTCAACGAACTTGGCATGGTTTGCTTGTAGGTTTATGTTTCCTTGGGAAATGAAAGGTAGAAGAAGAAGAATAGAATAGAACAAATTCATCACCTGATCCTGATTCTATCAGTTCATACATTAGTGAACAACACAGTAAGACAGGATTCTCAAACAACAACAACAACAACAACAATCCTCACAGGCAAAGCTAGCTGGGATATTTAGTTATGGATCCTGCAACATGGTCATCCATCTTGTATTCAGTTACTCACCACAGGCTAAACAAAACTGCAAAACATTCACAGCTGCTTCGCTCTTGAGGAACTGCATGAAAGGGTACAGGAGATCTTGACTGGCAGGGTTGATAACATCCTTCAGCTTTAAATGCAGACACTGATGAGACAATATAGGTGTGCATTTTAGGTCAGCTAATTTAATGTATACAGCTGTACCAATCTGCCCTGGTACAAAACATGTACATCAGTAACTGTGTAACTTGGCATGGCATGTGTACAACAGTAGCCTTACAACTTGCTATGAGATATATACAGCAGTAACCTTGCAACTTGGCATGACATATAAAAGGTAAAGGTAGTCCCATGGCTGATACTGCTGCTGTGAAGTATAAGGCCTTCACATATTCTAAGCCACTTTATATGAGGTGGGGTGCCATTTCTCACCCATGTCATCTTTTCTTCACAGACAGTTACCAGACCATTTTGAAAATTGTCTGGTACACATTTTTATGAGGCTGGGTCAAGCCCAGAGCTGCATTGGTGGGGAAAAATCCCTCCTCTGATGTGGATTGAACCCAGATTGACAGGCAAGTACACTAACCACTATGCCACGGTAGCTCTGGTATGACATGTATACAACACTAACTTCTCAACCAGACACCACACATGTAAACCAATAACTTCTAAATGATACCACTCTTTCAACACTAACTTTCCAACCTAACACCACACATGTAAACCAATAACTTTTAACTTGATACCAATCACACAACACTAACTTTCCAACCTGATACCACACATGTAAACCAATAACTTCTAAATGATACCAGTTTTTCAACACTAACTTTCCAACCTGATACCACACATGTAAACCAATAACTTCTAAATGATACCAGTTTTTCAACACTAACTTTCCAACCTGATACCAAACATGTAAACTAATAACTTCTAACGTGATACCAATCATACAATACTAACTTTCTCATTGGTTACCAAACACATGCAAAAGTAACTTTCCCACTCGGTACCAGACATGCTCCAATATCTTCCTACTTCCACTGCACACACATACAACAGTAACTTTACTGTTTAATGTGGTGCCAACCTATGGAGCTTTGGTGACTGTGACAAAACACCTTGGCAATATCAGAATTTATCTCTCATTACCCATGTAATAAATAAAACTCAAAAAGAATTAAAAGATAGACAAATAAAAATTCACCCCACTGCTCAGCATTTACAATTCTATGATGCAATTTTGCGCCAGTAGAGCCGGCGCAACAAGCGAACAGACTGGTTTCTACCAAAGATTGTAAAATCTCATTCTACAGCAGAGGAAAGAGCCATAGAGGTGTGACATTTCTGTTTTATAAAATGCCACAACCCACGGGTTAACACTTAAGTCCAGACTGAGGGGAGACTTTCAGCCGGACAAACGTGTGAATTTACCCATAGCGGTAATGACGATCACATCTCCGAGCAGCGACCGAAGCATGTTTCAGACCCAAGGTAGGCTGGTCTAAAGAAGACTGACAGGTGAAACCACAGTCCATAGTGAAAGTAGGGGAGGAGTTAAAAAATAAGGGAAATAAGGCATCCAGGTAACCATCCAAAGTGGAAAAGGGAGGATAGAATATGAAACCTCACTCCTGAGGGTGCCAAGAGCAACTACATCTATCTTTTCAATGAGCCATTTCTTGGCTGTTTTCTTGAGTATCCAGGGACTGTCTCTTCAGTCAGCATACAACAGACATTTGTCCCGAGTTTTCTTACGTGGATCTGGTGTGTAAGGGATCTGAACCTAACTAAACACCATTGTGAGAACTTCTGACAGTGACATAGTGGTTAATGTGCTTGCTTACTAACACAGTGGTCTTGAGTTTAATCCCTAGTAATAACAAGACTGAATATTTTCTGATCAATGTGCTGGTGCTAATTGCAATATCCTGTAAAGGGCATGCAGCTAACGTTTTCAACCATTCAGTCATGGAAAATATGAACATGACACATTATATAAATATGTACCTTATGACATGTAAATAGACTTCAAAAGTTAGGTAATGGTAGTCCTACTGCAGGTACTGCCATTAGAAAGTTGAAGTGTTAGGTCTTCACATTTTCTAGGACAAGGCATAATGAGATGGGATGGTCAGTTCTCCTCCTTTATATTAATGATATATGACAAAAAAGAGTAACAGAAAGACACAATGAAAGTGACAGAGTTACAGAGCTAAAAGCATTAAACTGTACTCACAGACTGGTTATGAGCCCTGGGCTGGCAAAATTGACCTAAAAATGGCACCAATGGGGATAGAGCCTCCGTGGCTTCTGGCGGCTGTAGATAAATAAGAGTTGAATGATTAATCAGGAAATATTAAATAAATGTACCAAAATACTATCAGTATTATGAAATAATTTATATCACAAAACAGTCACTGTGAATATCTATACATTATAACATTAGCCACTGATAGATGATTCATAAATTGCATGCTTGCAGTTAACCGGAAATGAATGAACACATCCAAACAAATAAAAGCAATTGAAAATATTTTGACAAGTCAAAAATCTAAATTTTACGATTTCACTTTCATTTAATTTCTGGCTTTACAGTGTGCACATTTTCAAGACATTTTATCTAATTTCACATTTTCCCCAAGTTTTTCACAAAAATGGCATGAGAATAGGACAGCCGAAGAATGTTGTAATAATGAGAAGGCTGGAGGGGAGAAGAGGCTGGGGAAGACTGAGAGAGAAGATGCTGGACAGTATGATATGACATGGAGAAACAAGGGCATCAGAAATGATTGGCAGTACATGAGACAGAAGTCTGTGGACACACATGTTCAACAATGCCACATGGCATGGACTATAAATAGAAGAAGAAAGAGTTGTTAGTGCACTCTTCTACCAACGCAGTGATTCTGGATGTGTTCTTTAGTAAGGTTCTAGTAAAGTTATCGTGTAAGGAGCTGGCTCCACGGAGAAGGAGTTACGGACGCAGTTCATAATTTCACACACCCACGTTTGAAACACAGCTGTGTTGGTTTTTTATGTAATGGTAAGGATGCTGGTCGTTCAGAAACCAATGGCAAACTACTGAACGTAAACTTGCCCAGGAATCACGAACAGCCAAAAATTGCTGGGGTTGACTGTTACGTCCTAAATAGGACATGCAACTAACTAATTCTCTAGTAAGGGCATGGTTGTGTGTTTTTGTGAACCGCACAGCTCTGAGGTCAACTAAGTCTTTGAAAATGGATACCAGAGATAGAGGAAAGTAAAGATGGTATGGATAATCTTCTTCTTCTTCTTCGATAGGTGCCTGGCCTGAAGTTGACATTATCAATCATCATCACCATCATCAAGTGTAATCTCTGCATTGAAGGTCAGCTGTAGTGAATCTCCAACACTCTGTTCCATGTCTTCAGTGTGCTCAGAAAGGTCTCATCTTCCAGCCCACCTCTTGATGTTATCTGCCCACATGTAATATTTCTTCCTCTTGCATGCTTCCCCACCACTATCAAATCTTCCTTTAACAAGGAGCTATGTGACAAAAACACCTTAACTGTTTTACCTTGATCTCATTCAGTAGTGCTTTCTTCAATCTCAATTTCTGTAATACTTCTTTGTGTTTTTCTGCTAGCAAAAAACTCTTCCTATTTATCAATGTAATCACCTACTAGCAATCATGATTCTCTAATTCTCCCACATTTATATATTATTTGTTGCCCAGCTGTTTAAACGTTCCACATGTCTTTCACTGTTTTCTCCTGCCTAGTATTTCCCCACATAAGGCAAATTTCTGTATTCCACCTCTTCTGTTGATATGGCCAATAATTTTGTGTCTTCGCCTTATGGTGTTGATGAGCGATCTAGTAACACTTATAACGGCATTTAAAAAATTTGCAGGATGTTACAATTAACCACAGGTTGATTTTCTAGACAATTTTAAGTTCAGTAGCTTGCCACTGCTCCCGGAACGAAAAATTAATGTTGAAATCCAACTGACTGGTGTGGGTGTTGATTATGGCATTTGCATCATCACTTGCATTGTTGAGAGTTTTATAGAAGAGATTTTTAAAGGCCGTCGGCGCTAGATCAGCCATTGCTTAGTGTACAGGCTAAGATTTTTACTTCACCAAGATTCTAGTTAGCTGCATATCCTTTACAGGAAATTGCAATCAACCCCAGAATATTTTGACGTTTGTGATTTACTAGGCAAGTTTACGTTCAGTAGTTTTCCACTGCTTTCTGAATGACCAGCACCCATACCATTGATAAAAATCAACACAAGGCGGTCTGCTTCCAAATTGCCTGCAGCTAATTTTAAATGCAGTATGTAGGTTTAAGAATCATGTTCACTATCCCATCACCACAGACGCCAAGACAGATAACAATAATTAGTCTTACTGGGCATTAAAATCAGAACCTGGGTCTCCTGACTGGTAGGTCAGTATCCTAATCGCTCAGCCACCCATCCTATCCTATTTTACAGATATTAAATCCCCCGGGAAGGTTAAACCGGTCAACAAATGCCTGCAGAAGTCAGATGTGTCGGCCTAACGGCGCAAGAACGCAGCTCTGCTGTAAACAGGCACAACGCAATCACGTCCAAAAAAAAAACTCCGGATGAACGCAGAAGAAGAAGAAGAAGAAGAAGAAGAAGAAGAAGAAGAAGAAGAAGAAGAAGAAGAAGAAACAGAAGAAGAAGAAGAAGAAGAAGAAGAAGAAGAAGAAGAAGAAGAAGAAGAAGAAGAAGAAGAAGAAGAAGAAGAAGAAGAAGAAGAAGATATGAAATCTGAATAATACTAACCATTTAAAGGCCTAAAAAATTAACTAGTATCTGGTAGAACTATTTTCTTAGTTAAATAAGACTGGAAAAAACTTGTATTCAACTTACTGGGGTGTTGTCAAAGAATACCAGGAGTAAATTATTTAAGAGATCCTGTGAAAAAACAGGTCGTAAATTATTGGAAATGTTAATCAGTTGTCAATTACTAAACAATGATGCAATAAATATGTAAGTAAAGATAAATCTATTATCAGATACTGCCACTGGGCTATGACAACTTGCACATACATTAAAACATTGTGTTATGTATGTAAATGACACGCTTCTTATGATTTGTACATATCATTAATTTCATTCAGTAGCATGTCCACTGCAGAACCTCGCTCCCATAACAACCTTCTGGAAAACCTCTCGATCATGAGCAAGATGTCCCACGTCCGATACACCCATCTGGAGATCATATGCCACATTTTGCACCCATCTTCTCTTTGGCCTTCCTCTTCCTCTCTTCCCAGGCATACACCCCTCCATTATTGTTCTCTCCAAACTTTTGTGACGTTTCAAGTGACCAAAATATTTAAATTTTTTTTGTTTTATTGTCTTTAATAGCCAACCTTCTTCAATGTTCAGCTCTTGAAGTATGGATGCATTTGTTCTTTTCTTTACCCAAGATATTCTTAGAACTCATCTATAACATTTGCATTCAAAGGCATTTATGCGCTGTTCAGCTTGTTTAATAAGAAGTGTCCAGGTCTCACAGGCATATGTTGCAATGGGAAAGATGCATGCTCTTAAAAATCTAATTTTTGTAGTTCTATCTGTTCCACTCCATAATTTATTCAGTTGTTTTAGTCTCTGAAGAGCAATTGATAGTCATTGTTTAATTTCTTTCATTGTGTCACCGTTGTTGGTAATAAATTACCCAAGATATTCAAAATTTTCCACCACCTCCAATTTTTCCACATTAATATATATTTCTTTCTCCATAGTAGTTTTATCTGTATGCATTATCTTTGTTTTTGCTATGTTAAGATATAAGCTGTGATTTTCACTATTCAATTGGGTTGAGGCTATTAGGTTTTCTACACCATTCTGTGTTGTGGATAGCAATACTGTATCATCAGCATACCTAATCTCTGGTATGTCATGACCACCGATATTTAGGGTATCATATAGCTACCTATTTATATCATCTCTTACATTTTTCATTATATTTTTGGCGTACAGGTTAAACAAATAGGGTGACAGCACGCAGCCCTGACGGACTCCTTGCTTGATGTCAAACCAATCTGATGCCTCGCCATCTATTCTAACCGCTACTTATTGGTCTAGATAGAGCATTTTTATGAGTTGTATTACATGTGATGGAAAGCCCATATTCCTCATGATTTTCCCAAAGTTTCTGATGTTGTACAGTCAAATACTTTTGAATGATTCACAAAACATGAGAACAGGTTTACATTAAATTCTCTGCATTTCTCTATTATTAAACGCATGTTGAGAATGTGATCTCTTGTTCCTCTTCCTTGTCTAAATCCAGGTTGAACCACGTTAATTTCTTCTTCCGTTTTCTCAGGAAGTCTTCCCATTATGATTTTTAGTAGAATTTTTCTTGCATGACTGATCAGGGCAACAGTTCTATAGTTGGTGCATAATTTCAGGTTGCCCTTGTTTGGTATTGGAATGAACATCGTTTTCTTCCAATCTTTTGGCCAAATACCATATTTCCATATCTTTTTTACATAATGCGTGATAGATTTGTATGCTTTCTTCTCCTCCCGCTTTAATTAGTTCAGCTGGTATCTCATCACATCCAGGTGATTTACCATTCTTCAGGTTCTTTATTGCCCATGCAATTTCATCTAATGAGGGTTCAGGTTCTGTCTCTGCTATCATTGGCGCATGTATCTCATTCATATCCTCACTGTCAATAATATCATACATTCCACTGCAGTACTCCTGCCATCTTTCTAGAATTTGTCTAGATTCTGTTAAGGTATTTCCTATCTTGTCACAGATAACATTCAATTTAGGTTGAACATTTCTTGTCAATAACTTCATTTCTTTGAACATTTCGTAATCTCTTCCAGTCTTATTATATTGCTCTATTCTCGTACAGCAATCTTGTATATATTGATTTTTGTGCTTTCTTGTGTTCTTTCTTATTTCTCGAATTAAAGATTTATACTTCATCCTGCTGTTATGGATTCACCTCCTTTCTGTTTCAGTTCCCTTCATTGTTTTATTAATTCTAACATGTCTGATGTAATCCATGGCTTATGCTGCTTTTTCTTGCTTGGAATTAAATCTTTGGCTGCAGTTATCAAGATATCTCTAGCTTGTACTGCCAGTTCATCAGGTGTCATTTCCTCTTGTACAGACATCATGACCTCAAAACGATTCCTCACTTCTACGTTGTATACATCTGGTATTTTTGTGACATCAAAACGAAGTGGCCTTGGTCTTCGGGTAAGCTTTTTGAGTTTTAATTTCAAATCTGCTTCTAATAACTGATGATCTGTATCACAGTCTGTACTTATAGGGTTTTTACAGATGTTATGCTTGATCTCCATCTTCTCTGTATTAAAATATAATCTATCTGATGTTTGGTAATACTGTCCAGAGACTTCCATGTGAAGAGTCTTCTTGGATGTTGTTTAAAAAGTGTGTTGGCTATCGTTAACTCATTTTCCGTGCAAAATTCAATTACTTTGTCACTTGCATCATTTCTATTTCTCAGTCCAAATTTTCCCAAAAGGTGCCTCTCATTTTCAGCCCTTCCTGTACCTACTTTTGCATTAAAATCTCCCATTATTATTGCTATATCATTATGACCAATCTTACTTAATGTGTTTTGCAGTGTGGCATAAAAATCTTCAATTTCGTCCTCCTCTGCTGTTGAAGTAGGTGCATATATCTTTATGAGAGTTTTTTTTTTTTTTGGACGGCCTTTAAGTCTGATAGTGAGGATTCTATCACTAACTGGGTTACATCCCATTAAAGCTTTTGCAGTTGTTTTATCTAAACAAAATGCCACTCCTCTCTGGCCTCCGACGTCTCTACCAGAATATATAAAAAGACTTCCATTTTCTGTTGTAAAATGCTCCTTGCCTCTCCAGCGATGTTCACTAATTTCTAAAATTTTAATATTTAACCTCTCAATCTTATCACATACTACTTTAAGCTTCCCCTCATACAGACTTCTCACATTCCATGTTCCTATTCTCACTCTGTTTCTTAGTCTGACACAGGGGATTTCCTTGGTAACACAGTCAGGATTAACTCCATCATCACGATTACTAGTACTGTACATATATATGTGTAAATATGTATATGTACATACACACACACACACACATATATATATGTATGTATATATATATATATATATATATATATATATATATATATATATATATATATATATATATATATATATATATATATATACCGTATTTTACGGAGTATAAGACGCACTTTTTTCTTCAAAATATTGCTTCCAAAATCCAGGTGCGTCTTATCCTCGATATAAATTAAATGTTATTTTTTAAATTAATTGCTTAAAAATTAAGGTGCGTCTTATAGTCCGTAGCGTCTTATAGTCTGTAAAATACGGTGTATGTATATATATATATATATATATATATATATATATATATATATATATATATATATATATATATATATAAGGGAACATGTATATGTACATATGTGTGAACATGTATATAGAAATATATGTGTGTGTTTATGCGTAAATATTTAGAAATATACATAATTTCTATAAAATATTTGTAATTACTTAGATCCAGGCCTATTAATTTATCTGTTCCTCTATTTGTCCTATTTTGTCAATGTCAATGCTTCCATTATTTATTTTACTATTTATTTATCCACTTCAAGTGTGGATTACCTATGTTGTTATGTTCAGATGTAACTCTATTATGCATTATGCAACCACAGAAGCTACTTACTGGATTCGCTATTGCGTCCATGGTGGGTAGAAGTACAGAACCTGCCAGTAATTCTCTCACCAAGGCACAAGTACTCCTGAAACATACATAATCACTCACTCAAGTTCCAAATATGAAGCACTCCTATCTGGTCCCTTTCTATCAGGTTTGTTGCATCATTGGCAGCAAAGTTAAAGGTAATCCCATGACAGATTCTGCTGTAGTGGTGTGAAGTGTTCACATATACTAGGTCAGGACATGATGTGAGGTGCACAGTTCCCTTCTCCACACCATGTGTTCCCAGATAATTTCTAGAAAATCTATTAAGTTTCTAGGATACATTTTACAAGTTTGGGTCAATCCCAGGAGACAATAAATCCTGCAACTACTGAGGATTGAACCCCAACCACTGTATTCATAAGCAAGCACGCAAACCAATAGATCACCAATTATCAATCATGGCAGTTGGTAATCCGAGAGAGAGATATATATATATATATATAGTATACCCTCAGTACAACTATGGTTGGTTAGAATATTTAATCCTAACTTTAAATCAGCACTGCCAAATTGATCAGAAACACAAAAGAACGATTAAAACAATTACACTACAAACAGTCAGTAATTGATACCAGGACAGAATAAAAGGTATATGTCAGAAAAGCTGGATGGGAAGAGAAGCAGGGGGATCCCAAAAGAGAAGATGCTAGACAGTTTTGCATCAAGGCATGGAGGAACATCGGCATCAGAAATGATTGGCAGTACATGAAACAGAGGGCTGTGGACAGATATGATAGCCAACGCTTTACGACATGGACTGTAAGAAGATGATCCTTACCTTGAATTTAGAGCCTGTGGTGGTAGGATACAAGGAAACAGAGACTCCACTAGCCTACGGAGGTACTCCAGCTCTGCTTTCCTGCTCCACATAGCACAATGAATGCCAGGTCCCATATAGTCAAGGGCAATCTGTTGTAGATCACCTTCATACCCAGCTGCAACATGAGATCATGCAGAAATAATCATTTTAGAGCAGTCTTTTGTACATCACCTTCATACCCAGCTGCAACATGAAATCATGCAGAAATAATCATTTTAGAGCAGTCTGTTGTACATCACCTTCATACCCAGCTGCATCATGAAATCATGCAGAAATAATCATTTTAGAGCAGTCTTTTGTAGATCACCTTCATACACAGCTGCAACATGAAATCATGCAGAAATAATCATTTTAGAGCAGTCTTTTGTAGATGACCTTCATACACAGCTGCAACATGAAATCATGCAGAAATAATTATTTTAGAGCAGTCTTTTGTACATCACCTTCATACACAGCTGCAACATGAAATCATGCAGAAATAATCATTTTAGAGCAGTCTTTTGTAGATGACCTCATACACAGCTGCAACATGAAATCATGCAGAAATAATCATTTTAGAGCAGTCTTTTGTAGATCACCTTCATCCTCTTCCTTTCATTTCCAAATGAAGCACAGGTCCTCAACCAACTCCAGCCAAGGACTTTGTAAACTTCATGATTGGCTGGAGTTTACAGCTACAGTTTTCTACGGGATAAGGCAGCCAGTCTCAGGCCAAACCCTGCTATGTTGCCTCTTAGGCCTTTCATGGTAGATTACAGTGTTACTATTCTTTGATTCCTTTATGGGCCCTGGTATGAGGGTAAGTTAATAAGTAAGTCACAAATGGCTGTAGAAAAATAACTACACATGATAACAACTTGAAACCAGTTTATTTTTATACATACATTGTCCCTTTATTTCTCAACATAATTTCTACCAACATTGATGCACTTATCCCATGGTTTTATCAGTCCTCCAAAACTGGCTGCATAGAACTGCGTGCTTTGTTTTCATTTACTGGCCATCCCACAGAACTGTGTGACTTACCGCTTTATGGTACAAACATTTGTCAGCATACAGACTGACAACCCACCTTGGCGAGAGACATTTCACGAATGACGCTGAAGTTGAATGTGAAGTGAAAACATGGTTTAGAAAATAGAGCACGCAGATACATGCAGCCAGTTTGGAAGGACTGATAAAATGATGGGATAAGTGCATCAATGTTGGCACATGGATATATACATAAGTGCTGCAGTTTCCTTCCATAGATCACTTTTATAGCACACAGATATCTCCATAAGTGCCTCAGTCTCCTCCTATAGATCCCTTTTATAGCACACAGACATCTCTGTAAGTGCCGCAGTCTCCTCCCATAGATCCCTTTTATAGCACATGGATATCTCTGTAAGTGCCACAGTCTTCTCCCATAGATCCCCTTTATAGCACATGGATATCCCATAAGCGCTGCAGTCTCTCCCCATACATCACTTTTATAGCACACAGATATCTCCATAAGTGCCTCAATCTCCTCACATAGATCCCTTTTATAGCACACGGATATCTCCATAAGTGCCTCAGTCTCCTCCCATAGATCAGTCATGGAGAATATTAGCATGGTGCATGAACTCCATCACACCAGCAAGTATCCAAATGAGTGTATACCAGAACCACACACATTATAAACATTCATTTGTTGGCTGGTATTCTTGTTTTGAAAATTAGCCTGGGTAGTGAGTGGCCTATCTGGTCTGCTTTTTTCTCTATTTCCAACTGTCAAGCAACAATAAAACTCCTCAATAGATTTTATATTAAATTAACTAATTTAAAAAAAAAAAAAAAAAAACTTCTTCGAGATATTTTCTCTCGTGTTTTCAAATCACAAATGCAACGTTTTGAAACAGTTTAACAAATTATCAAAAACTTGTATTAAAACAAACATATATATTCTTCTATAAAAAGCAAATAAAAAACAATTCTAAAAAGCAAATACCTTTTTCAAAAGCTTGTATGCATAAGTCTATATGCTGCACGCCTGCATGCAAAATTTTTTGAGTCAGTAGATGAGGAACATCTACCTGCATATGTTGGGACAAACAATGTCACATTAGTATCAACATTTTAAAGAAATAATATCAGATAACAAAGACACTTTTGAATTTCTGAAACAACTTAGTTACGAATAAAAATAAAGTGCTACATATACTCTTCATTAGTGTATGGTGCAAACACATGGATAATACTTGTATATAATGTGAGGGCAAAAATTAAGCTTAAAAATGTGGTTATATAGATGAATAGGAGGTGCATCATAAAAATTAACAAATAAGTACTACACAAACTAGAAATGAATGAGATTAAGGGCAGATAAAGTGCACTGAGCCTATATAGAGAGAGACACAGTACCTTGTCAAACATGTGCTGGATGTGCATTGAAAACAGGATGACACAGTAATGTCCACTGTTTGTGAACTCAGGCTATGTTTCAAAGGATGTTCTCTATGGATGACCAGCAAATGATTATAGGAAATTGGATGTCCACAAGTAAGATTCAAGAATGCTGTAAGAAGGACATGAAACCAGAGGACACAACAACCTGGGAAGAAAAGGCTTCTGGCCAAACTAATTAGAGATGCACTGTGAGGCATTATCTTGAACTTTGTGAAAAGAAACTACTACAACTGGAGGAAAGAACCTATCAAAAATAAGGCCATGCTATGCAGAAGAGGTTTTCTGCTATAAGAACTCATCAGCCTAGTCATAAATGAAATGTGTATGAACTGAGAGTGCATTAACAATAACTTCCTGACAGTAAAACAGTTACATGCCGAACATCCTTACAAGAGAAACTGTGGGGCATCCACGACAACACCCTGTATGAGGCACTTCATATATTTGTTTAGAATGCTGAGCACAGACAACTGATAGCAGATGAAGTATAAGAAGAATAACCTTACAGAAGCCAGAAGGAGATAGTAACGATGATGATTGTCATAATGGGGGAAAGAAAAACATATTCATGAACTAAAGAAACAAACAACAGGTTGCACAGAACTAAATAACAGAACAAAGACATGACCATACAATAAATAAACAATTATTTGGTCAAGAAAATAAAAAAAGGATGCCTGAAAAATAGATATAGATGAAAGAGACCAGAGGAAGATTTTTCCACACATATACCCCATTCTTCAATTATTCTCTCCTCACTCCTACCCACCCATACAATATGACTGATGAATTAATAATGAAAATATATCAATTATAGCAAACCTTTTTCATCCGTCTCAGCAGCACAGATGCCAAGAAACGAAAATTAATCCTGAGTTCATCAACAAATTCCTCATCTTCACTAAGTTCCCTGAAAGAATTTGGTGATTACTTAACTTTAGCAGTAACATTAGCACACAAGTATAACAATAACATGGAGGAGAGAGGGTGTGCATGTATGCATAATGTGCTGTGCGTGTGTGTGTGGCTGAGAAGATAGGTGTCTACCTCTAGTTCACAAGTGACATCACATATCCCTCTATCCACATTGGTAGTGAGATCAGAAACCCAGCTTTCTCAGATAATGGGGGAAAAAACTGAAGATTCCCATGCGCAAGTCACACAAGTTTAAAAACTCATGGCAGCAGGAAATCACAGAGTAGGGTGTTAGGTCAATGCCCTGGCAAAGCTGTTAATAAAGAAAACCTACCCACAGGTAGATGGAGCCCACTAACTTGGATGGGATCTGTCTAGAGAAAGTAAAGTTTACACAAGTGCACGATGAAGTCAGACACACTGATCTTAGAGGTGCATAACTTGGTGTAATGCATTTCCCTTGGAAGAAAAATGAAGAAAGAAACAACTATGAAGCAACTAAAAGACACCCAAGAAAGACACCAGTTTATGTAATATTATGGCTATGAAGAAGCCATGGTAGTAATGTAATTAATGCTCTTCCTTAGCAATACAATAATCTAGGTTTAAATGATTGGGTTTGTTTCTGACCACTATGTACAAGAGTTTGTGTATAATTTTCTTAGAAGGATGTGGTGGTGAAGGGAGCTGGCCACCTTGAATCATTATGCTGTGACCTAGTAAGTGTGAAGGCCTAACACTTCACATCACGTTGCAGTATCAGCTATAAGTTAGCTTTACCTAATATCAAGTTTGCAGACACGCAGACAGCAAACCATTTCTTACCAGAATATTTAAACTGTCCAAGTAATTCCTTGCTAATAGAATGCTCAGATTTCACAATCTGTAACTGATGGGTTATATTCACCTACATTTTATAAACTTTATAAATTTTATACCTGAATGGCTTGGCCACATGGCATGGATGAGACAGGAACACTGAGCTGATCCACAACTCTGGTGATCGAGTGAAATGGCGAGTCATGACCGCCCACGCTTTCCGGCATGGCACATGATTGATTGATTTATAAACAAAAAAGAGTGCCTTCAATATCCTATTTGAACATAATTAATAATTAATTCTAGGTATAGTTACATTTTTGAATCTCTTTTGAGGAGGGAACATTTTTTCCACTGACCTGGGCTTTCAGGTCGACTTTTAAAACCGAAAATTAATACCAGGAAAATGTAGAGGAAGTAAAGGCAGCTGGCATAGTATTGAAGACATAACCGAACGACTGCGGGTGATGAGTCTAACAATATGGACCAGCATCATATACTCAATATATTTCAGGGTGTGTCCATTTTGTTTTTGTTTTTTCACTCGCTCGCTTTGAACTCAAGTGTAGTCCATACACACTACTTTATATAGTGCTGGACTGAATTTTGAGTGTGGATTAGTTTGACCTATTAACAGTGTCCCTCGTCATCAGGTGAACCCACTCCGACTTCTGAGGTACTTGTAATTAACTTCCCCAGGTCAAGGACGATAGGTCAACATTTTAGTCCAACTGTCCAGTGTAGGGGTTGAACCTCTTACCCTGGCATCAGTACACCGGATGTTAAAGAACACAAGTTCTGATCCATTTGACCATGCTGACCTACGTGTCCATTACTATTACTTTTAAATCAAACCATGGGTACACACAGACTTGATCATGTTAAATACTTCCTTGCCTCTAGGTTTCCAAGAGAAAATGTGTTTAAACTGTGAGGACAGATTAAAATAAATGTGTGCCCCATGAAAACCTAATTTTTCATGCTACCAAACAAATGCAGCTAAATGCAACATCATGGATAAAGCATTTTAACACATTCAATATCTAACAATACAAATGCCAATCATTTATGCACTACATTACCAAAATGCTCTCGGGTTTATTTTAAAAGATGTATGGAGTAAAACAAAATCAATGTGTAAATGATCATATTTGAAATAAGTAAAGAAAACAAAGTGTGTCTCCATTTTCTTTACTACTAATTTGAGTGGTGGGCATCACAACTATTTATGCACCTCTCTAACTCAAAGCTTGGTGGTCTAACTGTGGCATGCATTTGTCTAAGTTGTACTTCCACTAGACAGATTTCATCCAAGATAACAGTCTCTATTTACTCACACAGAATGTTAAACAGACCTGCGTGCCCAATTAGATAACAGTCTCTATTTACTCACACAATGTTAAACGGACCTGCGTGCCCATTCTTAACCCTTTGAAAATAAAGTTTGTGTCTTCGTTCGTTCACATGTCAGTTTATTCCTCTAACATTTTTTCCAGGGCAGTGCAAGTAAGACCTACTCTTTGCAACTTCCAACTAATGTGTGACTGTTAATGTGCACAACTTTTAATAGGACATCTTGTATTCTTCCCTTATCTGAAAAGGCTAGGTATTCAATCTCACTAACCAAGAGATCAGAGAGTAGTGTTATAACATTAGAAACCATTGCCCATTAAAACATATCCCAGCCTTCAGTAGGCAGTGAACCAGGTCACTTATGAGCCTGAGGCAGATACTGAAACCTCTCAGCCACATCACTTCCAAATGAAGTTTAAAACAAGATGTTAAAGGTTAAAGGTGAAAGGATTGACCTCACAACCCTGGGTTATACCCCAACTGGCTCAGTCCCTCTCTGCAGAACTCCAAGCCACCTGTCAAAAACATCGCACAAAGCTCAAGCTCCACAGCTCCAGTGATGACCTGTCTCAAAATGAACCCATAGCCCTCAGGGTATGAGGCATATAGCTTGACCACTTCACCACAGAAAACCTCCAACCACTAAATTAAGTGCCAGACCAGTGATTATTGAATGTATAAAATTTGTATATAAAATGAGTTAGCAACAAAACTATATGTGATTTTTGTCGACATTCTTACCTCCACCATGAATAGACATGATCTTTCAGTACTATTGTTAAAAACTGGAAGACAAGAAAATACAGAAATCCTATTAATTTGTTTGCCATGTATTTGTATACTTATCTAGACAATAGTTTTGTTTTGGTTTCTAAAACTGTACTTGTATGATTTAGTTTTATGTAGATATTATGTCATTTAAACATCCCACTGGAAACAAAATCACAATTGATCAACAGTGTTTATATATCAATTCACTGTTATCAATGTCTAACACAGACTCTAATGGTCAAGAGCAAAAGGCCACAATATATCACATGAGGTGCTTAAGAAAAGTGTCACACGATGACATAAAGTTAGAAACAGTGACATAAGATAGGAAATAAGAGCCAACAGTGTTGGGATTATACAGAGAAATAAATGGGTTAGTCTTCT
This sequence comes from Cepaea hortensis, assembly GCA_963921405.1. Classification (NCBI taxonomy): domain Eukaryota; kingdom Metazoa; phylum Mollusca; class Gastropoda; order Stylommatophora; family Helicidae; genus Cepaea; species Cepaea hortensis. Next base: position 54,077,185 of record OY992880.1, on the reverse strand, counting down.
GGCAAGAAGGTCCTAAAATCTACACACTTCATGTGTACATAGTAATTGGCATGATGGTTAAAAGGCAAAAATTAAAACCAAGAAAACAGATAGACTGATGGATTTTAAAAGGACAATACAGAAATATGGCCTTAGAATATCAACAGCTATGCAACCAATTCACTATATGAAAATAACTTGCCAAAGTGTTTAGTGACAGGCAGAAGAATGATAAAGTTGACCACACCTCTACAGGTGGGTAGATAAACATAGAAAGACAGATATGCAAACAAACAGAAAACCATGCAGACAGATGTTCCAAGTCAGCAAGCCTGTTTCTGCCTAGGGAATAATGATTTAAGGCGCTAGGCATTAAAGCATAAGCGATGCCTGTTAAAACTTCATATCAGATCAGAAATCACAATCAACAATGAAGAAATGTGAAACGTCACAAACTTTGAATACCTGACTCCATAATTAACAGCAATGGGGACCATTCAAAAGAAATCAGAAAGAGACTGACCCTAGCAAAGCAGAGAGTAAACATCATTAGGAGCCTATGGCAAAACATCAACAAGAAAATCAAAGTAAACATTATGAGAATATTAATATGCATCCTTCCTAGGGCAGCACATGGACTGTTGTGGATCATGAACCATTTCACAACACTGAAGAAGAAAATTGAGGCTTCTAAACATAAATGTTACCTGGAAGAAGAGGCAGGGGTTAGCCACAAGACAGTGGACACAGGACATGAAAGACATCCTGGCATGAAAATATATGAGGCCAGAGAACTGATGAACGATTGAGAATCTGTCTGTGGGTTGTGTTGAGGGCGATGTTATACAAAGCACTTGTTACATGATGATGATGAGACGAGAAAGACATGGATACAGTTTGCAGAACAATACATAAGCAAAACAGAATTTTAACAAATGTAAATCTTTGCACCTAATAGTGATCGCCATTTGGGGATTATATTGCACTACCAAATTCTCCATCTCAGATATGGAACCTTCTATTTTTCAGCCTTGTCTGAGAGAGATAGGTATCTCATCCACTATCCACGCAGTATGACATCAATGAGTTCCCACTGGAAATACTTTTGAGAAAATATTGTCCTCAACTGGATTTAAACCTGGTTAGATGCAGACAACCTACTTCTGAACCACTCTGACTCTAACCTAGGAAGATAATATGAATCAAAGCTGTAAAGCTGCTTCAAGGAATGAGACTCATAAAAGGGGTAAATTATTTTGCAGAGTTGGGCATGAAAAAAGACAACAAGAAAGGGAACTGATCATTCTCTTTCACATATATGATGTACCATATGAAGTTCCTGTATATCCATCTCCATGGCAGTATATGCAATGGGATTCAATCAATCAATCATGTGCCATGCCGGAAAGCGTGGGCGGTCATGACTCGCCATTTCACTCGATCACCAGTGTCGTGGATCAGCTCAGTGTTCCTGTCTCGTCCATGCCATGTGGCCAAGCCATCCAGGTATTTTCCTCTCGGTCTGTTCCCTTCGATCTTGCCAGTTGTCACTAAGTTCTCCAATCCATTTCTTCTCATAACATGTCCAAAAAATTTTGACTGTCTACGTCTAATTTCTCTAATAAATATACGATTTTCATTTGTCTCCTGTAGTACTTGGTCATTGGTTTTTCTGTCTGTCTTTGCATTTTCCTCAAAAACCACATTTCTGCAGCCATCAGATGTTTTTCAGCTTGACTGCACATTGTCCAAGTTTCACATCCATACAAAAGAACAGGCTCTATGTATCCCCTCAACACTCTTTTTCTCGTTTCAATTGACATCTTTTTATTGGTCAGAATGTTTTTCATCTTGCTAAAGGATACTTTCGCCATGGCGATTATTGTTCTAATCTCTTCAAGGCATCTCCCATCAGATGTTATGACTGTTCCGAGATAATTGTACTGATTAACTTGTTGAAGAATATTCCTATTTACTTGTATATTACATTGTGGGATTACCAATTGCAATGGGATTACCAATTACAATGGGATTACCAATTGCAAATACTGGATTACCCAATCTTTACCCATTTCAGCTGTCAGAATTATGATATTTATAACTCTTCCATTTAACCTTTTGAAGAAAGTCTATACAAGATAATAGTAACTGTCTATTGTGATTTAAAAAGCAGTCTATGAATGATCTTTGCATGTTTGTATGAAATATAGTTTCATTGCTCCATATCCAGGTTTTAAACTCATCCACATACACACATACATGTGAGGGTAAGTCAGTAAGCAAGACGAAAAACAGTATGTTTAAAAAAAAAATCTATTAGATGCGAACTTGAAAGATATTTGTTATTATACTTACATCTCCCTTTTTTCTCAACATAATCTGTAAACATTTATGCATTTATTCTATTATTATATCACTCCCCCCAATATCTGCACCATAGAAGTCTTTGGACCTTAGTCCTATATCAGCACTATTTGCACTTCAAGCTCATCATCTTTACCCTTCAGCAAATTAGTTGTGTACTACTTTGTGTGACAAACACTTGCCACTGTAGTCAAGCAAAATTTCCTCATGAATACCCTGGGCAGTAAGTCATCTGGCCCAAAAGAACCTCAAAACAGCCTGCATTGGTGGTGCAATCTTTGAATGTAGCTGACATTTTCAAAACCATGTGCAGGTGAAACTTCGTATGTGCATGCACGCATGCATGCAGCAATTATTGTCTGCCACACATAGGCATCGTGATACATGGATATGCCACATAATGACACCTGTATAAACTATCATAATGCCAGCTCCATGGCAAAGGGGTTATGGGCGCAGTTCATAATCCCGCATACCGCATTCAATACACCGCTTGGGTAATTTGGCAGCAGACTGCTGTACGTTGGTTTTTTATGAAATGGTATGGGTGCTGGTCGTTCAGAAAGCAATGGCAAACTACTGAACTTAAATTTGCCCAGGAATCACGAACAGCCAATAAATGCTGGAGTGTACGTCCTGTAAAGGATATGCAACTTACTTTTTAAATTATCAACAATTTCTCAAATATATTACATCATTTTGTAGCTCATTTACTGACTTATCCTTATAGTTCTGATAGGCTCCTTCATTATCATTGATATTCACAAATACAATTATGTTTTATTTATCATGTTTAACAAACACAATGTAACATATCAAACAAAATGGCACAGGTAGAACATCTCAGACAAACCTCATCTAAAGCTGCATCCACTTTTTGCCTAATGTCTAAACTGGTCCATGGCTGAAATGCTAATATATTTAACTCTGGTCTGAAATTAAATAAATTGTTAATGAAACATGAAAAAAATTGCATATACTTAAGTGTAGGTTTAAATTTGTTTATGTGTTGCTCTGCAGTTCCACATCATCTCTGCATGAGTGCACATGTGCATGTTGTGGTCATTGTACACGGTATATTTTTAATCACTGTGCAGTGTTTGAAAATATTGCTGGTCCAAATTTTGTATTCACCTATTATGTTGCATGAACTTTACAGAGGGTGAATACAAAACTTGGACTGGCAATATTTTCAAACACTGCACAGTCATTAAAAATACACCCTATATATATATATAGCTAATTCTGATAAACTTACCTGAACTTGTGCAGATATTCCAAGTTTAAAGAACAGGTGTGTACACACAGCTGTGCCATAAAGTGTGTTTGTTATAGTTGGAGAACCTGTTTTCTTCTTTCTGTGACAAGTCTCTAGCATCTAAATGGTGTGTGGGTTTATAAATATGTATATTGCATAGCTGCAGTTTTGCCAGTTAGGTTCATTCAAAATAATATTTTCCCATTGTGAATTTGAGCAATGAATATACATGCATTAGGTTACTGACAATCACGTTTTTTTTTTTCATTTGTTTATAAAGTTGGGGGAAGAGTTTAATCACTGTTGTAGCATGCATGTTGTGTATGTCAGCTTTAAGGATTCATGGTTTAACTTTATGCTGTTTGACTTCTGCAGTATGCACCTGAATATTGTTTGTGACTTCATTATTCAAGTTGAGTTCGAGGCAGGGTAATTCAATGCATTTTCTGCTGTAAAATGTTCTTAGTTGAAGGCATGTGTATGTAAATTGGTGTTTCTGAGTTCTAATAGCTGTTGTCATCATCATCATCATCAAGTGCCATCTCTACATTCAACGGGCTGTAATGAGTCTCCGATATTTTCTGCCCCACATCTTCAAAATGCACTCTTCTTGTGGCCCATATCTTGATATAATCCATGCACCTGTAACTTTTGTTTTCCCTTTGTGTGCTTGCCTTGCCCTCCACACTTCTGTTAAGCGTATCTCGTGAGTCAGGGGTTTATCTCATTCATGCGTAATCTGCGTGTGCACTGACGGTAAAGTACCGGATTCATTTCACACACCGGTCAGTTGGATGTTAATGCTGTCTTCTTGTTCAGAAAGCAATGACAAACTACTGAACACAAAATTGCCTAGTAAATCAACCTGGGACTGATAGACGCATCCTGTAAAGGATATGTAACTTTTTACATTTTACAAGAAGATGAAAGGGTGTGTTGGTGGTGTTCTTTCGTTCGCTTTAAATATGTCTATAACTGCAATGCTGTCTCTTGTATGAATTGAACTGTCTTTTTCAGTTCACACAACGGTCCATAGAGTTTATCTTCCACTGTCGTCTCTCTAGGCCAGAAGGTTTGCCTAGATATGTTATATTTTGGGCAGTCTTAGAGTATGTGCTCTGCTGTCTGCGACGCCAGTCCACATGTGCACATGGCTGTTTCACCAATCTTGAATTTTGTATACATGTGGTTGCATAATCTATTGTGCCCTGTTCTGAGGCGCAGAATAATGACTTGTTCTGGTCTGTCCATAACATGGTAGTCATCTTGAGCAGGTTTTGGTGGCTTTCTGACTGATTTGATCATTCTTTTCTTTTGGTGGTATGTAACGGGCACATCAGGCTGTTCTTCTTTGGCTCCTTCCTTAGCCAATTGATCAGCTCTGTCGTTTCCAGGTACTCCACAGTGGGATGGTATCCACTGTATGGTGATCTTATGCTGACTGCTAAGTTCAGAAAGTAGTGTCCTTAGTACTGGCAATTTCCCAGACAGGAGCGTCTCGAGTACTGATTTTGCATCTGTCAATAGCACCACAGGTTGTGTACCATTGCTGGTATTTAGTAATTTCTCTGTTGCTATCTTGATTGCCTCAATTTCAGCATCGTAGTTATGGCAGTACTTTCCTGTCGGTACTCTAGCTGTGTCCCTAGTATTAATTGGGTATTCTATGTACACTCCTGCTCCTCCATTTCGAACAGCATTTTGTGCTGACCCATCTGTATAGACTCGGATCCAGAGGTCCTGTGGGTATTCTTCATCAAGGAAGCTGAGAGTGGCTGTTCTGTGCTGCACACTGTTCTGTTCTTCCTTGTCAAATATTCCTCTCACTTTTGTCTGGATTTGTAATGATAGTCTATGCTCATCTTTCCATGGAGTTCGCTCTGGAATAGTTGTTAGGGGGATACCAACTGTGGGCAGATCGGTGGTTTCTCTGCAGAGTCGTTTGGCCTGGTGGATAAAACTACTTCTTTTCAACCGCCCCGTAGCTAGGTTTTCAAATCTGTTCTTCATAGGGTGGCCTGGCAAGCTGAGGAACTTTTCTGCTTGTATTAGCGTTTTCGTATCTCTGCGCTCACTCAGTGCTTGTGTCCTCCCCATCTTCTCCATTTCCACTATAGGGGTTGATCTCATCCCTCCTGTGGTGACTCTAAGTGCTTGATTTTGCACTTTGTCCAGCTCTTGTAGTGTGGTGGTGCTGTGAGTAGGCTGGGGGAGATGGGAGATTATGTGGCTGGGTGCAGAATTTGTGTGTGGGTAGGTGCGGAATATGTGAGTTGACGGGGAGATGTGTGTGTGTGTGTGGAATGCGTGGCTGAGGAATGTGTGTTTGGCTGGGTGATTGGAGGTGTGTGGGTGGAGGAGGATATGTGGGTGAGTGATTGTTGGTGGGTAATGGGACGGGTAGAGGATATGTGTGTAGGTGGGTGGATGTGTGTGGGTGGGGGATGTGTGGGTTGGGGAATGTATGTGTGCTTGGGGTGTGGGTGGATGGGGTGTGTGGTGGGTGAGAGGTGTGTGGTGGGTGAGAGGTGTGTGTGGGTGGGGAGATGTGTAGGTGTAGGGATGTGGTGGATGGGTAGGGGCATGTATGTGTGTGTGTGTGGGTTATGTGTGTGGTTGGGTGGTGGAGTTGTAGTGAATGGGAGATGTGTGGGTGCGTGGTTGATGTGTCTCATAACATAGTAATATGCATTGTTTATGTTTACAAAATTCATGTGACAATGTTTTTTTCCTATGCACTGTTGATGAAAGAAAGGTGAGTGATTGGAAGGGCCGAATGTAAGACGGGCCTGCGTGCCCAATTTGTTACCATTTGAAAATAAAGTCTGTTCGTTCGTTCGGTCGTTTTTGATGCCGAACACCACGCAGTTGACCCATATTCCAGGTGTGGTCGTATGCTCTGTTGATAAACTTTGCTAAGTATTTTCCCACTGGCTCCCCATGTGGTTCCACTTAGCTTTCTCAGGATGGCTATTTTCCTTCTGGCTTTTGCTACTGCTTTGTTGATGTGCTTTCTCCATGTCAGCCTGCCATCAAATGTTACTCCAAGGTATGTTGGTTCTTTATCTTCTCTTAGAGGTGTTCCATTTATCTGGATGGTCCCTGCCTTTTGTTTTGGAGAGAGGGTAAATAGGGTGGTGCTGCACTTGTCAGTGTTTATGCTGACACACCATCTATTTGCCCATGCAACAAATGTATCTACAGCACTTTGTAGCAATCTGGTGGCCACTGATGCATGTTCATTTGTGCTCCATAGAACCAGGTCACCGGCGTACATTGCCGCTTTAATTCCATCGGGTAGATTAGCAACAAGGCTTTCTTCAAATCTATCCATGCCGCAAGCACCAGCTTCTTCTCTTGGAAGGCATCCTCAATTTCTTGAGAGAGGTAGGTTGTCTGATCTTCCGTAGAGTAGCAGTGCCTAAAGCCAGCCTGCTGTGGCACAAGGATGTTTTTACTTTCAATATACCACTCCAGTTCGCTGATTGTGATGGGTGCCTCCAGAACCTCACGTACTATTTCCTTCTGTCCTGTATGTTGCCGTTTCTCTCGAATCTCTTGTTGTTTCTCTGGACTAATTTTGATATTGTTATCTTGTGCGAATGAGTCCGCAAAATGGTCAGCTGCTTGCTTTCTTGTTAAGATGTTTCCATCTTTATGTAGTGCAATTTTTGAGTTTCTCCCTGTGCCCTCATCGTTAAGTTGTTTTATTAGCTTCCACAATTTCCTTGTGTCTCTTTCAAAGTTCAGAGACTCTGTTTTTTCCTGCCAGCTTTTCCGTCTAGCCTGCAGCTTGGCCCTTTGAAATTTGGCTTTTGCGTGCTGGAATTTATTGTGGTGCTTTTGGCTGGGTGTGGCCTCTGCTTGCTTTCTACACACTTCCACATCATTATGCAACTGTTCCAGTTCACTACTCCAGTAGGGTTTATATTGTTTACGGGCTCCTATTGGTACTGTTTCTCGCGCTGCCTGTAGTATGCATTTCCCAAACTCTTCAACTGCTTTATTTATGTCTTTCTCAGTGTTCAGGTTTCTAACCAGTATGCTGGTGCGATTCTTGTACATTGCCCAGTCTGCTTTCTTGTAGTTCCACCTCCAGAGGGTGCTGCTTTCACTTACATGCTCATTTTCTACAGTTAGAAAGACTGGCCGATGGTCACTGCCACCAAGTTGTTTCCCAACAATTCGTGTAATGTTCCACTCCAGGTCTGGTGAATGAAAAGCCAGGTCAGGTGTAGTTGTAGTGTGCCATGATCTCGAGTAGAAAGTATGTGGGTCGGACGGCTTGTTAACCAAGATGAATCTATTATCATCCTGCCAGTCTTCCAGTCTCTCTCCTCTCTGGTCCATGTGATCATAGCCCCAACTCTGCGAGTGGCTGTTGAAATCGCCACACACAATCATTTTTCTGTTAATGGTAGTGTGTCCAGTGCCTGTGGGCGGTCACTTGGACAGTAGTAATTGATCAGATGAAGGTCTGTATAGCCTGTCTTAAGTTTAAGTGTCTGATACTCAGCCCCTTCCATGTAGACTTCGATTTGGGAAGCAGTGATGTTATTTTTTACAAGGGTAAGTATCCCACCTTTTCGCCTGTCCTTTCGGTCAGATCGGTAACACTGGTAGCCTCTGATTTTGAAGGCTATATTTTTGTTGAGGTGAGTTTCTTGCAAGCAACATATGCTTACCTTTTCTTGGTCCAGGATGTTTTCTAATTCTATTTTTTTGTTGCTGACTCCCTCCGCATTCCAGTGCATTATTTTAAGTCTTTGTTTAGTATGGCCAGCCGTTCTATTCTCATGTCCCCTGGCTCCACAGGACATCTGAGAAGGATCTCCAGTAGTTGGGGTTGGGCCCTTTTGAGACATAGGGCCCGGCACTGCACCTGCCTGGGGATCCAAAGCAGGGCGAGCACCATAACATTTAGCAGTTGTCGACATATTCCATTTTGCGTAATTGCGTGGCATCCTGATTTCTGTGGTGCGCCTCCTGGCTGGTTGCCTCCGTCTTCAGCACCTTTCCTTTGCTAGAGCAGACTGTGGTCTCACTCGAGTTTAGATGTGTACACACGCACACACGTGTCTGCACATGCATGTATGTGTATACACATCTCGAGCACACTGATTATTTTTCGGCGCCAGAAACTCGCCGTTGCCCCTTCTCCTGTTAGTAGAAACAGTTCCGCCACATGAAGGCCAGGAGTTGGACTTTTGCTGCATAGGTATATACAGCAACATTTGGAACCGGTGTGTTGGTGTAACAGTTGGGATGTTACACTGAGTAGTTGGACAAGGGTGTGTTGGTATAACAGTTGGGATGTTACACTGAGTGTAGTTGGACAAGGGTGTATTGGTTAACAGCTGGGATGTTACACTGACAATGGCATGAGTGTAGCCAGACAAGGGTTCAGCTGGTCAATGTTCACTATTGAAGGGAAAGACTGACCACTAATTCCTCCCTGCGCTCAGGCCTACAACAATGTGATGGTCCTGACGCTTCACTTACCCACAGCTGTTCCCTGCAACGGGACTTGTTTCAAGAAATGAACATGGTTATCAATGTATCACAACTCAAAACAAATTCAAACAAACTTACCTATGTCTGGGGCACTTTCGTAAACCACACACTGTACACACTGATTTCATTAATGTTAGCTCATCGTTTTCTGATGCTTTGTGCTGGAGATACAGTAAAACTCAATTGTGATATGGCATTAAAAAACAATATTAATATGGCTTTAACCCTTTACAGGGCAGAACGTCCATTTGCGGCCGGTCGCTTAAATGAGCAGATCGGCCGATTACGTCCGATACTGTGATGCATTATAAAAACGCGATCTCTCGGCTTTCCGACACTTCTGACGGCTACTTTCGCCGATAGCTTGACAACGTGGCCGCCATTTGTAAGCGCCTACTATGAATTTGAACGGACTTTTACGGACTTTTTTTGATAGTTTTTGGGATGTTTACGCTTAGTTTTTCAAAATGGATTTCGGCGATTCTTCAAGTGATAGCCGAGATTTCGCTAGGTTCAATTTAAGTGACATTAAAGGGCACGAAGTTGACTATTAATCGCAGCTAGATATCAGTTACTTTGCATTAGCAGTCTGAGTCGGACTTTAAAGAAAGTGATTATGATTCTGAAAATGTGTTTGTAAATTGCCGTATAGATGACGGAAAATCACAAACAGTATGCTGTATTTCGTAAATATTTGTGTTCATATATGGATTACCGGCAACATTCATATGAGTAACATATTCTGCATGCTTTCCCCTTATGTTGTTTATTTAACTAAAATCGGTTGACTAACACCTTATTTGTGATGTTTTTACTAATGCAACCCGAAATTTTACCGAACCTGAAAAAATCTTGCCTGTTCAGGGCTAAAAAACGGACAAGCGTCTGCCTTGTAAAGGGTTAAATACCAATTGTGACATGGCATTAAAAATCAATTGTTATATGTCATTAAAAATCAAATGTGACATGGCAGTTAATCATGAAATATTTCAGCCTTTGGGCTGATCATGAACGTGGCAGTACAATTCCTACAGTAGCTTTACCATCAAAACAAAAACAAACTTGCTGGTACTACAGAGTTTGTGCACTGTGCTGAGATTCTCCTTGTGTGATCTGTGGAAGGAGACTGTGTGCAATGAAAGGGTCCTTTACACGTCAGACCAAACTTTTAATGAAATAAAATTTCAACTATGAAATAAACAAGAATACTACTAAATAGTCTTAAACTGAGTAGTTTAATCATTCTGATCACATGTGGTGCTTTAATGGGATCAATAAATTGAGGAGGACCCACAGAAGCAATGTGGCTAGTGCACTTACATGTCAGTTTGGTAGTCCTGAGTTGACACACACACACCAATCCTTTTTTTCTCATATGGAATTATGGAATTTCTTTCAACTGCTTGACTCAATAGGCAACCATAAAATGAGTACCATAAAATTATCTGGCAGGTACTGATCACATTGGTCACCAATAAATGGACCTAGCACCAAACTCATCATATGCCATGATGGCATAGCAACAGGGCCTCTTGTGTGCATGAGCCCATACCATAACACTTAACATGCTGGTTTGTGGCCCTTTCTCTTGCATGGCAAGTTTGCACTGAGACTCAGGATCTGCGCCCCACAAAAGCTAGCTAAGTGGTGAACTGTCTAATCTCTACATCTGATTATAACTACACAAATCTACATGGTGCTAAATTACCTTAGATTTACACCTAATCTCTACATCTGATTATAACTACACAAATCTACATGGTGTTAAATTACCTTAGATTTACATCTAATCTCTACATCTGATTATAACTACACAAATCTACATGGTGTTAAATTACCTTAGATTTACATCTAATCTCTATATCTGATTATAACTACACAAATCTACATGGTGTTAAATTACCTTAGATTTACATCTAATCTCTACATCTGATTATAACTACACAAATCTACATGGTGTTAAATTACCTTAGATTTTCGTGTGTACATTGGAAGTAAATTTGGCAACACTGTATCTGGACTGTAATAAGAAAAAAAATCATATAACATTATAACAATCAAGTAATGTATCAACTTGCATTGTAATTCCAAGACACAGAAAGGTGAAAACTCAGTGCACAACATGTTTTAATCTCAGCATGTAATATCTTTTAAAAAATGTTAAAACATATGTTGTCCTGAAGAAGTTGTCTACTATGGGTGTGTGATGTGATAAGACCATCACATTTTGTAGCTGAATGCACAAAGGAAAAGGTGGCCAATATTTCCCTCACTTAGCAGGCAATGAGCCCAGGCGTCGAACCCTTGTACGGCTGTGTTCATTTCTTATCAACTTTGCTACCAGCTAAAAAGCTTTTCAGATATTTTATTTTCATGAAAGTGCCAGAAGCATACACTTGAACAGCTGAAATAATAATAGTAAAATGTGAAACAATATGTATACTGGCATTGTTTTAAAGAGAACATAGACAAAGTAAATAATTCAAATGGTCAATACCACAGTGATCGCCTTTACTTTCTAGAAAATGTCCTGGTATCCATTTTATGTTGTTCTTCCCTGGGAGTACAGAGTGACTTCATGTTTCAAAACATGAAGAATCCTCTTCGTGGTCATTATTTTTCCAATGATCAGGGTTTGATAAGTGAGCTGAAGATATGGTTCTAGACCCAGCTGTTGGAGAGATACAATCAGGGCATCAGATTGATGAACAAGAGATAGGAGATGTGCATCTACTGAGTGAATACAGCGAATGACTACTGAGTGAATACAGCGAATGACTACTGAGTGAATACAGCGAATGACTAAAGTCCACACCAATATCCAAGTATATGTCTAGCCTACTTAATGCCAAAGTGCAAACATTTTTGAATGCCCTTGCAGATGTGCCAGGCTGGGTTGTGTCTAGCTCAGTGTTCACACCTCCATATGGGGTATCCTGGCGAGACACTAGTTAGGGAGGATCTTAGTTTGGCTAATGAAGGGAGGATCTAAGTTTGGCTAATGAAGGGAGGATCTTACTATGACTAATGAACGAAGGATCTTAGTTTGGCTAATGAAGGGAGGATCTTACTATGACTAATGAAAAAAGGATCCAAGTTTGGCTAATGAAGGGAAGATCTAAGTTTGGCTAATGAAGGGAGGATCTTACTATGACTAATGAAAAAAGGATCTTAGTTTGGCTAATGAAGGGAGGATCTTACTATGACTAATGAAAGAAGGATCTTAGTTTGGCTAATGAAGGGAGGATCGATATGGTCACTGAAGTGATGAAGCCTGCTGAGAGCCATAAATTCTTTATGCTACAACTGCAAGAGAGCCACAACAATTCCTCATGATGATGGTAGACAAAGAGCACCCGGGTAGGCAAGCAACAGTGTCACCAAGGTCCAGTCCTTCAAGTGATATAAGAATGAACTCAGATCAACGTGGTTCTTCAATCACAACAACTTGCTGATGTTAGAACTTTAGTTAGTCAGTTAGTCACGGTTCCAACTTCGTGGCACAGGGTTGCCCCATTATGCTCTATTCCTGTGCCAGTGAATATCACACAAAATGCTTCATGCTGCCCCATGTGAAAAGTGGAACAGACAGGAGTCTCGGCAAACCAACAGCCCGCACAAGTACACTAAGCATAATGCTGGTGCCAGAATTCCAACACAAAAGTCTGCCACGAAAAATACAGTTCATCGTCGACGGAAGCGGCAGTCTCTAGAAAACCAGCAGCCACACGTTATTGCATAAGGCAACCCAGTTTCTTCAGCAACCAGCCAGCCACAACTTTTCTGAACATGTAGGTCACGCTACAAACAACCCCGGTAGATGTAAAAGCACTCCACACAAAATTCACACCTCACAATGTCACTCCACGCATTCAACTCAGTAGCAGGGAGATGGAACCATTATTCCTATTGACCTTTAACGTAAGTTAACAAACAAAAAGTCTCCACAGCTATAATCAAACATGTCTGAGAAAGAAATCTACAACATCACAACATCTGATCTTGATAATCCACAGAAAAGTAAGTAAAGCAAACACATGTACAAGTCATATTGGGAATATGGTGTTAGGCTTATATTGTTGGTGACAGCACATGAGAGGTTATATAGCCTGCATTACACAGATGAGAATATAACACACATAAAGACACATAAGATAAAGTGCACATGTACATTCAAGTATGTATGAGAAATATCAAGATAGACAGAAAGAAAGACATACAGAGAGAGAGAGAGAGAGAGAGAGAGAGAGAGAGAGAGAGAGAGAGAGAGAGAGAGAGAGAGAGAGAGAGAGAGAGAGAGAGAGAGAGAGAGAGAGAGAGAAAGAGAGAGAGAGAGAGAGAGAGAGAGAGAGAGAGGGGGGGGGTGGGATGGGGGAGATAAAGACAGAGGACATGAAGAGAACATGGTGTATTTACCTTAAAAAACTGTTGGCTAAGATCATCCCTGCTATGAATGCCCAGAAAATAAGAAATATGTGGAGTATGCTGAAAATATAGAATAGAATCATATCTTGTTAAAAACATAAATATTATGGTGTTGATTATAAGGGAAGGAAAGAAGCATTCTTCAAAGTTAAGACTCTCTCTCTCTCTCTCTCTCTCTCTGTGTGTGTGTGTGTGGGGAGGGGGGGGGGGGCGCACCTTGCAGTCTTGACAGACCAAAGTATGTGAGTTGGAATTTGACCAAAATTCCATCACAATGCCTGGGCAGAGCTTCAGAGAACATGCGATGCCCAAGCTGCATGTTCCATCTCTCAGCCTTGCTTTGTTTATTCCAGAAGAATGGATAACCAGTACGTATGGAACAAGGTAGGCTGCAAACGCTGGCGGCTAAGCGTCAAACCTCCGAGACCTCGCCATATATACACACACAAAATGATGAGACCAAAGACAATTTTTATCTATCCAAATTGGCGGAAATTCAATTCCAGAACTTATGCAGATGACATGGTCCTCTTCTGAAATAGTGGTAAAGAATTGGAAGAGCTGATCCTGTCTGCCAAGAGACACAGTGAAAATCAAAATCTGTTTATGAAGTTAAGCAAAACAAACACAATGTCCATGGGCAAAACTACATCTCAACCAAAAACCATAAGCAACAATGAAGAAACCAAACATGTCACAACTATGAAGATCTTGGCTCCACAATCAACAATGAAGAAACTAAACATGTCACAACTGTGAAGATCTTGGCTCCACAATCAACAATGTAGAAACCGAACATGTCACAACTGTGAAGATCTTGGCTCCACAATCAACAATGAAGAAATCAAACATGTCACAACTGTGAAGATCTTGGCTCCACAATCGACAATGAAGAAATCGAACATGTCACAACTGTGAAGATCTTGGCTCCATAATCAATAATGGGGACTGTTCAATATGAGTCAGACAGGCTGGCCCACGGCAGTGCACAGTATCAAGAACCTATGTCACAACACTACCAAACAAGTTACAGTCACATTTTAGAACATGCATCTTTCCTGTGGCAACATATGAACGTAGTTATGGATCATTTCGCAATCATTAAAGACGTTAGTTTGCATCCAACTAGACAGAAAATGCAGACAAAAAAATCTGGCTGCTGTGGAGGTGGAAGTACAGGCTTTGATCTTCGAGAATTCTTTAGAGGGTGATGCTGTCATTTACACAAATGGGTTGGTCGTTTGACAAGTGAGAAGTTCATGGGCTTTTGCGGCTCAGGCTGGAGGGAGAATTGTGAAGGAAGATTCTGGTGCTTTTGCTTTGATCACAAGTAGTCTGATATGGAAGTCATGGCAGTAAGTAAAGCAATAACATGGCTCGAGACACAGACATTCACTCGGGCATGTTTCCTTAGCGGCTCAATGAGTATGCTCAGGAAGACAGAAATGGGGTGGGTCCGAAGAGAGTGGTTGCTGTCTCAGGAGCGGTCTCGGCTGGCAAAGATTAGTTTCATTTTTGTGCCAGGGCATGCAGGTGTACAAGGAAATGAGCAGGCTGACAGGCTTGCAGGTAGGGCTACTGTGGAAGGCGGACGAGCCATGGACCAGGCTGACATTCTAAATGCTCTGCGAGAACCAAGTGACGACTGTGAATCTACAACCATGGTCAGACTGCGAGAACAGCAAGTTAAAAGAGGTATGACCAAACAAGAACATGATGCAGGAAGCCAAAGAAGATTAATAAACCAACACAGAACTGGTGTCTTCAGCCGCTACACACTGCGGGATTTACTGAGGAAGGGATCCGAGCACTTATGGACTGAATGGTTCGATGTGCAATGAGTATGATCTGCGAACTAACTAAAGACAAAAACTTCGGCTTTTGAGCTCAAATGTTATGAAAAAATGTTTAGAATATCATAGATCAAGAAGAAGCAAAATACTGAAATTCTACAAGATCAGAACATGGAAGAAAACTGACTCACAAACAGTAACATATCTCAAAATCTAAAATACTTTGGCCATGTTATATGTCACAGTGGCTGGGGGAGAACAGTGACGATGGACTTGGTTCATGGAAGAAGAGGCAGTGGTTGACCTGCATCAATATGGAGAGTCTCCATCAGGAAGTCTCCATGGCAAAGTGGTCAAGCCGTTTGACTCAGGCTCCGAAGGTTGTGGATTCGATTCCGGGCCACGTCCTTCGGTTCACGAGTGAAATTTTTCGGAAAGAGACCGAGCCATATGGGATAAAATCCTGGTGCATTGAAGTCGATCCTGTCATCTTTTAAGCGACTTTTTTTTAAAGCGACAGCATGAATATGGACACAGGACACAGCAGACACCTGGACATGTGGGTATATGAGGCATGGGACATGGCCAGAGACAGAGGCTTTTCATCACATAATGATGACAGCGACGTTTTGCAAAGGACCTTCTGCATGATGATTATGCATATATGCTAGACTAGTGAGCATCTGCAATCTCTTGCACAAGGTTAGATACTTATTTATCACAACTTGATCATGTACTTGCCCAGGCACAAAAATGAGAGTAGAATGTTAAGTTGAATGGGACACCAGGAAGAGATTTCAACTGATTTATGCCAGGCAGATTAAAAAAAAAAGGGTACTTCATTTTTAATTCACTGCAAACAAAGGAATTCCAGAAGTTCCAGGGAAATCATGTGACATCAGGGTGTAGGGGTGTGTTTATATACTGTGCAACTTGTGTAAGTGCTATTGTTTAATGTGTATATTGAAATAAAGAATTATATAAATTGAATGTGTTGTCGATCACTTCCGGTTGAGTGTGTGGTGGACTGCTAGACTGATGGATGCAATAAATGTTTCTGGGCCCAGAGGGCCCTCACTGTCGTCGGAGTGTATATCCATATCTTGTGCTTCTCGTCTTATCTTGTGTATGTCCCATCTGTCTGCGCTCATCTTTGATGTATCTGAAGGCCAGTTTGTGAAGACAGTGACATGCAGTTTTGGGCACATCTTGCTGCAAACACAGTTGTTGACCGACCACAAAGTGAATCCCAATATCCCTATTCTGAAAATAAACAATCCCACCAGATCTAAGTCGATGCTAAAAATAACTGCAGTTTGATTGCAGTGAATTAAAAATGTTGTACTCACAACAAAAAACAAAATAATAATATCACAAATGCCTGCACATAACTGAAGATACGTGGAGACCTGCATGAAAAAGGTGATTGCAGGATATCAGGTCAGATGATAACCACAACAACAGTCATGAGATGCTTTGTGTGTGGAAAGTGTATACCAAATAATTTAAACTTGGTGCCATAAGACACGGCAAACGCCACCAAACATACAAAAGGGTGAACAGGATTTTCCCCATACGGACACTAGAGTGGACGGCAATAGGAGAGAGAAACCCATGGGAACAGAGTAGCGTCAAAAACAGCAACGGGATACGCTGTGAAGCTGCGAGAAAAAGCGGTTCAGGTTTCCAGTAGTTCCGTGCGGAGAAGCAAGCGGCGGGAAAGATCTGGACGATGCAGAGGCGAGGAATGTGGCAGCAACGAAGATTCATTCCGTGGAAGGACCTAGACGATATTTTAACAGGAACGATGGAACAAGTGGAAGAAAAATAGCTGGGAGGGGTCGGAGACACAGGATTTTCAGAGTTGTTTTGGGAACTAGTTTCTTAGATGGTTTTGAATGAAGACCGACCCTGTCTTAAAGGGCACTTCGTTTATTCTTTGATTAGTTCAGCCAATGAAGGATTCTGCAGCGCATTAATAAATGTCTTCATCCAGTTCTCACGATCGGCCGTCAGTTGTTATTTCCGTTCGTCGCAGTTGAGACGATTTTCAAGGTAAAGCCATTTGTTTATCGTTGACTGTTAATTGTTTCATTAAGTAACGAGCAAGAATGCACCCTGGCACTTGGATACAACACTACTTCCATAAGAAAGATAACTAATGCTTTTCAGCTGCCTGTGTCAGAGGAAGCTAGAAGCCTGGCCAGTCAGTTCTCCGTTGTTAATTTTTCAAAGCTGGCAATATCAGGTTTCGTTTCATATGCAGCTCACCTTTTGTTTCAGGCATCATCAGAACTTGTAAAACTATGTGCAGTTTGTAAATTGTAGTGGTGCAGATTGTAGTGGTGCTCAGAGAAAAATATGTAAAACTAACATATCTCTTGTTGGGACAAATCAACGATACAACTTAGTACAAGGAAAATGACTAGGTGTATGACTTCACTATGTTTACACTGGATTTCAAGAAGCAACCGTTTACATAGAAAGAAAGAAAGAAACAAACAAAGAAACAAACAAACTGGAACCTACAGTGGGTGTGTGAAGTGTTAGGTCTATCATATTTTTGTAGGCCTGAGTTCTCAAAAAAATAGGTGGCCATTCTTTCCCTCCCATAGTGAACAACAAGATCTGGCATCAAAACCTTGTCCAACCTTGTTCTTGTCACTTTCAGCCACTGACTGCTACACTGCCCGCTCTTATTAACTATGTTGAGTTAATTTTTAGCAACTGAGTAAAAGTTACGACAGAACGTTTATTATTATTATTAGTTAGTACAGCAGTTGTATAATTACACCATCTGTTGTATATTTTGGATGTGAAGATGTGATCAAGAAAGGAACTATTAAGTTATTAATTCAACATTGTTCTGTTGTGTCAGTGTTTATGGCTTAGGGATAGAGAACATGGTTTCAGAACACCGACATACCAGATTCGAAGTCAGCCTCAGGCGATTTGGAAGTAGACCGCTTTACAGGGAAACAGTGACCTCAATTAGTAGGGCTCCATATAGGTTTCATTAGCAATTGAGTAATTTTTTTTGAGGGGGTGCATATCTTGTTTACAGGACATCATATTCAACACCAGCATTTCTGCCACTGTGATCTCTTGGCAAGTTTACGTTCAGTAGTTTGCCATTGCTTTCTGAATGACGGCACCGATACCAACGAAAAACCAATGCTATGCAGTCTGCTGCCAAATTGCATGCAGCTGTGTTTTGAACATGGATATACAAGATTATGAACTGCGTCTGTAAGACCTTTGCCACGGAGACCAGAAGTGCTATAATATAAAGCTTTAATTAATTATCCACATTTCAATATATCTCATAGAAGTCCATGCAGCAGTGAATCTTGCGTGCGGCAAAGTGCCATTACAGATACGTATACAATTATGTAGGCATGGCCTGTGATACAATCTTGCAAGATGGCTATACTATTGTGTATTTTAATCTATATGTCATGTATAGTGACACAATTTACCAAAATAATGAATATCTCCACCTATAAATTATGTAAAAACATGAATGAACTACTTCTGGATTTCATTTTGTCAGCTCTATTCAATATATTTTATTTCATAGCCTTTACTTTTAAAAACATTAAATAAACTAGGTTATTAGTGGAGTCTGAAATTCAAATATAATTTAAATAATATTAATAAATATCATTATTCATCAGTTGTGTTATAATGTATTGATGGCAATGATAGCAAATGACTGCGACAGGGTGAGTATAATATGTAACAAATATACTAGATAATCGAATACGTTGATAGATAAGATACCGAAAAGAGATCAGATAGCTATCATTCATAGCCATATCAACTTCAACTAGCTGGTGGACAGAAGTCAAACAGATCACCTGAGCATCTACAATTCGTAAACTAAACATATTCTGCAATACAACAACTTACTCGAAAAGAAGTAAATTTGCAATCAATAAAACAATGCATGATGCTGTAAATCGCATGTGTCGTTGAACATAATATTTGAGCAGGTACCAAGGAATCATTGTCGTTCATGTTGAGAAAACATCCGTTGATTTTTTGATATAAACAGACTCCCCTCCCCTACTCATTATTTGCAAGACTTATCTCCCGTCAGTGGATGTTGACCGGAAGTAGACACCTAAAGTAAACTTCAACCAAGGGACACCTTTCATTGGTTCACTGTCCACGGCGGAACTGGAAGTTTCCACAACTGAAGTAGTTTTCTGTTGTCACTGGATACGAACACTTTTTTTTAGAACCCTGGAGATAACATAGATAACAGTTTCTAGTGACTCGCGTGTGCTCAAGTACATTCTTGTGATTCAGGATTACAATTACAAGTTGTTTTCAGATTAAGAGTGATTATGGCGGCATTATTATTCCAGTTTCCCACATAACAACACTAAAAAGAAAACAGCCGTCACCGGCGTCTGCAGACTTCTAAAGTTGCATCGCTTTTAAACTTTTATTTTTATATTTATTTTATTTACACTTTTCTTTAGAGATGTAAATTCATATACAAATTTAAAAATGTAGACATCCTGAAGTGGGTACACTAAACTCTTGAGCCAATAAGACGGGATCTGGGACTCCTAGTCCTAGTTACTATCAGTACACAACTACTAGACGAACACAACATTTATAATAAATTTATCAACACTTGACTGCTGCAGCAACAAAAGAAAGTATAACCACAAAAACAACAAACAAGTTTAGCGGCGATGTCTGTCTGCTCACCAAAATATCAGGTTAAAATTATATTTATTTAATATTTTAGCCAATTCAGTGTTTGCAAAATGTTAAATTCTCTGATTCTGTATGTAAACCTGTTTTCTGTTAGCACCAAAAATAAATAGCCCAATAGCAGAAGCATGCTGTCGGTATGTGAAGTGTTAAGACCTTGACATTGTTTTAGGCCTGAGTGCACGGAGGAATAATGGCTAGTCTTTCCTTCTGTGGTGAATGTCAAAAGTTGACATTGAACCCTCATGCCAGTGTCAACATAACGTCTTAACTGATTGACTGTCTGAAGCTGATACATCGGCACAATGGAACAAATCTGAACTGCCAGAAGCTGATACATTAGCATAGTATAGACAGTGCGTTATTTGTTTCATTTCTCTTATTTTCCACAATTTTTAGTAAATTAAAATTTACACACATAATAGATTGCCATTCGATCAGTGTTTTTTTTTTTTTTTGACATTACACAAGACAGCAACAGGCATTTGTGATATGGATTGTTATTTTGAAAATTCTTTCAATTTCTCATCTCCAATGATAACATCATATGATTTATATAAAGTCTTCAGGCTTTTCCATATGTTTTCATGTGCATCTCTTTTCTGTTAACAGTATAGTATTACTACTTTGATTCTAGGCACTACAGTGTTCAACTGTTCTACCTGGGTAGCATGCAGAGGTTTGTAAACCAAGGAATTATTGGAGAAGGCAGCTATGGCATGGTATTCAAATGTCTGCATAAAGCATCAGGCCAGTTGGTAGCAGTCAAGAAAGTTCTGGAGATAGAGACTGATGACACTGTCAGAAAGATAGCTGTCAGGGAGATTCGAATGTTGAGGGTAAGATGGCGCTAATTACCTGTGTGAATACTTTGAGCAATCACTGTATTATGGTGAGTTATGGTGACACTATATAGTGTGAATACTTTGAGTAATGACTCAGAAAGCATGCTGACGAGGGTGAGGACGGGAAGACTTCGTGCGGAGTGGCTTGCTTCGCTTCAGAGGTCACGGGTGACAAGCATCGCCTGGATCTTTTCTCCGGGGCATGCTGGTGTGCTGGGAAATGAACAGGTGGACAGATTGGCTGGCTCTGCAGAACTTGGTGGAATATTGATACATGACAAGGCAGACGTGGTTGAGGCCTTGTGGGAGCACGTGCACACCTCGGAGGAGCAAATGGATTACCATGGTCTGGCAAGAATGAGACAACGAGGAGTGACGAAGGGATCTGGCAGACGCTCAACGCTCAGAGGAAAGGCGAGACGGACTTATAATCAGATTGCTACTGGTAATATTAGTGTTGGAACTCTTCGCTGGCTGCTGAGGATGGGGACGGAGCACTTATGGGAATGCCCCGAATGCTGTGATGTCGATTCCTAAATCAATCAATCAATCAAATACTTTGAGTAAAAGTAGTCCCATAGTAGATATAGCCAGTGTGGTGTGAAGTGTTTGGTCATTGCATATTCTGCACTTTGATTACCCCGTATAGCATTTGAGGATTTTTACAGATAAATAATCTGTAGTTATACATTATTTATGCCTATGATTGTTACAATTTATTTGTCTGTTCAAGATTTGTGTAATATCTTGTATAACTAAATTAAGGGATCAATGTTTTTCATACCATGCTAAGCAAATTCAGTGCTGTACCATAGTTATCTCTGACCCCATATTAAGTGGTAAGCTCTGAAAGATTAATAAGCTATTTTTGAATTTAATAATATCTTCTTCTTCTTCTTCAGTGTTCCGAGCCATTGAGGTTCTTTGCTGCAAATACATTCGTCTCTCTGGTTGACCTTCTCTTGCCAGTCGTTGATTCCAAGTGCTTGTAGATCTGTATATATATTATCTCTCCACCGCCTTCTTGGTCTACCTCGGGGTCTGCGGTTATTTATTTCCTGAGTGTAAGCGAGTTTTGTTTCCCTATTATCTTCCATTCTTTCTATATGCCCCAGCCATTGTAGTCTATTAGCCTTCATGATACCAGTGATTAGCGGGGACCTAAGCAGATCATAAATGTCTTTGTTACTTCTTCTTTTCCACTCTCCACTATGTGTATCCCTAATGGGTCCAAAGATGCGTCTTAAAGTTTTGTTCTCAAAGGTTTGTAACAAGGCTTCGTCTCTTTTCGTTGTACTCCAGGTTTCAGAGCCATACAGCACAACTGGTCTGATCAGTGTTTTGTATATTGTGATTTTGGTGTTATGAGATAGCGCCTTTGATTTTAGTAGATGTTGTAGTGCATAGTATATCTTATTTCCAGAGTTGATTCTAGTTTGTATTTCTTCCCTTATGATGTTGGAGCAGTTGAAGATTGTACCCAGGTATTTGTATGTTTCCGTTCTTTTAATGGTCATATTATCTATTTGTATGTGGCCAGAGTTTTTAGCCATTCTGTCTCTTGAAATTACCATATATTCTGTCTTATCTTGGTTGACAACCAATCTGTTGGGCTTTTTCCTTTAAGTGAGTCAATATTTCCAATGTCTTTTGTTCACTTTGCCCTATAATATCTATATCATCTGCATAACCAAGCAGCTTGGATGTTCCTCCAATATCACATTCCTCCTTTACCTTCCTTACAACTTTCTCTAGAGCCAGATTGAAGAGTAGCGGCGATAGTGCATCACCTTGTTTCAAGCCAGATGTTATTTGGAAGGGGTCTGATTTCCTGCCTTTATATGTTACTATATTATAAGTATCTTCCATGCATAGTTTGGTCATGTTGATTAACTTCCTTGGTATTCCAAATTCCTGCATAGCATTCCATAGACTATTCCTATGGACACTATCATAAGCCTTTTTAAAATCCACAAAAATGTTATGGAGATCTCTTTTATATTCCCAATGTTTCTCGGCTATTTGTCGTAAGATAAATATCTGATCTATTGTTGATCTGTTTTGTCTAAAACCCGCCTGGTAGTCACCTAATATGTCTTCTGAATATGGTTTTAGTCTATTTAGTAATACTGCGGATAGTATCTTATAGCTTGTGGACAGTAGTGATATTCCTCTATAATTTCCACATTGGAACTTGTCTCCTTTCTTAAAGATAGGTATCAATAATGACTCTTTCCAGTCATGGGGTAATTCTTCTGTCCTCCAGATCTTTATTATTAGTTCGTATAGCTTTAGATGTAATGCATGGCCACCTGCCTTTATAAATTCAGCAGCAATTCCATCAGTCCCAGTTGCCTTATTGTTTTTAAGTCGTGTGATTACATATAGGATTTCTTCAAATGTAGGTTCTTCAATTTGTGGTTCGCATGTTAGAACCTCTTCCTGTGGGAAAATGTTACTTGGAGCTTCACAATTTAGTAATTCAATAAAATATTCTTTCCATGTGTTGCACATTTCCTCATTGGTATTTATCATATTCCCATTTTTGTCTTTTAAACCATATGTGTTTTGTTGGTGCCCTCGTTTCATTGACTTCAGTTCTTTAAAAAATTTTCTGGATTCATTTTTCTGGTTATTAGTTTCCATATCTTTGATTATATTACTCATATATTCTCGCTTCTGCTGTCTGACTATTTTTGTAGCCTCTTTACATTCATTTCTATAATGCTCTTCCTTTTGGATGTTATTGATGTCATTTAACCATACATGTCTGGCATTCTTCTTCCTAATGACTGCTTCTTCACATTTTTGATTGAACCATCTGTTCTTTCTATGCGTGGTTAACACACCGAGACATTCTTCTGCGGTAGATTGAATTGTATTCTTGATGTTCAACCAAGTTTGGTCAACGCTTTCCTCCAAAGGGTTTTGCAGAGTTTCAAGTTTACATTTTATTTCATCTGTAAATTTCTCTTTGACTGTAATGTCTTGCAGTTTTTCTCTGTTATATGTTGGGTGTAATCTTTGTAATTTAGTATAGAGAGCTCTCTTAAGTTTTATTTTAAATTTTGCTCCAACGAGGAAGTGGTCACTGTGGCACTCAGCTCCTCTATAACTTCTGACTTGCTGTATGTTTGATGCATTTCTGTTGTTAATTAAAATGTGATCTATTTGATTATAGGTTCTCTTGTCACATGATTTCCAAGTTTGTTTGTGTATATCCTTTCTTTGTAGTCTGGTACTGCTAATCTGCAGTCCTTTGGCTTCTGCCAGGTTGATGACTCTCCATCCATTATCATTTGAAGTTGTATGTAGGCTTTCCATACCGGCCACTTTTTTATTAGTTTGCTCTCTACCTATTTTTGCATTGAAGTCTCCCAGCACAATCAGGATGTCCTGTTTGGGGGTTTCTTCTATGACATCTTCCAGATCATTATAAAAGTCTTCTTTAATATCATCTTCTTTCTCTTAGGTGCATGTACATTAATCATCGTTATATTTTTCCATTTACCATTTATTCGTAATTTACTAATCCTGTCATTAAAAGCTTTAAAGTTTAAAACGTTCCCCCATAACTCTTTTTTGATGACAAATCCTGTTCCTAATTCATGTTTATTTTGGGTGTTTCCTCCATATATTATAATCATTCCATTTTGCTCTAAAGTACCCTCTCCTGGCCACCTTATTTCTTAAATTGCTGTTATATCCATTTGATATTCAACCAGCTCCCGGGTTAGTTCTTCGGCTGCTCCAGCTCGATATAGTGTCCGTACATTCCATGTTCCAAATCTCAAAAGTCCTTTAACGTTCCAAGGTCGTTGTCCAGATAAGTCAGTCCGATATCGAGGCTCATGTATTTGTTTCGTAACAAAGAAAGGTTTTTACAAAGGTGGGGATGTTAACCCCACGCTTCAACCCCCAACCTGGAGGACCAGGGTGTTTCTCTTTGTCTGTTCTCTACCCTTTGACCTGTCCGGCTTGGGAGGCCCTGCTGGTAGTACGCTACCGCCGGCATAGCTCTCAGGGTCATTGAGAAACTCAAGCTCCCCCACCACGACAAGGTGGAAACACCATCGGGGGAGAATTTAATTTAATAATATAATGTAAAATAAAAAGTAAAGAATCCTTTTCCACATCTTTACCTATCTACACGTTACTGGTCTCACTGGTGTGCTTTATAATAGTTGCACTTGCTTCTTTGTTCTTCTTTCAAGAAGAGTGTGTCACACTCATTAACTCATTCTGTCCACTCATGAGAACGCTTTTTCCATAACATATTTGCCAGGCCAGTGACCTTACAACTTTCTCTTTGCAATTCCCAATTGCTGTGGGATTTGTTAACAAGTGCAACTTGTACACTTGCACTTCCTGTTGTTCGCCCATTTCCAATCAAGCTAGGTATCCAAAGTCACTGCTCAAGAGGTCAGAAGGCTGTATGGTTTCATAAGAAATTAATGGGTTTTAAGCCAGAGACTCTCAGCCACGTTACTTAAAGGTTCTTATTGGGTATATTTCCAAGCAAGCTAGGTATCTGAAGTCACTGCTCAAGAGGTCAGAAGGCTGTATGGTATCATAAGAAATTACTGGGTTTTAAGCCAGAGACTCTCAGCCACATTACTTTAAAGGTTCTTATTTGATACAGTCTGCTTAATACAATATATGATACTGGAAATATACCTCATGAATTGTGTAATTCTGTATTTATTGCAATCCCAAAGAAATCAGGAGCCTTGGAATGTGATCAACATCGAACAATTAGTATAATGAATCACATCACGAAGATTTTGCTAAGAATTATCATGCAAAGAATTAGGAGGAATATACAACCTGAAATAGGAGAAGAACAATGTGGGTTTGTAGAAGGAAAGGGTACAGTAAATGCTGTATATTTACTGAGAACCGTAATTGAACGATCTATAGAAGTAAACAAAGATCTACACCTTTGCTTTATTGACTACACAAAGGCTTTCGATAAAGTGAGACATGTCGACATGATAAGGATGCTTGAAGATCTACAAATTGATGGAAAAGACCTTAGACTTGTAAAAAACATATATTGGAAACAACAAGCTGCCATAAGAGTTGATAATGAAGTAGGCCAATATCAGCCTATCAAGAGAGGTGTGAGACAGGGATGTGTAATGTCTCCAGATCTGTTTTCCCTGTACAGTGAAAATATTTTCAGAAATATTGAAGATATGGAAGGAATCAACATTGGGGGACGATGCATCAATAACATTAGATATGCAGACGATACAGTCTTGATTGCAGACAATGAACAGGACCTGCAACATTTAGTAGATGCAGTTGTTACACACAGTGAACAACGAGGGTTAGAATTAAATTGTAAAAAGACACAGATTATGGTCATCACTAGGAAGAACGAAATACCACAATGTAATATACAAGTAAATGGGAATATTCTTCAACAAGTGAATAGGTACAATTATCTCGGAACAGTAATAACATCTGATGGGAGATGCCTTGAAGAGATTAGAACAAGAATTGCCATGAGATGAAAAACATACTGACCAATAAAAAGATGTCAATTGAAATGAGAAAAAGAGTGTTGAGGTGCTACATAGAACCTGTACTTTTATATGGATGTGAAGCTTGGACAATGAGCAGTCAAGCTGAAAAACATCTGATGGCTGTAGAAATGTGGTTTCTGAGGAAAATGCAAAGAATACCATGGACAGCCAGAAAGACCAATGAACAGGTCCTTCAAGAAACAAATGAAGATCGTAAACTGATTAGAGATATTAGACGCAGACAGTCAAAATTTTTTGGGCATGTTATGAGAAGAAATGAATTGGAGAACTTGGTGACAACTGGTAAGATCGAAGGGAACAGACCAAGAGGAAGACCTAGAAGCAAATACCTGGATGGCTTGGCCTCGTGGCATGGTCGAGACAGAAACACAGAGCTGATCCACGACTCTGGTGATCGAGTGAGATGGCAAAACATGACCGCCCATGCTTACCGGCATGGCACATGATGATGATTTGATACATTGTTTGAGAAAGGTTGCTTTAGAGGAGCTGAAAAAAACTGCAAAGGATAGAATAGCTTGACATGAGTTGGTTAAAGGTCATGCCTCAGTGGTGATTACAGGGCGGAATAAGATGAAAATGCCTTAGAACACGATGAGTATGACTGAACATGTGCTGAATTTATAGCTGTTTTACCAAACTCAGCTTATTCCTCATTGCAGCTCCTTCAACATGACAACTTGGTCAGGCTGATCGAGGTCTTTCGAGAACTAAGGGAGCTGTTTCTTGTTTTTGAATTTGTGGACCACACACTTTTAGATGAACTAGATCGATGTACTAGAGGACTTGAGGAAGATATGTGTCGAAAATTTTTGTGGCAAGTGTTGCAGGGGACTCACTTTATTCATTCACGCAACGTAAGAGGTTGATTTTAATGTTTAACCATAAATTCTGAAGTTTTGGTTGTTTATATTTTCTTTTTCTGTCTTTCATATCCCATTGGTGCATAGGTCCTCAACCAATCAATGTCAAGTCTTCTGTTTACTTTTTTATGATTGGTGGACATTTTTAGTCAAGATTTCTATGGGATGAGATACCCAGTCTCATGCCAACCCCCTCTAGTCACCTCTTATGCCTTGTACGTAGGCTACAGAGTAACTACTCATTGCTTTCCTTATAGACCTTGGTTATGATCATGATAGACAGCCAGCCTCCACGTCTTGCACTCACAGCTTGGATATTTTACGAGCATGCACATAATGAGTAGATTACTTGCCTACTGGGATGGAAACCAAGACAACACAACCTGTCCTCCAGTTCTTCAAGTTGTTCTAGGGTGAATAACTCAAACTCGTTGGTAGGTAGGTAGGTAGGCAGACAGGCAGGTGTCTGTGTCTTAACATTAAGTATATCCTTGAGTATATAGGAGTAGTAAAAGAAGAGCAGACTTAACTGATATAAGTGCCAAACCAAAAAGCAGGTTTGAACAAAAATGGATAGCTGGAAATAGGAATTAGGGGTGTCTCACAGCTATCACTTAAAAGTTGTTAATGTGGTAGCAGACATGTTGTATTATATATCAAATTAAAGGGCACAGCAAAGAGAACACTACAGTATTGAATTGAACTTTATTTTAGAAGGGTTACAAATTGGGCACATAGGCCCATCTTACATTCGGCCCTTCGTATTGATATTTTAAGCATATTTTTATTTTAAATTGTTCAAATAATGTTACATTATTTAACATTTAAAAAAATTATTTTAAATTAATTTTAATTTAAATATCAGTTAAATTCACTGAACAATGATGAACACTCTACTTTTCTTAACAAGTTCCACAAGAACTACTCCTTAATACCACCAGAATATAATTGTAACATATTTTGAAGCACATTATTTTCACGCAAAATTAAAAACAAAAAATCAGGAAGACACTTGGCAGATTTGTACTCAATAGATTGAGAACATTTATATATACACCATGTACTATTTATTGATGGTTATTTACAATATTGCTCAGCTTATTTGTGGTAGGGTGCAAAGTAAATGTTGGGGGAACAAGTGTTGCTCGTTACAGCAAACATAACTCAACCTGTGTCATGATATGATGACGAACTCTTACTGTCAGCTGAATCACTACTGCACATGCTATCGAGAATCTAACACAAAGTCATTTAAATCAGAATCACTATCATCTAAAATAGTTTTAAAACATAATCTAGCTTGTTCAAATTGCTGAGCATGAGAACTAGTGAGCATGGCCATTTTTAATTCACAAAATTAACCACAAACGAACTAATATTTCTTCAACTTATCAAGCTAATGTGACAGTAAGCGTGTGTCACAGTGTGTAAATGAACAAGGGCTTACAAGTCTGGTATAAATCATAAATCCAGTTTATTAAACGTTTAGGTCGACAAAGACTCTGAATATTATACAAACGTGGCAACAGCCTGCCTTCTAGGGCTGAGTTCTGATGTACACTAAACTTGACAACAAACTACGTCATGACTTGAGCATCTCTCCTCTCGTTCGACCCCGATGCTCAATCGTGCTGTAGTTGTTTCCCACCTAAATACTACTAAAACCCGTACCTCTGTTACACCTCCCTATGTTTTTCTAAAGAATTTTTCCTATAAAGGAAAAATTCTTTACTCCCAACTCTCTTACTCTATTCCCTCTTTTTCCTTAACTCCCACATTTCCTCTAATCTTCCCCAAACCAACTCAAATTTGAGTATATATTATATCCTTTAATCCTTCTCCCGGTTATATTGTCAGCTAGTAACCCACTATATACTTTTTCTTCGATTCTACTTTGTACAATATATCATACCACGTATGGTAACTCTTTTAAAGTAAACACTCCTTCTCCCCTTTCTTTAGTTCTTACAGTTCCCAAATCTCCCTAAACCACTTTATGTTAAGTAACCCAATCTATTTCCCCAAACTATATAGCCATCCACTATATATTTCTGGTCCTTTCTTGGCTCCTCGAGTTTCTGTATCAAATATACATATCATAAGAAGAATAGTTCGTATAATCGTTATTGTACACATGGCATTATGAAATCCCTCGCTCTTTCACAACATAAGACAACCAGAACAACATAGAAACAACGTATTTAGAAAAAGTAAAGAAGGGGTGCGCACCCAGTGATAAGGATAAAGGATGAAAAGTCAACGTGATCACATTTACATAAAGCAATGCATAGTCCACATAACCACATTTACCTCCCTTGCCAATAAAAAAAATTTTGTACAACAATTTTTTTAAAATACGTCTTATGAAAATAGATCTTTGTTCTCTATAAACCAAGTTGACATACGTTTTCTCAACATTTATATATATATAACCTTTATATTGCCATCCACAATCTTGTCTATATTTCCGTCACCTCACCTTTTACCACGAGCCAATGTTCATATTCTATGAACATTATCAATTTAATTAACGCTGGTTTTTCACAGCACCTATTTCTTGCCCCCTCACATCCCATAATATTTATATAAACACTCCTGCTTATATGCTGCCATTCACAGTCTCCCCCCTCCTTTTTCTTCCTATAATGCTGACTTTAATGCAGCTCCTATTTTCTAATACTTCATATCCATAAGAACCTCTTCATGCCGACTATCTATATATCTCTCTATTAGCCCTCAGTATGTGTCTCTCTGTTAGCCCTCATATTATTTTCTTTATTCCAGCCAACACCATAACTACTTGAAAATTAACTTACTTAATTAAATTTATAACTATGTAACCTAATACACCAAACAACTTAATTAACTTAAACGAAATAAAATCAAAACAAGATATCCCCCAACTCATTCAAAGAAAACAGATTTTAAAATAATACAACATGCATCTCATCAAATCAAAATAAAATTTTCTAATACTACCTAACACTATTGGTCTCTTTTACGGACCAACAGTTTGTACGTAAAGGTCTAAGAACACAATAACCCTATTCTAAAATCAAGTAAGAACAATCATATTACCGGAGCAAATTAAGCAAAGAAAAAACATATTATATATGAGGCATTACAAACTCAGAGTCAATAAAACAAGTGTCTTCTCGCTAAAGAGAAGTTCTTCAAAAAAAATTATAATTCACATAGAATTATCTACTTAAAGTAAACAAGCAAAATTTTCCTCCTATACGAATCAACGTAAGTCATATCTATTCACTCAAGTCACTCCACTGTTTTTATAAGCAAGAAACTGAAACAATTCACCGCCAGGTCTATATATATCTATATCTGTTATTTACAGACCAAATTCTTATTTAAAACAATATCTGTTCTTTTCGTACAAGCCTTTAACTAACAATGGCCGTATTATCTACACCCCAATTGCTTCTCGTGGACATATTCCTATAACTACTTAATCATTACCATACACCACGATATTCCTAGCAGCAGTAAAAACTTGTCTTTTTACTATATAGTACAACTACCTGCTGTACCATTGATTAACTTATCCATCCAATAAGAAACCAAAACATAATATCAACCAGCAATTCCGTCACTGAGAGAACAAAAATATATATATATACCTCAGTCGAACCTACATCCATTGCTTGACTACTCCTCCAGATCATTTATAAAAAGTATCAACAGAAGCCTTTTCCATTTCCACCGTCTCACACACTTCATCAGGTATCTCTTTCCTTAAAGCCTGAAACTTACATCTTGCAATCTGCAATATTTTCTATCAATTTATCTCTTACGTTTCCACTTCTTCAACAACTCCAAGTTTCTCTGTATCAATGCTATCTCTACATCAATATCATCCTCCCCGTATAATCTATCATCCTCCTCCATACTACTAATTGACTCTGACTTCTCATCCATTTCTTCTTCTTCATCTGTATTTCTCTCGTTAGCAGCCGCTAATCTCTTCCGTTCAATATCCCATCTAATTTGTCTATCACTATTTCTTAAGGACCTTTCCAGTAAAGGCATATCTTCACCGCTTGTTGAATACTCTCTAATTCTCCTCTGTCTTTTCACTTCCCTTTCTCTTTGTTTATCCATTCTTCTTTTTGTTGCTTGTCTAGTATTTTTAAATGGAGCACCCATTTCTTCTTCCATAGATTCTACAGTATCACAATGACTCTCCTTCACCTTTTCTTCTAGCATCGTTTTCGGTATTGTTTGTTCTTGAGTATCATCGTAGCCTGGAGCCGTTTTTAACTGACTGTGTGTCGGATCCTTTCTAAAAGCTGGGGTTATTGTAGTCCCCCTGATGACTCGTTCATCCAAGTATCCGGTGTCTGAACAATAATTATTATTATAATTATCATTTTCCTTCTCATCATCATCTCTTCTTAAGTGTTCCACGTGTGCCCTTGCCACATGTCCCGTCACCTGGTTCTTAATACTATACGACACATTTCCTAGCCTTTCTATAACATAATAACCTGGGACCCAACGATCATCAAACTTAGAGTTCCTTCTATGCTTTTTGTAATACACTCTATCTCCTACTTTAAACTCCTGTAACTTTGTATTCAGGTTTTTGTACTTTTTCTGTCTTTCTCTAGCTTTAACTATATTATTCTTCAACCTCATGTGTGCTTTATGCATTTCTTGTATAATGGTCTCCTGAAAGTCTTCTCCCATATACTTCCGTCTTGGTTTTAAGAGATTATCTATTGGTAATACTGGTTCTCTCCCGTGTATTAAATAAAATGGTGAAAAGCCTGTGCTCTCATTTTGATTTGTGCGTATGGCGCCAAGTGCTGGTCCTAAAAATAAATCCCAGTCTTGTTCATGTTCATCCACAATCTTTGCTATAATATCATATAATGTCCGATGTTGTCGTTCGTTTTTAGCATTTGAAGAAGGTCTATAGTATGAGGTCTTTATATGTTTTATATTTAAATCCTTTAACAACCTTTCGAATTTTTTATTTACAAATTCTCTACCATTATCCGTAAGTATACTTTGTGGGCAACTAAATCTTGGTACGAACTCTTGTAAAAAAATATTAATGACTGTATCTGCGCTCTTATCTGGAATTGCATAAACTTCCGGCCAAAGACTGTAGACGTCTACTATATGAATTAAATACACGTTTCCTGACAATGTTCTAGGGTGTGGACCTGATATATCTAAACTAATCTTTTGCATTGGGAACTGAGGAATATCTGTATCTTGTAAGGGACACTTAATTGTTTTCATATTCCTTAACCTGCATTTTTCACACGTATCTACATATTTGCAAGCAGATTTAAACAAATTTGGCCAATAATATTTGCTCGTAAGTGCTTTCACCAACTTGTCCCGACCGAGATGTCCATTTTCATTGTGATATGCTTTTAAAACTTCATTTTCTAAATGTTTTGGAATATATTTCCTTAGCTGTTCGTTCCTTTCACACATATAGTATAACTGTCCATCCTCTTGTAAAACCAAATAATTCTTCTTATATTTGTTCTCCTCCGTTTCACTTAATTTCTGTTTTATTTGTAAGACTTTTGGATCTAATTCCTGTTCTTCTTTCATACTAAACTGTGCTAAATGTGGGTCTTCTTCCACTCTATGTTCAGCCTCCTGATCCGATGGTAAACTCTCAAAGTCTTCTCCATTTATTATGGCAGAATCTAAAATATTTACTTGCCAGTTTCGATCGTCAATCTCTGGTTCTCCTTCATCTTCTGTGTCACCTGACGACTGTGGGTAGGGAATCCTAGATAATAAATCAGCGCATGTCTTAATCCTACCTGGAATGTACTCAATTTTCGTATTGTATCCCTGTAGATTCAATGCCCACGTCTGTATTTTCCTGTTCTGCACTGGAGCTTCTAAAAAAGACTTTAAAGGCATATGATCAGTTCTAATAACAAAATTTGCGTTATGTAAGTAGTAATTTAGTTTCTGAAGGGCATAATGAATGGCATACGCTTCTTTTTCAATAGTCGTCCATTTGCGTTGAGATTTGCTAAGTTTATGAGATAAGAAGTAAATTGGCCTTTCATTTTTAACCCCTGGTATTCCAGACTCTTTTCCTTCATATGGTTGAACCAAACATGCTCCTATTGCATTGTCCGAAGCATCTGTGTACAGTATTAACTGTTTGTTTAAATCTGGATGCGTCAATAATGGTACCAGTGTTAAGCTGTTTTTTAAATACTCGAACGCTTTTTGACACTCATCATCCCACTTAAATCTAGCGTATTTGCCTGTTAAATTTGTAATAGGTTCTGCTATCTTTGAAAACGCCGGGACAAACCGCCTATAATACTCACAAGTTCCTATAAACGCTCGCACTTCCTTAACATTAGTTGGAGGAGGTAACTCTTTAATAACCTTTATCTTTTCCTGGTCTGGTTTTATTCCGTCTCTATTTATAATATAACCCAAATATTTTGTTTCTGTCTTTAAAAACTGGCACTTACTAAGTTTCAATTTAACGTCATGTACCCTTAATCTATCGAATACTAATCTAATATGTTTTAAATGATCAACCACATCTCCTGTCGTAAAAATCAGAATATCGTCTATATAGGCTAGTGCAAACCTTTGCATACCTTCTAATACTTCATTTATTAAGAGCATGTAGTGAGATGGCGCAGTTTTGACTCCAAAAGGCATTCGTAAGAATTCGTAAGAACCCATATGAGTACAGAAAGCACTTTTCTTTTGAGCGTCCTTCGACATCGGAATACACCAGAACCCTGATCTTGCGTCCAGCGTCGTGAAATATGTAGAGCCATTAAGCAGCCCCAAAATATCATCAATTACCGGCAGTGGGTATGCAACATTCTTAGTGATTTTGTTCAATGCCCTGTAGTCGCAACAGAAACGACTCGAACCATCAGGTTTGGCCACGATGACGACCGGAGATGACCATTCCGACTTCGACCTTGTTATTATTCCTGCTTTCAACATATCTTCTATTGCCTTTTCCACGATTTCTCTATTTCTTAATGGAGTTCTATATGGTTTTAAACTAATTGGTGGATGGTCTCCCGTATCTATTTCCATTGTAACTGTTTGTGTCTTTCCCAATTCTAAATCATTAATTGCAAATACATCCTGATTTTGCTTTATAAGTTGCTCTAACACTTCCTTATTTTCTGGCGGAGCTTTTAACTGTGCCAACAATTCTTGTTCCCTTGTCATTTTGTCTAGTGAATGTATTTGAACTGTATTTCTTCTGGATGGATGGATCAATTCATCCATTCTGACGTTCCCTCTTCTTCCGTGTCCGCGTCTGTTATTAAGTCTTTCACTAGAAGTTTCTGAATAACGTGTTCCCGACATTTCTGCTCTATCCGCTGCCAATATGTCACTAATGTTATCTTCTAATTTAGCTATTACACATCCTCTGTATAATTTGATTTCTCTACCTGTGTTGTTGATAACCATCACTGGAAAAGTTAAGTGTTTATCCAACTCTATTATTCCATCCGGAACTTCTAAACCAGGCTCACCAATTACTTCCTCTTGCAACTCAGTGATTCTGACTGTTTTTCCTGCCACATAATATGGGTTTCTCTTCAGCTTTGCTTGTATCAAATTAACCGACTGTGGTTTTAACGTCGTGGACATTTTAACTCTAACTAGCGCTGATATATGCATGTCTTCCTCCATATCTACATAGACGTCCCTGAATTTTAATTTATGTAAATCAAAAAAAAGTCTTACTCCATTTTTTATTAAAAAATCTCTTCCTATCAGCATGTTTCTATTTAAATCCTTCACTACATGAAAAAGATGTCTTACGTTGACCCCTCCTAACTTAAAATTTATCATTGTTTGTCCAATTACTTGTAGATTCTGTCCAGTAACAGAGTGTAAATTACTATGACTCTTAAAAACTCTACAATTTTTCACTACTTTGTATAGAAAACTTTCTTTTACTACACTAACCTGAGCTCCCGAATCAATTAATGTACGAATTCTATACTTTCCTACTTCTATTATACAAGAACTATAATCTGTTTTATTTTCTATAAACTGCTTGACTTCATCTAGTTGAAAATATTCTCTGTTCGTCCTAGTATACCTGTTATTAACGTATTCTTTAAACCTTGGGACCTTATTATTTCCCTTCCTACTCCAGGTCCCATTTAATAGGTAGGGCGCCGGTTTTCCTGTGTTGTTCTTGTACCTGTAAAATTTCTGTGTCTATCTTCTACACTCCTATTCAACCTTCTATTGTCACTTCTACTTTGTATATTCAACTGGAGACGCCTGTTACCACAAAAACGAGACAAATGTCCGCGCTGGCCACACGACCAACAGACCACATTTGTGCTGTTTGTTCTACCCAGTGTCTCACCCGTAGGGCACCTCACCTGTCTTCTCTCGTCATAATCACTTCTATTCCTACCTTGCAACGTCTGTATACCTCCTCTCCTATTCCATCCGAACCTTGTTTGTCCTATTTCCATAGGCTCCTCAACTCTATCTTCTCGACTAGTTCCTATTTCTCGTCCTGTTCTCAATCTAAACCTACGTCTCAAATTTTCTTCTTGTACTGCAATATCTACAGCTTGTGACAACCTCTCAGGGTTTTCCCTCATCAACTTAAATTTCAAACCATCGGATTTTATGCCATCTACAAAAATGCTGACTAACATCCTCTCTACCTCTTCTCCTTGTACATTCTGTCCCAAGAATGCCTCTTCAGCCAGGTTAATCAACCTATCGCTGAACAACTGTACCGTCTCTCCACTATTTTGTTTAGACTGTCTCAACACCGAAAACGCATGTTGTGGATCCGTTATTTCTGCGTATTTGTGTGCCAGGTCATCCTTAAACTGCTCCCATGTCTCATTTACTCTAGCCTCTAATTTTCTTCTAATATGCTGTGAAACTGGTTCTGTGGCTGCCTGATATGCAAGTCTCATTTTCTCTTCATCTGATGCAGATACTAAATACGCATATTTTTCTATGGAAGTTATCCATTTCTTAAACTCCCTGGCCTGTCCACTAAACTTAACAATTTCAGTTGTCATTCTCTGTTGTTTTATGACCGTATGAAGTCTATCTACCGCTGTTCCCACTCCCAACAAAACGTGTGCTACTGAATCTTGTTCTGTCATGTTAAAATATTTATACCTGTACAAGCAAACAAACAATCAATTCTTATTAATATCTAAATTAATTAACTAAAGGATGTTATCGTCCTCCTGAAATTCAATTATTTTCTATCTAATATCAAATATGTTACCCTGTTTCTTGTTGAGGTTATCTTTCCAACCGGTTTCAGTAAGGACCAAAAATGTTCAACTGGGCTGCTCGACAGGTACGACTGTACTCCACAGGGCTTGATAGGGCACGACAAAAGCTCACAGGCCTCGATAGGGCACGACAAGACTTTACAGGCCTCGATAGGGCACGACAAGACTTTACAGGCCTCGATAGGGCACGACAAGACTTTACAGGCCTCGATAGGGCACGACAAGACTTTACAGGCCTCGATAGGGCACGACAAGACTTTACAGGCCTCGATAGGGCACGACAAGAATGGTTGATCGTATCAGCCACCCAAGGACGGGCTCTTGAAACACAGTAAGGAACGATCGAATTTATCAGCCACCCAAGGACGGGCTCTTGAAACACAGCAAAGCTCTGAGAACGGCTCGATTTTAATGACCTGGTTTACTGGGCCATAGCTATCCAAACCATCACTGGACGATGGTGATAAAAAAATCAGTATTTCAGCCGAACTTGATAAGGAGCTTCGGTCCAAACCAGAGTAGCGTCGTCCACATTCTGGAATTGAGCAGGGATAAAATTTGGTAACGTTCACTGATTGTCCAGAATAGCGTGGAGCAATCTTGTGGTGCTCTTCATACAACGAGATGACCTTCAGTTGTTCGAGTTGACAGTTGACCTTCAATTAACCAGCTGCTCTGTTAACAAATTTAGGATTCTTGATAGCAGAATTCTGAAGATAATTACAGACAGTTTTGGTTGCTGTAACTCTCACAAACGGCCATTTTCTTATATTTTGAGAGCAGAAAAATTTCCTCAGTCCGCCAGTAAACAAGTGACCTTCAGACCAGCTAGATTAAAACAACGACTGCAATGACGGCAGTCCAAACTCACAGGATATCGACAACAGTTCGGTCACTCCAGAGCAGGATAATAAACAGCTCCCGATTTAGTCCAATAGATAGTAGTAGCTCCATCCAAAAACTGACTTCAATATGTATGGCTGCTCCAATCGACCGTTCGAAAAAACGTTTGTTCTAAGTTGCAGGCCTCAAAAGGTAGTCTAGTCTAGACATTTTGATTGTTTCTTCCGAGAAGATTCTAGATTCCCTCTTTTTCTTGTTGCCGCAAGTGGAGAAAGGTGTTTATTAAAAGTTCTCCATTGTTCTCTGCTGTTTGTTAGTACTTCGCATTGTGTTGCGTCCGCGATGGCAAAGTCCAGAATCCTGGTCACGGCACCATTTAAAGCCACATGTCACAGTGTGTAAATGAACAAGGGCTTACAAGTCTGGTATAAATCATAAATCCAGTTTATTAAACGTTTAGGTCGACAAAGACTCTGAATATTATACAAACGTGGCAACAGCCTGCCTTCTAGGGCTGAGTTCTGATGTACACTAAACTTGACAACAAACTACGTCACGACTTGAGCATCTCTCCTCTCGTTCGACCCCGATGCTCAATCGTGCTGTAGTTGTTTCCCACCTAAATACTACTAAAACCCGTACCTCTGTTACACGTGCTCTAAATTCAGATGAAGGAAGAATGCAATATAAATTTCTGGTAACTGAGCATTAGCATTATGGAAGATACAGCAAAACGAAATAAATAACATGATGTCCCTAGAATGGTGATATATTAGCCATTAGCAGAAACCAAAATGGCGGGTTCTGTAATATATCACTAAATCAGTTCGTGTATAGCACAAAACAAAAACTACAATTTAAAAGTCCTAAATAAAGCCAGTCAAGTCAAGGACTCTTTAACACACCTGAAGGTGCATTGGGCATATGGGGCTAGATCTATAGTTTATAGACCAGTCAGCACTTGGTGGGTCATGTGGTCTGTATCTTTAGTTTATAGACCAGTCAGCACTTGGTGGGTCATGTGGTCTGTATCTATAGTTTATAGACCAGTCAGCACTTGGTGGGTCATGTGGTCTGTATCTATAGTTTATAGACCAGTCAGCACTTGGTGGGTCATGTGGTCTGTATCTATAGTTTATAGACCAGTCAGCACTTGGTGGGTCATGTGGTCTGTATCTATAGTTTATAGACCAGTCAGCACTTGGTGGGTCATGTGGTCTGTATCTATAGTTTATAGACCAGTCAGCACTTGGTGGGTCATGTGGTCTGTATCACGCCGGCCTCCTTTAGTTCCCAAGACATTGCTTGATGTCCAGTTTAGGCTGTGTCGACCTGTGAACCTAGGTCAATTTTTAAAAATCTGAGTCCTCCCTGATGCGAATCAAACCCATGACCTCCGGATCAGCAGGCAAGTGTCTAGCCACTATGCTACTGTGGTTCCCAGTTAGAAAATCTCTGTGTTAAATATGAAACAGTAATATGATACATATTCTAAAACACATTTATATTATTAACATTAAACGGTTCTAGTTTTTGTGTAGGTTGTCCACAGAGATATCAAACCAGAGAACATACTTGTGAGTGATAAAGGCATTGTCAAGATTTGTGACTTTGGATTTGCTAGAACATTAGCGGTGAAGGGAGAGATTTACACAGATTATGTTGCTACTAGATGGTATCGGGCACCAGAGCTTCTAGTCGGAGATATTAAGTATGGCAGGTTGGTATTAAGTGTATTGTGGCAGGTATCATATGGATAATTATAATTGTGGCAGGTATCATATGGATAATTATAATTGTGGCAGGTATCATATGGATAATTATAATTGTGGCAGGTATCATATGGATAATTATAATTGTGGCAGGTATCATATGGATAATTATAATTGTGACAGGTATCATATAGATAATTATAATTTTGGCAGGTATCATATGGATAATTATAATTGTGGCAGGTATCATATGGATAATTATAATTGTGGCAGGCATCATATGGATAATTAACTCCAAGAAGTCTCCAGCTATGGGTCTCTGATGTGATAGGGCCATCACATTTTGTAGGCCAGAATGCACAGAGTAGTAGGTAGCCAACATTTCCCACACTTAGCAGGCAATGTGCCCAGGCACAAAACCCTCACCCGACTTTGCCCTTGACATCAGCATAATTACCTATCAACTTCGCTAACGCGTCCATAAATTACCAAACAGGACTGTCATCATGTATGTTATGAGAGCTACAAGACAGCATTGCAGCTTATACATCTTTTCATTGGCCGGTCCTGTCTGGAAATTTCCCCACATAACAATCTTTCAAAATGTATCTCTATGATATGCTAGGTGCCATGCCTCTATTGTTGTCTAATGTACATTATCATATCTTGAATCTGTCTATGTTGTGGTTTTCCCCTGCTAGATCTCTATGGTACTCTTCCCTCCATAATCATCTTTTCCAGACTTTCATGTCGTTTTATATGTCCAGAGTGTTTTATCTTCTACATTTTTGTTTGTCCTAATCACCAGTCTTCTTCAGAATTGCGTTTTTGTTGAATATATCTGTTTGTTCTCTAGATAGATGTTTAATAGATCTACTGTCATCTGTCATCTACTACCTATAGTACCTTGCAGTGTAGGGCAGGGGCGGGGGTCTTTAGCCTGAAGAATTAAGGCCGTCTGGTTAGTCAGTCACCACAAACCTGTAGGGTAGGATTTTCCTTTTGCCCCCGACAGGAAAACATCCACACCTTACTGAGCATTTGTACTTGGAACTCTCCTGAAGGAGAACCTGGCATTCTTAGCCACTCAACCAGGTCAATCAGTCGGTCATCCGGTCCATCAGTCGCTCAGATGGATGGATTATTTTGTTCTACATATAGATAGATAGATATTGGATAGAACAGTTTATTCTGCAAGTAGTTAGATGTTTTATAAAATGTTACCCGAGCTCACGGGTAACAGATATATTCTAGGAAGTAAAGATGGCCAGCATTATATTGAGTACATCATCCATTGAGTGCCATCACATGCCTATGGAACTAAAAATAGCACCACATACCTAATGGTGTGGAAGCGGATCCTTTAACTTCCGTGATTTTATAAATTAAATGGTTTTATAATAGTCTTCTCTGTCTGTCTGTCTGTCTGTCTGTCTGTCTCTCTGTCTCTCTCTCTCTCTCCCTCTCCTTCTCTCTCTCTCCCCCCTCCCTCTCTCTCTCTCTCTCCCTCTCCTTCTCTCTCTCTCCCCCCTCCCTCTCTCTCTCTCTCTCTCTCTCTCTCTCTCTCCCTCTCTCTCTCTCTCCCTCTCCTTCTCTCTCTCTCCCCCCCTCCCTCTCTCTCTCTCTCTCTCTCTCTCTCTCTCTCTCTCTCTCTCTCTCTCTCTCTCTCTCTCTCTCTCTCTCTCTCTCTCTCTCTCTCTCTCTCTCTCTCTCTCTCTCTATTAACTCTCTTTTCATTCTCTATAACTTCTACATTTATTTTTACTTGTCTGTTTATACAATGTAATCCATTGTTCTGGATATGCACAGAAATTAAATATTGCTAGAACTGTTAACTTTCTGTTTTCCTCTTAGGGCTGTGGACATCTGGGCCATAGGGTGCTTGGTGCCAGAAATGTTGACTGGAGAGCCGATGTTTCCTGGCGATTCTGACATTGACCAATTGTATTTGATACTAGAATGTTGTGGTATGTTTTTGTCACAGTATAGGCTATTGTTTGTTATTATTACAGAGAGGATCTTATTTAGGGAGCCATCAATAGCTAGCATGTTTGCTTTCTGGCTCAGTTGTTACGTGTTAAATTCCCTATTGAGGGAGATTTTTGTTTATTTGACCTGGACTCATTGGTTGCCCCAGCCTTAAATTTGTACCAAAAAATCTCCTGGGAAGTAAACGCAAGATTTATAATTTGTGGAAGATTTATCGACTGGATTCTGTTCTTGCATTCAGATACATTCACCATATTACTATATGTAGTTGACATATATTCTATTAATTAGTTTTGTATAGACAGTCTTGTTTCAAAGTCATCATCGTCTTCAAGTGCCATGCCAGCTGGCATAGGCGTTCATCACTCTCCACAAATCTCGGTCTTTGGTTTTCTAGATCAGCTCTGCTAATGATATTCCTCCATGGTACCATCTTAATCCATCCAGCATCATTTCTCTTGGTCTGTGTCTGCCTCTCTTTGCCTCAATCTTTCCAGTTGTCATGATGTTTTCCACTGCCTCTCTTCTCATCACGTGACCAAACAAAGCTGTTTGTCTCTTTATTATTGTTGTACAGGTAGGCCCTGCTATACGTCGCCTCAGTATACGTCGTTTTGCTATAACGTCGTCACGTAGGGGACTAACTTCACTTTACGTTGCTACGTTTCGCCGTAACGTCATTTTGAGGCTGGCGATCGGGCTGTTGATATAGGTAAAGTCCATAGTTTACCTCCAACGATGGTAAGGACAATTCATGCAGGTGCTGACAAAATCAAAGAGGGTGCTAAAAACATAACCCCTTTGAGTGCTTCCAAGATCACTCGTATCAGAAGTATTCTTATGGAGAACATGGAAGCACAATTGGCCGTCTGAATTGAAGACCAGAACCAACGGAATATCCTGTGAGCATGATGGTTATCAAAGAGAAAGCAAAGTCTCTCTATGAAGATCTACCTAAGAAAGCTGATGAGAACAGTACTAGTAGTGCCGATGATAGTTTTGGAGCGAGTCATGGTTGGTTTGAGCGCTTTAAGAAGCGCTCACACCTGACAACATTCAGACAACAGGTGAAGCGGCGAGTGCTGATACTGAGGAGGGTGGTTACAGTGCAGCAGATATTGGACAAATTTTTTGTTCAAGCAAAGAAGAGCCAGGAAAAGAGGCAGGAACAGGTTACAGTTTCATCCTCAGATGAAGAGGCAGAATTTAAGGCCTCTATGTCCCAATAACTCTACCACTCACCCTCCAACCCACCTCTTGTTAGCCAATAAATATCAGCAACCATCAAAATAAACATTACTGTGGTACACAATACACTGTATTTCATTTAATTCTATGGGAAATAGTGTTTCGCTATATGTCGTTTCACTTAACGTCGTGTTTTCCAAGAACGTAACCCCGACGTTAACCGGGGTCTACCTGTATATAATGTTCTAGTTTCATTAGCCTCTTTCAGGCAATCGTTGTTAGTTACTCTGGCAGTCCAAGGAATTTGCAACATTTGTCTCAGGAACTACATCTCTGTTGCTTCCAAGTTCTTCCTAATCTGTTCATTTACATTCCAAGATTCACTGCCATACAGCAAAACAGGCTCTATATTGCACTTCAGCACTCTCTTTCTTACATTCAATGATAGTGGCATATTGCATAAGATACTCTTCATTTTCCTAAATGCAGCCTTTGCTTGTCCTATTCTGCTCTTAATCTGATGTTATACATGCCCCTGGGTATTTAAAATTATCCACTTGGTTAAGAATTTTCCCTTCTATTTCCATTTCACGTTTTGGTGTCACTTTTCAAAGTATGTCACATAAAGAATAGTCTGTTAGATTTAACTCATTAACTACTGGATTACAAGATGCTGTGGCTAAATTACATAATTATCCACACTGAAGTGTGTCTATCATTTCAGCTGTAAGTAAAAGTAAGGGACCATTGTAAAATGGTCCCTTACTTTTACTTGACATGTATTGGGTATGGTACGAGCCCTTGTTTTAATTGACCACTTGACACTCAATGGGTGGTTTGGTCAAAATGATGCTGACTGCCTTTACTTCTTAGGACATTTGCTGGTAGCCATTTTAGATTGAGTCAACTTAGGAACCCAGGTGAAACTGCCTACATCACCCATAGAGTGCCAATGATCTATAAATGTATGGGTCTAGCACCAAATGCCCTTTGCACCTTAAGGCATGTGAAAGGATCCTTTGCTTACTTATAACATCAGATGGGAGATGTACCGGGTGTTTGTAAAGTCTCACTACACTTTGTATGTAGAACAAATATAAAAAATGAAGTACATGATGCCATCATAAAATGTGCTCCACAATCCATCATGAAGCATTATGTAGCAAATGACTGTCATCTGCTGGAGTAATTCTTTGCACTCCAAACAGAATGGTGTTATCAACGGAAAAATAAATTTATTTGATTGAACAAGAGACGTGTACAGTTATGTCTTGAAGCCTGTGATCGCCATTTCCAACACCTGTTATAATGAATACTTCATTGGTACTTTCCAGCTTCCAAAAAACAGTGTTAGACCATAGCAGTGACTATTGTAAATAATTTAATGAATTTTTTTTGCACATTTTTTTATGACATCATGTACTTTATTTTTCACATTTGTTCTACATACAAAGTGTAGCGAGCACCTAGTAATACAGAAATAAAGAACAGCAAATAACAAGCAAAAACTGCATTTTGAAAATTAAAAAAAAAACATCTTACGAATTATGACCCTGTCATTAGAAGTTAGAAAAAGAATTATTGCATGTTACATAGAGCCAATATTAACAAATGGCTGTGAATCCTGGGCAAGCACACACAAAATTCTTCATATCAATAGAAATATGGTTTTGCAGAAGAATGCTGAAAATGCCCTGGACAGTCAAAATGAGTAATGTAAAAATTTTGAAAGAGGCTGAGACACACATCAACTTATCACAAGCATCAGAAAGACGCAGTCAACATTTTTGGGCTTTATAATAAAATAAAAATTGGAACATATAACAGCTAGAAATATTAATGGAAAATAATAGAGAAGAAGACTTAGAGAAGGTGTTTGACCATCTTTTATGCAATAGAAAAGTAATAGAATATTTATTGATACATTCTGTTGGAGGTGGAGATGTGTAGTGTCATGATTGCCCATGCCAGTTGGCAAAGCATTTGATGACAGTGATGGTGTAAAATGTATTCTTTTTCCTTCATTAAGGTAGGTTGACCAAAAGGCACAAGGAGGTTTTCCAACGCAACCCTTTATTTATTGGAATGCGACTTCCTGTCGTGCGTGAAACTGTCAAACTTGAAGACGCCTTGGACGCTACAGTTTCAGCAGAGGCCCTGCTACTTACTAAGGTTGTCAGAAAACTTTTATTAATCAATTATTGTCTTCTTGTATTCATCATCATCTTTCACTTCTGCCGTCAAGCGTCGTGGGGAGGAATAATTTGCGTTCCAGCGCCCGGTGGGCGGCACTGGATAGTGTCATTCTCTGTGGTTGTACAATGTCTTTGATGTCGTCAATCCATTTTCTTCTTGGACGTCCTTTCGGTCTTGTCGCAGATGATCTTTGAATGTAAGGCCAGTGATGGTAGTTGTTCGTGTTGCATTCTAACGACACGGCCAAA
This sequence comes from Cepaea hortensis, assembly GCA_963921405.1. Lineage (NCBI taxonomy): Eukaryota > Metazoa > Mollusca > Gastropoda > Stylommatophora > Helicidae > Cepaea > Cepaea hortensis. Next base: position 54,032,410 of record OY992880.1, on the reverse strand, counting down.
CCACTTGATCTTCTGTCTTTCAATAAATGTGGCACAAGGTGTTGATCCCACTGTCTGTCTGATAGCATTTGTTGTATTGAGTGGATCATTTCAATATATTCTTGACTTTATTTGTTGAATGATGAAACTGCTTGCAACCATCTTTCATAGTGATGCAATTTAGGAAACTAAAGTACTTTTAGTTAGGAATGGTGGTAAATCCCTTTTTTGTAAGAGGTTGTTGTGACTTTCTTAGGTTTTCTTTCTTTATATTTTTTGTTGATTTTGGGTAGAATTCTGTGAGTCATGATAGCCTAGTAGTTAGTGCACTTGCTTAGCAGCACAATGGTCTGGAGTCCAATCTCAGCAGTGCCAGGATTCGATTTATTTTTGGTAATTAGTTAGTTAGTTAACTAACTGGATAATTAACATAGCCTGGGAGTTGATCCAATATCGTAAGTGAAAAGTAAAGGCTGTGAAGAAGGATATAATGTCAGAGTCATATTTGTAGGAATCCCTACACATCCTTTAATGGAGATTGACATGGCTGAGAGGGTTAACACACTTACAATTTATCTTCTGACAGCAATATAGTGGGTTTATTCTGTGTGCCAGTCAGTTGGACTAAAATGTTGACCATTCATCCTTGACTTGGAGAAATAAATCACAAGTGCCTCTGAAGTCAGAGAAAGATTTGCATGATGGTGAGGGGTGCTGGTAATGGGGAAAGCTAACCTTCGTACAAAATCAGCATTGACTAGGAGTAGCAACTACTAGAAATAGCACGTGTGTGGACTATGCTCCAGTTCAAAGCAAGTGAAAGCAAAAGAAAAACATCTTTATGAAAATGTTTCCCATTTTATTACCTTTGCCTTTTTACTTTTTTTTACCACATTACCATTTTACCTTTACCTTAACAGTTTGTTCACCATTTGGTCTTAAATATGGAATCTCATTGGAAATTTGGTTTCTGAGGTGAATGCAAAAATACAGTGGACGGACACACAAAAAATGAGACAATCCTTCATGAATAAAGAAAATCTTAAATTGATTACAGAAATTAGACATAGGAAGTCAAAATGTGAAGAGAAATATACCTGAAAACTTTGTGACAACTGGCAAAATTGATGAGAAAAAAAGCAAAGGGAAGACAAAGAGATAAATACTTAGATAGCTTGGCCACATGGCATAGTTAGCACAAGAACAGAGACTTGATCCAAGATTGGTGAGATGGTGATCCAAGATTGGTGATCTTGTGAGATGGTGATCCAAGATTGGTGATCTTGTGAGATGGTGATCCAAGATTGGTGATCTTGTGAGATGGTGATGCAAGATTGGAGATCATGTGAGATGGCAAACCATGACCACCCATTGCACACGAGAATGATGATGAAGTCTACCTAAACTATTATCTATATGACAATATCTACTAATATTATCTATATGACAATATCTACTAATATTATCTATATGACAATATCTACTAATATTATCTATATGACAATATCTACTAATATTATCTATATGACAATATCTACTAATATTATCTATATGACAATATCTACTAATATTATCTATATGACAATATCTACTAATATTATCTATATGACAATATCTACTAATATTATCTATATGACAATATCTACTAATATTATCTATATGACAATATCTACTAATATTATCTATATGACAATATCTACTAATATTATCTATATGACAATATCTACTAATATTATCTATATGACAATATCTACTAATATTATCTATATGACAATATCTACTAATATTATCTATATGACAATATCTACTAATATTATCTATATGACAATATCTACTAATATTATCTATATGACAATATCTACTAATATTATCTATATGACAATATCTACTAATATTATCTATATGACAATATCTACTAATATTATCTATATGACAATATCTACTAATATTATCTATATGACAATATCTACTAATATTATCTATATGACAATATCTACTAATATTATCTATATGACAATATCTACTAATATTATCTATATGACAATATCTACTAATATTATCTATATGACAATATCTACTAATATTATCTATATGACAATATCTACTAATATTATCTATATGACAATATCTACTAATATTATCTATATGACAATATCTACTAATATTATCTATATGACAATATCTACTAATATTATCTATATGACAATATCTACTAATATTATCTATATGACAATATCTACTAATATTATCTATATGACAATATCTACTAATATTATCTATATGACAATATCTACTAATATTATCTATATGACAATATCTACTAATATTATCTATATGACAATATCTACTAATATTATCTATATGACAATATCTACTAATATTATCTATATGACAATATCTACTAATATTATCTATATGACAATATCTACTAATATTATCTATATGACAATATCTACTAATATTATCTATATGACAATATCTACTAATATTATCTATATGACAATATCTACTAATATTATCTATATGACAATATCTACTAATATTATCTATATGACAATATCTACTAATATTATCTATATGACAATATCTAATAAGAAATGTAAAGTATTCTGCATTTAAAATTTAGATGATATAGTAAATGTCTATACATTTTATGTGTTGAATGTCATTAAGGAATTGAGTCAATACTTAGAAACTACCACAAATCATTCTTGTCTGTGGTGACATCAGTAATATGCTTGCAATGTTTTGTTGTAGTTTGGTAAGCAATGGAGATATGTTGCGCCTCCACAGCATCAAGTCACTCCATGTTTGGTGATAGAAAAATTGCATCAAAGAATTGGAAGTATAATGTTATAATAATTTCATTTTTTTTATGTTACAAAATAGATCAGATTTATGACTTTAGTATAAATTGAACCATCAGTGAGTTTGTGTATTTAGCTTTATTTATCATCATCACATAAAAGGTCCTTTGCAGGACATTGTTGCCGTCATGGCCCGAAGCAAAGATTCTCAATCCTTTGCCAGTTTCTCTCTTTCATACTGGATCTGTGGCGAAGGGATTTGCAATCCTGCATATTGTGTTCGAAACACAGCTGCGGGCAATTTGGCAGCAGACTGCCTTGCGTTGGTTTCTTTATCAAATGGTATAAGCGCCGGTCGTTTAGAAAACAATAGCAAACTACTGAACGTAACCTTGCCAAGAAATCACAAACAGCCAAAAGATTTTCGGGTTGACTGTGACGTCCTGTAAAGGATATGCAACAAACTATTTCATGCGCTTTCTTGTCCAAGATTTCTGCAGTGCCTTGTCTCCACCTTCGTACCAGTACACCCTTGCTTCTTCTTGCAAAAACCACACCATGTTCTTTCCAAACCACTGCGGTGCTTAGTATGTTTCTTCATCTTGGTCCATGGTATTCTAGGAATTTTACTGTCACTTTTAAGTTCAGAAGGCCCATTTTCATTTTTCATTGATTATAAAATGATCTATGACTTGCATCCAAATGTTGCCATGGGAAAGGTGCATGTTCTCAACAATTATGCTTGTTTACTTTAATATTTTGCTGGCTTTGTGCTACAGCCGTTTATACTGCTTAAATTCTGCACTGCTATGGTCAGGCTATGGCAAACTTCTTTCATACAGTTCCTGTTGTTGATTGTGGGGCCAAGAGATTCAAAGTTTGTGACATTTCAGTGTCTTCGTTGTTGATTGTACTTTTTGGTTGACATGTAGTTTTGTCTCGGGACATTATATTTGTATATTTTTCAAGTTCAGATAAAGATTTTGATCTTCACCATGGCTTCTGACAAACAGGATAAACTCTTCTAATCTTTTAACACTGTTTGAGAGGAGGACCATGTCATCTGCATATCTGAGTTCTGTGATTAGATTTTCACCAGTTATAAATGGATCAAAATTGTCACTAGACGTATCATTTTTGTCATTTCTTATTACATTGTCTGCGTCTGCATAGAGGTTGAACAGATAAGAATTTTGCTATCTTGATGTATCAGTGTGATAGTACAATAGTTTGGACATAGTTTTAAATCTCTTTTCTTTGCGAGAGGCGTCTTGCTTAGTTAACTAAATTAATGTTTCAGTATTTTAGTTTTCAAAAAAACTGAAAGAGAAGCAAATTAATGTATAAACATGTCTATATTTCAGCAATGTTTAGAAATCAACCCAGACAATCGCCCAACATGTAATGACCTCCTGAAGCATGACTTGTTCACGAAAGATGGATTTCACAAGTATTTTCCCATGGAGATGAAGCAACTGTTCCGAGAACAGAAGATGCCTTTAGATTCCAAGGCCTCCTTAACTGCAGGTGAAAATATAAATGAAAGCTGCAAGCCACGCTGTGTGCAACCAGGAGTACTTCGAAGAAAAAAGGCTGAATTAGAGAAGAAATATAATAGACAAGTAAGGTTTTTTTAAAATTTAACTTCAACGCCTTGTGTTGAATTTTAACAGTATTATGAGCATTGGTTTTTCAGATAGCAGTGACAAACTACAGAACGTAAACTACTAAACTACTGCCTAGTAAAGCACAAACAGACAAAAAATGCTGGGGTTGATTGTGATGTCCTATACAAGACATGCAACTCTTTTTCATATTGATTAGTTTGGAGTATAAAAGTTGACAATGAAATACTAAAACTTGTGGAGGAAGCATTACCAAAATAAGCTTAATCTCAGCTAGGCTAGTCAATTAAAGTGCTTGAACCACATAAAAAGACAGCTTCTTGTTAAAGGATGTGCTGGAGGGAAAGTGTATAAGAGGACGATAAAAAAATTACAGGTCAGTAGACAACATCAAGAGAGGAACAGGAGGAAGCTTATATGAATGTACATGAAGACGCATTGACAGAGGGGGTTGGGGATCTGCGATGCGGAGATGGCACTTGGTTCTTTGGTTGATGAGAATGAAAAATATCTTATGCAATAAGTTCCAGTGATTGAGAGTTAGAAACATAATTCTTGCATGTTACATAGCATCAGCCGGCTCCGTGGCAAAGGGGTTACGGACGCAGTTCGTAATCTCGCATACCCGTGTTTGAAACACAGTTGCAGGTGATTTGGCAGCAGACCACCTTGCTTTGGTTTTTAACGAACCGGTATGGGTGCCGGTCGTTCAGAAAGCAATGGCAAATTACTGAACATAAACATGCCAAGAGATCACAACAGAAAAAAACCATGCTGGTGTTGACTGCAACATCCTGTAAAGGATATGCAACTAATAACTAACTAACATAGAATCAAGATCGACATATGACTGAAATACTGGATAATTACTATATAAGCAAAATATCTTTCAAAGGAACAGAACTGATTTTATAGAAGAATGCTGACAGTGCACTCAACAACCAAAATGATTTATCTAAATGCTCCCTGGTAGACAATTCAAATTACTGTGTGAATATGTGTGCTGTATAATTCAGATTGAAGGATTTATCTAATTACTTTAGTTTATGTTGTGTGATTTCTGCTGTATGTATGTGACGAGATGCAGTGAAATATGCCTGGCAATAAATTGTGCAATCTGTTATTTGTGACTTCGTTATTCAAATTTATCTAAATTTTTTGAAAGAGGCTAAGACACAAACGACAACTTATCACAAGCATTAGAATGAGACAGTCAACATTTTGGCCACCTTATATAACAGTTGGAAAGAATAATGGAAAAGGAGATAGAGGAAGATAAAAAGAGACTATTTTTAACAGCCTTTTATATAAATTGGTACATACTGTTGGAGATTGCATGGTAGTTTCTTTCACCACTCATAATGTCAGGTCATTATTATACAATGTTACATTCTAGGTTATATAGTATTAGTTATTATGTCATTATCTGTTATTAGATAAGATGTGAATGATAAATTAGTAGATGTGATGTTAATAGGTTTAGTAATGGAATTCTTTACACATGAGTCCAGTCAGTGGACCCTGAATTTGAGCATGAAGATATTACCCACAAGATATAAGCTGGAGATAGTAATGCTGCAAGAATGAATACATATATGTTTTGCGGTGAGTTTTGCAAGGTGAAGCAAACTTGTTTCATCAGTATGGAAAATCGAGCACAAAATTCTTGCATGTTACACATAATTTGAACACTCAATTTCTGTATGTGATTGTGTTTGTTATTCATCAGGAAGAATTTTATTTAGTGTATGAATGTGTAAACTTGTGCTTGTAATTGTCCATAGTAGTGATTTTCAGAGTTTTAAAGGTAGCGATAGTAGATTCTAGATCTTGTGCTGTGGGTTTGTGCACAAAACAAAATACGCTATGCTTACTCATTTACCATGCATAGACAATGAAAGATCTGAATTGAATCAATCTTGTGTGATGACACGTCGGATGTGCAGACTGTTTATGGCTGAGACCATTAAGGATGGCTGATAAACAGACTAGGAACTGATTTTGCTTTTACCAGAAAGGATGACCATGTTAAGACTGTTTGATGTCTAGTTTAGGCCGTCAAGTCACACCCATTTATAGGCTAGGAAAATGACTTTGTTATGCATGAAGGGACAATCATATCAAGACTGTTTTGTGTCTTGTCTAGACTGTCAGGGCATGACCATATGTGTTCTGTCAATAAAACTGGAAGATTTGACATCCAGCTGCAGATGTGTTTTGTGTTATCTAACACTGTTATGATGATTCTCACTTGTTATGAGTCAGCCATCCAGAACCTCAAAGGAAGTCAGGAAATATAACACACTGAACTCTCTTCCTTGTGTTATATCATTCATGCAGATTATGAACTGTCTTGGAGACAAAACACTGCCTTAGGACACCTCTTATTCAAGTGTAACTTTGGGGATCCAATATTGTGTTTGCATTAAGATGTTGCCGGCTCTGTGCCGGCGGATGCAGTTCATGATCTTGCATACCGCATTTGACACAGCTGCGGGGATTTGGAATCAGACCATCTTGCGTTGGTTTTCATTCAGAAAGCAATGGCAAACTACTGAACATAAACTTGCCCAGGACTCATAGTCAGCCAAATAATGATGGAGTTGACTGCAACGTCCTGTAAAGGATATGCAACTAACTAAGTTTACCTTATTCAGACTTTACTGACCTCATCTGTTAATTCTTACATGCACGCCCTGTTTTGTTAGTTTTTGCTTTAAAATGGCTTTCATACTTTTCATGTAACTTATAAATTTTATAGGTGTCCAGAGTCAAGTCTTCAAAGCCCAAGTGCACCAGCATAAAACAAGGAAGCTTTCCATTCAGCCATATCTTCACCACCTCATGGAGGGACTCCAATAAAAAAACTGGAGAAGACTTACCAGCTTGTGTTGGTTCTAAAATTGTTGACAGGAACAAGTCACACAGCAACTCGTCAGAGTTACAGCCCTTCACCAACTGTGATAGCCTTGACCTGGAGAAGGATGTGAGATATTTTCTTTCCCCGTTGCTGTGTCAAGTTAACGGCAGCTCAGTAAAGTTCCATACACAGTAAGAATATAGTAGTTTCCATCCATCCATCATGTGCCATGCCGGTAAGCATGGGCAGTCATGTTTTGCCATCTCACTCGATCACCAGAGTCATGGATCAGCTCCGCATTTCTGTCTCGACTATGCCATGTGGCCAAGTAATCCAGGTATTTACTTCTTGGTCGTCCCCTTGGTCTCTTCCTCCCTTCGATCTTGTCAGTTGTCACCAAGTTCTCCAATTCATTTCTTCTCATAACATGTCCAAAAAATTGTGACTGTCTACGTCTAATGTCCCTAATCAGTTTATAGTAGTTTGGACTGTTGAAAATGACAAGTAAAGGTTTCAGTTTCATGCCAGCATGACATGTTAGGAGTATGGTTGCCATGGCGCTGCTCTTATATATTATAGGTTTCATGTGGGGCACAGTGCAAATAACTATTGTTGTCACCTTGCTGTTAATATTGCCACCGTGTTAATACTCAGTGATATGGCGCTCAGTTTGGAGCACAAATCTATGCATTGTCATCTTAATGCTAGTTGTCATTTGCGATAGTTCTGTCACAGGCTAATGTAGGAAGACTGTTTATTTTGCCTGGGCTTCTCTTTGTTTGATGCCGTAGTGTATCTTTTATTCTTTTCCATAGCTCGTTCCTCAGGCTTTACTTTAATGAATTCCAATCATTGAGTGCCATGACATACAGCTGTCAACATCTCACCATTTATGGCTGGTTATATGTAAATGTTACTCTTTGCTTCTGGACAAACTCAAACTATAAACAGGTAGAACGCAACTCTTAGCAACTCGACTCAAATGACATTGTGACATACTGAAGCTACGAGTTCGTCCTTTGTGCAACACTTTTGGCATCCCGCACTGCGGAAAGAGACTGAGTCGTATGGGATGAAACCCGGTGCAATGAAGTCGACTCTGTCGACTTTTAACTGATTGTCTGCCAAACAAAAATTGGGTCCTGACTAAACAGAAATTCATGGCACAAAATGGGAAGTAGGGGTGTGTCACAATAATGTTGTGAAAATGGTTAAAATTGTAGCAGATATATTGTATTATAAATCAAATTAAAGGGTATTGCTACTATTGCTATAGGTTGAAATATAATAAAAATAATAATATAATTTGTAAAATCATTTGAAATTAAAGAAGTAAAAGTTATTAAAACAATTGCACTTACCAAGGGGTTATGTATACTCCTCTGATGCTAATCCTGTTTAATTTACTGAATAATGATAAACATACCACTTGTCTTCAACAATATAATAAGAATTGCTCTTTAAAACCACCCAAAAAGAAGTTTTGCTGCATATTTTGAAGCTTTGATGTCTTTTTCACACAAAATTTAGAAAATCAGGAAAACACTTGGCAGATTTGCTCTCACTAGATTGACAATAAACACACATTTCTGTTTATTATTATTTACAATATTGTTAAGCCTATTTGTGATAGGCTGCAAAGCACAATTAGGAGCACAACTGTGGTCTATTATTGCAGCCAGGACAAACAAAAGATGATCTGCGTCGTTTAGTTAGCTGGAGTGCTGCATAAAACACAGATTCTGTCAACACCAACATATTCTATCAAAAGCTTGGCTCCTGTCACCACGTGCTAAAACTTTACACTCACTACTAATACTACTATCAGAGTCTTCGTTCAAGCCGCAAACTAGAAGATGTTGTCATTTGTAAAAAAAATCAAAACAAACTACTAAACACTCGTTTTCTACTTTTAAAAAAAAAAATGGATCCTAGCGCCTTGTTTCACACTGGCAGAAGCGAAATCTTTCTGTGTGTAAATGTTAATTTACCAAAGCACTAAAAATTGTTGAAAATAAGAGAACTGGAACAAATAACGCGCTGTCTATACCCAACCGACCTATCGGTTCATAGGTGCCAAAACCATTCCATTGAACCAATCTATCGGTTCACAGCAGAGAATCAGTTAAGCAACTTTTAATTTGTAAACAGTAGTTGGACTTGGGCTATGTCTTGTTCCTCCAGTAAGTTAACAATATCATTTGTAAACAGCGGTTGAACTTGGGTTATGGCTTGTTCCTCTAGTAAGTTAACAAGTCTTGTAAACATTTGTTGAACTTGGGCAATGTTTTGTTCCTTCGGTAAATTAACAATGTTGTTTGTAAAAAAATTTCGGACTTGGGCTTTGTTCCAAGGTACATACAGTTGTTGGTACAACTGCAAGTGATGACTCTGTATGTTTTTGTTACGTGGTCTTACATCCAAATGGGAGTGGATAGACACTCACTTGCTGACCTGGTGGTCTCAGGCTTGAATCTGCATCAGGGTGGGTTATTAATGTTGACCTGGGCCCTAAGGTCGGCCCAGCCTAAAAAGGATTTCAGGAAGTGTCTTGGGAAGTCAAGGGGACCTACATGATACTGACCACATCAAATGTCAAGTGCTGACTGCTCTCTACTTATAAGAGTCTAGTACAATATGCACAGTGCACCATATATCTCTAAAATGGTCCTTTACTTTACATCCAAAAACACTTGTTTCATCAGTGAAGTGACATTCTAATTTGTACACAAATGAACCTTGCTATATTTTATCTGTACATGTTTTGTTATCTATTGTGTAATCTAATAAGTAATTTTTGTCCCTTACCTTCAAAGAGGACCAATAAATTCTTGTATATTTATGTCACATTATTGCGTAAGATCTAGACCACACACAAGATGGTGTCTTTTTAGTTTTTGTTTGCCGACAAAGGCTTTTTAACAGCAGTGTCCATTTACCTGTAATTGTGCTCTTGTAAAACAAACCAATTCTGCTTTCCATTGTTTGCTGATGTACTCATCAATCTAGCTTTATGACTTCTCATTAACTTATTCCTGAGAAATCAGTGTTGTGATCTTTCATTGCAGACCACATCTACATAAGAAATTAACAATTTAAACTTGGACATTGCAAGATTAGTTTTACAAAACAATCGTTTTCATAAATACAACCACTCAGATTGCTCATTTTTATCCAGTTGAAAGGGTTTCTTGGTGCCGGTCAGCCATCTCATATATTCAACAGAGCCAAGAACAAAGATGTGCTGGAAGTGTGTGGATTCAGCAGACCTCCTCAGAACCATCAAACTAATACTCCCTACCTGCAACAAAAACTTTCAGATATGAACCCCCTTCAGAGAAGATGTATGGATAAGCCCCATTACTCAACCTCATCCTCACTTGATGGTTTCACAGAAAAGCAGCCAAGTGTTATTCTTCCTGATGTCAATGGAGCAAATGGTAAGATCTCAGTGCCAACATAAATTAACAGACAATAGGTCAATTTTAAGCTTATAACATAATTAGTGATATACAACGCAGAGTCTCGTAGCGGGCGAGAACTGGAAGCGGTTCGACCCCCGCTGGTGACTTGCGGAATAACTGAGCCGGCCGCTCAGAAAGCAATGGCAAACTACTGAGCGTAATCTTGCCAAGAAATCAACAGACAACTGAAAGATGCTGCTGTTGACAGTGATGTCCTGTAAAGGATATGCTGGAAAAAAAAAAAATATATATATATATATATATATAGAGAGAGAGAGAGATAACTTAATATCTGAGTGAGTGTTTACACACACACACACACACACACACATATATATATATACACAGAGATATATACACAGACCACATCATGCTGTGATGACGTCAGTCTGCACGCGCTGTCTATCTACGGTAATGTTTATTGTGCGAGCGTAAATTCATTTTGACCTGAGAAGTCCGGTTGAAAATTTGCAAAATTATCAATGATATGGTCCGTTTAGAGTGATGAAAAATTGCACATATATACAATAATGGGTGTTCAATGTAAAAATGCATTAGTTATCATTGTAGTTGCTCTTAATATTCCATAAGAATATTCTTCTTCTTCCTCTTCTTCTGCGTTCATCCGGAGTTTTTTTTTTCCGGATGTGATTGCGTTGTGCCCGTTTACAGCAGAACCGTGTTCTTGGGCCGTTAGGCCGACACATCCGACTTCTGCAGGCATTTGTTGACCTGGTTAACCTTCCCGGATAAGAATATTAAATGTTCATAGCTGGAGTATGACAAGGAAAACTGCCATCTCCCGCCATTGAAATACTAGTAAATACTACATTACAGCATGCGATCTTCATGATTTTGTCAACTTAAATGGTCCAAAATTACAAATTAGACATAAAAAATAGATGCTAAATTTAATAATGCATAGTATAATAATGTAGTAAGTCTCATAAAACGGTATTTACGGGTTTACTTACCGCTTAGAATAGACAGCCTGATTCTCTGATATAACAAAGGTTCCCGATTTGCCAGAAATGCAGAATGCAAAATGGGGTGGTAAAATCTTTATCAAGTAATCAGTGTCTGTTTTAACTCGATCTTGAAATAATCGGGGAATTTAACATCATGAGTACTCTAAACCTTCATAAAACGGAGACACAAGAAATAGTTGCCAAACAAAACCGCAAGTATATTTTCGTTAAAATTTGGTAATCGGTATCGTAGTACCTAGCTAAAGGACCCTTTTTCATGCCTTGAAATGCCTCCTGGATGAGGAAATGGTATCCTAACCGCAGGTCCACATGGCCGAATGGGTAAGAACGCATGTTCTTAAACATCCGGTGTGCTGATGCCAAGGTAAGCAGTTCAGCCCCTACACTGGACAGCTGGACTAAAATGTTGACCTTTCGTCCTTGACTTAGGGACGTACATTACAAGTACCTCTCAAGTTGGAGTGGGTTCACCTGATGGCGAGGGACACTGTTAATAGGGAAAGCTAATCCAGACGCAAAATTCAATCCATCACCACTATAAATAGTGTGTATGGACAACGCTTGAGTTCAAAGCGAGCGAGCTCAAAAAAGAAAAAGTATCCTAACCATTCTGCCACACATTCCTCAATTTTTGTTAGGAGGCTGAAATGTTCTCCTTTCTTTGCAAGGTTAATAACAGTTCTTGTTTTAATTTCTACAAGATTTATTTATTTCCTCTGTATCTAAACTTTAGTGGCGTTTTCAGATCACTGCCACTAAATTCTGGGGGTTGCTTTTAAATGTTATTTGCAGCTAAGCACTGTTATCTTTGATATTTTTAGCTTCAGATGAATGCCAATGGCATTTAAATTTCAATTCTAGCAAAATTAGATGTCTTTAAAAAAGAATTTCATTTGCAACTAAATGTTTTTTTTTTTTCCATTTCAGCTGCAAGAAAACATTTCCGCTAACAAATGTGAACATTTGGACAGTTCAGCACCTTCAGAAACCTGCTATTTATCCTGTTACATACCCTGTTACTATTGAACTTCATTTCTTGCCTTCCCTGTTAACCTAACCTGTTATTGCCATGTTTTTCTTAAATGAACTATCATGATTTATTTTATATGAGAGGTTGAAACCAAGGGAGAGCATTTTCATATCTAACAGATATCTATTCACTTTTATCAGTCCAGTGATTTTAATACACTTGAAAATATGTTTGTTTTCTTTTTGTTTTGTTATTTGCATTACATTTTAACAGCATTTATATAAACAGGTTTTATTCATTGTTTTGATACCTACTTAGATATTGTCTAGTCGAATATTGACTGTATTGTTATACACTTGTAGCTTTGAAGCTCAATATGTGACTTTTAAATTCTACATGTTCCCTTTTTCTAAATTTCCAGCAGCCGTTGGTTTTTAAAATAAATATTCAGGGACTTTTCACAGATAACAGTGATTTTCTCTACACTTATAAAGCACTTTAATAAACAGCTTTAGTAATTTGCAAAAACTTGACTGACTTGAAGACAATTTTTGTTTGTGAAAATATTGATCTGTGGTTGAAAGAGTTGTTCTGCAACTGACATGCTGATTTATTAGATGTTTGTCGGACTTGTCAGGTGATTGGTTGACTTGTTAGGTGTTTGACTTGTTGGGTTTTTGACTTGTGGCGTGGTGAATTAATTCAGTTCTGAGTGAGCTTTTCTTTGAAAGTCTGTATGGTTTGAGGCAGCTGAATAAAAATATGTGATTTTTAATTAAAGGAGTGTTTCTGTCTTTTGTTTTTCACTATCTGGACCTAATGCGTGTGAAGGTTTTCTATCATCAGACTGATACAATTAATCTGGCTGGCACGATTTGGAGATTATGATACATATAATAGCAACAGAAAGTCAAAATAAAGGACTTAGTGTGAATAACAAACATAATTCTGTATCCAAATACAGCATCAAAGTGAATGGAACCAATCTGAAACAAGTCAATGTATTTAAGTACTCATATTTGGGTACTTCAATAACAGCAGATGGAAGATGCATTTAAGAAGTTAAATGTAGAATTGCCCAAGCAAAGGCAGCATTTAACAATAACAAAATGAAGACTGTTCTCTGCAAATTATCTATGTGCGAGAATTGGTAGCGGTTCTCTCCACGTCAGTAACTTACGGAGTATTTGAGCCGGTCGCTCAGAAAGTAATGGCAAACTACTGAGCGTAACCTTGCCAAGAAATCAACAATCAGCTGAAAGATGCTGATGTTGACAGCGATGTCCTGTAAAGGATATGCGAAAATAAAACAAGATGAAACGATCTTAAGAGCTATATTGAGCCAATCCTGATGTCCAGTGTCAAATCATGGACAGCTCAAATTATGTGAAAGACAAGTGAATAATTATGGGGAAGCTACGGTGATGTGGTTTTATAGTTGACTGATAGAACACCATAGATGAATAGAAAAAGCAATGAAGATAACTTGAAAGAAGTTAACTCACAAAGAGAACTGGTTACTCACATCAGAATAAAATGGTCCACATTCTCTGGGCACATCAAAGAAAATGGTCACATTAAGGGAAAGCTGGAGCATGTAGTCACAATGAGAAAGTTGCAGGGTAAGAGTTGGGGGAGACTAGGAAAGAAGAAACTGGACAATTTGACATGACATGGAGAAACATCAGTATGAGAAATGATTGGCGGCGCAAGAGTTAGAGTGCTGAGAACAGGTATAATCATCAGTGACACATGACACGGAGTATAGGAGAAAGAAGTTGTGGAGTTTGGCTGTACAGAGTTATGATATAGTTGGTGAGTTCTCCCATGTCTTTGAGTAATATCAGTCGACGAGCAGTTTGATAGGTCAGTTCCTGATTCTGGGGGAATCTAACCTGGTGGATCTCATCCCACCTAGAGCTCCATTTCTCCGAGACCTGGTGGTCACACCACTTAGAAATGAAGTTGACTTGAATGCCCTAGTGTTCAGTGGCAGGTTTTTCATTGTCACTCTTCCAAAGAAGAGTTTGCCAACCATGGCATTGCTGGTTGCTGGCTAGCAGGGTGATGTGCATGTATGCCCCTTACAGAGGCAATGAGCAATACCTTAGGCAGTGCCCACACAAGACACAAGGACCTTGTCCAAATAGTTTGTTGCGTTAGGAAGAGCTGTTTGGACAAGGTCCTATGCGGGCACTGATACTTAAACGCATAACAGGGAAAGTGAAAAGAAAATAATTTTTATTCAACATACTAAAGGAATACTTTTTTCACTTCTGCTCAGTCTTGAATAATCTTTATGTTTGTTATTTGAGAATACATAAACAAGATTTGATTGTAACAATATTGTATTACCACGGAAGATAAATTATAGTACACACAAAAACATTGCTAGTGCTACATTATAACTAGACGGGATAGTCAAAGGCTAGCAAAAGTAAACCAGAAAATATTAAAAACAAAATCTGCTGAACTGTTATATAGAGCCTGTTTTGCTGTAGGGCAGCAGATCTTGGAATATCATCATCATCATCATCATTGTGTGCCATGCCGATAAGCGTGGGCGGTCCTGTTTCACCATCTCATTCAATCACCAGAGTCGTGGATCAGCTCAGTGTTCTAGTCTCGACCGTGCCATGTGGCCAAGCCATCCAGGTACTTCTCTGCCTTCCCCTTGTTCTCTTCCTCTCGATCTTGCCAGTTGTCACAAAGTTCTCCAATTTATCTCCTCTCATAACGTGACCAAACAATTGTGACTGTATTCGTCTAATTTCTCTTACGATTTTCATTTGTTGCTTGTTGTACTTGGTCATTGGTTTCTCTGTCTGTCCGTAGTATTCTTTGCTTGGAATATACGTGAAGAAATTAGAAACAACTTGGAAGCAACAGAGATGTGGTTCCTGAGACACATGTTACAAATTCCTTAGGCTGCCAGAGTAACTAACAACGATTGCCTGAAAGAGGCTAACGAAACTAGAACATTACGTACAAAATAAAAAAGAGACAAACAGATGTCTTTGGTCATGTGATGTGAAAATGGGCATTGGAGAACATCAGGAAAGCTCGAGGGAAAGAGAGGCAGAGGCAGACCAAGAGATATGCTGGATGGATTGAGAGGGTGACATTGAGAAATATCATCAACAGAGTTGATCCAGAACACCAAAGGCGAGATCTGTGGAGAGTCATGAACGCCTACGCCAGCCTGCAGTGTACTTGATGATGATGACTACTACAAGATCTGAACACACCAGAAACTGGCTCTTAAACAACTTAATATCTCTGAAACTGAAATACTCCTTTCGTAATAAACGCCAGAGTGGTTTGAAAGATCAGTGATAGAACTAGAACACATGGTTCCTGGAAGAAGACAGACAGGAGTTGACCAGCTGGAAGATAGACATGGGACGATAAAGACACCTTGAGCATGAAAGTGCACCACACAGGGAAATTGGCAAAGAATTCATGTTTTTCGGGTTGTGATAAGACAGACAGAAAAACCAATGAGCAGTCCAACAAGAAGCGGATGAAAACCGTAAACTAATTAGAGTCATTCGACGTATACAGTCAATTTTTTTAAACACATTATAAGAAGAAATAAATCCCCGGGAAGGTTAACCCGGTCAACAAATGCCCTCAGAAGTCGGATGTGTCGGCCTAACGGCGCAAGAATGCAGCTCTGCTGTAAACAGGCACAACACAATCACGTCCGAAAAAAAAACTCCGGATGAACGAAGAAGAAGAAGAAGAAGAAGAAATAAACTAGAGAAAGTTGTGACAACTGGCAAAATTGATGGGAAAAGAACAAAGAGAAGTAAAGATCTGCATGGCTTGGCCACGTAACATGGTCGAGACAAGAACACGGAGCTGATACACGATTCTGGTGATCTAGTGAGATAGCGAAACATGACCACGTATGTTTATCAGCATGGCACATGATGAATGAAGAGCCACATTATGTAAAGGACCTGCTACATGCTGATAATACTGATACATACAACAATTTGGTATGTTCACTTTTGTTGTTTGTTGTTTTAACCCCAGCATATCAAGTTGTTCACTCTTGCATGACTTCACAAACTTTGGACTGTTGATGACCCGATTCATCCTGGACAACATGCTAATGCCAACAGTGCTTGTGGTCGCCCCACCAGCGTGTGTGATACATTAACAACGAGAATTGCTGTGACTCTCCCCTCTTGCAACCTCTCAGTGTGCATTGTTTGTAATCCTTGGCAGACTTCCTCATGGTGGAGAACGTAGTCAATCCTCCCTTCATAAGACAAGAACGCTTTAGTTTCCAAGGACGCTCAATTGACAAATCAAAGAAGATCTTGGTCAGTATTATGCCTGAAATGATACAGCAATGCCCTCACTCTAATGGGATGTTAAAATAAACATTTCCACAAAACTTCTGTCATTTTTACATCTTCTTCTTCTGATAGCCATTGCCATGTGGTGTTGGTTATCATATCTGTCCACAGCCGATAGGATGTTAAAACAAACATTTCCACGAAATTCCAGTCAACTTCATCAGACTACTTCCTCATATATCCCATGCTGTGTGGTGTTGGTTATCATGCCTGTCCACAGCCTTCTGTCTCGTGTGCTGCTTTTCATTTCTTATACAGATTTACCTCCTTGTCATGACGCCACACTGTCTAGCATCTTCTTTCTGTGTCTCCCTTACCCTACATCTCTTACCGGTCAACTTTCCCATTGTCGTGACATACTATAGCTTTCCCTTTTCCATGATGTGCCAAAAGAATGTTAACTCTTGTCTTCTGGTGCGAGTAACCAGTTATCTTTGTGAGTTAACTGCATTCTAAATGTTGTTATTAGACTGATGCATAACACAGCAAACAAATTAAAGTAACATGTTTGAGAACGTGCATCTTGCCTGGGGCAACATACAGATGTATGTGAAGGACGATTTCGCAATCACTAAATCATAAAATCGGAGCTTTTGTACTTAAAAGTTACAGAAAACTTTTCTGACAAATAAGGAGCCAACAAAATGATGGACAATAGCTGAAGAATACTGGTGCAGTGAATGACCAGGGCACTCTACGTGCCTTGCCGTGCCCATAACGTTCTACAACGCTTTACAAGTAAACGCCGTCTTGCCCGTTGAATCATCATCGATTTCTTCCACCGAATCCTGTCTTCACATGCTGGCGAGGCATACCCTAGTTCACCAATTGGTTTTAAATATACTATATTGATATGGGGAGCATTTAATACACTATAACCGAGATTACTCTCTCTCTCTCTCTCTCTCTCTCTCTCTCTCTCTCTCTGTCTTTCTCTCTCTCTCTCTCTCTCTCTCTCTCTCTCTCTCTCTCTCGCTCGCTCGCTCTCCCTCCCTCCCGCCCTCTTTATGTCTGTCTTACTCCTGTAACTTGGGTATTCAGGCGACACACAGTTCTCCTCTCAAATAGTGTCAATTAAATTGTTAGGTGAATATCAAACCATTTTTCTGAATTTCCAAATCAATAATTGCACTGAGCAAACACTATCGCAACCAAAAACGAACCTCAGTTAAGTTGAAATTCTGCCTTTTTTCCCACCTGTAACAATCTCTAAAATTAACACATTAAATGTTAGAGCTTGTTACGAAATGGGAAAACCAGTTTAGTAAGGAAAGGGGTATTTTACAAGATTGATTAGGCATTAACAGTTTACACGAAAGGAGATGGAATAGAGCAAGCAAATACTTATAAACTTGGGTGAAACAGTGTTGTTCTCGTGCTATACACAGAAAAATGTCGCTCACAGCGAAGGAGTTAGAGTGCCCTGAGGCTATCTAGAGAGACAGTGAAAGTACGAGATAACGAAGATATATCGACCGAAGTGGGGTTATCAATAATAGCAATGGACAAGTTCTCAATAACATGAACGATTAAATGAACAGAGACGCGGAATACTTTCAAGTGTTTCTGAATGGGCTAGTCCCAAAGATTCTCTCTCTCTCTCTCTCTCTCTCTCTCTCTCTCTCTCTCTCTCTCTCTCTCTCTCTCTCTCTCTCTCTCTCTCTCTCTCTGTATAAATAGAGCTGCACATCAACTATAAGAAATCATATAATGAAGAAATTAGAAATGTTATCAACCTCCTGAAGAATTGTAAAGCTGCTGGTCCATTGTATCCAGAAGAAACTATTAAAGGCGATATAAACACCTTAACTGAGTAGCTGAACAAATGATTTAGCAGAGTCTAGGAGACAGAAGAAATACCAGCAGACAGGAGACAAGGATATTTGACGAATCTGTCTGAGAAAGGGAACATGAAGGCTGTGGAAATTATACATAAATAATGTTATTGTCAGCTCCTGGGAAAACATTAAGCAGGACATCATTCAGGATGTAACAGCGCCGTGCTTCTCTTAGGTACACCGACTTCTGTACTTCAAGGTCTTCAGGTGACACCCGGGCTTTAGAAATCTCTCCATTCCAAACTGCGTTGTTCTGATTCAAAGTCTAGCCGTACAGCACGATCGTATAGGGTTCTGAGCCGTTAGACTCCAAGGATCTAGTTAAGGACTGGGCGTCGTTCAAATCTTCCATCTTCCATCAACTTTCCAATAACATGGAAAGCTTCCACTTAAGACTGTGATGATGGTTAATAAATCTTTTATTCTTCCATTGCTGAACAGATAAGTTCAAGACATGATATTCTCAACAAATCATGACAATGTCTTATAATAGCATGACCGACCTTGGAAGGTGGGAACGCGATCTGATTCTAATCATGACACTAATCCGGACATGGCCTAACAAATTATACAACATTAAAATTCTCTATTCATTATCATTTTCTGGATTCAACCTACCCAAGCATTCTACTCTCTAGCCTTGATGTTGTTAATTGAGAGAGACTTCAGTTATACGAGCTGATCTTGATGTTGTTAATTGAGAGAGACTTCAGTTATACGAGCTGATCTTGATGTTGTTAATTGAGAGAGACTTCAGTTATACGAGCTGATCTTGGTCTTTACTGTTTTCATGGCTTCATTTACACGAGCTGATCTTGAAGTTGTTAATTGAGAGAGACTTCAGTTATACGAGCTGATCTTGATGTTGTTAATTGAAAGAGACTTCAGTTATACGAGCTGATCTTGATGTTGTTAATTGAGAGAGACTTCAGTTATACGAGCTGATCTTGATGTTGTTAATTGAGAAAGACTTCAGTTATACGAGCTGATCTTGATGTTGTTAATTGAGAAAGACTTCAGTTATACGAGCTGATCTTGGTCTTTACTGTTTTCAGGGCTTGATTTACACGAGCTGATCTTGATGTTGTTAATTGAGAGAGACTTCACTTATACGAGCTGATCTTGGTCTTTACTGTTTTCGTGGCTTCATTTACACGTCTGCTCCAGATCTGGTCTTGGTTTCTAATGTTTACGTTTCTCCGTTGTTGTTAGCTTCTGTTGCTACCCCAAACTTTCTGACTAATTCTTTGGTGCATTCTCGTGCACCTTTTCTCTTTAAGTTTACTTTCCCAATTCATACGTGTGCATCACTGTTCCATTATCTTCTATCTCTCCCCCGACCTATTCTGTTACAAGGAGAGATTAAGAGATGTCATTGACAAACAACTAATGGATGAACAGGCAGGATTCCAATAAAATTGACCACGCACTGACCACATTACACAAGATAATACAGCAAAGAATGTCAATGAACTCATTACTGTGTATTGGATCTGTGGGCCATGAAAAGACCCTTGGCAACATTGATCGGGATCTCGTTGGAAATCTATGAGGTATTTACTATGGGATCTCACAGAAGATCATTAACTTAATAATGGCATCAGGAAAGGGCATGAAATGAACAGTTCTGCATGAATACAAACTAATGGATGCATTCGGAATATAGGTAATAAGAATGTGGCAGGGATGCCTTTTGTGGCCTTTATTATCTTAACAGACTACAGACAGGATTATGAAGGTAATAATAGATACCATCAGCAACTGAATTAAATAGACTTGGCAGAACAGCTTAATTATCTAGACTTCGCTGAATGCATTGCTCTTCTGACCTACAAACGAGAGTAGTGTAAGATAAATTATTCATGTTAGATGTGAGGTCACAACAATTAGGTCTAAAAATGTATTGGGTAGGGACAAAGATAAAGGGAATTAATCAAGAAAATTATACCCCTTTATCCCCTCATGAAACCTCGTGTCAAGATGTGGAATCATACACATATTTAGGTAGCAATGTGGACACGGACGAGGAACAGACATAGATACTGAAATAATAATACAAAAGGGAGGGGGAGATTTAAGAGCACTAGACAATTTATGGCTAATAGTTTCTTTCAAATCTTCCAAATTAACGTCTATAATTCACAGGCAGTTCTGGTAATAAGTGCATTTATGTAGACCTAAACCAAGTAGCTCTAATCTGGTTAATGTATCTGGTGATGGTATGAGATGGCGAACTGTGACAGTTTACACTAAACGGTATGGCACGTGATGATGATGATCTTCATCATATATTCATAGCGAAGTGTGTGCGTGTGCGATTATGTGTGTGTGCGCGCGCCTGGTGTGTGTGTGTGTGTGTGTGTGTGTGTGTGTATGTGTGTGTGCAATTAGATTGGTAAGCAGGTAGGTGTGTATGTATGGGTATGTAGTTATAGATCCCCGTAAAAACATATCAATTTATCATAACGTAGATATCATTTCCCCTTTCTTCTCCAGATAACTGGTCTGAGGCAGACATTGGCCATCACGACGCTTCAATTCTATTTCCAGTTTAGTCTGTCGTTGTATATTTCTGTCAAGCTGGTGTTGCTTGTAATATTATTTGTTGCCCAAACGTTTCAACTTTCCACATATATTTCTCTCTGTCTTCCTCTGCATCTCTTGTCTAATATTTTTCCATTAAGTCTAATTTCTCTATTCTGCCTGTTCTGTTCTTATGCCCCTACATGTTTTAATCTTTTCCTTGTGGTATTGGTGAGTGATCTTGTAACACCTGCAGCTATTAATACCTATCATGAAGGTAACATTCATGTTAGATAACTGGTGTGTGAGAGATGAGTTATTGGAATGGCCGAATGTAAGACGGACCTGTGTGCCCAATTTGTGACCATTTGAAAATACATTTCTTTAATTCGTTCGGTCGTTCAGTAATT
Organism: Cepaea hortensis; assembly: GCA_963921405.1. Classification (NCBI taxonomy): domain Eukaryota; kingdom Metazoa; phylum Mollusca; class Gastropoda; order Stylommatophora; family Helicidae; genus Cepaea; species Cepaea hortensis. The sequence goes on along the minus strand of OY992880.1, from coordinate 54,010,575 downwards.
GCTTTCTTCTTTGTTCATGATATTCTTAACATATTAAATGAAAATCATATCTCCACATAACTCCAGTTTATTCACCATTTCCTTCTTTACTCATTGTCCAGCACCCGCATCCATTAAAAAAAATACAGGCCAACCACAACTTTTTCTGTAAAGCGATTTCTGTACTTTCTGTGTTTCATGACATTGCACATTTTTGTAAAAGTGTCTTTGAATATGTGAATTCTTGATTTATCTCTGCACTTCCCTTCAAAATGTCACTGTGCTTCGTAGGTACTAAAACGGTTTACCTATTTTATTTTAATCTTATTCATCATCATCATCATCATCATCATCATCATCATCATCATCATCATCATCATCATCATCATCATCATCATCATCATCAAGTGCCCTGCCAGCTGACGTAGGCGTTTATAACTCTCCACAGATCTCTGTTGATATTTTCCTCCATGCCACCGTCTCAATCCATCCAGCATAATTTCTCTTGGTCTACCTCTGCCTCTCTTCCCCTCGATATTTCCAGTTGTCATGATGTGCTCCAATGCCTCTCTTCTCACCACATGACCAAAGAAAAAACTTTTTTTTCTCTTCTTATTGTTGTATATAATGTTTTAGTTTCATTAGCCTCTTTCAAGCAATCGTTGTTAGCTACTCTGACAGTCCAAGGAATTCGTAACATTCGTCACAGGAACCACATCTTTGTTGCTTCCAAGTTCTTCCTAATTTGTTCATTTATATTCCAAGATTCAATGCCATACAGCAAAACAGGTTCTATATAGCATGTCTGCACTCTCTTTCTTACATTCAATGATAGGGACTTATTGCATAAGATGTTCTTCATTTTCTGGAATGCAACTTTTGCTTGGCCTATTCTGCTCTTAATCTCTGTTGTGCATCTGCCATGTCATGTTATTAATACTATTACTGTATGTACAACCGACGTTATAGTTTGTGGGATAGTGAGACGCGCAATTTCAGACTCCCACCGAGTCAAGTGTTCGAAATCAGCTGCGGGAGATTTGGAGGTAGACCGCCCTATCATAGATGTCGACTTTTTGAGACGACGACCTGTCAGAAAATAATGGCAAACCACTGAACTAACATTGCTTGTTGATTGAACCGTCCTGGAAAGCACATGCAACTAACTTGTTTATCTGTATATAAAGCAGGAAATCGTGGTAGCGAGGTAGCTATGACAGCTTGGTGATCATATACTCGAACAACTTCGAGGAGGAGACTTTATTTAATTGACCTTATCTCCCGTGGTACTTACCAGCCTACAACAGACAGATGGAAATGATCTGGAAAGTACAGGCCCACCGAGTGCCGAATGATCTATAGTTCTATACATACACCGGGTTAGCAATATTTTCCCAATAGGCCTCAAAGCCTGGAAAAATGGCCCTTAACTTGACTTGTTTACTATTTATCCAATACAACTCATGGCCTGAAGTCGGGAACTTTACTTTGTATGTGAAGCATATTGAAATGTGCGCATTCTTGGACACTAGCATGCCTCCAGTTTGGCTAATGTTTAGTGAAAATCCAAGTGGCTGGCACGGTTGGCTACCGGCCTGGTGGTCGTGTTTTCGAATTTGCATGGATGTGGATGTTTAAAATAGACCTGGGCTCCCGGACTGACCTCTATCCAGGAAATGCCTTGGAAAGTAAAGGCGAATGGCGCATTATTTATCACATCTCCCCTCGAGTGCCGATTGGTCTATAACAGTGGTTCTCAACCGGTGGGGAATTCCCCCCCCCCCCCGGGGGGGGAATTTTAGGGTGTCCAGACGGGGGGTGGGGGGTGGGGGTGGAATTAAGATTATTTCAAGATCGCGTTAATAGAAGAACCGATTACTTGATATTGTTTTTCCCTTCACACTGTACGTCTAACCCTTCTAAAATTCATTTTATAAAGTAAGTAGACCTACAAATCACGTTTTATGTGGACGTCTAGACTTGTTTTAGTATGTGCTATTAAATTTAGCTTCCATTATTACGTATACTGTGTAGGGGCGGGGGTGGGATTTTTAGGTAGGAAATACGAAAGGGGGGAATGACGTTCTGAAAATATGGTGAAGGGTGGCACGGGCCAAGTTTTTAGGTAGGAAAACGAAAGGGGGGGGGGGGGAGAGAATGACGTTCTGAAAATATGGTGAAGGGGGCCACGGGCCAAAAAAGGTTGAGAACCACTGGTCTATAAGATTATGGAGCCCCATACGATAAACCGTCCCAAGGCGTGTAAAACGGGCTCTTCACTTTTAGTACTTCAAATAATCATAATAAATTAAATTGTCCCGAAGTAATGTCCTGCCATGGGAGCCTGTGATTTGATAGCGCCATCACAATGTGTAGACCGAGGGCAAGGAGGAATACGTGGCTAATTTTTTTCTTAATTTTGGCAAGCGACAAGCCCAAATCGAAATCACTGCACTCCGGACAATCCCATTCGCGCTCCGTGCCCTCACACAAAAGCCAGCAAAGAGTCATACTACTAATCCTTCCCACCGCTATTTGAGTGAAAATTCTCCTTGTCTTTCCTCTCAGTTTTGAGATTCTTCCAGAGCCCCTGTCGATCCCCCGGAATATCATTCTTTCCACATACAAGTTCTCAATCTGTTCCGACACTTTCTCTAACTGGTCCCACAGGCGCTCGACCACCCCTCCCTCGTCCATAGGTAATCTACTACCGAGAGGTGCATTCCCTGCCAGCCTATCAGTCTGTTCATTCCTCCCGCATTCCTGCATGGCAAACAATCCATACAATTCTCACAATCTGTGACCTCTGAAGCGAGGATGGCCATTCCACACGAAACGTTCCTTTCTCCACCTTACTTAGCATACTCCTTGAGTCCGTAATTGGTTATATATTATTTATTTATTTATTTATTTCATACGACATAACTCTGAACTATGCACCTGATGAGATGCAGTGGTATATGCCAGGCAAGGAATCGTGCAATATATTGTTTATGGCGTCTATGTTTAAATATCTCAGGGTATTTATACTATGACCTCCAACTTTAACACCCTCAAGAAAGTAAATTTTTCTGAGTATTGTCTCTCAGTAAAGATTTTAAAAATCTGATGGTGAAACACATCCTAGCGAACGCCTTTTTTAAATGAGCAAAATCTATGAAGTTTTCCTTTGTATCTTATGCCAGATTCTTGCAAAGAATACAGTGGGCAGACAAAATCCAATGAACAAGTCCTGCAAAAGGCAAATAAAAGCCGCAAACTGATTATGGAAATTAGGCGTAGACAGTCAACTCGTCTTACATTAATAACATAATCAGTTCGAGAGCTTTTGAGAAACTGAAGACTCATAAATAAGGTGATTTTTAGTTTACTTTTAAATGCACCTTAAATCAATATGGTAGCAAACATTATTAACTTGTGACTACGGCTGGCTGGGGTCTATTCATGACTTACACTATTTGTAAGATAGAGAATTGTGAAATTGTAGAATGTCAACGCTAACTCCATAGAAATATTGACAAACATGACCGTTGACATTTCTGTCATAGCCCGTTCACATTTTGTTTACCATGTTCGCTAATATAAACATTGCTGGTTCGCACCCGTATTCGCAGCCAACAGTTTATTATATGATTGTGTTAAAGAGATATATTTGAAAAGCATTGTTACAGAAAACGTTTCAATACATATGACAAAGACTGTGGCGTTTCTGTAAATATAAAGGTAAAGTAAAGATACCTTTTAAACGCCTTAAGGCCAATTGGGCATATAGGTCAGTTCAGTCAGTTCAGTCGCGGTTCCAACATCACGGCAACGGGTCGTCCCCATTATGCTCCGTTCCTGTGCCAGTGAATATCACATAAAATGTTCCTCACTGCCCCATGTGAAAAGTGGAAAAGACAGAAGTCTCGACAAACAACAGCCCGCTCAGGCACACTGTGCATAATGCCGCCACCAAAATGTCACCACAAAAGTCCTCCACGAAACATACCGTTTATCCTTGCTGGAAGTGGCAGTCACTCTCCCAACCAGATGTTCATCTACAAATTCTCGATATTTCTAGATGTTGGTGTTTGTAATATATTTCTTGCCAACCGTCACAGCGCTGTTTTTAAATTCCCCGCACTACCCCTCCAGTTTTCAACAAGCGCCAACAATCACCAACATACTGAAATTTAAAAGTATAGGAAAGAAAGGATTAGCGCGAGAGTTAAGAAAAGGATACATTTACATCACCAAAGTGGAAAACGCGCAGATTCCTAAACCGGGTGGCAATGTTCCTAAGATAGTATGAAAGGAGCTTCACCATTGTTCATGACCTCATAGTCCCAAGCGTGATAGGATAGGCTTTAAAATGGCGTGGCAAATCCGCAAAAAGTCAGTGTACTGAGACAAAGATCTAAGAGCCTTCACGAACCAACGTAACAGAAGAAGGACCACTGAGCTTGCCGGCATGGTAGCCTATGCAAACTTGTCCATAATTATAAAATTATAATAGAAAAAAACGGAGCACCAGCCTGTAAATGTGCAGCCAGCGAACTTGGAAAAACGAAACCAAGTTTGGGAAGTTTGCTGATGTTATAAGCGTGATATAATAGTGCAGAAAGCTATTCACCTGCAAGATTGTCCTCTACCCATGTAGGACAGGTCCTTATTAGATCCATTTAGATCCAGACCTGACTGTTGAGTGAAGCACCTAGTTGAGTGAAGCACCTTGATAGAGTGAAGCACCTCGTTTGAGTGATGCCCTTTGATAGAGTAGCGCAGAAAGCTATTCACCTGCAAAATTTTCCTCTACCCATATAGGACAGGTAACATAGATAATTTATCATTGAACCTGAAAAGGGAAAACTAGAGCCGATATTCTGCTCAGACCTGGACCAGATCAACACTAAGAACAATTAACAAGAGATATTGTCATTGACTGCTTCCGCAGGGTTTCATAAACATGGAAGTGGAGAAACCGGAGTGTATACAGTGCTTTTTTCAGATTACACATATGCCCGTAGACGATGAGCAGTAAATGTAATAAAAAGACATTTACATATATATAGCTAAGTGATATAGATGTTATATTTGGCACATCAATGATATGAATATAGTTATAGATATATATGTATATGACCTTTTTATATTGAACTGGATTGTGGGTTGTTTTTTTAATGTAATGATCAAAACCCAATTTATGTTTACTAAATCATAAAATTGAGGTCATGCCATCTATTGAGTGTTTTTCTTGTCGTAGTTAAGTTGTTTAATTAAAACAAACCATAGACAACAATTAATTAACTGAGAGAGGAGAGGCAAGGAACCACCAATAGGATATTGTTTGTTGTAAGGGAAAACTTTTCATTTGGTTTCCTAGAGGTTAGTTAGCTAGTTAGTCGCAGTTCCAACTTCACAGCAACGGGTCGTCCCCATTATGCTCCGTTCCTGTGCCAGTGAATATCATACAAAACGCTCCCCATCGCCCAATGTGAAAAGTGGAAAAGACAGGAGTCTCGACAAACAACAGCCCGCATAGATGCACTGTGCAGAATGTCAACACAATAGACCCCCACAAAACACCCAGTTCATTTCTGATGGAATCTGCAGCCATTTTCCCATCTGGATGTTTCCTAGATGTTCACCCACACAGTCCACGAAATAGTTCATCGTCGATGGCAGTGGCAGTCAACCAGAAGCCCAGCAGCCACGCATTTCTGCATAAGGCAAAAACCGGTCAACTCTGGGACATGGCCATCTGCCATCACTCCGAACATGCAATCACGTTCCAAAAAACCTCGGGCAGATTCAAAAGCACTTCACACGAAACTCACAGCTCACAGTGTCGCGCCACGCACTCACTCAGTAGCAGGGCGACGGAACCATCAAGCCTCCTTAGTCGCCTCTTACGACATGCGTAGTAGACTGCAGTGTTGCTATTCTTTGCTTCCCTTATGGGCCCCGGCAACACACGGGAGTATGAGAGGTATTCCTAGAGGTATTCCTTGGTTCTCCGAGAATCTATTTATGGACTCAAGCAACTGAGACATTACAGGTTAATTTAATTAGAACGGACAGAATCACATTGAAAACGAGGAACTTGATTGTCGTCTATCTCTTTGGGGTTGACCCAACAAAGATATCGTCCTGGATTTCTTTAATTAGAAAGTATGATAGAGCAGGTTGGAATAGTAACATTTACTTAGTCAGGCGTTATCATATCATTAGATATAGATAGAGTCAGGTAGAAGATCGTCCTAACTAGACATTTGTGTTTTACTTAAAGTCTATTCTCCAGGTAAATACAAGTGGCAATTACCTATAGAGAAGACAAGAAACAGGTAAGAATGGCAGACACAGCCAGACTGAGAAATCTTTTCACGGAGACTGGTAAGTAATGCGGTATAACAGTTAAGGAGTTAGCACAATATATCAGCGAGGAATTTGAGAAGCACGAACGGCTACAAACTGAGAAGGAAATGGATGAAAGACGACTACAAGTCGAATTAGAAAATAAGGAGAAGGATAGACAAGCAGAAAAAGAAAGACTACAGGCAGACAGAGAACAAGAAGAAAAAAGACGACAACATGAACTGGAAATGAGGATGCTGGACAGTGAAACAGAGTTACGACGAATGGAAATCATGAACCAAAATAACCCCTCAACAAATCAAAGTAGATCTTCAGCTGAACCACACAGTGAAGCAGCTTCAGTTCAAGTCAACGCCATGTCTTTTACGCTAGATCCCTTCAATGAACAAGTGGACAGAATTGAGAACTACTTGTCAAGATTCGAGAGGATGTGTGTGATATGCAGATTGGAGGAGACAAAATGGGCAGTTACATTGTCACAAGGACTTCGCGGAATCGCGTACGAATTTTTCTCTAGGATTCATACAGAGGAGTTGGAAAATTATGAAATATTGAAGAAAGCTTTGTTAGCAAGATTTGAAATATATGGAGAGAACTACAAGAAACAGTTCAATACTGCTAGAAAGGAAGCAGGAGGGAGTTTTTCTCAATATGAAGAAAGATTGAAATCCTACCTAAACAAATGGCGTACCTTGTCTAGATTTTAGGAAACATATCAAGATCTTCAAGAAATGTTCATAATAGATCAACTCAAAGATAAAATGTCTCAGGAAATGAGAGCATTTCTAACAAAGTCGCAAAAAGAGGCAGGAGGTAATCAACGAACTACCAACAACCCTCGAGAGTTCACCTCAGAAGACCAAAGATAAGGGAGAACCGAAATCCAGCAAACCAAATGGATCAAATGAATAAAATAAGACCACTACCACACAGAACCAGCATGTAAAATGGGAAAAGGTGACATACTGCAACCATTATAAAACTCATACTCACTACACAAAGGATTGCAGAAAGAAACCTCAACCTCGTACCAAAGCCTGTATAGTAACACGAAAAGCAGAGAGAGTGATCCAGAATGCTCGGTCCAATAAGGAGACGCAATGGAACACCAACTCAGAACTGCCGGTGATAGTATCCGTCAACCTAAACGGATATAAAGTGCAGTGTTTTTGCGACACTGTGTTAATTTTCGACGCAATTGTTCAAGCACAACTATTGACTCCAGAGAAAGTTACAGAGGAAACCGTCGAATTACAGGGATGTCTGTAAAGTTCCGTACCTATGACACTAACTGTGGCCAAGGTCAGCATAACTTCACGCTATGTCACGGGAGAAATTAGAGCAGCGATCATGGAAGACCCAATCTATCCTGTTATACTAGGATGTCGCTATGTCTTCTTAGGAGAACCAGTACAGCCGATGATAGCATCAGCGGTGACTATACGCCAACAGGCTAAGAAAACTAAAACGACAACGACACCAGCACATTTTCAACCAGAGGATTTAAAACAAGCCCAAACAACGGATAGCTCACTTTGGACTTGTTTTCGTAAGTTACCTAAATCGCATACACCTCTTAAGAAAAGTGATATCCACATGAAGAATGGAACTCTTCACAGGAAGGCAGAAAAGTTAGGACAGGAGTACTCATAACTCGTTGTACCAACTACGTACAGCACGCAAATACTGGAGATGGGACATAGCATTCAGTTTAGCGCACACATGGGAATCAAGGCACCAATGCAACGAATCTCAACCCTCTACTACTGGCCGGGAATGAACACAAACATTCAACGATATGTCAAATCATGCCTAGAATGTTAGAGATTAGCTCCAAAGCACTGGGCATCACCAGCGACATTAGGGGAAACGCCCATTACTGGCACACCATTCGAGAAAGTGGCTGTGGACATAGTCGAACCTCTCAACCAGACGAAGAGAAGGAATCAATTTATACTAAACCACGTGGACACATTCTCGATGTGGGCCGATGCAGTGCCGATGCCATCGAGTGATTCCAAGCATGTAGCAGAAGCTCTACTTGGTATATTTACCAGATTAGGATTTCCAATCAGGATCCTGACTGACAACGGATCGCAGTTCAGAGGAAAGCTAATGGAGGAAGTTTTCAGACTGTCCCAGTCTAGACAGATATTTACTTCTCCATATCACTCTGCTTCAAACGGAGCTGTGGAAAGATTTAATGGGACACTAATAACCATCTTGAAGAAACTAGCTCAAGAAAAACAAGAGGCATGGGATACATACGTTACGGCGGCACTTTTTGGCTACCGAGAAGTACCACACAAATCTACGGGAATTGCACCAGCAACATTCTTGTTCGGGCGTCCAATCAAGGGACCATTGGAAAATTTACTCCGTGCATGGACTGATGATTTAGTTGATGAGACTGTTGTGAATGCATCTGCATGTGTGGAAGAGTTAAAAGAACATCTTCAACTTGGATGGAAATTAGCCGCAACCAATCTACGACAAGCACAACATAGAATGGCTAAAAATTTCAGCATGAAAGCAAAGGATAGAGAAAAAGAGGTAAGAGAAAAAGTGCTATTACTTCTTCCCACAAGTCAAAACAAGTTGCAAATTGGTTGGAAAGGACCTTAGTAAAGGAGAAAATTTCTGGAACAAACTACAAGATCTCTATAAAGGGGATAGAGAAAATCTTTCATCTCAACTTATCACGAAAGTACAATGAGAGACCCGCCATCGAGACAGCATATTTGATAGCAATGGCCGCAGCAACAGAAGTGAGCAAGGAAACTCAATAGGAGTGGAGTATCCTCTGCAAATCAAAGAGACTTATCGAGATGTGGACATTAGCCCAACATTAACGACGGATCAGCAGCAGCATATTCGAACGTGCTTAGAGACTTATGCAGAGATACTAACAGACAAACCAGGACTGACGGATCTCGTAGAACTCAACATGAAGTTTAAGGATCCAACATCTGTGTCATGGACCGGGGCCAGGTCAAAGGCTATTGAGTACAGGTAACTTAGAGTCTTGTACAGTCCAGTGATAAGACGAGAAGATTGAGAAGATTACAAATCACGCTTCGCAGAAAGATACGAGGCGAATGTTCGAGCAGTGGACCACGGGTCCTTCAGAGCTCATTCACATCCGGACCGCGTTTGAGGTCGGACTGAAGATAACCATGGCAGAAGTTTATTTTGCCGCCACTTTTGTGTAGATGCAGTGTTTGTGAAGTAGTGGTTGAATGTCGACGTCAGTTGATAGACCGAGCGACATATGTTGATTGCAGAGACCGAGTGCAAGTATTATTGTTTTAGTGACACTGATTAGACATTGTTTTAAAGAAAGATGAGAATACACAGATTGAAACTTATGCAGCCGTCGTGTCGTGAAGAAGTCCTCGTTAAAGTGATGTTGACTGTCATGTGATGGATATGTGAAGATTTATAGAAGGTAGAAAGAGTTACACATCAACCAGTCAATCACTCCTGTAGAACAACAGGATGCTCTTTGCCAGATGGAAACTAAACAGAATAACTCCCTGTCAGAAGCACAAGAGTGAGAATAACTCCCTGGAAACATGGAGGCTCTAAGTGGACATTTGAACGACACGGAGACATAAACCCTAGAGGAAGAAGACAACGAGAATTGAAACAAAACAGTCTACATGGCAAGATGAAAGTTGATAATAGTGAAGATACAAAGATCTACGACAAGATCATTTTCGCTGATAATTGCAACAGTTATAATTTTCTTGTCGTAGTTAAGTTGTTTAATTAAAACAAACTCTAGAGAATAATTAATTAACTGAGAGAGGAGAGGCAAGGAACCACCAATAGGATATTGTTGGTTGTAAGGGAAAACTTTTCATTTGGTTTCCTAGAGGTATTCCTTGGTTCTCCGAGACTCTATTTATGGACTCAAGCAACTGAGACATTAAAGGTTAACTTAATTAGAACGGGCAGAATCACACTGAGAACGAGGAACTTGATTGTCCTTTATCTCTTTGGGGTTGACCCAACAAAGATATCCGACAGTCTTCCGTTTCTAGATGTTTTCTAGCCAGCCACGCCATTTTATCTCCGAAATGCAGTTCACGCAGCAAAACAACCTCGGACAGATTAAAAACTTTCACTGTACATAATGCCGTTGCCAGAATGCCAACGAACCATGCAGTTCATCCTTGATGGAAGCGGCAGCCATTATCCAACCAGACTGGGCATATGCTGATAGCCACATATTTTTATAGACCAAAAGGCCACAGAGTGATGTGATCATCATTACCCAGGCCGCCTTTATTTTCCGGCTGGTACCTATGTTATGCTGGATCAACCTGGTCAGTTTTAAAGATTCGAATCCACTCCAATGCGAATCGAAACCCGGATCAGCGGGATGACAGGTAAATGTCTTGCCGCGACGCTACTGCGGGCTTCTTCTTCTTCTTCTTCTTCTTCTTCTTCTTCTTCTTCTTCTTCTTCTTCTTCTTCTTCTTCTTCTTCTTCTTCTTCTTCTTCTTCTTCTTCTTCTTCTTCTTCTTCTTCTTCTTCTTCTTCTTCTTCTTCTTCTGTTTCTGTCCTGTATCCTCCATTGTGGCATAAGTTCTAAGCCAAACCATGTCAAGCCGTCCTTTTTTATTTTTTTTTTTGCTACCTCCTGCAGCTCCCTCCTTCTCCTTCCAATATTATTCATCAAATCCTGATTCACTGAAATTAGTTCTCTCCATGAGCTCCACATTGGTGATCATGTCCAACCAAGTTAGTCCCACTATTCTGCACAAGCACCAGTTAGTGAATGTTTGCAAGTTGATTGTTAATTCTGTTAGCACTCTCCGAGGTTCTGACCCATACAGTAGTACAGATGTAACACTGAAGTTAAACATTATATGTTTGGGCTAAATTAAAAAAAATTTTAACTTCCACAAATATCCCAATGCTACGAAAGCGCCTCTTGCCTTTTGTATTCGTATTTTAATATCTCTATCTGTTTCCCCCATTTTTGTTTACATTGCTTCCCAAATTGGTGTATGATTCCGCCTTTTTAAGTGGGCTTGCACCATGAAAGATCGCTGTGTTATTTGAAAAGCGTCCTAAGCCTTACTTTTATTACAATACATAATCGTGAGAAAGGTGCTTTTAACGGAGTTCACACGAAAGAGCTTCTATCAGTAAGTCGTGTCTAGTTAGTAATCTGTCTAGCGGTTAAATAATAGCAGAGTCCCTGAACAATACAGGCTGATGAGCATGTGAATGAAAACAAGAAGTGGAACTTAAGCTATCCCTATTATGTCAACGACTCTTATATAATTCACTGTCAATAGAAGAAAAGAACCAAAAGAGTATTCTGCAAGAATCAGATAAAGTCTTCTAAAGTTCAAATTGTTAACGAGTCCCAAGTGATAAGCAAATTAGCTGGATTGACAAGACTTAAAAGTAAAACGCATGCTGACGTCATATTTAGGTTCTCGGGATATAAGGAAACTGTCTATATAATGGAACGTACTGAAGAAGACGAAATGTCCGTTTAAATGAATGTGCAATAATTTATCGGGTGGCAGGGTAAGAGTATCGCTTATCAAAGAAATATTTTAAGGTACCTCCTTCCCTCCTCTAGCCTATTGGAAAACCATGGGCAAGGTGGATTACCCAATTAAACCCCCTGTTCAAGGTCACGAGAAGCCATATGATCAGATCGTGGATGAAGCCAAGGAGCAGCCGACAGATAATTGTTGGTTATGGTCTCAGTATCGCAACTGTAAGAGGTGGATTTCTTCATAAAGACAATGGCTACACTCACCGAGATGTATGATCACTGAGAAGAAGAAAAGCAATGGCAGTGTACCTTCTTCACAGATGCCTCGCATATCCTGCCAGCACACAAAAGCTATGGACAGACAGGACGACAAGATACGGACAGTAATTTAACAAAACAGGCATAAGGGTCAAATAATTATTTCTAAAATACATTTCTTCTTATTTCGTTTACCTAATCCGTATATTTATATTGTTAGCCTCTTCGCCACTTACTTCCACCTGTACATGAAGAATACATTCACAGAATAAATAAAACATAAAATAAAGTTATTGATTATTTTTAGCTAGTTAAGTCCCTGAAGGTTTTCAAAATTTTTATGTTGTGCATGTAAACATTTCCTGAAAACAAACTAATGCAAGCCATATGCTTTTCCGGAATATTAACATATGAGGCGGGGGGGGGGGAGGGGGGAGGGGGGAGGTGGTTGCCACTGGGTTAGCCAGATTTCTTTAGTTAGCTGTGACTGAACATAAACAGTAAGACTTTTTATGGCGCGATGTTCGAGGCACACATAACGCGTTGATCGTGGCTTAGTGGTCAAGCCGTTTGACTCGTGTTCCGAAGGTTGTTGGTTCGATTCCGGGCCGCGCCCTTCGGTTTACGAGTTAAATGTTTCGGAGACTCCTGTGGGTCGTCGCTAAAATCTACGCAGTTCGTGCTTTGTGCGACGCTTTCCGTGCTACGGAAAGAGACCGAGCCATATGGGATAAAACCCGGTGCAATGAAGCCGACCCTGTCGACTTTTAAGCGACTCTTTTTTAAAGGGTTAATAATCTTGTGAAGCAATTTTAAGCTGTTCTTGAGTTGTATTACGTAATCATTGCAATCTTGATTAACAAATGTGTTCGTTATTTATTTAATAATCATTAGTATCTTATCAACACACACACACACACACACACACACACACACGCACACGCACACGCACACGCACACACACACAAACTGATTTAAAGGAATATACAACTTCATCCTAACCTGCACAGTTCGCGGCGACTGCACTAGCCAGGCGACCTTAATTCCTCAGGCTCAAAGACCCTTCTGCCATACACCGCAAGGTACTATATTGGCAGTAAATGACAGTTTAAATGACAGTACAAATTCATCCACAGAACAAAATAATTCGTATGTGCATATGGTCGTACACATTATGTGTTTCTGAAATGTGGGCAATGAAGAGACAAAGTAGAATAGGTCTAGATGTATTTGTAAGGTGGTGCTACTGGTAAATGATCAGAACCAACTGAAATGGGAAAACTAGCAAGTGAACAAGTTCTGGAAAATATAACAGAACAAAGAACACTTCTCAAAGAATTGGGGGGAAACGAAGATTCGCATGGCCTTATCACATCTGAAGATATGAAGAAACAACATGGCGCGATACTGGGAAAAAGAGAAATAAGAACACCAAGGGCGATATTTGTAGAGAAGGCTTGCATACATATAGCATTGCAGACATGTTTTGCATATCCTTTACAGGACATCGCTGTCAACAGCAGCATCTTTCAGCTGTCTGTTGATTTCTTGGCAAGATTACGCTCAGTAGTTTGCCATTGCTTTCTGAGCGGCCGGATCAGTTATCCCGCAAGTCACCAGTGGGGGACGAACCGCTCCCAGCTCTCGCCCGCTCCGAGACTCTGCGTGATAAACGGGATTACGGAGAAAGTGTTGTAACCCCTCGGCCAGAGAGACCGGCATTGCAGACATACACTTAATTAAAGAGAGCGACCAAAACAAATCTATCACTGCTGCTTTCTTGGGATATTTTTTAGAGCACAGTAATTTAATTGACAAATGAATGAACCATGTTCAGCTCTTTGTGGTTTCCTCTATGTGTACTTGCCCCATGTTGATGTCAGAAGGTGTAAGAAGAGGACCGATGTGGAAGATTCACGATCAGTAGAAATACTTGTTGACGCGATGATCATTATATAGAAACCGCGTTTTTTATATGCCTGTGATTGTGTACCTAGTAGCCTGCTGACGGTCTTGAGTCACCTGGTGCACATAACTATCCCTACCGGGCGAGGCTGCTCCTATGGAGCATCCATTTACGCCATTTCTCTCATTTGCGATGAGACCGCACATCATAATTTTCTAGGCATCTGTAAAGAAGGTAGTTTACCATTGCTTTCCTTCTTAGCAGTGACCATACTGGTCAATGACCGTAGCGATTGTCTCCCCAAAAATGAGATCCTCTGCCTACCGTTGTGAAGCTGGAGACCATAAACTACAACTATCTGTCGGCTGCTCTTCAGCTTCAGCCACCACCTGCACGCACGGCTTCACGTAATCCTGATCGGAAGGCTAAACGGGTACTCTACCTTGCCAAAGAGTATCTCGTAGGCTAGCGGAGGGAAGGAGGCACCTTACTTCTCCTTTGATAGAGGATACCCCTACCCCGCCACCCCAGAGTAACCGGCAACATTTAGTAGATGCGGTTTTGCACACTTTGAACAACTATGGTTAGAATTGAAGACAGATTATGGTCGTCAGCGGGAAGAAGGAAATTCCACAATGTGATATACAAGTAAAATGAATCGGTACAGTTATCTCGGAACAGTCATAACATCTGATGGAAGATGCCTTGAAGAAATTAGAACAAGAATTGCCATGGCGAAGGTAGCCTTTTGCAAGATGAAAAACATACTGACCAATAAAAAGATATCAATTGAAACTAGAAAAACAGTGTTGAAGTGTTACAAAGAACCTCTACTTTTGTATGGATGCGAAGCGTGGACAATGAGCAGACAAGCTGAAACACATCTGATGGCTGTGGAAATGTGGTTTCTGAGGAAAATGCAAAGAATACCATGAAGGGACAGAAAAACCAATGAACAAGTCCTTCAAGAAACAAATGAAGATCGTAAACTGATTAGAGACATTAAACGTAGACAGTCAAAAGTTTGTGAGCATATTATGAGAAGAAATGAATTGGAGAACTTTGTGACAACTGGTAAGATCGAAGGGAAGATAACAAGGGGAAGACAGATAAATAAATACCTGGATGGCTTGGCCACGTGGCATGGTCGAGACAGAAACACGGAGCTGATCCACGTCTCTGGTGATCGAGTGAGATGACAAAACATGACTGCCCACGCTTGCATGGTACATGATGGACGAATGTGATTGTGTATAACCGAACAGGATATTTTTCTGATAATTGCTCCGAGATCTCTATTGTAAATTCTCCCCATCCCAACCAAAAGTGGTGGAGAAACTTAGAGGTAATTTGTCAGCCTCTGGCTATGCAAGATTGTGTGTATTTTCATAAAATGAGGATCTCGTGCATATCATACTTCGCTGCCCGGAAAGGTAACCGGCTAATAAATGCCTGAAAAAGTCTGATGTGTCGTCCGAAAGGTGCAAATATCGCAGCTCTGCTGTAAACAGACACAATGCAATAACGTCTAAAACAACATTCCGGACGAAGGCAGAAGAGGAAGATACTACACTGCCACCTCCCCGAGTGATGGAGCAGTGTTTCAAACGCTTGAAGGATAAGAACGAAGAACTAGGGGGAGCTGTGCGCATATTGCGAGGGAGAAAATAATCCCCTGGCAGTTGGAAATAGACAAGGATAGACCGAAAAGGTTGGTCCACAAACTAGTTTCCAAGATGATAAAACCCATACACATAGAATATTTACAGCATATATGGGCCTGATACACACGCAAGGATCCTTACTGATGCCTGCCAAGTTCGTGCACAGTGTTGAGAGTCTGCCTGTGTGATTTAGTGGAGAAGACGGAGGAACTCATGCAGGTGCCTGTGTGCAGTGAAGGTAATCCCGCATACTAACCACCACCCATCATAATCCACTGACCACTGCTCTGCAGAAATGTGTCTCATAAGAGTATTTCGAAACTTCTCTCTATTATAAGCCAGCTGCCATGCCTTAGTTACAGTTGTGTGTAAATATCTATCACGTTTTGAATCAATCTTCAATGTAGTCCTCTTCTTCTTCCACTTCTTCTTCGCTTCCCGTGTAACCTCCTTCCATTCTTATCTTTTCCAGACAATTATGTCTTTTTACATCGCAAAATAATTAGTATTCCTCAATTGTATGTGTCTTAGTAACTAATTCATTTTAGTATCGACCTCTTATTGTAAAGATCAGTTTGTTCTCTTTTCACTATAATGAATGTTCACCAATAGCATGTGACTTTTATCGACGTCTGTGGTTTAGGGCTAATGAACGTAGTTCCACAATACCGACATGTCGGGCTCGAAGTCAGCCGAGGAGATGCAGGAGCAGATCGCTTTGCGTTGATTTTCACATTGGTGTTAGTCACGGCCGTTCAGAAAGCAATGGCAAACTACTTAATGTAAAATTGCCTAGAAAATCCCAGACATCCAGTAAATGATGGGGTTGATTGTGACATTATGTAAAGCCATCCAATATATGATGGGGTTGATTGTGACATTCTGCAAAGCTATCTTTAAAACATGGAGATGATTGTGACATTCTGTAAAGCCATCCAGTAAATGATGGTGTTGATTGTGACATTCTGTAAAGCCATCAGTAAAATATGGGGTCAATTGTGACATTATGTAAAGCCATCAGTAAAATATGGGGTTGATTGTGACATTATGTAAAGCCATCCAGTAAATGATGGGGTTGATTGTGACATTCTGTAAAGCCATCCAGTAAATGATGGGGTTGATTGTGAAATTCTGTAAAGTACACACAACTAACTCTTTTCTGCACCATTTATATTAAAAGGCGAATGTGTGCTTTTCGTGTGATTTATTATGTGCCCGAGTTTTACACCAATATGTTGGTACTGGAGGTACGTATGCTGTGACTTTTGTTCTAAAATAAAGCATCTACGCAATATTCCCCTCTCCTCTCCTCTACCCACAGACGCACATTAACATTGCAGATGTGTAAAGTAAAACTATAATTAGCGTAATTGTTATCTTCAGACAGAGGGAGAGACAGAGGGGATGAGATGGAGAGAGTCTGAGACATCGAAAGAAGAAGAGGAAGAAGAAGAATAGAAAGCAGTTCAAAGGGAGCGTGTGACGAGCAGCTGTCAGAATCTGTTGATTCAAATGAAAACTGAAAGCTCTGCTAACTTTGCTAAAACTGAATGCCAGAGGTAAGTGACAGATCTAGCATCAGATCAATGACTCAGCGAATTAAACAGAACGCAATTCGAATAAACAGTTTTCAATTTGTGACAGGCGAATATTATGTATTCGTTTTATCATCATCATCCTGTGGCTATTCCTGGGCAGAACTTTGTCCTGATAACAGTCTTGATGCATAATCTCTTTGATTTCTAGTTTTTCAGGCACCTGTAAAGAAGGTAGTCTGCCATTATTTCCTTCTTATTACTGACTATAGTCCATTACTATATCCATTGTATCTATCAAGAGATCCGGTGCCTACCATTGCCAATATGAGAACTTAACCAACAGCTGCCTGTCGGCTGCTCTCAAACCCAATCCGCCAATTACTAAATTAGTTTCGTATTACCCTATTTAACGGTTGGTGAGGGAAAAAGAGGTACTCCACATTGTCCAAGGGTGTCCAGTACACTAGCGGAGGGGAGGAGGGTGTCCACAACACAAGCGCAGGGAAGGAGGAGGTGTCCAGTAGACTAGCGGAGGGATGGAGGATGTCCAGTAGACTAGTGGAGGGATGGAGGGTGTTTAGTAGACTAGCGGAGAGATGGAGGTGTCCAGTAGACTAGCGGACGGAAGGAGGGTGTCTAGTAGACTAGCAAAGGGATGTAGGGTGTCTAGTAGACTAGCGGAGGGATGGAGGGGGTCCAGTAGACTATTGAAGGGAAGGGGGTGTCCAGTAGACTAGCGGAGGGATGGAGGGTGTCTAGTAGACTAGTGGAGGGATGGAGGGTGTCCAGTAGACTAGCGGAGGGATGGAGGGTGTCTAGTAGACTAGCGGAGGGAAGGAGGGTGTCTAGTATACTAGCGGAGGGAAGGACGGTGTCCAGTAGGCTAGCGGAGGGAAGGAGGGTGTCTAGTAGACTAGCGGAAGGAACGAGGGTGTCCAGTAGACTAGCGAGGGGTGGAGGGTGTCTAGTAGACTAGCGGAGGGATGGAGGGTGTCTAGTAGACTAATGGAGGGAAGGGGGTGTCTAGTAGACTAGCGGAGGGATGGAGGGTGTCTAGTAGACTAGCGGAGGGATGGAGAGTGTCTAGTAGACTAATGGAGGGAAGGGGGTGTCTAGTAGACTTGCGGAGAGATGGAGGGTGTGCAGTAGACTAGCGGAGGGATGGAGGGTGTCTAGTAGACTAGCGGAGGGATGGAGGGTGTCTAGTAGACTAGCGGAGGGATGGAGGGTGTCTAGTAGACTAGCGGAGGGAGGAGGGTGTCTAGTAGGCTAGCGGAGGAATGCAGGGTGTATAGTAGACTAGCGGAGGGATGGAGGGTGTCTAGTAGACTAGCAGAGGGAACGAGGGTGTCTAGTAGACTAACGGAGGGAATGAGGGTGTCTAGTAGACTAGCGGAGAGAAGGAGGGTGTCTATTAGACTAACGGAGGGATGGTGGGTGTCCAGTAGACTAGCGGAAGGAACGAGGGCGTCCAGTAGACTAGCGGAGGTTTGTCTAGTAGACTAGCGGAAGGAACGATGGTGTCTAGTAGACTAGCGGAGGGAAGAAGAGTGTCTAGTAGACTAGCGGAGGGATGGAGGGTGTCTAGTAGACTAGCGGAGGGAAGGAGGGTGTCCAGTAGACTAGCGGAGGGTTGTCTAGTAGACTATCGGAGGGAACGAGGGTGTCTAGTAGACTAGCGGAGGGAACGAGGGTGTCTAGTAGACTAGCGGAGGGAAAGAGGGTGTCCAGTAGACTAACGGAGGGATGGAGGGTGTCCAGTAGACTAGCGGAGGGAACGAGGGTGTCCAGTAGGCTAGCGGGGGGAAGGAGGGTGTCTAGTAGACTAGCGGAGGGAAGGAGGGTGTCTAGTAGACTAGCGGAGGGAAGGAGGGTGTCTAGTAGACTAGCGGAGGGATGGAGGGTGTCTAGTAGACTAGTGGAGGGAAGGGGGTGTCAAGTAGACTAGTGGAGGGATGGAGGGTGTCTAGTAGACTAGCGGAGGGAAGGAGGGTGTGTAGTAGACTAGCGGAGGGAACGAGGGTGTCTAGTAGACTAACGGAGGGATGGAAGGTGTCCAGTAGACTAGTGGAGGGAAGGGGGTGTCTAGTAGACTAGCGGAGGGAAAGAGGGTGTCTAGTAGACTAGTTGAGGGAAGGGTGTGTCTAGTAGACTAGCGGAGAGATGGATGTTGTCTAGCAGGCTAGAGGAGGGAAGGAGGGTGTCTAGTAGACTAGTGGAAGGAAGGAGGGTGTCTAGTAGACTAGCGGAGGGAAGGAGGGTGTCCAGTAGACTAGCGGAGGGAAGGAGGGTGTCTATTAGACTAGCGGAAGGTTGTCTAGTAGACAAGCGACTAGGACTGATATCCTCCGAGGCGGAGGGATGGAGGTTGTCTAGTAGACTAGCGGAGGGATGGAGCGTGTATAGTAGACTGGCGGAGAAATGGAGGGTGTCTAGTAAACAAGCGGTGGGATAGGGGGTGTCTAGTAGACTAACGGAGGGATGGATGGTGTATAGTATACTAGAGGGGGAGATAGGGGGTGTCTAGTATACTAGCGGGGGAGATAGGGGATGTCTAGTAGACTAGCGGAGGGATGGAGGGTGTCTAGTAGACTAGCTGAGAAATGGAGGGTGTCTAGTAGACAAGCGGGGGGATAGGGGGTGTCTAGTAGACTAGTGGAGGGATGGAGGGTGTCTAGTATACTAGAGGAGGAGATAGGGGGTGTCTAGTATACTAGAGGGGGAGATAGGGGGTGTCTAGTAGACTAGCGGAGGGATGGAGGGTATCTAGTATACTAGCGGAGGGAACGAGTCTGTCTAGTAGACTAGCGGAGGGAAGGAGGGTGTCTAGTAGACTAGTGGAGGGAAGGAGGGTGTCTAGTAGACTAGGGGAGGAATGGAGGGTGTCTAGTAGACTAGCGGAGGGAACGAGGGTGTCTAGTAGACTAGCGGAGGAAAGGAGGGTGTCGAGTAGACTAGCGGAGGGAAGGAGGGTGTCTAGTAGACTAGCGGAGGGATGGAGGGTGTCTAGTAGACTAGCGGAGGGAACGAGGGTGTATAGTAGACTAGCGGAGGGATGGAGGGTGTCTAGTAGACTAGTGGAGGGATGGAGGGTGTCCAGTAGACTAACGGAGGGTTGTCTAGAAGACTAGCGGAGTTACGAACGCCTCAGGTCACGAACAATTCAGGTTACGAACAACAACTTTACTTAATTATATCGGCGTTAACTATTTAATTAATACATTTATATAATAATTAAAATGATATTTAAGCAAGATAAGAAGTTGTGAGTAATAGTAATGAATGTTCAGATATTTAAAATGGCACCTACTTTCAACATTGTCTGAATTTCTCTGACACGTGTGGGGATGGTCACACAAACCCAACGTGGACTGTCAAGACGACTTCTATATAATTTACTACTCTTATCTTGAGTGGAGGCATTTAATAGCCTATTACAGCAACTACTATCAATATTGCAGGAGACTGAAGAACGATATATTTTTCTATAATCTGTGAGACTTGAGGAAAGGTTGTTCACATAGTTCTTGGACACTCAGTTCTCTTAGTAGATGTATATATGTCAGTCCAGTTAGACTAAAGCACGTTGTAGGAGTATAAATCATATGCAAGTGAATTACATGTGACGGGTGAGACTGCCTACGGCCCATTTGAATGAAAGGATGGGATTGGCAATTTTTGACAAACCATCCACATGAGGTTGCTTTTATATTTTGTTGCAGATTTCTGTGGACCCAGCGCTTATATAAACCACACTGGCTGGAAACCACACACCAACTATCAACGATAATAAGCGTCCTTTAACTACTCATCTTGGCTCATTTGCCACTTGTGTGTTTCCATAATACCCACTCATCAAAATAAGTGCGGCTTAGCATCAGTTCCAGTTGTAGAAAAAAAGAACACTTTCCACCAACTAGCCTCTGTGGCGTTAATTATATTGTAGAGGTTCATAAGTGCAGGTTAAGTTTCTCTCGGTTTCTGCGCCAGTGTTAGCTGGCTTATCGGTTTTGAAGAATTGGCCGGTAAGTTCTCCTTTGTGTCGGTCTCCTCTGGTTGTTTCTTTGGTCAGTGTTGGTATCTGGCTCATCGTTTTTGATATGATGCAGTCCTTATACGGACTCATCATTTTGGTTTGTTTGCTTTCGTGTCCCTTTTTTCAGCGGCAGTTCCAGGGATGTGTTGGATATCTAGGATTTTGCTTCATTGTAGTTTCTATCACTGAAAAATACTGGTCTTTTACCCATTTTATTCGCCATTGTGGACGGGATGCTGGCTTCAGCTTGAAGCTTCTCTGTGCTCTTTTGCTTGGCTTCTGCTAGCTTGTTTTGGATTAGTTCCCTTTGGGCTTTTAGCAGTTATTGTTCTGTTTTGATGGCTTGTAGAATTTCTTCATTCTGCCTCTTCATCTGGGTCACGCGTTCCACCTCTTGCTGGATGTTGCGCTGAATTTCCTTCATTTTGTTCAGAAGGTTTTCGTTGACGTCAGTGTCTTGTTCTTGGGTGTTGTTTATTGGCTTCGGCGTCTAGAGTACATTGAGTTGCTTCTTCAGCTCGTCGATATGGTCTTGAAGCTGGGCTTTTTCGGCTTGTGAGATGTCCGTGACTGTCTCGCACCTCCGCAGTGCTTCCTTGTAAGGTGTCTTTGTGGTAATAGCGGTATTTAACACGTCTCTGTGTCGTTGGAGGTACGGATAACCCAGGTATCTTGCTCTATGTTTGCTTCGGAAATTGGCGCAAATTCTCTTGTCATTGGGATCTCTGAAGTCCTTGTCCTGTTTGGCTAACAGACATTCCATGAAGGCGTGGTGTTCTGCCAGGTATCGGCAGATCGCTGTCTTGCTGCGGCACGTTGTTCTGCTGTGGCCGATCCTCTGGCACCTGGAGCACTGTGTGATTCTTCGAATGAATCGTTCAGGCTCTTGGGTTTTCTTGTTCATCCATACTTGGATTGGCATCTCGCTGCCCTCTGTTGTCACCGTCGCTAGAGTAGTAGGGATCGTGGAGTACGTCAGAATCCGCTCCGCCTTCAAGATTCGGATGTAGAGATTTTCATGTCGTAGCTGCTTCAGGATATGTTCATCTGTCAGCTCCACTTGGATACGTTTGACAACCCATCTCATCGTCTGTGAGTCGGTGTTTCCGACTCTGATGTCTTTCTCCTCACTCTTCTTTTCAGCTGTCTTGGCTCTTGTCTGTGCTGGGTTGTCGTCGGTCTTCCTCGTGGTAGCTTCATTTGAGGTTACTGTGGGTTTTGGTTCTTTGCTGCAGCTCGCAGGCAGGTTCTCTCCTCTCATCATCTTTAAAGCCTTGGCGGCTTCCACGCTGCTCATCTTGTATGTCGGGTGTCTTTTGGTGTTGGTCTTGCCATATGTCATTTTCTCTCCCGTATCAGGTTTCTTGAATAGTTTGGGTGACTTGTTATCGATAACGCTCCGCAGTTGCGAATGATGGTTGTTAATAAAATCCAAACATTTTAACTGGTGAAGTTAGAGCGCATACAGAACGAAGCTATGCGGGTCATTCTGGGATGCACTAGAGACACCCCAGTAGTGTGTATGCGTTATATCCTTGGTCTGCCGACTGTTGCTGGTAGGCTCAAGGTGATGCAGGCGAAGGCATACCTCAGAGTAGCTGCAGACACAGACCACCCACTGCATGAGGCGCTGGACGCAGTTAAGGGTCAGCGACTGATAAGAGGGAAATCATGGATGGCTCAGGCGGAGGATACGATCAGACAGGTGTGCCCCTTGGAGAACATTAGGCGTGGAGAGGAGTGGGTCAGAGTGCCAGCGGAGCAGTCAGACTTGTGCAGAGTTATAATCACATTAAGCCGGGAGTGCAGGGAGTGGCCAGCAGGGGCCACGGAAGTGGAAATCTAGCAACTAATTCAGGACAATGCTCACTCGAGTGATGTGATTATCTACACAGATGGTTCGGTGTCAAGAGGTGAGAGAAGTGGCTGGGGGTTCATAGCCAAAGCTAATGGTCGATGTTTGGGGCAGGAGAGCCTGGTATATGATACCACAACATCCAGCTTAAGAATGGAAGTGGAGGCAGTCACTGTGGCTCTCCGCTGGATGGGGAATACGACACACACACACACGCACACACACACACACACACACACACATCGTGATTGTAACTGACTCAGAAAGCATGCTGACGAGAGTGAGGACGGGCAGACTTCGTGCGGAGTGGCTTGCTTCGCTTCGGAGGTCACGGGTGACAAGCATCGCCTGGATCTTTTCTCCGGGGCATGCCGGTGTGCTAATATTGATTACCCCCTCTATTACCTGTAGGTTGAGATGACTGGTTACTATTGTAATTACCTGGATTTTGGCGTGGACTACCAGTGTGCCACCTGTTGTCCTTACCTTCAGAGTTATTGTTTTGATAACCCTGATTTTGTGTGGAAGGATTATTTTGGGTCTTATCTGTATGACTAGGTTTAGCAGTACCCGCCTCCCCATGTGCAGTTAAATACCTTTCGGCTAGTGAGATTATCTCTTCTAATCTAACTCCACCATTTTCAGCTATGAACATTTGGAGAGCTTTCGGGAGACCCTCTTTGAATTGATCTGCAAGCATCATTTCCTGTAGCCCCTCATAGGTAGTATCGAATTTGCTCAGTCCTACCCACTTCGTAAAATACGTATGTTGTCGTGAGGCGAACTGCGCAAATGATTCTCCCTGAGATCTTTTGGCTGTACGGAACTTCAGCTTGTAGGCTTCTGAGGTTAATTCAAATCTTTGTAAGAGAGCATTTTTAAGGGTATCAAAGTCCCGCTCAAGACCTGGCGGAATCTTTGTAAATACGTCAAAAGCCGGGCCGCGGAGTCCTTGGGAGAGTTTGATATTAAATTTCTCTTTAGGCAGATTATACGCTTCACACATGATGACAAAGCGATCAAGGTATTCATCCATCTGATCCTCCTTCGGGTTGAAGTGGGCCAGTGGGAAGCTCATGGATCCTTGGGAGAGAGACGGTCCTGAAGAAATTTCACTACTGTGATGGGGAGAACTAGCACTACTGTACCGGGACGCATCAGGATTTTGCAACTCCAATCTCCTGACTTCCAATTCATGCTGTCTCAACTGTTCTTCTCTCTTCATTTCCAGTTCTGCTTGCTTCAACTGTCTGTCCAATTCCGCTTGTTTAAGCTGGTTGTCCAATTCAGCTTGTCGCATCTTCTCTTTGGATTCAATTTCTGCGATTCTAATTCTTTCCTCTCTTGCTTCCTTCTCTCTTTCCTTAACAATGTCCCGTTGTTCCCTTCTCCACTCTCGTTCTGCTTCTTTTACATACTTGCCCAATTCGACACCTTCATATCCTAACAAAGTTCCTTCTTCTCTCAACTCCTCTTTCGTAGGTGGCTTTTCGGAAGACATTATTTCGTAACAAAGTTGGGATAATGTGAAGTACCCTGAAATACACTTACTCACCACTAAGTGATCTGTCCTGAAATTATGCAAGTAATAAATTCACTGACAGTATGCACATACACAACAGACGATACAACACAGGGACTTACCCGTCAGCCCACACTCACTTATGATATTGTCCCTAACTTTTTTTTTTTTTTTTTTGGAACCAGGTTAACTTATGTTATATTATGTTATGTTATCTTATATTGGCTATCTAGTGTTTAGTTATGCTATACTATACTACTTATTGTAACTATTAATTTCTCTAGTTTTACTTAGTATAGTTTAATATTGAGATCTACTGTGAGGCAACACCTTACTAGAATCTCTAGTGAAAGAAGATTGAAAGTATGAACTATCTAGACCGGACGATAGCCAACCACTTGTAGCGTAGCGTCAGCTACGATGATAAGGAATCTATCAACGTGCTGCGGATAGACTTTCTAAGAATAGAAAATTAAGTCACTGGAGAAGACAAGACTGAATAGCTCGTAAGTCTAGACGGAGTAAAGGTCCCAGAACAAGTCTAATCTTCTGACAGTGTTCAGGCAGACAGGAATGGCGTACAACTATACTGGTTGGATACAGACAGTCTGCCAAGGTTGTCTAGCTACGTGCCTGAAATAAAAACAAAGCTCGAGCCCCCAACTCTAATCCCTCTTACCGACACGGAGAAAGACAGAGTAAAATATTTAAAAGCGACAAACTTTCGTACTTCTCACACAGTTATAACTAAGGTTACTGAGGTAACAACTAGAGGTTGTAAAATTAGACTCACATTAATATTTAATATATGATAACACTTTGGGTGCTCCACTGGAGGCAGCCCTGTACATGAAAAGGGTGGTACACTTCCCTCTATTCTATTGAATATCTAATCTTATGGTTTGAATCTACTAAACAGTCTAATCATTGACATGGCCTGACAAAGCTGGTATTATTTGCATGTAGATGGTGGTGGTGGTGGTGGTGGTGGCCAACGGTAAGTTTGGCCACTTATCTTCTGGTTCTCCGGCTTACACAGTGCATGTAAACCCTAGTTAGTAAGCATAAGTGAGATGGTGAGTGATGCTTCACAATGAGTCACACAGGTTAGCGCATCTAAAGCTTGGCGCTGAAGGTGTCAAATCTGTGAAATATATACAGCGAGAGCAGTTGACTCTTCTGTCGAGACATCGGTAAGCATCGGCCATGGATTGTTCCTGATGGCCGATTACATCTCATAACATTTTCAGAAACAAAATAGCATGAGCTATCTGTCCCTGCTCCCTATTATTCCCTATCATAGGATCAATAGTAAAACACTGACCTAAGAAAACAGCTCAATAAAATCATTCTAAGCTTTCTTATAAGTGAATGTAATAAGTATTCAGTAATAATTAAACATAATCATATAATGCATATCATAATTATATTATTAAAATACAATAATTACAAAGTAATCTACATGTAGATATGAATACAATCTATTAAACAGATTACCTATTATAGATATTTATGTTCCAATTTTGAAGCTATATTCCTAGCATATAATTAATAATGATTCTATATAACGTATATTTTAAAATACAGTTTATGTAATTATCCTAATAGAATATGATAGGCTGAAAGTTAATGGAGTGGCAGGCAAGAACAGGACTGCGAATTGGTGAGAAATCACCGATAAAAATTAACGAACATGCCTAGGATCTACTACGCTAGTATTTGACCTTTTTACGCGTGTTTAGTAAGATCTATTTTCGCAATATTATTACTAGGAACTGCCTCGTGTTATTCCTCAACTAACGGCTCGATTAGTATGGCCTAGTCTACTGCTATACGGACTAATCGAAAATTGGGTTCTATCCGACTTTATCAAGTTTACAACTATCTCAAATCGGCTACACCTCTCTAAACCTCATGTAAAGGTAATTTTCTACACAGTTACGTTTTACCCTTTACTCTGTGTGCTTAGTAAACTACCTGTACGAAGTATAATATACGCGATCCAGTTTAGTCGGTAAAATAATTATTATGGTAAATAATTAGGTAAAATAACCTATTATCGGCGGTTTCCAACTTTAACTACACACGGAAATCTCGGGCGCACACGGCAATATTTTATATCGATACACATAACTATTCCTTACCCTTCTAATCTACTGACCGAACTTGTCAGGTACAAACACTGCTCTAGGTATCTTTCTAATATATTTTAAATATATTTATGGCCGTAATACGCGCCAAAGATAAAACTCTTAACACTTTAAAAGTATTTTATAGAGCCTAGCGACTAGCAGATTGTTCCTACACCGACGTCTAGGTTGCGAAAGAACGAGTTTAGCTATTTTTCTCCTGACCGGAAGTGGTCGTGCCAGGGAGTTCGTTTCCTTTAATTTATCCGACCAAATTGTAAAATAGTCGTAGCCAAATTTGTAGATTTGGCTGGGTACACTACTTTGTAAATTCAGCCTCTCCCCCAATCCTAGTATAACGTATTATTTCCCACTAGAGTAATAACATCAATTAGCAGTAGATTTATGCTATAGCCATGGGCTGTCTATACATAGATATATATATAGGAATAAAAACGAAATTAAATTCTTCTATAATTACATAAGGGTTTTAAAAAGAATTTACTCCAATTTAAGCAAAAGATGAAGAGGAAGCTGGGGACTTCGTCACAGACAACTTAGTGTGATATATAAATAAAACATATGTATGTAGTCTTTAAACTTTTAAGAAACGACTCAGTCATAAGTTTTCTTAAAATTAGACATTACTAGTGAGTCTCATCTCATCTCATCTCATCAGGTTCCTCTTGTACCTTGCGGTGTCGAGGTGAAGCATAAACAGCGGGAGAGTGTCCGTGTATGGGCTTCATACATCGATTTTCATATGATCTCTGTAATTCCCTTTTTCCATCGTTTACGTGGCCGGCCTCTTCCTCTGCTTCCGTATGGCTTGTACATCATTGCTTGCTGAGGTATACTGTTAGACAGGTGGCCCATTCTAGTTATATGGCCAAACCATTTAACCTACTGTTTTCTGATAAAATTTAGCGCTGCGACAGCCCCAACTTTAGTCCCGATTTCTTAATTTCTGATTTTCTCTCTTCTTGATACATTGAATATTCTTCTCAGGAATCTCATTTCTGTTGTTGTGATTTTTTAATTCTCCTTTTCTGTCATTGTCCAGGTTTGACATTGGTAGCACGGAGTTGGCAGAAAGATTGTGTTGTATAATGCTTTATTAGTGGCTATTGATACATGTTTGTTCTGTAGTATGTGTGCCATTTGTCCAGTGAGTTGGCATGCCTTATTGCATCTATTTTCGATCTTGTCTACTGATTTGCCATTTGATGATATTATACTTTCTAGGTACTTGAAGCTCTTTACTTGATTCAGGGGTGTTCTTCTAGATGAATGTTTATTGTACTTTCTTCTTTGGTTATTGTCATTACCTCTGTGTTACTTGTGCTAATATTCATGTTATGTTTGAGTGAGTGGCAGAGAGAAAGACTGTAACTTTATTATTCGTCTCCCTATCTCCACGTTGTGAGAGAGTGTAAGATTGAGAGATCATTTACTTCCAATGCTTAAAGTAACAGGATACATAGGCATATGGCCTAGACTCTAGGTGCTATTGGTCGCCTTACCTGCCTTCGCTTGGTCGCTGTTTAGAAGTCTAGATCCCCTCTGGGGCCTGTACATTCAAACAGCCTAGATTTACTAGCCATTCAATCTCTTCTTTGACAGTGAATAGTCTTTCATTCAAAAAGTATACTTGTCCTTTCTTTGGTGTGAGAAGTCTCTATCATTAGACTGTGAAAATACGCTACACACCATATGCCCGATACGCATCAAGGCATGTAAAAGGGTTCTTCACTTACTTAATCTACTTACAATTCGGGTTAAAGGTGTGAAGTATTATTCATTAAGGCATGAACTAGGAGGAAGATTTTTCTTCCATTCGCAGATAAGTTAGAAAGTACGTTGAAGCTACACAGATGTGGTTTTATAGAAGAATGATAAGAACAAAATTTAGGATAACAAGCGTAATGAAGATACCTTGAAAAACGTTAATTCACAAAGAGAAGTGATTACTCGCATCAGAAGAAGACAGTCCACATTCTGTGGGAATGTAATGAGAGGGGGAAAGCCGAAGTATGTCGTCACAAAGGGAAAGTTTGATGGGAGGAGAGGCAGGGGACGACCAAGAGAGAAGATGCTGGACAGTTTGGAATCATGGCATGGAAGAACATCAGTTTCTGAAATTATTGGTAGCACACGGGACAGAAAGCAGTGGACAGATATGATCACAAATGCCACGCTGCATGGATTATAGGCAGAAGAAGATGGAACATACTCTCGATCACCCAATTAAAACACAGGCTGAGAAAGGAGGATTTTTATTCCCAACGTATAACGGATTCTACTTCGAAAACTGCCGCGGTACTGAGCTGGCGTTTCTT
The DNA here is from genome assembly GCA_963921405.1 of Cepaea hortensis. Lineage (NCBI taxonomy): Eukaryota > Metazoa > Mollusca > Gastropoda > Stylommatophora > Helicidae > Cepaea > Cepaea hortensis. The sequence continues at coordinate 53,981,468 of OY992880.1, read as the reverse complement.
TACCTCACTCATCATCATCATCATCATCATCATCATCAAGTGCCGTGCCGGCTGGCGTAGGCGTTCATGGCTCTCCACAAATCTCGGTCTTTGGTGTTCTGGATCAACTCTGCTGATGATATTCCTCCATGCCACCGTCTCAGTCCGTCCAGCATCATTTCTCTTGGTCTACCTCTGCCTCTCTTCCCCTCGATCTTTCCAGTTGTCACGATGTTCTCTAATGCCTCTCTTCTCATCACATGACCAAAGAAAGATGTTTGTCTCTTTCTTATTGTTGTATATAGTGTTCTAGTTTCATTAGCCTCTTTCAGGCAATCATTGTTAGTCACTCTGGCAGTCCAAGGAATTCGCAACATTCGTCTCAAAAACCACATCTCTGTTGCTTCTAAGTTCTTCCTAATTTGTTCATTTACATTCCAAGATTCGCTGCCATACAGCAAAACTGGTTCTATATAGCATTTTAGTACTCTCTTTCTTACATTCATTGATAGCGACTTATTGCATAAGATACTCTTCATTTTCTGAAATGCTGTCTTTGCCTGCCCTATTCTGCTCTTAATCTCTTTTGTACATCTTCCATCTGATGTTATAAGTGTCCCTAGGTATTTAAAATTATCCACTTGGTTGAGAATTTCCCCTTCTATTTCTATGTCACATTTTGGTGTCCCCATTTTCTTTGATATCACCATTGTTACTGTTTTCTTGATATTCAAGGACAGTCCTTTCTGTGCACTCTCTGTTACTACACTGTCCAACAATTGTTATAGGTCTGTTGCATTATCCGCTACCAATACTGTGTCATCTGCATAGCGTATATTGTTTATATTATATCCTCCGATTAGTATTCCTGGCTTCTCTTTGATCTCTCTCATTATTACTTCGCTATACAGGGAGAAGAGATCGGGTGACAAGACACACCCCTGTTGTTCTCCTAGCTTTATCTGTTCGTAACTACCCTCTTTATTTCCCATTTTAATTGCTGCTACTTTTACCTCACCCACAATGGCGATTATTGTCTTTGACTCTCAGCCCACACTTAGGAAAGTCCGGAATGTATGCTATAGCATAATTACCTGCCACTTGCTCTGTCTTAAACATTCAACAACATGCCTGTATCTATTGTCCAGGTCATACCGGGGTGTGCGGAAATGACAGACCTGATAGTCAGACTTCAAAAGCACCTACCATAGGAAAACTGAAGATGGACAGAGGTGATATACAACGGGCAACACACGAAAGCTTGGTCTATGGGTACAGATGTCTTGATGATTCTCCTCGATTACAGCTGCTGGAGTGAGAATATCCCATGGAACTGGTCGCAAACACATCTCTTGATGATTCTTCTCGATTACAGCTTTGGAGTGGAAATAGACCACGAAACTGGTCGCAAACACATCTCTTGATGATTCTTCTCTATGACAGCTGTTGGAGTGGAAATATACCATGGAATTGGTCGCAAACACATCTCTTGATGATTCTTATCGATTACAGCTATTGGAGTGGGAATAGACCACGGAACTGGTCGCAATTATAGCAGGGAATGACTGTTTAATCACCTTGAGGCGCATTGCATATATGGTGCAATCCCATCTACTATATATATATATATATATATATATATATATATATATATATATATATATATATATATATATATATATATATATATATATATATAAGAGAATGTTTGTGTGTGTGTCCTTTATGCGTTCCTGAATGGTCCATCCGATTGAGATGACATTTTGTACAGATGTTGTTCTCACTCCCGCGGATCCAACTCAAATAGTTAGTTAGTTTAAAATCAACAATTTTTCCTCAAGCTCGAAAGATAAAGGTATTACGAGCTTCAGAAACAGACGAGAAACGGGAAGCAAGACTGGAAACCAATCGAGTATGCACTGCTCAAGCAAGCACGTTCATTTGGAAACCAATCGAGTACGCACTGCTCAAGCACGTTCGTATGGCGGGGGGGGGGGGGGGAAAGGTTGGCGATGCCGGGCCAGGTCGTCAGCTAGTATTTTATAAACCAATCGAACCCAATGGGTGATGAAGTCAATATCACACTGGGGGACTTTACTTTCCACGACATTTTATTATTTGTGGGCCCCAGAACCCATAGTAATTATTGTTAAACGGGATGGCAAACATGCGTCCAAAGACAGAGCTGGCATGCTAGTTACAACATCATCTATCACTGGGACACTGACAGTAAACCGAGCTGGCATGGTGGATTCAACATCATCTATCATTGGGACACTGGAAGTAGACAGAGCTGGCATGCTAGTTACAAAATCATCTATCATTGGGGCACTGACAGTAAACCGAGCTGGCATGGTGGATTCAACATCATCTATCATTGGGACACTGGAAGTAGACAGAGCTGGCATGCTAGTTACAACATCATCTATCATTGGGGCACTGACAGTAAACCGAGCTGGCATGGTGGATTCAACATCATCTATCATTGGGACACTGAAAGTAGACAGAGCTGGCATGCTAGTTACAACATCATCTATCATTGGGACACTGGAAGTAGACAAAGCTGGCATGCTGGCTTCAACAACATCTATCATTGATACACTGGAAGTAGACAAAACTGGCATGCTGGCTTCAACATCATCTATCATTGGGACACTGGAAGTAGACAAAGCTGGCATGCTAGTTACAACATCATCTATCATTGAGACACTGGAAGTAGACAAAGCTGGCATGCTAGTTACAACATCATCTATCATTGGGACACTGGAAGTAGACAAAGCTGGCATGCTGGCTTCAATACCATCTACCATTGGGACACTGGAAGTAGACAGAGCTGGCATGCTGGCTTCAACATCATCTATCATTGGGACACTGGAAGTAGACAAAGCTGGCATGCTGGCTTCAACATCATCTATCATTGGGACACTGGAAGTAGACAAAGCTGTCATGCTAGTTACAACATCATCTATCATTGGGACACTGGAAGTAGACAAAGCTGGCATGCTAGTTACAACATCATCTATCATTGGGACACTGGAAGTAGACAGAGCTGGCATGCTGGCTTCAATACCATCTACCATTGGGACACTGGAAGTAGACAGAGCTGGAATGCTGGCTTCAACATCATCTATCATTGGGACACTGGAAGTAGGCAAAGCTGGCATGCTGGCTTCAACATCATCTATCATTGGGACACTGGAAGTAGACAAAGCTGGCATGCTAGTTACAACATCATCTATCATTGGGACACTGGAAGTAGACAAAGCTGGCATGCTAGTTACAACATCATCTATCATTGGGACACTGGAAGTAGACAGAGCTGGCATGCTGGCTTCAATACCATCTACCATTGGGACACTGGAAGTAGACAGAGCTGGCATGCTGGCTTCAACATCATCTATCATTGGGACACTGGAAGTAGACAAAGCTGGCATGCTGGCTTCAACATCATCTATCATTGGGACACTGGAAGTAGACAAAGCTGGCATGCTAGTTACAACATCATCTATCATTGGGACACTGGAAGTAGACAAAGCTGGCATGCTAGTTACAACATCATCTATCATTGGGACACTGGAAGTAGACAGAGCTGGCATGCTGGCTTCAATACCATCTATCATTGGGACACTGGAAGTAGACAAAACTGGCATGCTAGTTACAACATCATCTATCATTGGGACACTGGAAGTAGACAGAGCTGGCATGCTAGTTACAACATCATCTATCATTGGGACACTGGAAGTAGACAGAGCTGGCATGCTAGTTACAACATCATCTATCATTGGGACACTGGAAGTAGACAAAGCTGGCATGCTAGTTACAACATCATCTATCATTGGGACACAGGAAGTAGACAAAGCTGGCATGCTAGTTACAACATCATCTATCATTGGGACACTGGAAGTAGACAAAGCTGGCATGCTAGTTACAACATCATCTATCATTGGGACACTGGAAGTAGACAAAGCTGGCATGCTAGTTACAACATCATCTATCATTGGGACACTGGAAGTAGACAGAGCTGGCATGCTGGCTTCAATACCATCTACCATTGGGACACTGGAAGTAGACAGAGCTGGAATGCTGGATTCAATACCATCTATCATTGGGACACTGGAAGTAGACAAAGCTGGCATGCTAGTTACAACATCATCTATCATTGGGACACTGGAAGTAGACAGAGCTGGCATGCTGGCTTCAATACCATCTATCATTGGGACACTGGAAGTAGACAAAGCTGGCATGCTAGTTACAACATCATCTATCATTGGGACACTGGAAGTAGACAGAGCTGGCATGCTGGCTTCAACATCATCTATCATTGGGTCACTGGAAGTAGACAGAGCTGGCATGCTGGCTTCAACATCATCTATCATTGGGACACTGGAAGTAGACAGAGCTGGCATGCTGGCTTCAACATCTTCTATCATTGGGACACTGGAAGTAGACAAAGCTGGCATGCTAGTTACAACATCATCTATCATTGGGACACTGAAAATAGACAGAGCTGATATACCACGGCAATAGTTGGCAGATTGGCGCCTGGCGATAAATCTCTTGATGAATCATCTTGGTTACAGGTATTGGGGAATTCGACCATGGGATTGGTCGCACTGATCGTAAGGGAGGACTGTTCCGAAGTGTAGCTAACCAACTCCCACCTGGAACAATCAGCATTCACACCCTTCGACTTATACTGACAGAGACCGAGCTCTGATGGGCATGTCTCGGGGGCAGTGACGTCGTTTCTTTATTATAAACCGTCATACATAAAACACAAACTAGGTCAGGTAGCGATAAAGGTAGTGAGTCCTTTAGGAAACACTGCTGGCGGGACGTGAAGTGTTAGACGTTCACATAATCTAGGCCACGACACACATGGAAGGGTAGTAAATTCCCTCCCTCCTCTTTATGTCAAAGAAATTTTCCCAAAAATCGTCTGGTGAACATTTTCGTGAGGCTGAGTCCGTCTTAGAACGTCCTGGTTGAAAAAAAAAAGTATCCTGTTTTTTTTTCTTCCGGGAATTGAACGCGTGCCACTGTGTCGGCAGACACGGTTAACCATTGTGCACCACCGCTGTCACAAATGAGGAGCGTCTGGCCGAGTGGCTAGAATGCGGGATTCTCCTTCGGGAGACCAGGGTTCGAATCCTCGGTGGGATCCTCGGTAAGGAGGGAGTTTTTTGTTTCTTTTTTTTTTTGGGGGGGGGAGGGAGGAAGACAACTCTAACCTGCACAGTTCGCGACGATTGCACTAGCCAGGCGGCCCTAATTCCTTATGCTCAAAACCCCCCTGCCATACACCACAAGGTATTATGTTGGCAGCAAATGACAGTTTTTTGACAGCTATCATAAATTAGATTCCAGTATAATTAGGTGTCTAGACATTTATCCTCATGTCTTCGGTTTGCTCTGTTTTTTTTTTTATCCCCCTGTCAAGTTACCACCCGTAACTACGTTGTCAAGTTTACCGTTTCTCATATAATGGACTGGCAATCCAGAATGTCTGCATCTAATTACTGTAATCATTTTTCGGAAGACGGTAATTACCCACTTCAAGAAAAAACACTTCTTGTTTGTTTTTATGCACAACGAAGGAAGGCCCCGAGAGCTTTGTGACAACCGGAAGGATATGGGTATTAGAAACAGATCAAGATAATTAGGAAGAGACAAACATGTCGAGAGATAGTGATAGATCAAGTGAGAGAGAGAGAGAGAGAGAGAGAGAGAGAGAGAGAGAGAGAGAGAGAGAGAGAGAGAGAGAGAGAGAGAGAGAGAGAGATACAGTTCGAGAGGCTGAGACAGATCGAGAGATAATGACAGATCAAGAGAGAGAGAGAGAGAGAGAGAGAGAGCACTAGAGAGAACGGGCAAGAGAGGGAGAGACAGACCAATCAAAAGAGAGACGGATCAAGAGAGAGAATTGAATTGAATTGAATCGATCTTTATTTTCAATGGGTAACAAATTGGGCGCGTAGGCCCGTTTCACATTCGGCCCTTCCAATCACTCATCTTTCGTTCATCAACAGTGCAAAATGCATTCACATTGGAAAAAAACATTGTCAAATGAATGTTGTAAGCATAAACAATGCATATTCTCATGTTATGTGATACATCCCCCTCCCCCCCACACACACACACACACACACACACATACACACACACACACACACACACACACACACACACACACACACTCACACACACACACACACACACACACACACACATCCATCACCTACTCATAATCATCCTCCATACCCCACCCACCACACATCCCCCACTCACCACATATGCCCCACTCATCCCTCCACCACAGATCCACAGATCCCGCCACCAACCCAGACATCTCGCACCCACCCACATATACACCCCTCACCCACCCACACGCATCTTTCCACCCACTAACACATACCCCAATCCACTCAAGCTCACCCACACACACACATGCTCCACCCACCCACACACCATCCAACCACACACACATACTTCTCACACACGCACATCCCGCATCAACACATACATATTCCTCACCCACTAACACATCAACCACCCATACCCACACATCTTCCCATCCACACACACACATTTCCCCGCCCACCCACACATTTCACAACCCCCCACACACCCCAACAACCACGCACACATCTCCCATGCAAATACACATCCCCCACACACACATCCCCCACCTACCAACACCCACATATCCCCCACTCGCCAACACCCACACATCCCACTACCCACCAACACCCACGCAAACACACCAATCCAAACACACATATTCCTCCCACACATCCCTGACCCACCCACACGTCCCATCCATACTCACACCCCTCCACCTACCAACCCACTCATCTCCGCACCCATCTACACATCCCCCACAAACCTACACTCTCACACCTCCTCACCCACCCACTCGCATCTCCACCCGCACACATCTCTCCACCCATACACTTCTCCCATACTCTAACACACCTCTCCCACCCACCCACAAACACCCACACACACATCCCCACCCACACACCTCTTCCATCCATATACACATCAGCCACACCCATCCCTCAACCCATACACACATACACCACACCCCTACACACCCATCCACATACCCCCAGCCTCACATCCCCACCCACACATCTACAACCCCACCCACCAATACCCACCCACTCACACATATCCCTCGCGCACGCTTACACCCCCACCGACCCACTCACATTTCCACCCAGAAACATCTCTCATCCACGCACATATTCCCCCACCCACCAACACATCTCTCCACCCACCCACCCAGCCACACACAATTCCCCCAGCCACACACACACACACACACACACACACACACACACACACACATACCCCCACCCACAAACTCATCCCCCAACACAAACACAATCTTCACATATAGACACACACATTATGCCTCAACTAATCACTGAAACTAATGTGAACAAACTCCCACACTTTACACACACCTACACTGACGATTATCGTTAGCATTCTCACAAAAATGTAAAAAATGGAGAGCAAATTATGCACATACTTTGTGTAGCGTAAAAAAAAAAATAGTGATGCGATACAATAAGTTGATTCCTAAAATTGACATAAACATGATGGAGTAAGCAGTGCACAAATTTGTGTCAGTATGTGTTAGAAAATCAAGTGGCAGTAAAAATGATATTATGGTGACTGTACAGAAAAAATATGGAATAGCACGTCACATGACATGCATGCGCTCAACCCTCTCTATCTCTCTTTCTTTTTCTTTTTGTTTCTTTCACACACACTAACGCTCTCGTTGTCTCATCCCCCACCCACACACCCATCCTCCACCCACCGACACACACCCACTCACATATCCTCCACCACCAATCCACACTCCCCAACCACCCAGCCAAACATACACCTCCCACCCACACATACCCCACCACCCACATATACCCCCCACAGAGAGAAAGAAAGAGAGACAGATCAAAAAAAGGAACAGATTGAGAGAAAGACCGATCAAGAGAGAGACAGATCGAGAGAGAAAGAGGGGCAGGTCGAGGGAGAGAGAGAGGGAGAGAGAGAGAGAGAGAGAGAGAGAGAGAGAGAGAGAGAGAGAGAGAGAGAGAGAGAGAGAGAGAGAGAAGGGGGGACGGATAAAAGGAGATACAGATCAAGAGACAGATTAAGAGAGATACGGATCAAGAGAGAAAAAGACAGAGAGATAGTGAGGAAGAGAAATTTTGGATGCGGATGGGTTGGCATCGATTTCATCACAGCGGGATTTATCCCATTTGGCTAGCATCGCGGGGTGCTGAAGGCGTCGCTCAAAACACGTAATCCGTACTTCAGCGACGATCCTCAGGAGTCTTCATGAAAAATTCACCCGTGAACCTAAAAACGTAGCCCGAAATCGAACCCACAAACTTCGGAGCTTGAGGTAGACAGCTTGACCACTTCGCCACGAAGATTGACAGAGTAGCATAGAAGCCAAGCAGCATTTAGAATTACCAAGGACACATAAAGATTTCACTGAATTGCACATCCCAGAGATCAAAGCGACACCCTTTTTTAGTCTATAAACCCAAATGTTCCTGGTTTTACAGCCCGTTCCTTTAACTACTGCTTAACCATTACACACAGGCGATGGTAACCTATAAAGACCGACACACGACAAACTTCCCGCTTTGTCGATTGCATAGTGATTGATAGAAACAGTGATTTTCGCCTCTTGTTTAATACACAAAATAGTCGCTTGTTAAAGTTTGCAGAAGCCACAATGATTAATCTACATAGACCAGTTTTATGCAAACAGAAAGACATAATAGCCAGTTTAAAATTACCGTGGTAGACAATTGACATTATTGTGCGATCATGAGTATATTTCAGCTTGAAGAATTTATCTTGTTATTTTACTTTATGTTGTGTGAATTCTGCAATATGTACCTGACGGAATGCAGCGAAATATGCCAGGCAATAAATCGTGCAATCTATTGTTTGTTTCTTTGTTATTAAAATGTTCTTTAACCGCCCACAAAATGTTCATTAATTAACTTCCTGGCCGTAATTACTACTTGTACTTTCACGCTTTCTGTCAAACTGCCAGGCAATCTAATTTCACAATGTGCCCACTGGCACAGGCTTTTAACCCATCAAAGACCCACAACTCATGTTTGAATTGCTCGGCTGCTGCCAGTGTTATCCCTACATGGAAAGTTCACATCGCGGTGCGTTTTGACAACGTCAGTGTTTATTAGGGATTGTCATAAGGGATATTTCGCGTGTTCATTTCCTGGGCAATGTTCAACTGACAATAATTGTCTTCATGGATATAACAAATAAAAACTGGAGTGCAGACAGACAGACAGACAGACAGGCAGGCAGATAGACAGACAGACAGGCAGATAGATAGATAGATAGATAGATAGATAGATAGATAGGTAGGTAGGTAGGTAGATAGGTAGGTAGGTAGGTAGATAGATAGATAGATAGATAGATAGATAGGTAGGTAGGTAGATAGGTAGGTAGATAGATAGATAGATAGATAGATAGATAGATAGATAGATAGATAGATAGATAGATAGATAGATAGATAGGCAGGCTAATATCAATGTGCATAGGTAGGTTCGTATATTTGTAAGTACATGGGTTTGTACTCATAGATTTTCTTATGCCAACTAATGTAGCACCGCCGTGAAACAACGCTGTAATCGCATGAAATTATCTGTTCCTGTGAAGTGTAAAATAGAATGCCAGACAGGTTTCACAGTTAGAACAATTTGTCTTACATGTCACAAGAGCATTGAATATTTTATTCCGGGTGTTAACTGTAACTCTAATCTGTTTATCGTCCCCGAATCTGTTTATCTCCCCTGTATCTCTAATGAATGACACTGGAATATCTTCTTTCTTGTATACCTCTCAGCCTATCTCATTAAATTGTTGATGCTCAGTATTGAATTTGCGTGCCCTAATCAACAATGAATGTCAGCGGGTGCACCATGCAATCGGATATTCGGGAGTTCTCCAATCCTCTTAGTATCGCAATAAAAACCGATTCCATGGAGATGTCTAGCAAAATATGCACGTCGCTTCGGCGGGGGGTTTATATAAAAAGGGCATTACCACAGTGCCGGGACAATTATCATTTCGTCTCGTCCAGAGTTGTAGGCCAAGAAGGATTTGAAGGTAAGAAAACGTTTATGTCATGTAGATGTATTACAAGAAATATTGATTTAATTAATGGTTAAAACAAGTAACCTCATGGTACTTCAGACAGGTCGAAAAGATCCCAGTTTCCCTCAATAAGTATTAAAGTGTATGCGTGCTAAATACCCTTAAACCAATCTAGTTACCTAACGGTGGTACAGTTTCAATTTCATAGTCCCATAATTGCACCGTTACTGTGCCACTGAATACCACAAAAATGCTCGACATTGTTCAACGAGAACTCGTGAAGGAAACAGTAGCTTCAACAAGTCCAAATCAATTTACTTAGATACACAGCTAATATATCACGCAATCGAGATATAGCACTAGTTCTTGCGAAAACAGAGCTGCCAGGTATCAAGCTGATATTAAAAGCGAATAAACGCGAAATGTGATTAAGAAGTTCGACAAGCGAACGAAAGAATCAAGCAGAAAAACGAACGATTCGACCAATGTTTTTTGTCAGCGTACGAACACAGAAAAACGAGAACACAGTAAACACATAGAAATATCTTTCTAATTCATAAAAGCCTTTTGAAGATCATTTGATGCGCAGTAATTCCAGGATGCAGTTTATGTTCCCTTAGCCGGCTCTGTGGGCTACGGACGCAATTCGTAATCCTGTATGCGCGATCGAAACAACTGGGTGAGATCTGGAAGCAGACCGCCTTACGTTGGTTTTCATACAATGGTATGCGTGCCGTAAGGTAAAGGCACAAACAACGCTATATAGATCTCGAGAACATTAACAGAAAGAATGGTTGAAATGAGTGGGTGGCGGAATAGGGGTATTCCCTATCAAAGAAGAGGTAAGGTGCCTCCTTCCCTCCGCTAGCCTACGGGACACCCTTGGGCAAGGTGGAGTACCCGTTTAGCCTCCCGATCAGGGTTACGTGAAGCCATGGGTGCAGGTGGTGGATGAAGTTGAAGAGCAGCCAACAGATAGTTGTAGGTTATGGTCTCTAGCTTCACGACGGTAGACAGAGGATCTCTTTTTTGGGAGGTAATTCCATAATCGGGCACTCTCACGATGTTTATACTTCACCTCGACACCGCAAGGTACAAGAGGAACATGATGAGATGAGATGATGAAATGGCTACGGTCATCGACCAGTATGGTCACTGCTAGGAAGGAAAGCAATGGCACACTAACTTCTCTACAGATGCCAAGAATATCATGTACTGCAGTTTTATCGATAATCAGATTAACGACGTAAATGGGTGCTCCATAGGAGCAGCCTCGCCCGGTAGGGGTAGTCATGTGCACCAGGTGACCCCCAGACCGTCATCAGGCGACTGAGTGCATAAGAATATCAGCATTGAACGTAGGAACTTGAAATGTAAGAACTATGAGTGGAGATGGACAATTTTGATAACATTAAGAGTGAAATTAGAAGATTAAATATTAACCGGTTAGGTATATGTGAGACCAGATGGACAGGAATGGGCATTATAACATCTAAGGAATATAGAATAATCTATTCTGGAGGAGAGAAACAACAGCAAGGAGTAGCAAAATTGATCAAAGGATATTGGACTTTATCAGACAGAGTGTTACTGGTGAAGTTGAGTGGAAAACCTTTTGATGTCAACGTCATACAAGTTTATGCACCAAAAGCAGACAATAGTGATGACAGCATTGATGAATCTTATAATGATTTAGAGAAAGCCTTCCAGAAATGCAAGAATTCTGAAGTAAATATCATAAAGGGTGACTTGAATGCCAAAGTTGGAAATCAACAGGACGGATGCATAGTAGGCAAGTATGGACTAGGAGAACAGAATGAAAGAGGCTGCAGACTTGTACAGTGGGCAAAAGAGTATGATTTGATTATTGGAAACACCCGGTATCAACAGCAACCAAAGAGATTATGGACATTGAGGAGTCCTGATCATAAGATCAACAGATTGATTACATTCTCATCAACAGAAGATTTCGAAATGCCTCAAGAGTCGCAAAAACTATACTAAGCGCAGACTGCTACAGCAATTTACATATAAAATTAAAGAAAGTCAAATATTCACCAAGAAACACTAAATTTGATCTACAGGCACTGAAGAGTGAGGAAATAAAATATATATTCAACGCAGAGGTAAAGAACAGATTCGATGCATTGTCCGATATGGAAATATTATTTCAAGACATCAGTGACCAATGGGAAATATTAAAGAAATCAGTCTACCAAGCTGCAGAAACAACCATACCAAAAATAAAGATGATAGGACGCAAGAAATGGATGACGGGAGACATTTTAAAACTCATGGAAGTAAGAAGAAATAACAAAAATAACAAGGAAAAATATGAAGAGATTCACAGGAAAATTAGGAAGCTATGCAAAGAGGCAAAAGAAACATGGCTTGATTAAAATTGCAAGGAAATTGAAAACCAACACAACACCCGGAATACCAAATTAATGCACAAAAGAATTAATTACATCACTAACAAAAGAACACACACATCAACGGGTTGCCTAAAAACCAAAGATGGCAAAATCATAATAGAAAATGATCAGATTTTACATGCGTGGTCAGATTATGTGAAAGACCTTTATGAAATTCAAAACAATGTTTTCCCGTAGTGAATTTGAATAACGAAGACACAAACAATAGATTGCACGATTTATTGCCTGTCATATTTCGCTGCATCTCGTCAGGTACATACTGCAGTAATGACACAACGTAAAGTAAATTAACTAGATAAATCCTTCAAGTTGAAATATACACATATTTGCACCGTAATGTCAATCATCTACCACAATAATTTTAAACTGATTAACATGTCTTTCTGTTTGCACAATTCTGGCTTGCGTGGGTTGATCATAATTGCTTCTGCAAACTTTAACAAGCGAGTATTTTGTGTGTTAAACAACACGCGAAAGGCAGTGTCTCTGTCAACCACATGGCCACTTTCGATAATGTGCATACCAATTGAAGACGCCGGGAGTTCCTGTGTGTCGGCCCCACGAGGCTAGCATCTCCTGTGTGTTGTATCTTGTTGACCCATTGAGGTATGTGTTCTGACACTCGTTTGTTAAGCTGTCTCTCTGTTCTACAAAGCACTTTTCAAAAAGATTTATCGTTGTTTCGTGGTAACAGACAGACAGACGGACAATCGAACAGACTGGCGGACAGAAGGAAGAAAGGATGTATAGATTAATAGGTGGAGAGATGGATGGATAGATATAAGGATGGATGGATGGATATATGGATGGATAGATGTATTTATGGATAGATGGATATATGGATGGATGGATGGATATATGGATGGATGGATATATAGATGGATATATGGATGGATGGATATACGGATGGATATATCCAAGGATGGATGGATGGATTGATGGATATATGGATGGATATATGATGGATGGATGGATATATGGATGGATTGATGGATGGATGTATGGATGGGTGAAATTATGGATGGATGGATGGATTAATGGATGGATGGACAGATAGATAGATAGATAGATAGATAGATAGATAGATAGATAGATAGATGGATAGATAGATAGATAGATAGATATATGGACGGATGGGTATATGGATGGATGGATGGATGGATGGATATATGGATGCATATATGAATGGATGGATTGATGGGTGGATATATGGATGGATATATAGATGGATGGGTGGATGGGTGGGTGGGTGGATAGAGGGAGGGAGGGAGGGAGGGACAGGAGGTGAAGTATATCATCTTAAATACCGGAACGTGATGTGTGTAAACAACGTTTGATAGCACTTGTCTGTGTGGATAACAGTTGATAAACAATCAACTTATGTGAAGAACATGCCATTTGTAGCTGTAATTATACAGAAACACGGACGTACACGTTTATCCCACTCATTATTGCCACATAACACATCTAGCTATCCGCGGGGAATTAAAATGATTGCTAAACAAACAGCTACGTTTTCTACATTTGCACCGCCTGGTAGATTTTCACCCATCATTGAAAATTGCCAGATTACCGCTATCGAAAACAGAAAAGACACACAGGTGAGCCGCGCACAGACACATGAATGCAAAAATATCAGCAGTACCTGTCGTGGAAACCGTATACAAATAACTGTAATTGAATTCACGTATTCACAAAAAATATACGTTATACATCATGAAGGTACAGCTGGCAGTTGGCGTCATTCGGTACACGCCGATCAATGGTTCTCGTGTTTTTGTTTTTTTTCCCCTTCTGTTGACGACTTCGTCGGTCACGCCTTGTTTTCCTTGTTTTCGTGTGGAAAACACTATTCTTGGAAGCATAGGCAGGGGTCTACCAGCACGACACAGGACATTACATTAGGGATGAGTATACAAGAGGTCGGAGAAATGACCTTAGATCGAGAAACTTTGCCTCTGGCCCTGGTGATACCTACGTTCTGCAAAGGACCTTCTACAAGAAGACATCTGTAGTAGTAGCAGCAGCAGCAGTAATAATAATAATTTAGCAGTGTTTTATTCTTAAAATAACACTCTACTCTAAATTTAGCAGTGTTTTATTCGTAAAATAAGTTTACTTTGTATTATTACCTCAGTAGTTCATATATTATGACATAATACTTTCATATTGGTATATATTTATTAAATAACATTTATTATATTTTGGGGCATGCCAATTTTTGTGTGTTTATGTGAAGATCGCTGAAAATCAATAGTCACCTATAACCTTCACCTGCTCCCGGCACAATGCCTGGACGTCGAGAACCGCTGTACTACGGCGACATAACATGGCGTATATGTAACATACGTAGAAGAGCTTCTTTTCAATGTGTCCCTGGCAGCTCAGTAACTTCCTTTCAAATTCAGTTTGCGGAACTATTTCCCATGACATATGCATTCTATAATACCTCAATTACTAACAGATCCGATCTATTAATCGTGATATACTTGCGTCTACTTCGCTTGGCCACATATACTTCTTGATCCCAAAATGTTGTTGGAAGGTAAGATATTTCAATATCCATCTCTATGTGTTCGGTATGCCTGCTTGCCTGCCTGTTAGTCTGTGTGTGTGTGTGTGTGTGTGTGTGTGTGTGTGTGTGTGTGTGTGTGTGACTGTATGTAGGAGGTAGGCAGGCAGGAGGGCAGGCATGCAGGTCTGCCTGTCTCTCTGTCTGTCTGTCTCTATGTATGTCTGTCTTTTTGTCTGTCTGTCTGTCTGTCTTTCTGTTTGTCTGTCTGCGTGGGGTGGGGGGATGGATGGATGGATGGATGGATGCATGGGTGTGTGTATGCGAGTGTGTGTATGTGTGTGTGTGTGTGTGTGTCTGTATGCATGCACGCTCGCACGCTCGCACGCACGCACGCGGGTACGTATGTACGTACGTATGTCTATTTGTCTGTCTGTTTGTCTGTCTGTCTTTTTGTCTGTCTGTCTGTCTGTCTGTCTGTCTGTCTGTATGTATATATGTATGTCTGTCTTTATGTGCCTGCCGACCTGTCTGACTATCATGTACATACGTGTGGCGAAGTGGTCAAATCGGCTGTTTCGCGCTCTGAAGGTCCTAGGTTCGTTATTGGAGCGTCGTTCAGACCACGAGTATAGATCACATTGGAGTAATCGCCGGAGCTGCTAAGCAGCACTTCCTGTGCTTTTACACTAACACGCTACTTTGATATTAATAGATAGATACACATGTATTGTTTGGCACGTATATTTTGAAAATAGTAGTCATCAACATTAAGTTCTAGGCCAGCTGACGCAGGCGTTCATGTCTCTCCACAGATCTCGGTCGTTGGTGTTCTGGATCAACTCTGCAGCTGATATTCCTTCATGCCAACGTCTCATTCCACCCAGCATCATTTCTCGTTGTCAGCCTCTGCCTCTCTTCAGTTCGATCTGTCCAGTTGTCATGATGTTTTCCAATGCCTCACTTCTCATCACACGAGCAAAGAAAGCTCTTTGTCTCTTTCTAAATGCATGCTGTTTAAAATGTTCTATTTTCATTAGCCTTACCTGTTGCTTCCAAGTTCTTCCAATTTTTTTCCATTTACATTCTAAGATTCACTGCCATACAGCAAAACAGGTTCTATATGGCACTTCAGCACTCTCTTTCTTACATTCTATTATACTGACTTATCGCATAAGATACTTTTCATTTTCTTAAATGCAGCTTTTGCTTTCCTTATTCTGCGCTTAATCTCTGTTGTGCCGGGGGCTGACTGGTCTCGAGGTATGTTGTCCGCCTCGAGTGCTGGAAGTCCCGGGTTCAAGCCCCGGTGGGGGAGGGATTTTTCCACGTGGACTTCTAGTAACAAAATTTCCCCTGGTCTCTGGGTAGTGAGATCGGACACCCGTGTGTATTGTTGCGCATGTAAAAAATTCCTTGGCAGTTGGAAATCAAAACAGAGTAGCCTAACGGCGCTGCCCGGGCAAAATTTCGAGTTTAAAATCTACCCAAACTATTTTAGAATCCTCGCCGGTGCTACGGAGTCAGTGCACTGAGCTGAGATTCTCCGGACGCAGGCTTGAGCACTTATGGGTTACATGCGTGTGCCGTGATGTTGATCCGTCGACTAAACTAAACTCTGTTGTGCACCTTCCGTCTAATGTTATAAATGTCCGTAGGTTTTTAAACTTATCCCTTGGTTAAGAATTTCCCCTTCTATTTCCATTTCACATTGCGGTGTCACATTTTTCTCCGATATCACCATTGTTACTATTTTCTTGATATTCAAGGAGGGTACTTTCTTTGCACTCTCCGTTACTTCAATGTTCAGCAATTGTTGTAGATCATGTGCATTATCTGCCACCAATACTGTGTCATCAACATAGCATATATTTTTTCTATTATAACCTCCGATTAGTATTTCCGGCTTCTCTTTGATCTCTCTCATTATTACTTCACTATAGTGGGAGAAGAGATCCGGTGACAAGACATATCCCTGTCGTACTCCTAGCGTTATTTGTTTGTAATTGTCCCCTTTATTTCTCACTTGAATTGCTGCCACTTGGTTCCAGTAGATATTTGTTATTATTCTGAGATTGTTCCCATTAAAGTCGATATCTTCCAACAATTTAATTAGTTCGTCATGTTTTACTTTATCAAATGCCTTAGTATAATCTATGAAGCACACATATACGTCTTTCTACGTCTCTTTTGATCTTTCTATTAGTGTTTCGTAATGTATATATTGCATTGTTTGTACCCTTTATTTCCATCAATCCATACTCTTCACCAATTTGGATTTTAATTTTCTTTCTTGTTCTTCTCATAATTCTGAGTAGAAGCTTAGTGATATGGTTTATAAGGTTAAGTCTTCGCATTCTATTGTTCCTGGTCTTTTTTGTATAGCTATAAATACAGGTTTCAGCATACCACTTGGTAAAAATCCACTGCTGTAAATACTATTCATCATTTTGGTTAATATATCTACTCCAAATGTTCCAAGTACTTCTAATTCTTCTATTGTGATTCCATCTGGTCCAGATGTTTTTTCCCCCTCTTTCTTCATATGTTTTACAGCGTCAGCGACCTCTTCTTTTAGAATAGGTGGACCTTCTAAGTTACTTTCTTCTGTTAATTCTTCATCTTTTCAATCATATAATTCTATTATATACTTATTCCACCTCTTCATTGTAGCCTTCCCTCCAATAATATCTTTCATGTTTGTTATTTCAAATTCACTGTATTTACTCGTATTTTGCTTCCTATGCGCTTACTGATTTGTTTGTGCATATTTTTTGTATCTTTACTAGAATTTAAAGCAATTTTCTTGCACTGGGAGTTTAACCAACTTTCTTTTACCTTCACACAAGTATCTCTTATTTATTTATTTATCTTATCATACTCCTGTTTGTCATGATTACTCTTTTTTTCCATCTACCTTAAGATTACTTCAGTCATCCATTCTTTCTTAGCTTTTTTGGCTTCTATCTGTTAGCATTTCGTGCCTGTTTGATTAGTGGAGTCCCTTAACATTTCCCATTGTTCATTTATACTCTGTATGTTAGCTGTTGCATTGTACCTACTTTTTATACTCACTCTGTATAGTTCTTGAATTTCTTTATCTGCTTTCAGAACATCTTTATTACGTCTCATATTCTTACCACTTTTTCCTTTCTTGAATAATATTTTCATGTGCCCACATAGTGGTACATGATCACTATTACAGCCAGCACCAGGCATTGCCTTAACATTAATTAACGCATTTCCATATCTTTTATTAATAAGTATGTAGTCAATTTGGTTAAGTATTTTCTTATCAGGTCTTTTCCATGTGTAAAGTCGTCTTTTATTGTATTTAAACCAGATGTTTCCAATTATCAAATCATTGATATATTCCCAGTCTATTAGTTTCTCTCCTCTGTAATTTCTTGCACCTAAACCAGAATTCCCCACTACACCCTCCATTTTTCGTCTCCTACTTTTGCATTACAATCTCCTAGTATTATTTTTATTTCTGATGATTTAATTTGAGACATCGCCATTTATACTTCATAATAAAAGGTTTTTATTTCCTCAAAACTACTACTACTTATTGGTGCGTACACTTGTATAATATTTATGTCTATTGGCTTGCCTTTCATTTTGACCATAATAACTCTATCTGAAATACACCAGTAACCATTAACTGACTTGGCTTTTTTGTTTTGTTTCGTTTTAATCAAATACTAGTCCTCTACTTTCTCGTGTCTGTCTCCTCCAGAATAAATTATTGTATGTTTGTCGGTTATAATTTTTCCCGGTCCTTCCCGTCTCATCTCATTTATGCCTAGAATATTCATTTTCATGCTTTCAATTTCTTTTATCACATTGTTCACCTTTCCCAACTCATTTAATGTCCTAACATTCCATGTTCCTATTGTAAATTTATTTCCCATTTTAAATTTATTCGTTATGATTTTGCCATCAGTGCTGGGTGATGCTCTGTTGTCACTTGTGGCTCATGACTGTCCCTACCGGACAAGGATTTCCTAAGACAGCCATTAACGTCGTTCACCGCCTCTGATATGTGATTATTCATGAAATCTTGGTAGGATAATGTGGTGGTTTCCCCATTGCCTTCTACATCCACATAGGGGTCTTTTACCTCTGCCTTTCACATCCATTTCCGGCTGTCAGGACAAGTGAGTACCCTGCTCTGCTCAGCTGCAGAGATGTCCACTTATCCCGATGGATACTCGTTCTCCAGGACTGCGTTAGCCATACCGTGGTGTGTTTCCCATCCTCTACCACTGGGAGGTGCAGTCGGGATTTTCCCTTCCTAAAGTTATGGTCTATGATGACCAAACCTCTGCAGTACTTGAAGATGACGCTCACAGAAGTAGAGGAACGAACGAACGAATGAACGAACTTTATTTTCAAAGGGTAACAAATTGAGCACGCAGACCGTCTTACATTGAAAGGGGAAAGAATTAGAGACTAGAGGACGCACTAGACCAGGGGTGGCCAACACGAGGCCTGTGGGCCGCATGCGGCCCGCCGGGAGTCATACTGCGGCCCGCGGAGCTAGGTCACATGAACATAAATGTTAACTTTATTGTATACATATCACCAAAAGACCATCACATCATGAGTTATTCGTATCATATATTATCAAATTATAGCTAACAGAAATGTGAAATATCTAGCATTTTTTGAAAAATTCATTGGTTTTGAGCTATTTTAAATATCCCGCATTTTCGGGAAAATTCTTAGATTTTAGATATTTCAAATACCCCGCTATTTGACACTCAAGGTTCCTTAGTTTGTTGATTTTTTGTTTGGTCCGACGCTAGGTGTTGATAAATTGTAATATGAGACTGCAACTTCTGATATATATGTTTTGTGGTCTTCGGGAAGCTGGCAACGCCATCGGGCTCATACTCATAACTACTTTCAGTCCAGCTTGACAAAGTTCCGTGTTATTCTGTAGTTTCGTCTACTATCGCCACTGCTTCTGGAGATATTTTGCGATCGACGTTAAAATACATATTTATCATATTCATAAAAAAGAGTTCAAACTACTTTAACCAATTATCCTGTCTACTATATCGATTATTACATCAAACGGCACTACGAGACTAAACATGCAAATATGCTTGTTAAGTACAAAGGGCAATTTCGACAAGACCAAGTAAATTACTTTAAAAAAAAAAAATCTGCACAACATAAGATATTTACTAGAGTGGATTAAGAGTCAATATGCTATGTAAAAGCTAGGTATGCAGTAGCTATGCTACTAGCAAAATAATCGAAGCCATTTTCCGATTATGAAATGATTACGGAATGTTTGGGGAGCGTCGTTGACATTCTCTGTCCAGTAAAGAAGAAGGCTTTATAAAAAAAAATAAGTCTGCCCCGTCAGACTATTACTAAGCGTGTGGACGACATTGGAAAACATATTGACGATAATTTGAAAAGTCGATTTTATATTTTATGGTCTAGAATTGGATGAAAGCACAGATATGGCAGATACTGCCAACTGGCAACTTTTATCAGGGGAGTCCATTTTAAAAAGACAGAAGAACTAGCGGCACTGTATCCACTTATGGACAATACTAAGTTACGAGATTTGTTAGAGGCAGTTACATCGACATTGAATCGCTTTTCGTTACAAATTAACAACTTATGGGGCGTAACAACGAATGGTGTAGAAGCAATGGTTGGGAAACACGAAGGTTTAGTAAAATTGATTGAAAATGAGTATCCCAAAGTCGGTAATATTTCAATGCTTAATTTTCATTGCATTATTCATCAGGAGAATTTATGTTCCAAGTCCCTCAAAATGGACCATGTTATGAAAGTGATCATCAAAATAGTGATCTTAATTAAGTCCAACGGGTTGAATCACCGTCAGTTCCAATAATTTCTAAAGTCTTTGGACTCAGATAATAATGACGTTACATTTTATGCAGAAGTAAGATGGCCGAGCCGTGCCAAAATATTGAAAAGAGTGTTTGATTTGCAGCAAGAAATACAATCATTCTTTGCAAGCAAGTCAAAAAGTATCCCAGAGTTTGAAGACAAAGAGTGGGTTTGCGACTTTGCTTTTCTGATCGATATAACAAGCCACCCAAATTACATTAATACTCGTTTACAATGGAAAGACCAATTAATTAATAACATGTATGATCATGTTTCTGCATTTCAAAATTAAACTTGGTCTTTTGGAATAACAGTTGAGGAAAAAAAATCTTTACTTTTCCTACATTGTCATTGCAACCAGAAGTCACACAGGAGGCGGCGGATAAATACGTTTCTTTGATATCCGACTTACATCTAGAATTTGAAAACCAATTTCAGGATTTAAAAAAAAAACATCATGTGCTTTTTTTGTGCATTTGCAACGCCATTCGCGGTAGAAGTGAATTTATTACTACTAAGATTACAAATAGAATTTTGTGAAATATGTTGTGATACACAATTAAAGGAGAAATTCTATCAAGTTGGTTTGGAAGAGTTCTATAAAACGTGTTTTGACACGGATAAATGTCCCGCGTTTTACAAACATGACGTGGGGGATGCGTGGTTTAGAGGTATGGTGTCCGCCTCGAGTGCTGGAGGTCCCGGGTTCAAGCCCCAGTGAGGACCTGGATTTTTTTTTTCACGTGGACTTCTAGTAATAAAATTTCCCCTGTTCTCTGGGTAGTGAGAGCGGACGCCCGTGTGTATTGTTGCGCACGTAAAAAATCCCTTGGCAGTTAGAAATCGAAAAAGAGTAGCCTAACGGCGCTGCCCGGGCAAAATTTCGAGTTAAAAATCTACCCAAAGTACTTCAGGATCCTCGCCGGAGCTACGGAGTTCGTGCACTGAGCTGAGTTTCTCCAGACTCAAGTTTGAGTTAGGAGAAGAACGGAGCACTTATGGGTCACACCCGTGTGTCGTGATGTTGGTCCATCGACCAAACTAAACTTAACTTACAATCATGCTCTGTCGATGGTTTCGCTATTTGCAAACACTTATGCGTGTAAACAGCTTTTTAGTAGCATGAAGCACGTCAAATCACAAGTGAGAACCCGAATTATTGATATTCATTTGGAAAACTGTTTGCGTGTAGCGACAATATCAGTCGAGATAAATTTTGATGCACTTAGTTGTGCAAAACAAAGTCAGATGTCTCAGTTTCAAATATTTTTAAATTGTCTAATAAATATGTTTGATTCTCAGTTACGTTTTATTTTCTTTAAAAACTAAATTTACCTATTTCTTTTTTTTTTTTTGTTGGAAACATTAAACCAGGCAAGCGTTTGACCACGATCTCACCTACTGGGAAGCGACGATGTGGTCAAAGCTGCATCACGCCTGCTTGTTTACTTTAGTTTTTTTTTTTTAATGGTGAGTGGCCCGGCAGGAAATATTATTTCTGAAATTTGGCACGCCTGCTGAAAAGGTTGGCCACCCCTGCACTAGACAAAATAAAAATTTAAAGCTATAGTTACCGACCGGGATTCACACCTGTCACTTCCAAATGACGACAGCCCCGCTGCAGGAACAAGTGTAATTCGACGAATGACCAACTAGACACCTCTGAAAAAAAGTGTCTTCATTAATAATCACCATTATGTCTCGTGTCGATAAGCGTGGGCAGTCATGTTCCGCCGTCTCACACGATCAGCAGAGTCGTGGATCAACTCTGTGTTCTTGTCTCGACCATACCACGTTGTCAAGCCATCCAGGTATTTGCTTCTCTGTCTTCCCCTTGCTCTTATCCCCTAATCTTACCAGTTTTCTTCAAGTTCCCCATTTTATTTATTCTCATAACATGTCCAACAAAGTGTGACTGTCTACGTCTAATTTCTCTAATCAGTTTACGGTTTTTATTTGTTTGGGTGACAAGGTGTCTTCATTAGCCAGGTCTATCATCCACATGAAGCGACAACTATGGAATATGGACATAAGTCGTATCTAACCAATGAAATAGCACCATACGTCTCAGAATGTTAAATTAAACCAGCATTGGTCAAATAACAAACACACAAACACATCGGACCGTAATGCTGTGTCCAGTATATTAACAAATATTTAAAGAAGAGAAATATGATTGGCCGGTTCCAATGTGGC
Source organism: Cepaea hortensis (assembly GCA_963921405.1). Lineage (NCBI taxonomy): Eukaryota > Metazoa > Mollusca > Gastropoda > Stylommatophora > Helicidae > Cepaea > Cepaea hortensis. The sequence continues at coordinate 53,958,308 of OY992880.1, read as the reverse complement.
ACACGTATTACACATAAATATAAAAAAAAAAAAAAACATGCATATCCTTCAGTTGTTGTTGTTGTTGTTGTTGTTTATTTTTTTTTTTTTGGGGGGGAGAGAGAGAGAGAGAGAGAGAGAGAGAGAGAGAGAGAGAGAGAGAGAGAGAGAGAGAGAGAGAGAGAGAGAGAGAGAGAGAGAGAGAGAGAGAGAGAGAGAACGGGGGGATTGGGGTTATATACTTATATTTTATTTGCATTTTATTTTATTTATTCGTTTAATTTGCGTTCTCTCGCTTTGAGCTCCAGAGTGATCGACACACGTGCTACAACTACTAGTAGTCCCATGCAATGAACTGATTTGGCGTGAGGGTTAGCTTTCCCTATTACCAGTCTCCATCGCCATCAAGCTTAAACAAGTTGTTTGTTTTTGTTTTTAAACAGTCGCTTAAAAGTCGACAGGGTCGACTTCGTTGCATCGGAATTTATCCCATATGGCTCAGTCCCTTTCCACAGCGAACTGCCGAAAGCGTCGTACAAAGCACGAACTCAGTAGCTCCAGCGGCGAACCTCAAGAGTCTCGGAAAAACAATGTACTCGTGAACCGAAGGACGCGGCCCGGAATTGAACCCACAACCTTCGGAGCCTGGGTCAGAAGGATTGACCACATCAGGCAAACCTTCTCTAACTTCTGAGGTACTTGTAATATACGTTCCCAAGTCAAGGTTCAGAATTCAACATTTAAGTCTAGCTGACCGTCGTGGTGGACGAACCTAATACACTGCAGTCAGAAGAGAAACTTTAAGCGCGTTAAACCTATCACATACGCCGACCTCCAATCCGCAATCTGATTTCTGCTATCATCTACAAAAGATAGAATATGGCATATACAAGGTATTTGTGAAATTGGCGGGAAGTAGCGGATCGTTTCTATGAAAATATTATGGGCATCCATAAGGAGGCTTCCAAACCAGTCCCTCTTTATTTCAGCAGACTCAGCCCCCTAGGTGAAGCTGACATTTCGGTCACTGTCTAAAGTTCTTGCTCCAGTGATCATATCACTGTTCATATTTTTCTTTTAAATTGTCTTATTTATAGTTTACTAGCTGACCCGGCCCGGCTTCGCCCAATACCTGGCTGGGATCTATCTATCTATCTATCTATCTATCTATCTATCTATCTATCTATCTATCTATCTATCTATCTATCTATCTATCTATCTATCTATATATCTATCTATCTGTCTGTCTGTCTGTCTGCCTGCCTGCCTGCCTGCCTGTCTAATCTATCTATCTATCTATCTATCTATCTATCTATCTATCTATCTATCTATCTATCTATCTATCTATCTATCTATCTATCTATCTATCCGTCCGTCCGTCCGTCCGTCCGTCCGTCCGTCCGTCCGTCCGTCCGTCCGTCCGTCCGCCCGCCCGCCCGCCCGCCCGCCCACCCACCCACCCACCCATCTATCTATCTATCTATCTATCTATCTATCTATCTATCTATCTATCTATCTATCTATCTATCTATCTATCTATGTTCGGCCCTTTCCCGTTCCCGTTAAAATATAGTTAGAATAGAAGAATAGATAGTTAGATTGATAGTAGAAAATATGATTGGAAGAGATCTATCTTCATTCCAATAGCTAAAAAGGGCAACGTGAAAATACGTAAAGTAAACTTACCAAGATATCACGAACATCCAATAAATGGTGGGCGGTGGGTTGACTGCAGAGTACTGCAAAGAATATGCAACTAACTTTCTCTCACAAAAAATTACATTTTTTTTTTAACGAACGAAAATCTTTATTTTCAAAGGGTTAAGAATTGGGCACGCTGGCCCGTCCTTCATTCTGCCCTTCTTCTCTATTTCCTCTCATACATTCTTTCATTCAACATCTCTTATGAAACAATTCTTTGACAACAAAAGAACAAAAAGCATTAAAACGCATGAAAAATAACCAATAAAACATGACTCGTTGAGGCAATGTTTGTCATGGGCGTCATAAATACCCAACGTGAGTGTAACGTGCCATACATATGGGAATGTTTAAAAAAAAATTACATTACATAGAAGAAAAAAAAACACACATTTAATTTGATGTAGAAAAGAAATAAAGAAGAGTAAAACATCTAATGTCCTGTTGAAAAAAAATAAAAGGATGAGTTAGAAAAGTTTCACGTATTTAAAATAGATGCATTATTTTTATGAAAACTTTGAAAATGCCTTAACGATTTTATCATTATATATTATAACGCATATGCATGTAGATAACTGTTGATAAAAAGTCGATAACACTTTGAGAAAAATGCAACAATTATTTAAATTACATATATAGTAATGCTACTAAAAGTTATGTCCCTTGATCTAATTTTCTCTAGTTAAGTCCCCTTGCTATATATTAATTATAATGTAATTAAAAAATTAAATTTAATTACGTAAATAACTGTTTGTAAACTAACAAACTATGCCAGTTGGCTGCCCTGGAATGAGAAGAACATCCGTAGAAAATTTCATCTCAATCGGATGGACCGTTCGTGAAAGCAGAAAGGACATACATCCATACATACATACATTGTCTTTTATATATATAGATGTGTTCGTAACCCAGCCGCCATCAATATTCATCATTTTGCATTAAATATATGCATATATATATATTCCTTTCTTCATTATGTTAACATGAGCGTTATTTTCCCAACTGTTTTCGCGTTTTTGTTTCGTTCTCAACACCCCTATCTCTGTCACCCTTTCGATTTCCGTACTCCCGTTTATGTTATTCATTGAAATAAGCAGATTACTCATAGTGTTCCTCTGCTGTAAATGTCAATTAATTTGTTACAGAAAAGACATAAGCTGTCTCAGGCCAGATACTGCCACGGAGATATGAAGTGTTAGGGTTTCTCTTGTTCTATGTCATCACAAAATGAGGTTGGTGTAGTTTCCCTCTTTGTCGCCTGTCCTTCCCGAGCAGTTTCCAGAAAATTATAACAATTTTATTGTACTCATTTTTATTGGATTGAGTCGACCCTTGAGACTTACTGGTATGAAAGATTAATCCTGCAACTGCAAGGGATTGAGCTCGAGCCTCCCAGAAACGTTAACTGGGTCAATGTACGAAGAATCCGGATGTGTCTGGTGAAAGACACATATATCGCATCTCTGCTGTAAACAGCCACAATGCAATGACGTCCACAACAAACATTACAGATGAACGTCGTCGAAGAGGAAGGAAAGAAGGAAGGAAGGGGGGAAGGAAGGAGGAAGGATGGAGCGAAGGAAGGAAGGAAGGAAGGAGGCAGGAGGAGGAGGAGGAGAAAGAGGTAGAGGAGAATCGATCGAACCACTGTCTTTACATGGGAGCACACTATTCACTAAATGCCACTATGGCTCCCAAGTTGTCATTACAGTTATCAGCAAGTTAAACTGTACCACTCAATAACATCCCATAGGGAAAACATGTAAATACCACACAGATATTTTTGTGTAACAATCTCTGTTACGCGATGCCCAGGGTCGTTCACCGCTTCCAGTATAGGTTATGGAGGAATGGGGAGGCAAACGAGGACAGTGCGTGATTGCTAACGATGACGTAGATAATCTCTCTCTCTCTCTTTCTCTCTCTCTCTCTCTCTCTCTCTCTCTCTCTCTCTCTCTCTCTCTCTCTCTCTCTCTCTTCTCGTCTGTCTGTCTGTCTGTCTGCCTGCCCGCCTGTCTGTCTGTTTGTCTGTCTGTCTCTCAGTGTTTGTAGCTGCTATCTCTCTGTTCCTTGCCCTGTCTCATATTCTCAACTGGTTGATTGAAATAATACGAAGTCAAGGTCGTATCTAGCTTTTAAAGCCCTGATTTGAAAATAGCGTTGTAATTTTCCAAATACAACATACAGTAGTAGTTCTGAAACAACTCGTGATGTAGTATGTTCTCAATGGTTGTGCCTTCGTGTCTCTGTCTGCAACCGCTAAAAGTAAGCCGATGTCTAGCAAGGTATTCTGACTAACCGTAAGTCTGCTTGTAGATGATCGTCTTCCTCGTCTTGGTCGCGGGTTGTGTGTATGTGTGAGTGGGTGTTACTCTCTCTGAGAGGCTTAAACTGCCTAGTGCGTGAGCTGTATGCCCGGCCGATCGATTTGCTTTCTGTTGCATTACTTTATTGGTATCGCTTGAATGCTGAATGCAAAGACGTTGTGTTTGCAATGATGACCAACCTTTCAGAAAAACCTATTGAAAACCAAAGGCTTGCAGTTGTATTGGCATTAACTACATTTTGCATGACCAAGGGTGCCAAAATAGTATCTACTTGCTTACAGCGTCTTAGTTTTTGCGATAAACAGCGGATCTAGATGTTTCTATGTGAACAACATGATGCAATCGTTTCTATCTTTGCTCACTAATTTCTCATTCGTACTTTCCTTGCTGAGTTTCAGTGTTTAACAACAGTGAAGGGAAGTCGAACAAGAATTGTCGCACCACAATTATTGTTTAGTCAAGCATTGTCCGGTCACATGCACTGTTGTATTTGCTAAATGACATGTAGTAGTCAATACAACAAATGTAATACACAATAGTACAATGCAGTAGCCGTCTCCAAGGCGAAGGAGTTACGGGCGTGGTTCGTATTCCCGCAGACCGCTTTCGAAACACAGCTGCGGGCGATTTGGCAGCAGACCGCCTTGCGTTGGTTATATTATGAAATTGTATAGTTGTCGGTCGTTCAGTTGTCGACCGTGTATTACCGGGGCCACAAAGAAGAAGCAATGTATAGTGGAATTGTAGGCCTCCTGTGCATGACATAAAAGGATACTAAAGAGGGTTGGTCTGAGACTGGCTACCTAACACAGCAGGAAAAACAATCAGCCAACACCCAACCAATGATGGTTGGTTTACAAGAGGCTTGGCAGACATTGGTTGTGGGCTTCATGAGGCTTGGCATACATGGTTGTGGGCTTCAAGAGGCTTGGCATACATGGTTGTGGGCTTATACTCCACTAGGAGTTTCAAGGGCAAACTAAGAAGAAGTAGAGTCGTCTCTCCACTGGTCTGTGCTGTTTGACACTGAAACTTGCATTAGTTACAATACAAAAGGATATGATGTGATTGTGGTTCAGTTCTTACGAAATAGCCATTCGGGGACGGGCGATGTCCCACTTCCATCTCTGTAGACAAAAACACCCCAACTCCGAGAATATCATGGCTTCTAATGGAAGATGTGCAAGGTTTGAGTTTTGCTCACATCCCATAGAAGTTTGAATTTCACTATTCTTCTTGCAATCTCCCAACGTACACTGTGTGTAGTCCTGGACAAGCTTAACCTCAGCGGAGATCAAGATCGACACTCTTGTTTGTTAGCCAGACTAGAACCTGTTCTCGGGATGCAACATGGGGAGTGAAGAAAGAGCTTGGTCGAACCCGGACAACAGACTTGGCGCACTAACCACTATGCCACCGCCGCTCTCGTAAAAGGATATCATACCATTTTAAGTTTTGTTTTTAGCGATGGGAAGAGAGCACAGAAGGAATCTATTCCTCCAACCTTATGCCATGATGTAGTATATGTGAAAGCCCAGTACATCAGACCCCTAAGGCAATATCTGCCATTGCTAGATATTTCTTTGGTTCAGAATCAACATCGTTGCACTCAGGATATTCTCCGCGCATAATCCCTTCCTATCTTCAAAAGCCACCGAAGACTACGTCATGTCTGGTGGTTCCGGTAGCAGCTTGATTAAAAGTCTGCATGTCTTTTCTCCTAAGCGTTGAGTGTCGTCCAGACCCTCTGCTGACTCCCCGCGGAATGAGTCTCTTCTCAGATGTGGAACAGCTGCCTCTTTTGACACACTGTCCACTTGATCGTAAACAGCCTTCAACACATCGGCCTTATGATCAAATAGACTACCGCCAATACAAGCAGTCCCGGCCAATCTTTCAGCATATTCGTTGCCCCGGACACACCTGCGTGACCCGTGCGGACAATCCATGATATGCTCCTGACTCACATCCTCTCAAGCGACGCAAGTCAATCCTCGCTACACATACAAAATATTTCCTCCGCCCAGCTACTGAGTTAAATGTCTGAAGCGACACTGTGAGCTGTAGATTTCGTATGGAGTGCTTTTTCCTCTTTCCGCGTTGTTTGTGTTGTAAACTACATGTTCAGAAAATCGCGACGGTCGGTTGCTGAACTAGCTAGTTTTTCATTATGCAGTAATGTGTGTGCAGCTGCTGCTTTTCTAGTGACTGCCGCTTCCATCAACGGTGAACTGTAATTTTCGTGGCGGAATACTGTGTTGTCAACGGCCTTATGCATATACCTGCATGTGCGTGCTGTTGGTTTGTCCGTATTGCTGATTAATCCACTTTTCACATGGGGTAGTGAGAAGCATTTTGTGTAATATTCACTGGCACAAGAAGGGAGCATTATGGGGATGACCCTTTGACGTGAAATTAGAACCGCAACTAACTAACATACATAAATTTCTGCCATGTGACTATTTTACACATATTATTATATTTGAAGTTTATATTTTCTGAAAAGTAACACCCAGTTTAATTATTATTTCCACAGGTACGTGAACCATGGATTAACTTTCTGTCGTGATAAAGTCATCGAAAATAATCTCAGATGGCGAAATGAATGTCGAAAACTCAAGAATGTTGGCTGCAGCAAGTGAATTTAGACTAAGAATCTTCCGTTGAGTTTAAGCCATCACGTCTGGCCCAGACGGCGAGAAATCACAGAAATCTGACTGCGGCAGTAGTTGGATTTTAGACAAGTCACAAAATGTTGGTGCAAACAAAAGATCAGTTTATAAATATGTCACACAAACTTAACCAAGACAACGAACGAATTATAGATGAATCAATGAAAAGCGCTAAAGACACAAGAATTAATGACAATCAGCAAACAAATTAACAAAAAAACAAAGAAGATGTAACAAAAGTCATAACAATCTAACTAAAACGTAGGATATATGCCATAAGACTAGCTGAAAGAAAGGATGTATCACAACAGTCACAAAAATGTAACTAAAACAAAGGATTATATCACAACAAGTTCGCTGAAAGAAAGGATATATGAAAACAGTGTAGCTAAAACAAAGGAAATATCGCAATAGTTTAGCTCAAAGAAAGGATATATCACAACAGTTTAACTAAAACAAAGGAAATTATATCACAACAGTTTAGCTCAAAGAAAGGATATATCACAATGGTCACATTCGCTTAACCGACACGCAAAGAAACGAATATTGAAATTAATAAATATTAGAGAAGTCTGAGAAAGAAAACAATGAGTTATCAAGTCCACCCTAAAGAATTAACTTTAACTGAAGCAACGACATCAGTTTGTTTGAAGATCCGTAATATTTTCCTGTAATCTAATAATTAAAATTTACAAAATGACGAAACTTGGCGACTGCTTTGTGCGAATGTGCCTGGCCATACATACAGTTCCAGCGCAACTATTGTGTGTGGTTTTGTTTATACTCCAGGCAGCAAGCCTAGACATTTTTCTGTACGACGAACTGTCAGACCTCCATCTGATCTGGCTTGTGCCTGACACCTTCAACTTATCACTGCTGATTGCCTGCATGTACTTATCTTCGTGTTCTTTAGGTAAAGAACAAAGTCAGCGTATTAACGACTGGAGCATTGCTTGGGTTTCCTGGCTTTTAATGAACGTAATGGTAGCAGCTAAAACAATTGTTTTATTTAATGAAGTGGCTACTAATCTCAAGGAGGAGGATGCGTCATTCTTTGGACCTAACGTGCTAAAGACAACTATTGCTCTTGGAAGCTGCATCTTTGTCCTGCTTCTGACGACCCAACACGACGCCCCACTTGGAAGTGAGAGACGGCTGTACATCGAAGAACTTACTGGTACTGTCGTGTTTGATATTCTAGATACTGTTGATATTCTGGAAATTCTCTTCGACGAAGATAAAACCAATGCCTTCTGGGATGGCCTGCAAGAGTTTATTTTAGCTGTCGCCACATTGAACCTATTAATTCCTACAGTTCCGATGTTAATCCTTAGTAGAACGCACTTCGGACATCAAAAGCTTCAGAAACACCTAGTGTATGCGCACAGGTTGCTGCAGGTGATCGCTGTGAACGTCCCCAATCTGCTGGTGAGGTTCATCGTGTGGCATGGTTTCAGCGCCGCCATTTCTCCCTTCAGTTTAAAGAACGTTATTCTAATCTGCATGACTGTCTATGAATTCTACCTGCACAAAAAGGAGAAGTATATCGGTCATCACCCGGAGATGATGAAATCAGAAAACAACAATGGGAACAGTCATCACTTGAAAGAGGACAACCATCACGTTACAACCACAGCTTATGTTGAACGTGTGCCTAATGATGTCATAGACGAGAGCTTCGGAATTGAATCCAGAATAGAAACATGTCTGTAGTTCTTAATGTTGAAGCCATAATTAATCATATCAAAAAGTTCATAAGTGTTGATTTAACAGTATAAAGTAAAGGATCCTTTTCATGTCATTAGGTGTTATAGCGCTAATCCCATAATTTATTTACTGATGGCGCTTGATAGTGATGCCATAATCACGCTGGCCCAGCGGTAAGATTTCGCAGGAAATTCTTGGTACCCAATTCAGGCTGTTGTCGACTTGGGAACCTATGTCAATGAAAAAAGATCCCCCGTCTTGATAGGAAATCGAACACATAACCACCGGGTCGGCATGCAAGCCGCTGTGCTACAGCCGCTCCAATAAGTAGTGATTGCCGCTGCGAACGAAAAGAGAAATGATTAGCTGAATCCAAAATAGAAGTCTCTGGAATGTTACTTAGAAACAACATTAGCGATAAGAAACTATGTGACATCTGTTAATTTACACTAATATGAGGCAAGGGAAAGGAGTGAAATTAGGCCACACACTAGACAACAAACATTTAGTATCTACAGGCACACAAGATTCGAATGAGACTTTTGTTTTTAAAAAAATAACGCTATTGCATCGTTGAAGTAACAAGGTATGCCCAGTGGTTTCAGTTTGTCTCTTGTCTAAGGCAACAGTTTCTATGATCAAGTTTATTAGATTAAAATGTGTAAATAATAAATAATCTATATAGCAAAAGACAATCCTTGTTTTGTGGTCTCATTCAGAGACGAGATGGAGTGGACAGCTTTGCACCAGCCAGGACAATTTATGGTGTTAAATGCATAAAGACTGGTATAACTTTGCACCAACGAGGAAGATATGGTGTTGGAGACAAAAGAACAGTCAGAAGATGTTCGTGCGGTTGGTGTTGGTGTCTACACGAGTGTTAACGCCCTTGGAATTGTGTGGTTAGGTTGACAAGACAATATGTTATCATTTTGACAAATTCGTTAAGGCTGAAATTATTTATTATTCACACAAAGATGACAAACAGTCAACGGCTGTCGTTATTAATTCTTCTTCTTAGAGTCCCTGCCGTGTAGCGTTGGTGACCATGTCATTCAAAAGCCATCTATCTTGTGTGCTGCCAGTCATTTCTGCTGACATCATTTTTATTTTTTTGTGCACGCTCTTTTTGTACTTAAGCTTAGTCTATACACATGCTACTACTTCTTGTGCCTTGGACTGATTTTTGATTGTGGATTAGCTATCCCTTTTGCCAATGCTCCTCGCCATCTGGCGAACCCACTCTAATTTCAGAGGTACTTCGAGAAATCAATATCTTAGTGCGAGTGACCGGTGTAGGGGTTGAACCCGCTACCTCGGCTTTAGCACACCGAATGTTTTAAGAACGAGCGCTCTTATCCATTGGGCCATGCCAGCCTCCATGTCGATGTTCCTCCATGCCATTACGTGAAACTGTCCAGCATAATCTCTCTTAGTCTTCCCCTCCCTCTCCTCCCCTCCAAACTTCCCGCTGTGACGACATACTCCAGATTTCTCCTTCCTATGACATACCCAAAGAATGTGTACTGTCTGCGTCTGATGCGAGTAGCCAGTTATCTTTCTGTAACAACTTCTTTTCAAGATATGTGTTCTTTCTCTCCGTCCACGGTGTTCTCATCTGTCTTCTATAAATCCACAGCTTCCGTACAACTCCTGATATCTCAGCACACATGCCTGTAATATGTGATAATGGTGATTCCTCGGTGCAATCAATGCTTCATCATCCTTGAATCGACATCGCAGCCCTTGCGACATTCCCATACGTGTTCCGTCCTTATCTTCAGCAACCAGCAAAGATTACCAATAGCAAAAAGTTTGTTGTGAATGAAATCAGTCATAGTTACTGGGTGGATTCCATGGCCTTTTGCATATTGGAGATATTTCAAAGGTATTAGATTGGCTGGGTCGGCGTCTTTGGATGAGGGTGTTGGGGCAAGGAGAAGCAGGCGTGGGCGGGGCCCTTTTGGGTTCATGTGTATAGTATCGAAGGATTATCGATGGATTATTATGACCTAGGGAAATTCGTGCGATGGTCTGTAGCCGGTGGGCCTGGCCGACGCTCGGTGATCCTGGGAAAGTACTTGCGGACACGTGGTCAGACTGGCTTTGTTGCTATTTGTACTCTTTGCTGGTTGTTGAAGATAAAGACGGAAGACTACGGGAATGATGATAGCACAGGGGAATGATGATAGTCGTAGTTCCAACATCAAGGCAAAGAGCCATCCCACAATACTCTGTTCGTGTGCAAGGGAATGTTGCCCAAAATGCTCCTCACTGACCCATGTTAAAAATGGCACAAACAGACGTCACGACATATCAACATCGCGCACAGGTATAATATATGCATAAGGCTGCTGCCAGAATGCCAACACACCAGTCTGCCATTAACATTACAGTTCATCGTCCATGGAAGCGGCAGTCACCAAAAAACTAGCAGTTGAACACACATAACTGCATAAGGCAAAGCCAGCTAGTTCAGCAACCGGTAGCTCGCCATTTTTCTTAACATGCAGTTCCCAATACAAACCACAGCGGACATACGTAAAAGCACCCCACATGAAATCCACAACTCACAGTGTCACTCCAAGCACTTAACCCAGTAGCTGCGCTACGGAACCATGTGCTACCTGTCCTACATGACGAAAATGTACAAACAATCCGTAGCCAGAGGCAAAAACACTCCAGAGCCTTAACAGCGCAATAGGGTCCTTCAGGCCAAATGGTACCTGAGAGTTTCCGCAAACAGGGATCACCTGCTGCATGCAGCAATGGATATGATCAAGGGTCATAGACTTAGGCGAGGTAGGTCCTGGATGGCACAGGCAGAACTTTCTATACGTCAGATGTGTGATCTAGAGACCATCAATCGTGAAAGAGAGTGGGTTGAAGTTCCGGAAGACATGACGGACTGGCACAATGTAATAATAACACTGGGTCGTGAGTGCAGAGAATGGGCAGCGGACCGCACTGAGTTTGAAGTGCAACAGCTGATCCAGAGCAACACACATCAAGGTGACATAGTCATCTACACCGATGGGTCAGTGGTGAGAAACAGACGTAGTGGCTGGGGCTTTATTGCAAAGGCTAATGGGCGAATCTTGAAAAAGGAGAGTCTGGCATATGAGACTACGACCTCCAGCATGAGAATGGAGGTGGAGGCAGTAACAGCGGCATTCTGGTGGCTAGAGGAGACTACTGCAACACACGTTGTATTCATTGCGGATTCAAAGAGCATGATTAGTAAGGCGGAGAAAGGAATGTTTCGTGTGGAATGGCTCTCGTCGCTTCAGAGGTCACAGATTGTGAGAATTGTATGGATATTTTGCCCTGGCCATGCGGGGGTTCGGGAGAATGAACAGGCTGATAGGCTAGCAGGGAATGCACCTCTTGGTGGTAGTTTGCCTATGGACAAGGGGGAGGTGGTCGTGCGCTTGTGGGACCAGGTGGAAAAGGCGGAGGAACTGACTGAGAAACCATGTGCAAAGAATGAGATTGCGGGTGATCGGCAGGGGTTCTGGAAGAATCTCAAAACTGAGAGGGAAGACCAGGAGAACTTTTAATCAGATAGCGGTGGGACTGATTAGTTGTATGACTCTTCGCTGGCTGTTAAACGAGGGGAGGGAACACGTATGGGAATGTTCTGAGCGCAGTGACGTCGGTTCTTAACTCAACTCAACTCCCATAGTTTAGGATATGGACAGAATTCGTATCTGACCACTGAAATGGCCCCATAGATCTCATAATTGTATATTAATTCATATTTTCTAGTTATGGGTTCAGGTAGATTGTAGACCTGGATATTGATGACACCTCTTTAAGGGGTGTCTAGTTAGTCATGCGTCGAATTACTCATGTTCCTGCAGTGAGACAATGATGTCATTAGGAGGTGACAAGTTCTAATCTCGGTGTGGGTATCTATAGTGTTCAATTTTTATGTTGTCTAACGTGTTCCTGTCCCTCATTTTTTCTTCTACTTCTAGGAACGCCAAACAATACAAATGAATTTATTTATGAACAGTCTTAATGGCCTCAAAATGTTTCCCAATTTATATTTCTAGTTTAGGAGATATACTTTTTACCCAGCCCACTGTTGTCTATGAGCAGTGGACCTACTTTAACGATGTCTTCTCCACAGATTATAACCATGAAACGGCACAACATCAGTGTCCAGATTCCGTACCTGTCCAAAACTATCTAAGTCTTCCGTCATTAAGCATTTACTATCATATCGTGTCATATAACTATCATTATACGTGTTTATTAACCATGCTAATTCGTGTCTAAATATGGTTTGTCTAATGTATCGGAGATGCGAGACAGCTGGCACAGTCAAAGATGAGACAATCAGTGATAATAGTTAGAACAATGAAAATGTATGATTGTGACGGAAATATGACCACTTGAACTACCCGCCATTGCAAATTGCATAACGATGTATTTAATGTATGCGTATGTCCAGTTCTTTTGTATAATAATCTAACAATACTTATAAATACTCATATATCCATTTCATTGTGTTTATTGCCTACCTAGTTCTCTAATGTTACATATTTCCATTGTGTTATATGCCATAATAAACTTCTTTCACAACGACGAAATAATTATTCCTCAAATAAATTCAAACTCCTAATAACGGGATATAATGTTGCATGTTATCTATGTTGTCAAAATTCATTCATCATATTTTGCTCTTTTTCTTCTTCTCATCCTCCTCCTCCTCCTCCTCCACCTTGTCACAGAATTACTGGAAATGTCGAAACAGCATGATAGATTGTCGGAGACAGCCGTCTCTAACCGCTGCGACTCGTCGTTGGTGGGGGAAAAGCTTTTCCCCGGATCAAACACGGCCAGGATTCTATGAGATGTTCCCCGGATCAAAGGAGACTCGTCGGTATGTTTATTTTTTTACCCGGATCTAAAGATGAAAGAGGGAGCGCCGTCTTAACTTGGTTGCCGGCCAAGTCAGTGACGTCATTCAGGCAACATTCTCGGCTGTCTGAAAATAACAGAAAGTTGTAATCAGTGTGCAAAATGGATTAAACCGAGCTGGAGTGTTAGGCTTCTCCTGTTCCAATGTGGAAAAGAAACAACGGTGTCCTGTGTCGATTAACGTCGATGGATATTTGTCTATAATGACAACTTATGGTTTAAATTCAGAACAGGAATAGTTTACATAAGGTATTATATTAATGTGGCGATTCTTGGAATCGAACGTGGTGATGGTGCGTTGTGTGAACTTATTATAGGAGCGTCGGCAGCAGCTGGTTAATGTGCTGATTAAACCCGGTCGAGTAATATATCGTTTCACTCGGCAGGGTAAGACTAATGCCGTGGGAGGATATTCAGTGAGATTTGGGATGGCTGGGGGATAAAGGAAATGTCAATGGTAGGATAGTCCGGTAGGGGGGTCTACTGGGGTTTCTGTGCTTTTCCTTTAGTCTTTCCTTCTCTTACCACGTCTCAGACCAATGTGATGAACTCCTCTGTCTTATGTCAGAGTTTAGTTCTATGAGGATCTAGATATTAATGTCTGAGTACGGCCTTCGGCCTACTCCCACATATAATAGGTCTGAATCGGGTTTCTCTCACCGGATGTTCTCTTTTCGACAGGTTCTACTAGATCAGAGAACTTACCTACAAATCAGAGATTAGGCAAATGGCAGTGGCTTGGTGCAGTTGCTAACTGACCTCAACAATTGGACCCTGTTCCACAAGGAAGGTCCAACACCTCATGTTCTCATCTGAGTATAGATAGTGAATCAGTAGGAGAGTGCCTTGTCAGTGGTTGCATTCCCAAAACCAACTGAGTTATTAACTATGACAGTTACAAGGAGAGTCATAGGATGGTGTAGAAGATAACTAAGTAACATTTTCCCGAGAAAAACAGGAAACATTTAGTAGATCGAATGACAGTAGTGTTTTGTAGAGATGTTGCTAGACCAGTGCATATGTTCTTACGCCACTGGATTGTATTGGATATATGTTTCACCGTGTGTGTCGAACTAATGGACAGTAATTAACCAAATCACACATGGGTGACCAAGATCCAAACTATCCACGATTAACGGAGAGAAAGCGACAACTGACCGGAGAGACACTTCATCTTGTGAGCTCCCTCTGATCTTGTGATGTTGTGCAGTTGTATGGCCGGAGCACTATGATGAAAGTTGACTCTGATCCTGAACTGACTGGTCGTATCTCACATAAACGATAGACTATACCACAGAATTCTATACGCATACATTGCACACACTTGACACTTTTCTTTATTAAATTATTTTATCACTGGTTAGAAGCCAGAGTTGTGTGGGTATGTTCTGGAGGAATATTAAAAGCGGTATTGTCTTATGGTAAGAAGTGAGAGAGATAGTGATCCAGAGACTGAAAGGGGGTTTGTAGACAAAGGTCCGGCAGACACTCAAGCTAATAGGGAATTAAAAAAGTGTGCTTATTGATTCCACTTCCCCCAGGGACGACAAGTGACACACCTCCTCCTCCTCCACCTCCTCCTCGTCCTCCTCATCCTCCCCTCCTTCTCCTCTTCCTCGCCTCCTTCTCCTCCTGCTCCTTCTAATTCTTCTTCTACTTCTTCTTCTTCTTCTTCTTCTTCTTCTTCTTCTTCTTCTTCTTCTTATTATTATTATTATTATTATTATTATTATTATTATTATTATGCTTCTTCTTCTCCTCCTTCTTCTTCCCCTTCTTATTTCCTGTGGAACATGAGCTCTAAACCAACTCACACCCAGTCCTCCTATCTTGTATAAAACAGCACCACAGAAAGCTATGTTAAGACCCTGCAAAGAAGCAACAAGCACCAAACACATGTACACACTTCACAGGGACCTCAGACTTAATAATAAAAATCAGAGCCATAATAATGAATACAAATCATGAAATGTCGACGAAGAAAAGTGATAATGGGGGAAAAATTGGTGCATGTTTTTACAGGACGTTGCGATCAACCTCAGGTTGATTTTCTAGGTAATCTTACCATCAGTGGTTTGTATTGCTTTCTGAATAAATTGTCAACGTTTAAATCCAGGTGTGTGGAATAAACTCTCTACCCAGCAGTCAACACACGGGAAGTTTTAAAACTTCACGGCCATGCTGACTTTTTGAAAGAAATTCATTACAAATAAGAAAATTCAATTTATAAACAATTAAATATTTATTGTGTGTTATTATTTATAATAAATTTTCTTAAGGATAATGCTTGAATTGTTCTTTAAGACGGCTCTCACAACCCAGTTGTTGGACATATGCAATGCTTTTTACAGTGGGGAGCTTTTTGTGTGATATTCACTGGCACAGGAACGGAGCATAATGGGGACGACCCATTGCTGTGAAGTTGGAACTGCGACTAACTAACTAACTAATGCTTTTACTATATTACTTTTCTTAGTTGTCATTACACTATTTGTATTATTTCTCCTAAGTTAAAGTTTGAATAAAATTAGTGGAACTGCGGTAAAACTGTGAAAATGTAAACAGCATAAAATAACACGAAGTGATGCAGTTTTACTGAACACACTTACGGAAAACAAAGACGTTGGGAGATTAGCCTTCATCAGCAAACGAATACTCAAAATGCAACACATAAACACGAGGATGACACTATAGTGACCTCATTAGGATATAATAATCGAACGAGAATAATGAAATGATGAAGAAAACAAAATGAGAATAATTATAAGAACATTTTTAGAAATCAAAACAATGTTTTCACGTAGTGAATTTGAATAACGAAGACACAAACAATAGATTGCACTATTTATTGCCTGGCATATTTCTCTGCATCTCGTCAGGTGCCAGTCTGCCTACATCGGCAGAACAGAGCGGCAGTTAAACAGCAGGGTCGTTGAAGACATACCTACCGGTAATTGGATTGACAAGATACTACACACAGGTGATGAGAGCCCAGCAAGGTCGACACATCACAAACTTCCTGGGTCGTCAATTCCACGGTACGTTTTTGGAAACCGGCCATGTGATTGATAGAGACAGTGCGTTTCGCGTGTTGTTTAATAAACAAAATAGTCGCTTGTTAAAGTTTGCAGAAACCATAATGATTAATCTACATAGGCCAATTTTGTGCAAACAGAAAGATATTATAGTCAGTTTAAAATTATCGTGGTAGACAATTGACATTACTGTGCGAACATGTGTATATTTCAGCTTGAAGGATTTATCTAATTGTTTTACTTTATGTTGTGTGAATTCTGCAGTAAGTACCTGACGAGATGCAGCGAAATATGCCAGGCAATAAATCGTGAAATCTATTGTTTGTGTCTTTGTTATTCAAATTTTTTTTTTTGTAATGACCAAAATGTGCTGATTATCTCAGAATCCCGGCTGTGAAACTTAGGGAGATTACCGTAATGTGTAGGCCGACCTCCCTGGCGAAGGCGTTATCGACTTTCTTCGTAATCCCGTACATCCACGTGAGGAACATAGCTGCGCGAGATTCTTCAGCGGATCGCGTCGCGTTGGTTACTTACGGGGTATGTGAGCCGGTCGCCCAGAAAGCAATGGCAAACTACTGAGCATAATCATGCCAAGAACATCAACAGCAGCTAAAACCATGCTGGTGTTGACTGCAACGTCCTGTAAGGGATATGCAACTTTAAAAAAAAAAGTCATTGCTGTGTCTTCCCCGAGTTTACATGCGTGTTGTGTATTTGTTTTCTAATGAAGGTTAGTCGCCACAGCGTCCTTTATTTCTCCACAGGATTCTAAACCACCTTTGTGTTTCATGTGATAATGTTACATCCTTCTGCGGTCAAGAGCTGTCATATGTGTATCCCCGCAGCTCCAGCCGTGTAAGCAAGTTACAGTGAGTATATATGACCCCTTTCACACGCACTGAAGCGTATAGGACATATACCTCCATATTTTGATTCAACAATCGGCACTCGAGAAGAAATGTGGTCAATAACACACCGGTCGTATTTACTTCCCAAGACATATCCTGGTACTTATTTTAGGCTGGGTCGACGAGGGATCCGTTTGGTTCTTTCCATAAGCTCAGATTTTGTGAATCTGTCATAGCGTATTTTGTTTTCCTTTCCTGTACAGGCATCAATAAATGAACGCTTATAGTTTGTTAGTATTATTAGACGATGGTGATGGTGTTGAATGAAAAAAAAAAAAAAACCAACAAAACATTCCATGGACAGACAGAAAAAACAGTGACCAAGTCTTAAAAGAAACACATGAAAACCGTAAAGTGATTAGAGAAATTAGACGTAAACAGCCAAACATTTTTGGCCACGTTATGGGAAGAGATAAATTGCAGAACTTCGTGACAACTGGCAAGATTGGGGGGAAAATAACAAGGGGAAGGCAGATAAGTAAATACCTGGTTGGCTTGGCCACGTGGCATGGTCGAGGCAAGAACACAGAGCTGATCCACGACTCTAGTGATCGTTTGAGTTGGTGATACATGACCGCTAACGCTTATCGGCGTGGCACATGATGATAGTAATGATGCTGATGATGAGAATGAAAACAAAAAGACCAATCTTCCTAGACATCCTAGACTGTTGTCATATAGGAAGCTCATAGATTGAAGAGAGTCTATACATCGTCTTAAAGAATGAATCCAAAGTTAACTGTTTTACCGGGACGCAGAGGTGTTTCCAAGGCACCAGGGCCGGGTTATATACTGGCCAAGACCTATTGACGCGTCCTCGCCGAGCGTCCTGGGCAACAGGTCCCTTCGGGGTCCTGGCTAAAGTCAATAGGATCGCCGATTCCTCCGAAGTCGGAGAGTGTCTGCCTGTATGGCGAGGAACCACCAGTCTGCACACCAATAAGCCAGACATGGGACAACGGATACTCACGCAAACCTCAGGTCCTGTATGCCATCACACTGATGTTGGACAACAGGATGCCTTCATCCGACATACAGGACTTTGCGTTGGAGCTCAAGCCAATGAACACAAGCAAGCAAGCAACTGTTTTACCCTTGATTTTCGGACCCTCTAACAATTGATTTATTTGGTTATTTCGGGATTTGAAATTTAAATATTGAGCACAACCCACTACTGGCAACGCTGATCGTATTCTAGTATGAACCTAAGGCCTATCCACGTCAATATGGAAGCACTATACTCGAGTTTCACCCTCGTTTGAGCTCGTCAGTAGTGCATATCCCTGACCGGATCCGGAAACAAGCCCCGGACCACTGGCGTGTGAAGCGGGTGTGCAACCACGCGGCACATGTTGGACACACAGCCAAATTATCATAACAGAATATCACAACATCACCCATTGTAGGCTATGCTCAAGATTGCCCAATCGCCGCGACTGACGTCCGTCAATCGATGTGGACCCGAAACGATCAGGACTTCTCACTGGCAAGGAACACCAGGCCTCCTATATCCAATGAGCAATAATCAAATTGATTTATTTGGTTATTTCGGGATTTGAAATTTAAATATTGAGCACAACCCACTCTAACACTCTAACAATTGACCAACTTGATTTCATAAACAAATATTAAGTCCCATTTCTGTAGTAACGATAGAAGTTAAGTGTGCTATAAATGAACTTGCATCTGGCAAGGCTCCAGGTAAGGATGGGATTCCAATAGAGGTTATCAGGAGTGGGCAAGACACACTCACTCTACAGATCCACCAGCTAATAGAACTATGCTGGCGAGAAGGACAAGTCCCACAGGATTTCAAAGATTCAAGCATCATAACACTGTACAAGAACAAGGGCGATCGGAGCGACTGCAACAACTTTAGGGGTATCTCACTTCTGTGTATTGTTGGAAAAGTATTTGCCAGAATTGTTCTGCGCAGACTTCAAGTCCTAGGAGATCAAGTCTACCCCGAATCACAGTGTGGCTTTTGATATGATATTCTCATTGCGACAAATGCAGGAAAAATGCCATGAACAGAATCAACCACTGTTTATTGCCTTCATCGACCTCACAAAGGCATTTGATTTGGTCAGTCGTGATGGTCTGTTCAAGGCACTAAAGAAGATTGGCTGCCCACCAACTCTTCTGTCCATTGTGGAAACGTCCCACACAGGCATGAAGGGTACAATCAAGTTTGATGGTGCAACTTCAGAAGAGTTTGAAATCAAGAGTGGAGTTAAGCAAGGTTGTGTACTAGCTCCCACCCTCTTTGGAATATACTTTTCACTTCTACTGAAATATGCCTTTCGTGATCAGGATGGTGGTATATACATTCACTCCCGCTCAGATGGCCGCCTCTACAATGCTCAGAGATTGAAGGCCAATACCAAAATTAAGAGGGTACTGATCAGAGAGTTGCTTTTTTGCAGATGATGCTGCAGTTACGACCCACACTGAGGAAGAATTACAATGTCTACTATCTGCATTCTCCAATGCTTGTTCTGAATTTGGTTTCAATCAATCAATCATGTGCCATGCCGGAAAGCGTGGGCGGTCATGACTCGCCATTTCACTCGATCACCAGTGTCGTGGATCAGCTCAGTGTTCCTGTCTCGTCCATGCCAATGGTCTAACAATTAGCAAAAAGAAGACACATATTATGTCACAAGGTGCACATGGGGTACCATCAATCTTTAATAACGACGCCGAACTAGAGATGGTAGACCATTTTACATATCTAGGATCAGTGGTAAATAGCAAATTATCCCTAGATCAGGAAATCAACATTCGGATTGGTAAGGCAGCAACAACAATGAACAGGTTAAGAAAAAGAGTCTGGGAGAACAGGAAGCTTACTGCCAAAACAAAAGTCCTTGTCTATCAAGCCTGTGTCCTTAGTACTCTTCTTTATGGCAGTGAAACCTGGCTAACTTACTCACACTAAGAGAAACGTTTAAACAGCTTTCATATGCGGTGTCTGCGAAGAATTCTTGGTATTAAGTAGCAAGACAAAATCACAAATACTGAAGTATTGGAAAGATCAGGTTGCGTGACGGTTTATTCCATGCTCAGTCTTCGTAGACTTAGATGGATAGGACATCTTAGAATACCAAAGGACATCTTTTTTGGTGAATTACAGATGGGTAAGAGATCTCAGGGTGGACCTGATGTGTGTAAACGGGACATGATTGATACAGGCATTGATAATGCACATTGGGAGCAAGTCGCCGCTGAACGTGGTGCATGGAGGGCAAACATCAGAAATGGAATAAAGACAAAGGAGAAAATTATTGCAGATAAGTCACACACCGAGCGTGTGAGACGTACGATGGTGCATGATGGTGGAAATGACCACGTGTTCACATGCACCAACTGTGAACGAACATTTACAGCGCGAATTGGCCTTATCAGTCACATTCGCTACCATCATGGGTAAAAGTTATTGTGCCTTTTTGAAGCACAAACTATCGTCTATCAAGACGGCAAGGTGCCAATGTAGTAACGATATCCTGGTAATAAATTGCCCTACACTTAGACGGCTTATTCAGGAACTTAAAAACGTTTCTTCATGATCGCCCTTAGCGTTCGTTTAGACTCCTAATTTTAGTAATAAATAGGTAGCATATATATATATATATCCTTTCCCTCATCATATTCCTACTTCTCCACCTCTTTCTTCTTTTCCTCTTCTACGTCTTATTCTTTTTTTCTTCTTCTTAATCATCATCTTCTTCTACTACCCTTCGCCCTCCTCACCCTCCCAATTCTCCTCCTCCCTCTTCTTTTTCTTCTTTTTAATCATCATCATCATCTTCATTTCGCTCTTTTCTACATGGGCTTCTATTCCGTCACGTATACATTTCCTCCATAACACTCCGCCCCTAACAAACCAGATAAATCCATTGCATTTTAAAGTCTTCAGGGTGCGCTTCATTCAAATGTTTCTAGTTAACGCATTATGTATTTAAATCTCCCAATTTAATACGTTTGTCTTCTTCTCTATTTCGACCCTCTTTCTAGAGCAGTGGTTCTCAACCTTTTTTGGCCCGTGCCCCCTTCACCATATTTTCAGAACGTCATTCCCCCCCCCCCCCTTCCTATAAAAAATTTGGCCCGTGCGCCCCCCCCCTTTCACCGTATTTTCAGAACGTCATTCCCCCCCCCCCTTTCATATTTCCTATCTAAAAAAAAACCACCCCTACACAGTATACGTAAAAATGTAAGGTAAATTTAATAGCACATACTAAAACAAGTCTAGACATCCACATAAAACATGATTTGTGGGTCTACTTACTTTATAAAATGAATTTTAGAAGGATGAGACGTACTTAACTGTAAAGTATGAAGGGAAAAACAATATCAAGTAATCGGTTCTTGTATTAACGCGATCTTGAAATGGTCTTCATTCCCCCCCCCCTCCCAGGAAACCCTAAAATTCCCCCCTGGGGGGGGGGGGGGAATTCCCAACCGGTTGAAAACTACTGTTCTAGAGCATTGCGTCACACCTAGTTATCCACCTGGCAGATCAGCTTGTCCGAATGGGCATGCATGTGGGTCAGATTTGCTTCCTCTAGTCCGATTCCATCCAAGGTAACCGACCCTGTATAACCATGGATATGTTTTCTGTCCTGACAATTTTGCCAGGGCAGCAGCCGTAAGGTCTTCTCTTTACGATTCCCAACTGCATTAGACCTTTAACGTTGGCAACTTGGAACAAATGCATCCATACTTCAAGAGCTGAATATTGTAGAAGGTTGGCTATTAAAGACGATACAACAAAGAAAATTGAAATATTTTGGTCACTTGAAACGTCACGAACGTTTGGAGAGAATAATAATGGAGGGGTATATGCCTGGGAAGAGAGGAAGAGGAAGGCCAAAGAGAAGATGGGTGCAGGATGTGGCGGATGATCTCCAGATGGTTGTATCGGACGCGGGACAACTTGCTTATGATCGAGAGGTTTTCCGGAAGGTTGTTATGTGAGCGAGGTTCTTTAGCAGAGTCGCCAACCATTATGGCCAACCGCCCCAGGGGGGTCAAGGCAGCTGTGTCGTATAGGGTGTGGGGGTACATTTCTCGAGTCATCAAACGGCAACAACGTTAACTCCGAATTCAAATGACGTGTACACAAGCTGGCAGCATCTAGGTTTCGTCGTTTATTGTTCCACAATACAAAAGGGTAGTTTCGAGATGGTATAAACAAAGTTGGCAAACAAATATCCAAGCCATCATTATCTTTACAAAAGGCAATGGTCTCTTATATCAGAAACTTAAGCATTCTCAGATTCAATCATGCCAGATGGAACCACATAAGCTTCTTGTCTAGACGATGGTAAAACGGCTTCTGTCCCGTAACTAACTTGTCGTCACCCTACGACACGCTCATTGCCACCTCAAGCAACGGTGCTCACCCGTGCACTGCTTATTAATCTTTACATTGCGCAGCACCTATTTTTTTGTTCTACTAGCCATACAATGCCATATAATCACTATAACAGTTACACTGTTATAGATTCATACCCTTCTTAATAATAAGACTTTTCTAAGAAAAGTCTTGGAACAAAACCGATATCTTTCCTAACTATAATATACTCAACCCCAACATAATACTTGAATTATAACAAAAAAAATTTAACTAATCTATTCCATACGAGCATGCATCATTGGACTTTTTATAAGTCTACATAACCAGTCATTGGAGGTTTGCCCATTCACTGGAGTCTACCTGACTCTTATTACTTTCTTCATTAGTTATGGAAGGTACACTAACTATCCGCTACCACCCACAACTTTACTCAACCTACTTATGGGATACACTAGCTATCGACTACTACCAACAGTGCTCCAACTACTTATGGGTTATACTAGCTATCCGCTACCACCCACAACTTTACTCAAACTACTTATGGGATACACTAACTATCGACTACTACCAACAGTGCTCCAACTACTTATGGGTTACACTAGCTATCGACTACTACCAACAGTGCTCCAACTACTTATGGGTTACACTAGCTATCGACTACTACCAACAGTGCTCCAACTACTTATGGGTTACACTAGCTATCGACTACTACCAACAGTGCTCCAACTACTTATGGGATACACCAGCTATCGACTACTACCAACAGTGCTCCAACTACTTATGGGTTATACTAGCTATCCGATACCACCCACAACATTATTCAGAAACGTTCTCTGTCGTTCACAGTGAGCACCAGCCATTTGCTGTTGACACAATCTCTCATTACTCATTAATGTTTCTTCTTCGTCAACATTTCTCTATGGTCACCTGCCAGCGATCCACTTATGACCTCATGAATATTCAAGTATTTTACCTTACTACCTGCATCATCATATACACCACAATAACCATATTCAATCATTAAAAATCATTACACTTACATCATCATCAGTATGTATGTGTCAAAATACACCATGACATTCTTGAAGTGACACCAAAAAAAAAAAATACACAAGGATAGAAAGAAAGAGAATTGGTGGCCACCATAGAAATAAGAAGAACAATTCCTCATATCATAAAGATCCAAACACTCACTCTCTCTTGTTCCATTTTACCCTCCATTGTTAGTTTGTGAGTTTATGTAATAAAGTCTTTTAAAAAATCCAACCAAAACATCACTACAACTATACTTATTCCTACTGACGCTCCTGTTATACCATGGTCACTTCATATTTGTAATGTTATCCACAATAACCCGAAGATATCATCCACACGTCTCCAAAAAAAAAAAAAAAAACTCTGGACGTCACGTAACCTATAGTCATCTCAGGTTGTAATGTTATCCACAATAACCCGAGGACACTATTAACATGTCCATTCATTATGGACATCTCCAGACATCCAATATCATGGCTCTGAACGTCACTTAAACCATGGTTACTTCAGGTTGTAATGTTATTCACAATAATCCGAAGATATTATTAACATGTCCATTCATAATGGACATCACCCCTTAAAACATCGAATGTCATCCTATAACATGGCTCAGAACTTCAGTCCATTATATTTCTATACACTTTCACCAATTCAACTCACCAGAAATGATAATTATAACAGTCCCTACCAAAACCAAAAACTAATGTAACAATAGTTATAACCACTCTATTAACTATTGCATAACTAGTTATAACCATGCCGAAGCCTGACAAAGACCACAAAAAAATTCAGGGATATCGAATTATAACCATGCAGAATACAATAGGCAAGCTGCTGGAGAAGGTAATTGCCAGGAAAATATCAAACCAGCTGGAGAGGCAAGGTGTTTTCCCACCTACCATGGGTGGGTACAGTCCAAAAAGAGAAACCTGGACCAATGCAACAGTTTTTGCCCATGATGTCTATGAAGGTTTCCACTCGGGCATTGAAACTTTTGCTGCAGCGATTGATCTTGAGGACGCGTACAGCAGAGTGCCATTGGATTTTTTAATGCTTCAGCTTCTTGAACTCAAAGTAAGTCCATTCCTCCTTAGTTGGATCGCTGCAGCCCTCTTCCAACGGAAAGTAGTTTTTAGATGTGGCAGTTGGACTTCGGAACCAACAACAATATATCCTGGCCTACCACAGGGATCATCATTATCTCCGGTACTGTTCAACGCCTACACAGTGAGAATCACCAGTGAGCAGATCACTGGACCTAGCAGGACATTGTCATATGCCGATGATGTTTTAGTGTATCGTCAGGGTAAGGATAGAGAGGAGGTTGCTGTGGAACTACAAACCGAACTCAATCGCATAAGTACTTGGTGTGATGAAGCTGGGGCAATGGTCAACCCAACAAAGGCAACAGTGACTTGGTTCTCGCTGAATAATCATATTGTCAACACTCCAACACCAACTATAAAGCTGTGTTCAGATACGGTGGAAAGAACGCAGGCAATGAATTACCTGGGGATACGGTTTGATCGAAGCCTTGCTTATAATGAGCACATAGACCAGGTGATAACAAAGGCCAAGCGGGGTTTCGCTGCGATGCGGGCGATGGCGGCAGCAAACTGTGAGCAGCGCCATCTATGTCTTCTGTGCGAGGGGCTGGTCATGGCTATTTTTGAGTATGCAATGGCAATCCTGACTCTCAGCCGTAAGCAGATAGAAAGGATGGAAAGGATACAGAATGAAGCTATGCGCATTATTCTTGGATGTACAAGAGATACAGCATGCAGGGCGATGCGCTACCTTCTTGATTTTCCAACCATTGAAGAGAGAATACAAGTTTGCAGAGCACACGCCTACCTCAGGGTTAACGCAAACACACAACATCCACTGCATAGTGAAATTATGAAGGTGAAGGGCAGCAGGTTAAAAAGAGGACGGTCGTGGGTGGGTCAAGCCGAAGACATTATTCAACAGGTGTGTTCACTTGAGGACTTAGAACCTGGCGAGGAGTGGGTACAAGTGCCAACAGATTTCTGCACATCCTTTTCAGTTTGCATCCAGCTAGATAAAAAATGCAGACAAGAAAATCCGGCTGCTGTGGAGGCTGAAGTACAAGCATTGATTTTCGAGAATTCGCTATACGGTGATGCTGTCATCTACACAGATGGGTCGGTTGTCCGACATGTGAGAAGCTCATGGGCCTTTACGGCTCGGGCCGGAGGGAGAATTGTGAAGGAGGACTCTGGTGCTTTTGTTGAGACCACAAGTAGCCTGACTATGGAAGTCGTGGCAGTAAGTAAAGCAATAACATGGCTCGAGATACTGACATTAACTAGGGCATGTTTCCTTAGCGACTCAATGAACATGATCAAGAAGATAGAGGAGGGGCCGATCCGAAGATAATGGTTGCTACCCCTGGAGCAGTCTCGGCTGGCAAAGATTTGTTTCATTTTCGTGCCAGGACATGCGGGAGTACAAGGAAATGAGCGGACTGACAAGCTCGCATGTGAGGCTACGGTGAAGAGCGAACGCGCCATGGATCAGGCTGACATTCTGAATGCTCTACGAGAAGTAAGACTTTTGCGTGAACCAAGTGATGACTGTGAATCCACAACCATGGCCAGACTGCGAGAACAGCAAATTAAAAGAGGGGTGGCCAAACAAGAACACAACGCAGGAAGCCAAAGAAGATTGATAAACCAACACAGAACTGGTGTCGTTAGCCGCTACACGCTGCGGGATTTGCTGAGGAGGGGATCCGAGAATTTATGGACTGAATGGTTTGTTGTGCAATGAGGATGATTGTTCGACTAACTAGTTATAACCAGATTCGCAAACAATTGATCAACAATTAAACAATACTGTTGCTGTCGCTTTTACGGACAGTGTATCCCACAATTATGCAAAATAAAATATACAACTACCAAATAAGTAAATAATGACAATACTGTAATGCGAACGTTGCATGATTCCCAACGTGAATCATTTAAAAAACAAAAAAAAAAATACATTAAGACACACCATTTTCTCCCCAGTTCTGTCGCATTTATGGACAGTGTACCCCACAATCATGCATTCTCGCAACCCAACTCATTAGGGTCATCTATTTTCTGTCTTCTATTCTACCCCTTCTACATTACTTCCACGTTTCTTTAATTTATTCCTTAATAATGCCCAATTTCTTTGGTATAATTTACCTCCCCCCAAAAGAGCCATAACATTGCCAGCTTCCTCATCACTATTATCAAAGCAAGAACTTGATATGTCTTCACCCGTATATTTTCTTTTTGTCTCTGTTCCCTAATCCATTTCTCGTTCTCCTGAATCTAAAGCACTGGCCTCTAAATTCTTTTGTTCTAAATCTATTCTAGTTTTTCTGTCTTGATTCCTTAAAAGTCTTTCCATGACTGGGATAGACTCTTCGCTAGACGAATTTTCTCTAATTCTTCTCATTCTTTTGATTTCTCTCTTCTTCTGTCTATCCAGTTTTCTCTTTAATGCATGTCTAGTGTTCCTATAGGGAGCATCTAATTCTTCAACAGAATCACTAATACCACTACTGGATATGTCATGTACCTCATTTCCATCTTCCATAAGAGTGGTAGGCGGCCTCATCACTGACTGTTCACACGGGTCATCATATACCTCTGATGTTGATGGTTCCGGTTCAGTGACTTTGTCTGATTCGGGAGAAGGAATCGCATACTTAGTTCGCCTATTTAATTGGCCTTCCGAATGAATGTTTTCAACGTTGTTTTCATAGTCTCTTCTCAAATGCTGTACATGTGCACGCGCAGTATGCCCCGTAATTTGGTTCTTGACGTAATACGAGACGGGACCTAATTTCTCTAAAATATAATAGCCTGGGACCCAATAGTTATCGAATTTAGAAATCCTTCTATGTTTCTTATAGTATACCCTATCTCCCACTTTGAATTCCTGTAGTTGTGCATTGTGATCCGCATATTTCTTCTGTCTTGTACAAGCTTTACTTATATTCTTTCTCAGTCTCACATGCGCCTTATGCATCTCTTGTAAGATGATTTCGGGGAATTCTTCTCCCATGTATTTTCGTTCAGGTTTCAGTAGATTATCAATGAGTAATATAGGTTCTCTCCCATACAACAAATAGAATGGTGAAAAACTGGTACCTTCATTGTGGTTTGTTCGTATCGCTCCTAAAGCAGGTCCCAAATACACATCCCAATCTCTATCATGTTCTTCTACATTTTTAGCTAAGATGTTATACAGTGTCCTAATTTTACAACTAATGGAAACAAGAAGACAGAACAAAAATAATCCTGCCAAATATGAAGAAATTCACAGAAAAGTGAGAACCTTATGTAAGGAGGCTAAAGAAACATGGCTTGAGAAAAATTGCAGAGAAATTGAAAAACAACACAACAGTAAAAATGCGAAACTAATGCACAAAAGAATTCAGGAGATTACTAATCAAAGAACACGTACATCAGCAGGCTGCCTAAAGACAAAAGATGGAAGAGTCATAATAGAAAAAGATCAGATTTTACATGTATGGTCAGATTACGTGAAAAACCTTTATGACGATAGCAGAGACGAACAATATATTGTTCAAAATAACAATGAAGGGCCAGCAATTTTGAAGATGGAGGTTCAGAATGCTCTTAATCATATGAAATCTGGCAAAACCCCCGGTCCAGACAGCGTCACAACAGAAATGATTAATGCTTTAGAAGAATATGGAATAGATAAAGTTACCAGTCTGCTTAATACAATATATGATACTGGAAATATACCTCATGAGTTATGTAATTCTGTATTTATTGCAATCCCAAAGAAATCAGGAGCCCTGGAATGTGATCAACATCGAACAATTAGTATAATTTGTCACATCACGAAGATTTTGCTAAGAATTATCATGCAAAGAGTTGGGAGGAAAATACAACCTGAAATAGGAGAAGAACAATGTGGGTTTGTAGTAGGCAAGGGTACAGTAAATGCTGTGTATATACTGAGAACCGTAATCGAACGTTCTATAGAAGTAAACAAAGATCTACACCTTTGCTTCATTGACTACACAAAGGCTTTTGATAAAGTGAGACATGTCAACATGATAAGGATGCTTGAAGATCTACAAATTGATGGGAAAGACCTTAAACTTGTAAAAAACATATATTGGAAACAACAAGCTGCCATAAGAGTTGATAATGAAGTAAGCCAATATCAGCCTATTAAGAGAGGTGTGAGACAGGGATGTGTAATGTCTCCAGATCTGTTTTCCCTGTACAGTGAAAATATTTTCAGAAATATTGAAAATATGGAAGGAATCAACATTGGGGGACGATGCATCAATAACATTAGATATGCAGATGATACAGTCTTGATTGCAGACAATGAACAGGACCTGCAAAATTTAGTAGATGCGGTTGTTACACACAGTGAACAACAAGGGTTAGAATTAAATTGTAAAAAGACACAGATTATGGTCGTCACTAAGAAGAACGAAATACCACAGTGTAATATACAAGTAAATGGGAATATTCTTCAACAAGTGAATAGGTACAATTACCTCGGAACAGTAATAACATCTGATGGGAGATGCCTTGAAGAGATTAGAACAAGAATCGCCATGACAAAAGTAGCCTTTAGCAAGATGAAAAACATACTGACCAATAAAAAGATGTCAATTGAAACGAGAAAAAGAGTGTTGAGATGCTACATAGAACCTGTACTTTTATATGGATGTGAAGCTTGGACAATGAGCAGCCAGGCTGAAAAACATCTGATGGCTGTAGAAATGTGGTTTCTGAGGAAAATGCAAAGAATACCATGGACAGCCAGAAAGACCAATGAACAAGTCCTTCAAGAAACAAATGAAGATCGTAAACTGATCAGAGACATTAGACGTAGACAGTCACAATTTTTTGGGCATGTTATGAGAAGAAATGATTTGGAGAACTTGGTGACAACTGGTAAGATCGAGGGGAACAGACCAAGGGGAAGACCTAGAAACAAGTATCTGGATGGCTTGGCCTTGTGGCATGGTCGAGACAGAAACACGGAACTGATCCACGACTCTGTTGATCGAGTGAGATGGCAGAACATGACCGCCCACGCTTACCGGCATGGCACATGATGGATGGATGGATGCTGCCTCTCATTTTTCGCGTTTGAGGAAAGACGATAAAAAGAAGTTTTGATGTGATAGATATTCATTTCATGCATTAATATTTGAAACTTCTTATTCACGAATTCCTTTCCATTATCAGTGAGAACTGTTTGTGGACACCCGAAACGCGGTACATATTCCTGCAAGAAGATGTTGATGATGGAATCAGCACTCTTATCCGGAACCGGATACATCTCTGGCCATAGGCTGTAACAATGCACTATGTGTAACAGAAATACATTTCCTGAAACCGTTCTAGGATGGGGACCAGAAATATCTAAGCTTATCTTCTGCATGGGAAATTGTGGAATATCTGTCTCCTGTAAAGGACATCCGATTTCTTTCATATTTCTCAATATGCATTTCTCACAGGCATCCACGTGCTCATGAATACTCCTAAATAGATTCGGCCAATAATACTTGATCCTGATGGCATGAAACAACTTATCTCGACCAAGGTGGCCGTTTTTCTCATGATATGCTTTTAATACCTCTATTTCTAAATGTTTCGGGATGTATTTCCGCAGCCTACTCTCTTCTCCCTTTTCACTGGCATAATATAGCTGTCCGTCTTCTTGTAATTCGATGAAATTCTTCTTGAAGTTGATGTCCCCTGTTTCTCTCAGCTTCTGCTTTATTTCTCTTACTCTTGGATCTTGTTCTTGTTCACTTCTCATATCGAATTGTAATAATTGTGATTCGTCTGCCACCTGTTCTGAACTTTCTTCTGTTAGGGAACTTTCTACAATTTGTCTATTTAACTTACCAGAATCGAGTATATTTACTTGCCAGTTTCGATCATCTATCTCCAGCTCACCTTCATCTTCTGCATTAGATACACCTGGATAGGGAATTCTAGATAATAAGTCAGCGCAAGTATTTCCTTTTCCTGAAATATATTCAATTCTCGCATTATAACCCTGTAAATTCAGTGCCCAGGTCTGTATCTTTCTGTTTTGAACCGGGGCTTCCAATAGGGAATTTAATGGCATATGGTCAGTTTTTATTACTAATGCGGCGTTATGTAAATAGTAATTCAACTTTTGCAATGCATAGTGAATAGCGTATGCTTCTTTTTCCACCGTCGCCCATTTTCTTTGTGGTTTGCTAAGTATATAGGAAATAAAATAGATCGGTCTTTCATTCCTAATTCCTGGTATCCCTGAGCTCTCTCCGTCGTATGGTTGAGTCAGATATGCCCCTATGGCGGTACCCGAAGCATCTGTATACAGAGTCAGTTGTTTATCTAAGTCCGGATGTGCCAGTAATGTGACTACCGTCAAGCTATTCTTAAGGAAATCAAATGCCCTCTGACAATCCTCACTCCATTTGAATCTTGCATACTTGCAGGTTAGATTGTTGATAGGTTTTGCTATTTATGCAAATTTTGGAATAAATCTTCTATAATATCCGCACATTCCAATGAACCCTCTTACCTCTCTCACGGTGGTCGGGGGAGGTAATTCTCTGATCACCTTCACTTTATCTTCATCTGGTCTAATTCCTTTTCTCTCGATCACGAAACCCAAGTATTTGGTTTCTGTTTTTAGAAATTCGCATTTACTCAGCTTTAGTTTTACTTGATGTTCTCTTAACCTATCAAAAACCAACATTACATGTTCTAGATGGTCCTGTACGTCCCCTGCCGTATATATCAAGATGTCGTCTATGTACGCTAAAGCGTATTTTTGCATCCCTCCTGGTTCATTAGCAACATATAATGGGAGGGCGCTGTTCGTAATCCAAAAGGCATACGTAAGAATTTGTAAGGGCCCATGTGAGTACAGAAGGCACTCTTCTTCTGAGCATCAGGCGACATGGAAATGCACCAGAACCCCGACCTAGCATCTAGCGTGGTGAAGCAGGTGGAACCACTAAGCAATCCCAAAATGTCATCAATCACTGGCGATGGATAAGCCACATTCTTTGTGATCTTATTCAAGGCCCGGTAATCACAGCAATATCGATGAGAACCGTCCTTCTTAGTGACGATAACAACTGGTGACGACCATTCGGACTTCCATCTTACTATAATTCCAGCCTTCAGCATATCCTCTATTGCCTTCTCTACTATTTTTCTATTCCGTAAAGGAGTCCTATAAGGCTTTAAACTGATTGGGGGGAGGGGGGGGGGTGGTTTCCAGTGTCTATTTCCATAGTGACAGTTTTGGTCTTGCCCAGTTCCAAGTCATTTATTGCAAAAACATCCTGATTTTCTCTCACAAATTACCCTAAAATATCTGTATAGTCTGGTTGGTTCTTTAACTGTTTTAGCAGTTCTGCTCTCGATTCATTCTCTGAGTTCCTGTATCTATTACGTTTACTTGAATGGAATGTTCTCCTAACGCATGCGATAAGTCATTACAGTTCTGAATTAAAATATTCTGTCCATATCCATTTCCACTGGTATTTTTTTTTCAGAGTGCTCTTGGACATTTTCCCTTGTCTCTACGTTCGCATCTCTTAGCGTTCCTTCTCTTCCGGGTGGTATGGTAACATTGGTATCATTTGCTACTCTGGCGATCACACATCCCCTACATAATTTAATCGTCTTCCCTGTATTGTTTATAACCATCACCGGAAAGCTAAAGCGTTTCCCTAACGTCATTATTCCGTCTGGGACTTCTAGGCCAGGTTCATCTATTACCTCCCTTTCTAATTCTGTTATCCTAACTGTCTGACATTCGATAAAATAAGGGTTATCTTTCATTTTTGCCTGCACTAAATTTTATAGTTTGTGGTTTTAATGTCATAGTCTCTTTTACTCTAATTAAGGTTGATACATGCATGTCGTCTTCCAAATTCACATATATATTCCGAAATCTCAACTTGCGCAAATCAAAATAAACACTTATACCATTCCTTACCAAGAAATCGACCTAAGATCATATTTCTACTTAAGTTTCTAACCACATGGAAGAGGTTTTTACTTCTATTCCTCCCAGCTTAAAATCTACTATTGTTTGACCGACTACACCTAAGGTTTCTCCGGTGACTGACTGAAGAGTGTCTTGATTGTTTAATATTTTGACATTCTTCATAATGCGGTACATACATTTTCTTTGATAACGCTCACTTGTACTCTTGAATCGACCAGTGTTCTAATTCTAAATTCTCCCACCTCTATTATACATGAACTCGGGTCAGTCGTTTCCACGGAAGCCTGTTTTATTTCCCCAACCTGAGGCTGTACTACCTTGCATTCATATTTATTCATATTCTCTGCACCGGGGTAATTAATTTTTCTGTAAATCTTGGGACCTTTCTTGTTTTCCCCCTACCGCAGTCCATGTTCAGTAAGTGGGACGCCAGTTTCCCTTAATTTCTGACCTTCCAAAATTCCTTTCTAGTTCCCTAACATTTCGATTTTGTCTCCCATTACCAGGATTCCGCGTATCTAACTGGCCGAGCCTGTTATTGCAGAACCTAAAAATATGTCCACTCTGGCCACAGTTCCAACAAACTACATCTGGCCTACTTATTGTTCCCCTTGCAGTGGTTCTCATATTTATCATAGGTCTTCTCCTATCAGAAACCCCCTCATTACTTCTTGCCACTTCTTGCATTTCAGCTCTAGGCTCGTTCACTCCATATCTCCTCCATCTGCACCTCGTATGCCCCACATCCATACGTTCTTCTATTCTTTGCTCAATATTACTTCCTATTTCTCTCCCAACTTGTAGCCTAAATCTTCTTCTTAAGCTTTCTTCCTGTAGAACTATATCCACTGCTTGCGATAGCCTCACCGGGTTTTCCCTCATTAATTTAAGCTTTAGTCCATCTGAGCGCAACCCATCTACAAATATCCCCACCAACATTCTTTCTACTTCTTCACCCTGTACGTTTTGTCCCAAAAATGCCTCTTCGGCTAAATTTACTAATCTGGCACTATATAGTTGCACACTTTCTCCACTCTCTCGTCTAGACTATCGACAGTGTCGAGCGAACATCGTCACCGGCATCCTTAACCTTTAGTCAATCCACACTAGCGGACGAGTATTAAAACAACTACATAAAAGCAAAATGGTTGTAATATACTTACAGTCCTGTCTTTAATAGCTGACCAGTCCTCAATACGAAGAAAACTACAGTGGGTGTGAGGAGACTGTATATGTATATCACTGGTATTCTGACTTTACAGACTGTAGCTCACTGTGACTACAACGCAAGTAACACGGCGCCCTCTACGCTATCAATTTCATCATGGTTAGAGGTCATGTGGTGAGCATGACCCACATTCCCCAACCCAACTCAAACATACAACAGGTCAACGAGTGGGTAGTAGAACGCTTAGTCGCGCCATTCGGACAGCCACGTCAGCGTAATCTGAACCGCTTGACCTAGGAAACTGGGTGAAACCGGTTTTACGCGTGGCTCAAAAACTAATATATAAACCCGAGGCTGGTAACACTCAAGCATTGTGATCAGAAGATGACTACAGACCTCAAGACTGTGCCTGCTAACTGCGTCTACATGACTCGTAGTGGTGAGACTATTAGACCAGTGGGCTGTGGTGATAAGGCCGTGTTTGTCTCATCCTACAGACGAACGAGCACGTTACACATCCGAAGATTTTACGGTGAATCCGACAAGAAATTCCCGACTAAGGCGGGTATGACACTTACTCGGCAAGAATATGAACAGATGAGCGCCATGCATCGCGAAATCCTCTCTGACTTTGACAGACTCAACCAAGTTAACCAACCCAGTAACAAAGACAAACAAGCTACTAACAGAGACAAGCAAGTCAGTAACCAAAACATTCAAGTCAGTGCTCATGTCAAACAAGGCACTACCAGAAGCAATCAAGTCCAAAACACTCAAGTCAGTGCTCAAGTTAAACAAGGAACTAACCGAAACCACAAAGTAGACGCATACTATACCGCCAGTTTTCAACCCAGCTACAGTCAGATGTGTAATGACCCCAGCAACCAGATGTGTGATGAGCCCAATAGCCAGCTGTTTGATTTGCAACAAGACACCAACCGACGCAATCAAGTCCAACACACTCAAGACAGTGTTCAAGTCAAACAGGGTACTAAACGAAGCCACCAAGTAGACGCATACTATACCGCCAGTTTTCAACCCAGCTACAGTCAGATGTGTGATGACCCATGCAACCAGATGTGTGATGAGCCCAATAGCCAGATGTTTGATGTGCCCGACACTCAGATGATTGATGCCCCAGTTGTCTACAATACTCAGATGCCAGCCCACCAAGCAGAAGAAAAGTCTTATGACTACATGTCAAGTGACATATACATACCAGGCTACCAGCCGGAAAAAAACCAACCTACACAGACAATGGTGTGAAGAAACCCAGAAACAACATACAATGTGTTAGTTAGTTAGTTAGTTAGTCGAAAGATCATCCTCTTTGCACATCGAACCCTTCAGTCCATAAGTGCTCGGATCCCCTCCTCAGCAAATCCCGCAGCGTGTAGCGGTTAACGACGCCAGTTCTGTGTTGGTTTATCAATCTTCTTTGGCTTCCTGCGTAGTGTTCTTGTTTGGCCACCCCTCTTTTAATTTGCTGCTCTCGCAGTCTGGCCATTGTTGTAGATTCGCAGTCATCACTTGGTTCTCGCAAAAGTCTCACTTCTCGTAGAGCATTCAGAATGTCAGCCTAATCCATGGCGCGTCCGCCCTCCACAGTAGCCTCACCTGCGAGCTTGTCAGCCCGCTCATTTCCTTGTACTCCCGCATGCCCTGGCACGAAAATGAAACTAATCTTTGCCAGCCGAGACCGCTTCAGAGGCAGCAACCATTCTCTTCGGATCGACCCCTCCTCTATCCTCTTGATCACGTTCATTGAGTCGCTAAGGAAACAAGCCCTAGTGAATGTCTGTGTCTCGAGCCATGTTATTGCTTTACTTACTGCCATGACTTCCAGGGTCAGGCTACTTGTGGTTTCAGTGAAAGCACCAGAGTCCTCCTTCACAATTCTCCCTCCGGCCCGAGCTGTAAAGGCCCATGAGCTTCTCACATGTCGGACGACCGACCCATCTGTGTAGATGACCGCGTCACCGTCTAGCGAATTCTCGAAAATCAACGCTTGTACTTCAGCCTCAACAGCATCCGGATTTTCTTGTCTGCATTTTCTATCTAGTTGGATGCAAACTGAAAAGAATGTGCAGAAGTCTGTTGGCACTTGCACCCACTCCTCGCCAGGTTCTAAGTCCTCAAGGGAACACACCTGTTGAAGAATGTCTTCGGCTTGACCCATCCACGACCGTCCTCTTTTTAACCTGCTGCCCTTCACCTTCCTAATTTTACTATGCAGTGGATGTTGTGTGTTTGCGTTAATTCTGAGGTAGGCGCGTACCCTGCAAACTTGTATTCTCTCTTCAATGGTTGGAAAATCAAGAAGGTAGCGCATCGTCCTGCATGCTGTATCTCTTGTACATCCAAGAATAATGCGCATAGCTTCATTCTGTATCCTTTCCATCCTTTCTATCTGCTTATGGCTGAGAGTCAGGATTGCCATTGCATACTCAAAAATAGACATGACCAGCCCCTCGTACAGAAGACATAGATGGCGCTGCTCACAGTTTGCTGCCGCCATCACGCGCATCGCTGCCAAACCCCGCTTGGCCTTTGTTATCACCTGGTCTATGTGCACATTATAAGCAAGGCTTCGATCAAACCGTATCCCCAGGTAATTCATTGCCTGCGTTCTTTCCACCGTCTCTGAACACAGCATTACAGTTGGTGTTGGAGTGTTGACAATATGATTATTCAACGAGAACCAAGTCACTGTTGCCTTTGTTGGGTTGACCATTGCCCCAGCTTCATCACACCAAGTACTTATGCGATTGAGTTCGGTTTGTAGTTCCACAGCAACCTCCTCTCTATCCTTACCCTGACGATACACTAAAACATCATCGGCATATGACAATGTCCTGCCAAGTCCAGTGATCTGCTCACTGGTGATTCTCACTGTGTAGGCGTTGAACAGTACCGGAGATAATGGTGATCCCTGTGGTAGGCCAGGATATATTGTTGTTGGTTCCGAAGTCCAACTGCCACATCTAAAAACTACTTTCCGTTGGAAGAGGGCTGCAGCGATCCAACTAAGGAGGAATGGACTTACGTTTAGTTCAAGAAGCTGAAACATCAAAAAATCCAGTGGTACTCTGTTGTATGCGTCCTCAAGATCAATCGCTGCAGCAACGGTTTCAGTGCCTGAGTGGAAACCTTCATAGACATCATGGGCAAAGACTGCTGCATTGGTCCAGGTTTCTCTTTTTGGACGGTACCCACCCAGGGTAGGTGGGAAAACACCTTGCCTCTCTAGTTGGCTTGATATTTTCCTGGCAATTACCTTCTCCAGCAGCTTGCCTATTGTATTCTGCATGGTTATAATTCGATATCCCTGAATTTTTTTGTGGTCTTTGTCAGGCTTCGGCAAGGGAATCAGATAGCTGTGTAACCATTCCTTCTTGATGCTAGCACTCCCTATACTGTTGTTGTACATGTCTGCTAGTTTCTCTAGCTCATTGTCGGTACACCTATTTATGTCGTCGTATCTTATGCCATCAGGACCTGGAGCACTGTTTTTTGATCATCGAAGCACAGCCTTGATTTCTTTCACTGTCACCGTGTCATCATCCGAAGTGTTCTGGTCCTTGCATTTGTCTGAGGTGACCTCCTTGGCCAGATTTCGGCCTCCCATGTCTGTCTGGTTGCTCTGCTCAAGGTAGCGTTCAAAGAGGGCTTTGCCCTTGTCCTCGTCAGTCCTCTGCCAGATGAGGTCAGCACCTTGGAAGTCAGAAATGCTCTTATTCTTGACTACACCACTCATGCTTTTATGTAGTCGCCAGAACAATTTCAGTGACTTGTCTGTGCTTACACTTTGACACACCTCTGCCCATTTTTCGCTTTTAACCACCTTGACCAGTTTTTTGAAATAGCTTACTTTTGTGTGCATCTCTCTTTCCAAGTGCAAGCAGGGACTAGGATGACCATCTCTGTGCTTCTTGGCATTTTGCCATCTCCTTACAGCACTACGCTTATCCACCCAAGCCTTCTCCACCTCGAAACTCCACCACGGTGGCTGCTCCCAGCTTTTTTTCCTGCCCTGAACCGTTCTGCGCTTGTCACGTCTTATTTTACTCACCACATCTTGCCCTGTACTGTCATACTGGAACGTCTTTACCTTTAGCTTGTGCTGCCTGGTTCTGCCTTTCTCCACCAATATGCTGCAAGGGTGGTGGTCGCTGCCATGGTGTCCTAGGACACCCCATCTACACACTGTAGTGAGTGAAGGTGAAACTAGCGCCAGATCAATAGCACTGTCCTCATCGCCTGGACGGCTTGCTGTCCTGGTGACACAGCCACTGTTGATACAAACCAGGTCGATGGTTTCCAGTGCAGTCTCGAGCTCCTCCCCTTGTGTATTGGAGGAAGTGTTTCCCCATGATCTGCCTTTAGCGTTGAAGTCACCACAGAAAATAACATTTCTCTCGTGGCCTAATATGCCACTTAAGCACTGCCACTTCTGGGCGTCCACACTCGCATTGCGGGCATAAACATTAACCAACACGAATGGTATACTGGAATGAACTCTCAACGCATGTATTTGTATATCGTCACTGTCCCAACTGGACATGTCTAGCTCTGACGCCACCATGCTGTTGCGAACTAGAATCGCCGTTCCCAGATGTCGTCTGTTGTAGAAACATTTGAAGCCGGCAATTCGGAGTAGCTGATCGCCCAGTCTCGTCTCCTGGAGTGCTACAATGTCGTTCCTGTAAACTAGGGTTTCTAAAATAGAGCCCCGTTGTTTTACACTGGCACAGTTCCAATATAGAATACGGATGTTCCTGAGTCCTAGACGGTGACACTTGAGTCTAAAACGTCTCAAACCACCGCGCTTACCTTGCTTCTTTCTCCCTGCGCGGCTACCGCGCCGCTTCGTTATGTTGACTGCTGACCGCTCGGAGAACACACGTTGTTCCGCCATGTTGAAAAAACGTAAACACAGACTGCTGAGAACCACACACGCTGCTGAAAATTCACGCAAGGATGGCTTCGCTCGATGCACGAACTCCGTAGCACCCGCGCAGATTTTGAGTAGAAACTCCTGGTTTTACATCCTGGCACACCAATTACACGCAAGAGATGAATAAATCCATCCCCTACACGAAAAAGTTAACGAACACAAAACAACACGACCGTCCGTCGCCATCTTGAAACCGGAAACTGACAATGTGTATAGCTGTGTATGTGAAAATAAAATGTTGTGATGATACTATGTATACCAGCTCATATCACATCATCCATTTCGTATAATGACATTATGCATTTTTATTCTTGTAAAATGTACTGAAATACTGTACAATGTACTGAAATACTGTAAAATAAAGAAGCATATATTATAATTACGTCTTGGTTGTTGAATTTTTTTTTTAGTGTTTACGGTGTATATATTTGTCATGTGATGAGAGAATGATACATATTGTTGACAAATTCAAGAAATATTTCAACAAAACTAAGGAAACGGGTTAACCAAAGTAGGAAAAACTGTTGACTATAGTCTGAAATATCTCAAGCAAATTTATGAAAAGTAGGAAAATTTTTTAACCAAATGGCTCCCTCCCTCCCCCCCCCCCCCCCCCTCTCAAAAAAAAAAATCTTGACCAAGTAAGAAAATGCGTTAACTAAATGTGAGAAGTGTGGCCAAATTTCAACCAAACTTATAAAAAGTAGGACACTTTTGTTAACAAAATATGAACAAATTTTTAGCCAAAGTTCAACCAAACTCATCAACAAGTAGGACACTTTGTTAACCAAATGTGAAAAGGTTAGCTAAATTTGAAGCCAAACTTATAAAAAAAATTGGAAATGTTGTTAACCAAACGTGAAAAGTTTGGCCAAATTTCACCCAAACTTATGAACAGTTGGAAATTGTGTTGTCCAGATGTGAAAATTTTGGCCAAATTTCACCCAAACCTACGAAAAGAAGGAAACTTTGTTATCCAAATGTGAAAAGTTTGGCCAAATTTCTAACAAACTCATAAAAAGCAGGAAACTTTGGTAAACAAATGTGAAAAGTGTGGACACATTTCATCCAAAACTTATGAAAAATAGAAAAATTTGGTAACAAAATATGAAAAGTTTGGCCAAATTTCACCCAAACCTATGAAAAGTAGGAAACTTTGTTAACCAAATGTGAAAAGTGTGCCTAAATTTCAACCAAATCCATAAAAAGTAGGAAATTTTGTTAACCAAATTTGAAAAGGTTAGTCAAATTTCAAACCAAACTTATAAAAAATTGGAAACGTTAACCAAACGTGAAAAGTTTGAAAAATTGTGACCAAAGTTCAACCAAACTTATAAATTTCTCACCCAAACTTGTGAAAAGTAGGAAATTTTGTTGTCCAGATGTGAAAAGTTCGGCCAAATTTCACCCAGATCTATGAAAAGTAGGAAACTTTGTTAACCAAATGTGAAAAGTTTGGCCAAATTTCAACCAAATCCATAAAAAGTAGGAAACGTTGTTAACCAAATTTGAAAAGGTTAGCCAAATTTCAAACCAAACTTATAAAAAATTGGAAACGTTAACCAAACGTGAAAAGTTTGAAAAATTGTGACCAAAGTTCAACCAAACTTATAAATTTCTCACCCAAATTTGTGAAAAGTAGGAAATTTTGGTGTCCAGATGTGGAAAATTTGACCAAATTTCAAACAAACTCATAAGAAAGCAGGAAACTTATTTAACCAAATGTAAAAATTTTGGCCAAATTTTATCCAAACTTATAAAAAGTAGGAAACTTTGTTAACCAAAAGTAAAAAATTGTTGGTCAAGTAAAAAAATATTTCATCCAAAACTTATGAAAAGTAGGAAATTTTGTTAACAAAACATGAAACGTTGTAGCCACATTTCAGCAAAACTTATAAAAAGTAGGAAAATTCCTTAACCAAGTGGGGAAAAAATATCTCACGTTGTCATTTGACATCCCCAACCTACTAGAGATATTCCCCTGTCCCCTATGCAAACAACAGCGGTATTTCATAAAATTAAAAGTATCTTATGTAATAAGTCACTATGGTTCAATGAAAAAATAAAATTTCAACAATAAAATTGTACAAAAATTAACAATTAAATTTCTCTTTTATGTTTCCAATTTGAATGTTTCATGTAGAAATTTAATTGTTAATTTTAGTACAATTTTATTGTTGAAATTTTATTTGCATAGGGGACAGGCGAATATCTCTAGTAGGTTGGGGATGTCAAATGACAACGTGAGATATTTTTTCCCCATTTGGTTAAGGAATTTTCCTACTTTTTATAAGTTTTGCTGAAATGTGGCTACAACGTTTCATGTTTTGTTAACAAAATTTCCTACTTTTCATAAGTTTTGGATGAAATATTTCTTTACTTGACCAAATAAATTTTGCTTTTGGTTAACAAAGTTTCCTACTTTTTATAAGTTTGGATGAAATTTGGCCAAATGTATCACATTTGGTTAACACAGGTTCTTACTTTTTTATGAGTTTGTTTGAAATTTGGTCAAACTTTTCACATCTGGGCACCAAAATTTCCTACTTTTCAAAAGTTTTGGTGATAAATTTATAAGTTTGATTGAACTTTGGTCACAATTTTTCACATTTGGTCAACAAAATTTCCTACTTTTATGGATTTGGTTGAAATTTCGCCACACTTTTCACATTTGGTTAACAAAGTTTCCTACTTTTCATAGGTTTGGGTGAAATTTGGCCAAACTTTTCATAATTTGCTACCAAAATTTCCTATTTTTCATAAGTTTTGGATGAAATGTGTCCACACTTTTCACATTTGTTTACCAAAGTTTCCTACTTTTTATGAGTTTGTTAGAAATTCGGCCAAACTTTTCACATTTGGATGACAAAGTTTCCTACTGTTCATAGGTTTGGGTGAAATTTGGCCAAAATTTTCACATCTGGACAAAACAATTTCCAACTATTCATAAGTTTGGGTGAAAGTTGGCCAAACTTTTCACGTTTGGTTAACACCATTTCCAATTTTTTTATAAGTTTGGCTTGAAATTTGGCTGACCTTTTCACATTTGGTTAACAAAGTTTCCTACTTGTTGATGAGTGTGGTTGAACTTTGGCCAAACTTTTCGCCTTTTGGTTAACAAATGTTCCTACTTTTCATAAGTTTGGCCGGGCTTTTCATAAGTTTGGTTGAACTTTGGCTAAAAATTTGTTCATATTTTGTTAACAAAAGTGTCCTACTTTGTATAAGTTTGGTTGAAATTTGGCCAAACTTCTCACATTTAGTTAACGCATTTTCTTACTTGGTCAAGATTATTTTATTTATTATTATTTTTTTTTTTTG
The DNA here is from genome assembly GCA_963921405.1 of Cepaea hortensis. NCBI lineage: Eukaryota > Metazoa > Mollusca > Gastropoda > Stylommatophora > Helicidae > Cepaea > Cepaea hortensis. The sequence goes on along the minus strand of OY992880.1, from coordinate 53,916,180 downwards.
GGGGGGGGGGGGGGGGTGTGTGCCATTTGGTTAACAAATTTTCCTACTTTTCATAAATGTGCTTGAGATATTTCAGACTATGGTCAACAGTGTTTCCTACTTTGGTTAACCCGTTTCCTTAGTTTTCTTGAAGTATTTCTTGAATTTGTCAACAATATGTATCATTCTCTCATCACATGACAACTATATACACCGTAAACACTAAAAAAAAATTCAACAACCAAGACGTAATTATAATATATGCTTGTTTATTTTAAAGTATTTCAGTACATTGTACAGTATTTCAGTACATTTTACAAGAATAAAAATGCATAATGTCATAATGATGTGATATGATCTGGTATACATAGTATCATCACAACATGTTATTTTCACATACAGAGCTATACACATTGTCTGTTGTTTCTGGGTTTCTTCACACCATTGTCGGAGTAGGTTGGTGTTTTCCGGCTGGTAGCCTGGTATGTATATGTCACTTGACATGTAGTCATAAGACTGGTCTCCTGCTTGGTGGGCTGACATCTGAGTATTGTAGACAACTGGGGAATCAATCATCTGAGTGTCAGACACATCAAACATCCGGCTATTGGGCTCATCACACATCTGGTTGTATGGGTCATCACACATCTGACTGTAGATGGGTTGAAAACTGGCGGTATAGTATGCGTCTACTTGGTGGCTTCGTTTAGTACCCTGTTTGACTTGAGTACTGACTTGAGTGTGTTGGATTTGATTGCTTCGGTTGGTGTCTTGTTGCACATCAAAAAGCTGGCTATTGAGCTCATCACACATCTGACTGTAGCTGGGTTGAAAACTGGCGGTATAGTATGCGTCTACTTGGTGGTTTCGGTTAGTTCCTTGTTTAACTTGAGCACTGACTTGAGTGTTTTGGACTTGATTGCTTCTGGTAGTGCCTTGTTTGACATGAGCACTGACTTGAATGTTTTGGTTACTGACTTGCTTGTCTCTGTTTGACTTCGTTATTGGCTTGGTTAACTTGGTTGAGTCTGTCAAAGTCAGAGAGGATCTCGCGATGCATGGCGCTCATCTGTTCATATTCTTGCCGAGTAAGTGTCATACCCGCCTTAGTCGGGAATTTCTTGTCGGATTCACCGTAAAATCTTCGGATGTGTAACGTGCTCGTTCGTCTGTAGGATGAGACAAACACGGCCTTATCACCACAGCCCACTGGTCTAATAGTCTCACCACTACGAGTCATGTAGACGCAGTTAGCAGGCACAGTCTTGAGGTCTGTAGTCATCTTCTGATCACAATGCTTGAGTGTTACCAGCCTCGGGTTTATATATTAGTTTTTGAGCCACGCGTAAAACCGGTTTCACCCAGTTTCCTAGGTCAAGCGGTTCAGATTACGCTGACGTGGCTGTCCGAATGGCGCGACTAAGCGTTCTACTACCCACTCGTTGACCTGTTGTATGTTTGAGTTGGGTTGGGGAATGCGGGTCATGCTCGCCACATGACCTCTAACCTTGATGAAATAGATAGTGTAGAGGGCGCCGTGTTAATTGCGTTGTAGTCACTGTGAGCTACAGTCTGTGAAGTCAGAATACCAGTGATACACAAGTACAGTCTCCTCACACCCACTGTAGTTTTCTTCGTATTGAGGACTGGTCTGCTATTAAAGACAGGACTGTAAGTATATTACAACCATTTTGTTTTTATGTAGGAGATTTAATACTCGTCCGCTAGTGTGGATTGACTAAAGGTTAAGGATGCCGGTGACTATGTTCGCTCGACGTTTGGTGAGGCTGGTTCTGGAGTATCCTGTTGTCGATTATAGTCGAGGATGCACTCCTCAATTCTATTCAGGCGTAATGTGATTATTTCTTGTTTGGTGAAGTTCTGTTGTAGTAAATCGCTCAGTCGAACCGTTACTAGGTCCGCAAAACTACCACCCTCACCATAATCACAAGAATGACTGAATGGATTCTCGGCTTCTTGATTTTGTGGGACATTAAGACACGCCATGCAATAGCTGTATGGTTCAGCTCTTAGTATGATCCACAGTTTGCTAATGTAAAACAGTTATGAATATGGTACGTTATCAGCGTTATAGACATGGATATTACAGATAATAGCTATGGATCTGACATCCACTTTCTGTTACACAGTTCATATATTTCTATCGATAATGGGTATGTGGACCCCGCAGTACACTTTCACCTTCCCCTACGACTACACATTACTACCTATATTATTACTGTACTACCATAGTGCTATGTTCAAAAGTTCGAATGCCAGCTCTATTCCACGACGACCAAGCCTACAATACTATAATAAGAAATGGCTTGGCTCTTCAGATATATGCGTCTAGCACCATATATCCCCTGTATTATACTAGTATTGTTAGGTTACCCATATGCCTACTTGCAGAAACAACGAAAATGAGACAGTTTTATCATAAACCCAACTTACCGTTAGCGGCTTGTAACATTGTGAGCTGGTTGCTGTTCACTGAGACCGGTACTTCTAGACGGTGAATGGTGGACGCTCTATACACGATATCTGCTGACGTAGAATGACTCAGCTGAATATTGTCTGGACATGTCTGACCTTGATACAATCACGTGCTAAGGTCGTGGTCTATCACCGCGACATAGTAGATTGTGGAATTATTCATCCAGAGTTAGGGCCCTTTGCTCGATACTCGACAGTTTTTTCCACGTGTTCTAGCTGTATCATTACAGCTATACACGGCTGTGACTCCATTTTTACCGGTTATTATCGGTCATTTTTATTTTTTAAGGTTTTCATTTGTAACCTTGTGCTGATAGTGTTTACACCACTATGACACTCTATGGACCACTAATAACCGCTACCCACCCCTTACCAACGAATGTCACTAAGCTATAACCGCTAAAATCATTAATATCGGCCATCTTTACATTTTAAGGTTTTCATTTGTAACCTGTATGATGATAGTGAATAAGCCACTGTCACCCTCTACAGACCACTAATAGCCGCTACCCACCCCTTACCATCGAATTTCACTAAGATATACCCACTAAAATCAATAATATCGGTCATTTTTACTTTTTAAGGTGTTCATTTGTAACCCGTATGATGATAGTGAACAAGCCACTGTAACACGCTACAGATCACTAATAGCCGCTACCCACCCCTCACCAACGAATTTCACCAAGCTATACCCGCTAACATCATTAATATCGACCATCTTTACTTTTTAAGGTTTTCATTTGTAACCCGTATGATGATAGTGAACAAGCCACTGTACCACGCTACAGATCACCAATAGCCACTACCCACCCCTCACAAACGAATTTCACTAAGCTATACCCGCTGCAATCAATATTATCGGACATTTTTACTTTTTAAGGTTTTCATTTGCACCCTTGTGCTGATAGTGTTTACACCACTATGACACTCTACGGACCACTAATAGCCGCTACCCACCCCTTATCAACGAATTTCACTAAGCTATACCCGGTAGCATCAATAATATCGGCCATCTTTCCCTTTTTAATGTTTTCGTTTGAAGCCTGTGTTATGATAGTGTATAGGCCACTACAACACTCTACAGATCACTAATACCCGCTATCCACCCCTTACCAACGAATTTCACTAAGATATACCCACTAAAGGTTCGAAACCCCTCGCCCCACCCCACACGCCGACACCCACGCTCCACCCCTGAGCTCCCACACCCACGCCCGCCGCCCCTAGACGACCCCGAGGAATTGCATTGTAACCCTATCCCTTACACATCACCAATGAAATGATGATAGTTTTTATGCCCGACCTAGTACAGATAAAGAAAGAAGACAAAAAAAACGAGGAGGAAGAGCATTGTACCTTAACAACATCACTAGTATGATGATAGTTTTTTAAGCCCCACCCGGCTATAATCAATAATAACAGCAAATATAAAATTTTTAAAGATAGAAAATTTAATCACACAAAAAGGGAAGTAACAGTGCAAATATACGTTCGATTATTTATTCATGGGTTGCATCCCTTGAAAATTTTGTCCGTTTTTGTGACGTTTCGCATGAGGTGGTAGACTTTTTATATAGTAAAAAATTGAGGTTGCCAACCTCATTTAATCATCCATATGCGCCTGACATACTACTGACATGTATAACCTATATATAGCTCTCCCCATATTTCCTAGTACCTGTCCCAGTGAGATATCTTGAGCATCCATTACTAGCACAATAATTATATCAATTTTCTACTTCTATTAGATCTATATGAAAGTTTTAAAATACACTATACTAACCCACTACTCTGCTTCGCGGTTGTTACTGCTCCACTGGAATATTTCTAGTTCGGTGTGTTACAAGTATTGCTCAACGACGGCGGTTCTGCCAACGGGAAGCCAACGTGATCTGCCACACGTGGGCAGTTTGACTACCCCCTTTAGCAAAGTCGCCAACCATTATGGCCAACCGCCCCAGGGGGGTCAAAGGCAGCTGTGTCGTATAGGTATAGGGTGTGGGGGTACATTTCTCGATTCATCAAACGGCAACAACGTTAACTCTCAATTCAAATGACGTGTACACAAGCTGGCAGCATCTAGGTTTCCTCGTTTATTGTTCCACAATACAAAAGGGTAGTTTCGAGATGGTATAAAAAAGTTGGCAAACAAATATCCAAGCCATCATTATCTTTACAAAAGGCAATGGTCTCTTATTTCAAAAACTTAAGCCTTCCGAAACTCAATCATGCCAGATGGAACCACATAAGCTTCTTGCCTAGACGATGGTAAAACGGCTTCTGTCCCGTAACTAACTTGTCGTCACCCTACGACACGCTCATTGCCACCTCAAGCAACGGTGCTCACCCGTGCACTGCTTATTAATCTTTACATTGCGCAGCACCTATTTATTTTTCTTCTACTAGCCATACAATGCCATATAATCACTATAACAGTTACACTGTTATAATTCTGCAAAGGACATGCTACTGATTAAATGAATGAACTTACGCATGGTGTATCCTGCTTTTCACTCTTGTCTGAGAAGGCGAGAGGTCCGATCATCAGAACTAAAGCCCCCTGGGAGAAACGAATATATTTCCATTGATTTGTTTTTGAACAAAACCTCCGTTTTTTTTTTTTTTTTACAGAACCTATTTTTAACTACGACACCGAAGCCGCGTTATGATGTATGAATAATGAATGGACATAATGCTTGAATTGTACCAGACGATTCGCGTGTTTGCCGAATGTAGCAAATAGCTTACTTGATCCTATAGACCAGTAATCATTTGCCTGAGGCCAGCGTAAAACGTTTTATAATATCAGGTGGTGCGGCGGTTGACGGTTCTTTAATTATGCCTTTGAAATCACGTGTCACAGTATTCAAAGCAGAGCTGTGGGAATCGCAACTTGGCAAGGGTTTTTGGTGCACCGCTCTTCATGTCATTCAAAGCACAGCTGTGGTGGGAATCGTAACTTGGCATAGCCTTTGTTTTTTCTCTCCATCCGCCCCCCCCCCCCCCCATTACCACAACCACTCTCGATACGTTTCCTTCACACTAGTGATATTACATTGCAAATGCGAAGAGAGTTTATATTAAATCTTGGTCAAGCCATCTGACTCAGGCTCCGAAGGTTGTGGGTTCGATTCAGGGCCACGTCCTTCAGTTCACGGGTACATTTTTTCGGAGACTCCTGTGGGTCGTCGTTAGAACTACGGAGTTAGTTCTTTGTACGACGCTTTCCGCGCTGCAGAAAGAGACTGAGCCATATGGGAGTTCCCCCCCCCCCCCAAATAAAATTAAAAAAAAAACTCCGGTGCACTGAAGTCGACCCTGTCGACTTTTAATCGACTTTAAAAAAAGATAAATTAAACATCTAATTGATTTTGTGTTCAAGTAACATCAAGAATCTTTACAACACCAGCAAGCAGGTTAAAGACAAATTTTTGACAATACAGCGTGTGTGTGTGTGTGTGTGTGTGTGTGTGAGTGCGTGCGTGCGTGCGCGCGTGCGTGTGCGCGTGCGTGCGTGCGTGCGTGTGCGTGTGCGTGTGCGTGTGCGTGTGTGTGTGTGTGTGTGTGTGTGTGTGTGTGAACAGGCCAGCCTGTGTTGTTTGATATCATCATCAGAATAGAAAATACCAACAACAACAAAACGATGGTGACAGCGTCATTGAGAATGACACCATCAAAACGGGTGACATCGTCAATTAATGACTCCATCAGAACTGGTGACATCATTATTGAGAATGACACCATCAAAACGCGCGACATGAACATGGCTGTATAAACAATTGTTGTGCGGTGTTGGTAGTGAATTTATTATTATTTATTTAACAAACACATACTTCCAGTTAGCTGTTGGGACAAAACCATTACGAAGTAACACACCATTGCGTGTATTAATGTACGTAAACATGTTGTTTCAGATGGAAGATGCACAACAGAGATCAAGAGCAGAATAGGGCAAGCAAAGGCTGCATTTCAGAAAATGAAGAATATCTTATGCAATAAGTCATTATCATTGATTGTAAGAAAGAGAGTGCTGAAGAGCTATTTAGAACCTGTATTGTTGTATGGCTGTGAATCTTGGAATATAAATGAACACATTAGGAAGAGATTGGAAGCAACAGAGATATGGTTCCTTAGATCAGGGGGTGGGCAAACTACGGCCGGCGGGCTGCATTCGGACCGGCAACTGATTTTATGCGGCAGAGAGGGCATTTAGAAATAAAATTTTTTACTTCGTTTTTAAGCTATTTTGTTGAATTTGACAGAATTTCATGTACCGTTATGATTGTTTTAACATTTTTGATACAATTTCTTTCTTCTTCTTCTCTTCGTTCATCCGGAGTGTTTTTTCAGATGTGATTGCGGTGTGTCTGTTATGCGCCCTTGGGCCGAAACCCGTGGGCCAACACATCCGACAATAGCGTGCTTTTTTGACCAGGTAGCATTCCTGGGAGACTCTCACTTTTGTGGTGCCATCTACAACCCTGCTGGCCAAGGTTGAACGGCCGAAGACAACGGTCATCCCTCAAAGGAAGGCAGGAACAGTCCATAGCATTTTCCGCCATCCAAGGTTGCTTCCATAGTTGCAGGGCCGACACATAGCGCCCTGGTTCTGGGCTCACCGAGGGAAATCGTCACGTCCTGCTCATGGCTGCTTTAAATCCTCACTTCAATATATTGGTCATTTCGTTTGCCCCGGGCCATTCCCACACAAACCAGACAGGTTTGCAGACGGCATCCACTCAGCGAGTTTTCGGACATGTGCTTGTCGTTGCGCCCATCAGAGCTGTTCCAGGCACGACAAACATTCGGAAAACTACCTAGTCAGAGCTGTTCCGAACAAGAGCGGCATTCGGAAACTAGGAAGTCAGAGCTGTTCCTAGCACGAGAGACATTCGGACGAGACATTTCACTCGGACGTAATTGCGTAGTGTCAATTTTTAGTTTACCACACGTAGGACGACACTTCCGGCTTCCGGCGGGCATTTTTTAGTGAGGTTAGCCTTCCTCTGGTTCGAGACAAGTTAGACTCTTATTTCGACTTCCACACAGCAAGCTTTTCCTTTGGTCTGTCACGTAATGGATTCGCAAGCCAGGCGTTCCATTTCGTGTCATCGAGACAATTTTCCACCTTTGACTACACTCACTCCATGAGTACGGTTAAACAATTTTATCGGAACTTGCGACCGAGGTGTATTTCCACCTTTTAGTACTCGCTCACGAGGTAGGCTACATGTGCTGCCGCTCAGCACCTTACCTCCGTACAGCAGTGAGCGAGAAACGGCCAGGCCCTCTCATCCGGGGATCCCTCATATCCCCCAGCTGAGAGCCTTCGGGCAAGTATTTGAACTGGGCATGTAGCGTGCCCAGTATCTCACCTCCATTTATCGGTGGAGGCGTTTGTGTAAGTATCTGGACCAAGAACTTCTGCCTTCGTGCACCTGATTTAAATTTTTGACTGCTATCCTCAGTCACCTGCAGAGCAGCATGTTGTGTCTCTCTTAGTCTGGTCCCTATCCCATAAGCTGTCCGATATGTAGTTTTTCATCCATCGGCAAGCAAATGGGGTCGATGGGACGCTCAGATCCCCCACCACGGCAAGGTGGAGACACATCGGGGGAGCAATTTCTTTCTAATTATCTATTTTTGTCATTGACCATAGTAATGTAATGCTTCTTGTTCTTCTTTCGTTCACCTTAAATATGTCTATAACTGCAGTGTTGCCTCTTGTATGAATTTAACTGTCCTTTTTAGTTCACTCAGCATTCCATAGAGTTTATCTTCCACTGTCGTCTCTCTAGGCCAGGTTTGCCTAGACATGTTTTAATTTGGGCAGTCTTTGAGTATGTGCTCTGCTGATCTGCGACGCCAATCCACATGTGCACATGGCTAATTCACCAATCTTGAATTTTGTACACATGTGGTTGCGTAATCTATTGTGTCCTGTTCTGAGGCGCAGAATAATGACTTGTTCTGGTCTGTCCATAATATGGTAGTCGTCTTAAGCAGGTTTTGTGGGCCTTCTGACTGATTTGATCATTCTTTTGTTTTGGTGGTATGTAACGGGCACGTCAGGTTGTTCTTTTTTTTTTCTTTTTGCTCCTTCTTTGGCCAATAGATCAGTTCTGTCGTTTCCGGGTACTCCACAGTGGGATGGTATCCACTGTATGATGACCTTATGCTGGCTGCTCAGTTCAGAAAGTAGTATCCTTAATACTGGCAATTTCCCAGACATCATTTCGTTTTCGTTGAGGTGAGTTTCTTGCAAGCAACATACGCTTACCTTTTCTTGGTCCAAGATGTTTTCTAGTTCTATGTTTTTTTTTCTGACTCCCTCCGCATTCCAGTGCATTAGTTTTAGCCTTTGTTTGGTATGGGCCAGACGCTCTATTCTCAGGTCCCCTGGCTCCACAGGACAGCTGAGAAGGACCTCCAGTAGCTGTGGTTGGACCCTTTCGAAGCATAGGGCCCGGCACTGCACCTGCCTGGGGGTCCAAAGCATGGTGAGCACCGTAACATTTAGCAGTAGTCGACATATTTCATTACGCGTGTTTGCATGGCATCCTGATTTCTGTGGTGCGTCTCCTGGCTGGTTGCCTCCGTCTTAAGCATCTTTCCGTTGCTAGAGCAGACTGTGGTCATACTCGAGTTTACGTGTGTATGCACGCACACATATGTCTGAGCATGCATACACGTGCATACACATCTAGAGCGTTCTGGTTATTTCTCGGCGCCAGTGACTCCCCGCCGACCCTTCTCCTGTTAGTTAAAACAGCTCCGCCACGAGAAGGCCAGGAGTTGGACTTTTGCTGCATAGGTTATGAATGCACGAGCCATTGGGGTATTTATGCAAGGTTAGGCGCTCACCCCAACCCCACCCCCGGCTACATACAGCAACACTTGGAACCATGTAAAGCTAAAATCTGAATGTATCAATTTTCATATAGAGAAATATTTATCGACATGTAAAAATGTAATAAGGATGATTTAATGAAAAACAGATATTTTTCCGGTGATTTATTTTGCAAGAAAACATTAAATTTAAAAGTTTTTTGCTGTTATAAATTATTTCCACATTTACAATGTTCAAATTATTTGTTATTTTTTTGTAGTAGTCTTGATATATTTCTGAAATTTATTATGAGTTTACTACTTGTTTTCCGAATATTTTATTTTCACACACAACCGGAAGTAAGTTTTGTTTCATTTACGTATTAAAGTTTTGTACAATTCTGACTGTTCGAATTTTATTAAAACAATGAGTGCCAATAACAAATGTAAGAATGAAATTAATGCCGTGTTTTTAATGATTAATGAACAACTAAGTACTGTTTTATAAAAGTTGGTAGCAAATCAGTTTGCTTGTTGTGTCGTGAGTCAGTGACTGTCTTCAAGGAGTACAATGTAAAAAGACATTATCAAATAAAACATTCCAATTTTGGATACGATTTAACAACCGAAGGGAGGGAAAGGAAATGCCTGGAGTTGGTGAAAAATTTAGAGAAACAGCACACTGTTTTCACTAAATAGTCTTCAATTCAAGATGCTGTAACTGAAGCTAGTCTTAAGCTGTCACACAGAATTGTGAAACAGAACAAGCCATTTTCTGATGGCAAGTTCATCAAGAAATGTTTGCTAGATGCAACAAACATGATGTGTCCAGAACCAAAGAAAACAACAACCAGATTAGACAACATTACTTTATCAAGGAGAATTATGGTCAGGCGTGTTGACAAGATAAGTGACAATTTGATGAATAAACTTCAAGATGCAAGTAAACAATTTGTGTGGTACTCATGCATATACGTGCATACACATCTAGAGCGTTCTGGTTATTTCTGAATGAGAGTACCGATGTACATGATACTGCCCAATTATTGATATTTATACGTAGAATAAACACTTCTTTCAAACTCACTGAAGAGTTACTGAGTGTTGAGTCACTCAAAGACACAACCACGGGCCATGATACATTCAATGTTGTTACTAACTGTATTGAAAGAACTGGGTTGGTTTGGAACAAGATGGCAAGTGTTACAACTGACAGAACTCGTGCTTTACTGGAAAAAATGTAGGTCTAGTAAAGTTGATAAGTGATAAGATTAAAGCAGAATATCCAGACCACACATTACTACCACTTCACTGTGTGATTCCTCACGAAAGTCTGTGTAAAACTGTTTTGAATATCAAGCATGTTATTTATTGACCCAGTTGTCAGTGTCATCAACCTCATCAGATCAAGAGGACTTAATCACAGACAGATCATGGCATTACTTGACGATTTGGAAACTGAACATTCCGATGTCCTGTACCACACCAGTGTTCGATTTCTGAGTCTCGGCAATGTGTTGAGGCGAGTGTGGGAACTCAGAGAAGAAATAGTGATGTTCCTAGAGATAAAGTGCATTGAATGTGACTTTAATACTAACATTGTCAAAAAAGAGTGGAAGTTAGACTTTATGTTTGCCATTGAAATTATGGAAAAGTTAAATGAATTGAATGTCAAACTTCAGGGCAATGGTGTGTTTGCATATGAATTGTATGTACATGTAAAATCATTTCAGGTAAAACTCTCACTGTTCTCCAGACAAGCAAGTGAAAAAAGATTTTGTCACTTCCCTTTGCTAAAACAAGAAACCATTTATGGTGTAATGACTGAAAAGTACAAAGCCCAATTAGATGCATTGATTGAAGAATGTGGATGGAGATTCCAAGATTTCAAGAACTTAGAGCCACAGTTCAATATTCTCAGTTCCCTTTTTCGTGCAGAAGCTGGTACAGCCACAGAGAACATACAGTTGAAACTGCTTGATTTACAAGCAAATTATGACCTGAAAGAGAAATTCAAGTCAGATGGTTTGCTGGATTTCTATGGATATTTATCCATCCATCCATCATGTGCCATGCCGATAAGCGTGGGATGTCATGTTTTGCCATCTCACTCGATCACCAGGGTCGTGGATCAGCTCCTTGTTTCTCTCTCGATCATGCCACGTGGCCAAGCGATCCAGGTATTTGCTTCTAGGTCTTCCCCTTGGTCTGTTTCCTTCTATCTTACCAGTTGTCACCAAATTCTCCAATTCAATTCTTCTCATAACATGCCCAAAAAATTTTGACTGTCTACGTCTAATGTCTCTAATCAGTTTACGATCTTCATTTGTTTCTTAAAGGACTTGTTAATTGGTCTTTCTGTCTATCCATGTTATTCTTTGAATTTTCCTCAGAAACCACCTTTCTACAGCCATCAGATGTTTTTCAGCTTCACTGCTCATTGTCCAAGCTTCACATCCATATAAAAGTACAGGTTCTATGTAGGACCTCAACATTCTTTTTCTCGTTTCAATTGACACCTTTTTATTTGTCAGTATGTTTTTAATCTTGCTAAAGGCTACTTTTGCCATGGCGATTCTTGTTCTAATCTCTTCAAGGCATCTCCCATCATGTTATTCCGAGATAATTGTACCTATTCACTTGTTGAAGTATATTCCCATTTACTTGTATGTTACATTGTCGTATTTCGCTCTTTCTTGTGACGACCATAATCTGTGTCTTTTTACAATTTAATTCTAACCCTAGTTGTTCACTGTGAGTAACAACCGCATCTACTAAATCAGTGGTTCTCAACCTTTTTTGGCCCATTCCCCCCTTCACCATATTTTCAGAACGCCATCCCCCCCCCCCCTTCCTATCAAAAATTTGGCCCGTTCCCCCCTTCACCGTATTTTCAGAACGTCATCCCCCCCTTTCATATTTCCTATCTAAAAATCCCCTCACCACTACACAGCATACGTAAAAGTGGAAGGCAAATGTAATAATAGCATATACTAAAACAAGTCTAGACATCCACATAAAACATGATTTGTGGGTCTACTTACTTTATAAAATGAATTTTAGAAGGACGAGACATACATAACTGTAAGGTATGAAGGGAAAAACTATGTCAAGTAATCGGTTCTTGTATTAACACGATCTTGAAATGGTCTTCATTCCCCCCCCCCCCCCTGGAAACCTGAAATTCCCCCCTGGGGGGGGGGAATCCCCACCGGTTGAGAACCACTGTACTAAATGTTGTAGGCCCTGTTCATTGCCTGCAATCAAGACTATATCATCTGCATATCTAATGTTATTGATGCATCGTCCCTGACATAAGCCTGGGTCATTGACAGTGAGTTGAGTGACCGGGCATGAGAAAGAATGGATGAAAGTGGGAGACAGTAAAGTGACTAACCTGGCTATGAGAAAAACAGTCAGTCCTGAGAAATAAAATAGTGAGGGTAGAGAAAAACCCCAAGGCTGGATGGGGCGAGAGATAGTGTATTTGTGTGTTGAAGTCAGGAGACTTCAGGGAGTTGAGTTTTAGACACCGAACGAGTCGGTAGTCGACGGAAAACTGTGTTGTGTGATTCTCCGAGCTGTGAATGCAGTCCTAAAACCCAGAGTGGGTTACATAGTGAGCAGAGGCTCCGACCCAGTGGGTGGGTCGTATTGTGTGAGATCCAGCCGTGGATAGTAGCTGGACTAAATGTCCATGAATTTGAGATTCAGCAGGCTTTGAGAAGGCATTGATGTGTGCGTGTAGAGTTGTGAGGAATATATATCTCTTCGGTGGATTACATTGTGTTCTGGATTTATAAACATGTTCCGTTTGTCCGTGGGTCTGTGTTATTTCTGTATTAAAGGATTATGTGCGCCAAACTCGATCTTGTTTACTGACTGGTGAATGTGCACTGCGGGGGTGAGTCATAGTGTAAGACAGTGAGAGAGCTCAATTGACACACCAGGAGTATCGTTACCTAGACAACGACCATCACACGCCCTTATCGTAAGAAAATCGTGTGATAGTCCCCCAATGTTGATTCCTTCCATATCTTCAATATTTCTGAAAATACTTTCACTGTACAGGGAAAACAGATCTGGACACATCCCTGTCTCACATCTCTCTTAATAGGCGGATATTGGCCTACTTCATTATCAACTCTTATGGCAGCTTGTTGTTTCCAATATATGTTTTTTTACAAGTCTAAGGTCTTTTCCATCAATTTGTAGATCTTGAAGCATCCTTATCATGTTGACATGTCTCACTTTATCGAAAGCCTTTGCGTAGTCTATAAAGCAAACGTGTAGATCTTTGTTTACGTCTATAGAACGTTCGATTGCGGTTCTCAGTATATACACAGCATTTACTGTATCCTTTCCTTCTACAAACCCACATTGTTCTTCTCCGATTTCAGGTTGTATTTTCCTGCTAACTCTTTGCATGATAACTCTTAGCAAAATCTTCGTGATGTGACTCATTATACTAATTGTTCCATGTTGATCACATTCCAAGGCTCCTGATTTCTTTGGGATTGCAATAAATACAGAATTACATAATTCATGAGGTATATTTCCAGTATCATATATTGTATTAAGCAGACTGGTAACTTTATCTATTCCATATATCGCAAGAATCATTTCCCAACTTGAAAAACTTTGCAGCTAAACTTTTATCATTGGTTGGATCAACATACATTTGCGAACAAGCATTCTCTTGCTTGAAGATCAACAAATCTAAGAATAAGTATTTATAGTCGGACTGCAACTTGCATGCTGTCATGCGAATTTCAACAAGTAAACTTGCTCCAGATTTCAAGAATATTGTCAAAAAGTGCAAGCAGTTACATACATCTCATTAGAAATCAACAATTATAGTGACAATTAGTTAGTTAGTTAGTTAGTCGCAGTTCCAACTTCACAGCAATAGTGACAATGTAGTCGGTTTGTGTCTAAATTAAAGCCATTGATAGAAAATAAAGAATATTTGTTATAATAACAAGTTGTAAAATCTTGTTAACAAATTAGTAAAAGTGTTTTTGTCCATATTGGCAATTATAATGTATAAGTGTATAAGTAAAATAAAATTGCAATAATTAGTTATTTATACTGCTAAATAACCTATAAATAATTAATAATTACTTATTGTGATAGGTTGCTGTAAACAAAATGGACATTATATATATATATATATCCATCCATCCATCATGTGCCATGCCGGTAAGCGTGGGCGGTCATGTTCTGCCATCTCACTCGATCAACAGAGTCGTGGATCAGTTCCGTGTTTTTGTCTCGACCATGCCACAAGGCCAAGCCATCCAGATACTTGTTTCTAGGTCTTCCCCTTGGTCTGTTCCCCTCGATCTTACCAGTTGTCACCAAGTTCTCCAAATCATTTCTTCTCATAACATGCCCAAAAAATTGTGACTGTCTATGTCTAATGTCTCTGATCAGTTTACGATCTTCATTTGTTTCTTGAAGGACTTGTTCATTGGTCTTTCTGGCTGTCCATGGTATTCTTTGCATTTTCCTCAGAAACCACATTTCTACAGCCATCAGATGTTTTTCAGCCTGGCTGCTCATTGTCCAAGCTTCACATCCATATAAAAGTACAGGTTCTATGTAGCATCTCAACACTCTTTTTCTCGTTTCAATTGACATCTTTTTATTGGTCAGTATGTTTTTCATCTTGCTAAAGGCTACTTTTGCCATGGCGATTCTTGTTCTAATCTCTTCAAGGCATCTCCCATCAGATGTTACTACTGTTCCGAGGTAATTGTACCTATTCACTTGTTGAAGAATCTCTGATTATCGATAAGTGAACACAACATGATTTTCTTGGCATGTGTAAAGAAGGTAGTTTGCCATTGCTTTCCTTCCCAGCAGTGACCATACTGGTCAGTGACCGTAGCCATTGTCTCCTCAAAAAAGGAGATCCTCTGCCTACCGTCGTGAAGGTGTAGACCATAACCTACAACTATCTGTCGGCTGCTCTCCATCTTCATCCACCACCTGCACCCATGGCTTCACGTAACCCTGATCGGGGGGCTAAACGGGTATATATATATGCGCCCCTCCCCCCCCCCCTCAATAGCTTTACATTTGTCAATGCGGCCATACGCACAAAAAGTTTGCCGACCCCTGCCTTAGACGAATGTTGCGAATTCCTTGGACTGCCAAAGTAACTAACAACGAATGCCTTAAACAGGCTAACGAAACTAGAACATTATATACAACAATAAGAAAGAGACAAACATGTAGTCTGTGCTGAGGTAGTGTTCAAATAGGTTGCGAACGTATGTATAATGATTGGTGATGAGAGGCAGAGGCAGAGGCAGACCACGAGAATCTGAAACCTGGAGTACAACGAAAGGAGACGAAGCCTTGTTAGAGACCTTTGAGAACAAAGTTTTAAGACGCATCTTTGGACCCATTCCTGTGTCCTTAGTACTCTTCTTTATGGCAGTGAAACATGTACAACTTACTCACACCAAGAGAAACGTTTAAACAGCTTTCATAAGCGATGTCTGCGAAGAATAAAAAAAAATCACAAATACTAAAGTATTGGAAAGATCAGGTTGTGTGACGGTTTATTCCATGCTCAGTCTTCGTAGACTTAGATGGATAGGACATCTTAGGAGGATGGATGATTGTAGAATACCAAAGGACATCTTTTTTGGTGAATTACAGATGGGTAAGAGATCTCAGGGTCGGCCTCAACTACGATACAAAGATGTGTGTAAGCGGGACATGATTGATACAGGTATTGATAATGCACATTGGGAGCAAGTCGCCGCAGAACGTGTTGCATGGAGGGCAAACATCAGAAATGGAATAAAGACAAAGGAGAAAATTATTGCAGATAAGTCACACACCGAGCGTTTGAGACGTAAGGTGGTGCATGATGGTGGAAATGACCACGTGTTCACATGCACCCACTGTGAACGGACATTTACAGTGCAAATTGACCTTATCAGTCACATTCGCTACCGCCATAGGTAAAAGTTATTATGCCTTTTTAAAGCACAAACTATCGTCTGTCAAGACGGCAAGGTGCCAATGTGTGTTTGGACCCATTAGGGATACACAAAGTGGAAAGTGGAAAAGAAGAATTAACAAAGACATGTATGATCTGTTTAAGTCCCCGCTAATCACTGGTATCATGAAGGCTAATAGACTACAATGGCTGGGGAATATAGAAAGAATAGAAGACAATAGGGAAACAAAACTCGCTTACACTCAGGAAATAAATGACCGTAGATCCCGAGGTAGACCAAGAAGACGGTGGAGAGATAATCTATACATATATAAAAGACAATGTATGTATGTGTGTATGTAGGGATGTATTTGATCTGTTCGATAACGGTCCATCCGATTGAGATGAAATTTTCTACATGTATTCTTTTCATTCCCGTGCAGCTAACTGTCATAGCTTGTTAGTGTACAATCAGCTATTTACTAAATAAAATTTAATATTTAAATTTACATTATCATTTATATATAGCGAGGTGACTTAACTTAAGAAAAGTTATTTCAAGGGGCATAACTTTTAATAGCATTGCCATATATTTTATATATAGATTGTTGCATTGTTTTCAAAGATTTATAAACTCTTTGTCTACAGTTATTTACAGGCATATGAGCTATAATAAATAATGATATAATCTTTAAGGCATTTTCAAAGTTTTCATAAAAATAATGCATCTATTTAAATAGTGAAAATGTTCTAACTCATCTTTTTATGTTTAAAGAAGTTATCTACAGTCATGTAGGTGACTAAAAGCAGTTTTCATTAAAAATAATGGATGGTGTGTGGAAGGACATTCTTAAGTTAATTTTTTTTTTTGGTTATATTAATTTAATGAGACGCTCCCCGCCAGGAGCTGGGCGAAGCCGCGCCGGGTCAGACAGACAGACAGACAGACAGACAGTCGGGAACGGGAGCTTATTGACTACTTATATGAATTAAATGAGATGCTCCCCACCAGGGACTGCGTGAAGCCGGGCCGGGTCAGACAGACAGACAAATAGACAGACAGACAAACAGACATACAGATAGTCGAGAACGGGAACGGGAGCTTATATGACTACTTATGTGGATTAAATGAGATGCTCCCCACCATGAGCTGGACGAAGCCGGGCCGGGTCAGACAGACAGACAGACAGACAGACAGACAGACAGACAGACAGACAGACAGACAGATAAATCCCCACCAGGAATTGGGCGAAGCCGGGCCGGGTCAGCTAGAGTGTATATATATATATATATATATATATATATATATATATATATATATATATATATATATATATATATATATATATATATATATATATATATATATATATATATATATACAGACCTACAAGCACTTGGAATCAACGACTAGCAAGAGAAGGTCAACTAGAGAGACGAATGGAGACGGATTGTATCTGCAGCAAAGAACCTCAATGGCTCGGAACGCTGAAGAAGAAGAAGAAGATGCGATGAGAAGAGGCCGGTCACCCTGGCCTAGGTGTTAGCATCTTTCTCCGTAATCCCGTATACTCTCGTGAGCAACGTGACGTGCGCGAGAATCGGTAGCGATTCTCGCCGCGTCGGTAACTTACGGGGTATGTGAGCCGGTCGCTCAGAAAGCAATGGCGAACTACTGAGCGTAATCTTGCCAAGAAATCAACAATCAGCTGAAAGATACTGATGTTAACAGCGGTGTCCTGTAAAGGATATGCGGAAACAAAGAAAAAAAAAAGATGAGAAGAGAGGCGCTGGAGAACATCGTGACAATTGGAAAGATCGAGGGGGAGAGAACGAACGAACGAAAAATGTTTATTTTCAAAGGGTTAAGAATTGGGCACGCGGGCCGTCTGACATTCTGCCCTTCTTGTCTATTTCCTCTCATACATTATTTCATTCAATATCACTTATGAAGCTAATCTTTGACAACAAAAGCACAGTAAGCATTGAAACTCACGAAAAATAATGAATAATACATGACTCACTGAGGCAATGTTTAACATGGGCATTATAAATACCTAAGGAAGGTGTAGCGTGCCCACATATGGGAATGTTTATTGGCTAGTTGTCGTGTGAGATAATTTACCATTATTATTGTTTTGTTTTTTATGTTTTGTTTTTGTTTTTGTTTTTTTTGTTTTGTTTATGGGGGTATGTAGTCTGTGCTGGGGTAGTGTTCAAATAGGTTGCGAACGTATGTATAATGATTGGTGGTGAGCGGCAGAGGCAGACCACGAGAAATAATGCTGGGTGGATTGCAACGGTGGCATGGAGGAATATCAAAGGCAGAATTGATCCAGAAAACCAAAGACCGAGATCTGTGGAGAGTCATTTGATTTTCCAAAAGATGAATCAAATATGAAGCAACTATCAGATCTAAAGTTTTGTTTCTGTAAATATGTGAATAAATTGAAAGCCTTGACTAACACCATACTCTAAAATATCAGAACTAGCTATGAATAAGTACTCAGAGTTACCAACTTACCCTTTGATCTTAAGATCTGTGCAGGAGTAGTTTTTGTTTCTGTTTTTAATTATTGTTAAATTTCACCATTTGGAATTCTTCGTAGAAGAAATATTTCTTCTTGTTTCATCATTTATCCCAGATTTTAGCAATACCCTCAATCAGGACGCCCGAAGACGTCGTATCCTCTCTCTCTCCATGTCTTCATCGTATTATTTAACTTTGCCTCAAATTCTGTTCTCAGTGCGTTTTTGTGTTGCGGGTGTGTGTGTGTGTGTGTGTGTGTGTGTGTGTGTGTTTGTGTGTGTGTGTCTATAATATCTCTCCCACTTTCTATACTCCCCTCACCACCATTCTCTGTCTGTCTGTCTGTCTGTCTGTCTGTCTGTCTGTCTGTCTGTCTGTCTGTCTGTCTGTCTGTCTGTCTGTCTCTCTCTCTCTCTCTCTCTCTCTCTCTCTCTCTCTCTCTCTCTCTCTCCTTCTTTCTATACTCCCCTCACCACCATTTTCTCTCTCTCTCTCCCTAATCTCGTGTGTGTATGTGTGTTTGTGTGTGTATATATGTGTGTGTGTATGTGTATTGTTGGCTATCTGTTTTACAGGCAACGTTATCAGGTTTTCTTAACGTGATTCCTACCCAGCATAAGTGTCTTTTCTTCAGCTCTTGATTATCTGATATTTCTTTAGATCTATCCACGAGTTCCACATTGCTGATCCTGTGACAGGCGCTTGACCTGTTAATCATGGTAGCTCCATCATTAAACGTTCCCTAGAATCAAGCCCGCTCGTGCATGAATGTTACGCCTTCTGGTACTACACCAGAACAATCCTCAAAGGATGACAATCACGCTCTTTTCAAGGCCCATTCACCATTGATCTAAGCGTACCTTCTAGCTCATGCCTGTGGCTCCTAGTAGTTGTCAACAATATAAAATAACACAAAGTAATGTAGCTTTTTTTAGTTGTATGTCCTTCACAGGACGTAGCAGTCAACCCCAGCATTTTTGGCTGTTCGTGATTCCTGGGCAAGTTTTACATTCAGTAGTTTGCCATTACTTTCTAAACGACCGGCACCTATACCTTTTTCGAAAAAAAACCAGCACCGCTGTGTTTCGAACCCGGGTATTCTGGATTACGAATCGCGTCCGTGTCCCTTCGCCAAGGAGATTTACATAACACAATTATGAAACATACAGGACGTTTCGGCGATTAGCCTTCATCAGCAAGCACATACATACACAAAACACAATATACAATCACTGTCAGTATGTGACAGCGGCCATCCACAGGGTACGGCTGTGACAGGTCGGCAAAACCAGGCGAGGGTAACCGATTCGGCCCCAAACCAATAGGTGAACTAGGGTATGCCTAGCTATTCGGCAGACTGCGCGGAATAAATCACTGATGATTGAACGAGCAACTGTGGAGCGCCCTGGTCATCCACTGCACCTGTATTCGTCTCCAGTCGTCTTGACTTGTCTTGCAGTGGATTCAGATGGACTCAGGCGAGAGAGTGTGGTCGACAGAATTGCGCAACTCTTCCTGGAGCAAATTTGCATTTCTAAATGCCATCGAGGGCCACATAATATCAGTAGGGCCGTAGTTTGCCCACCCCTGGTTTAGACATTTAACTTCAGGAAATATAATGGCAAGTCATATTCACACATTCTTTCTGCGATTGGTGTTCTGCCTTTAGGTGAAACATGAGATGTGTAGAAATCCTTATTCGATCAATCTATTGCTAAATCTCTCTGTGTGAGATAGTATTCCATTGATTGAAATTGTCATCAAATATGAAGTAGGCGCCACTATTAAAACATATGGCACGGGTGGGGCGAAGGTTCCACCTGCACTCATCTAGCTTCGCCACTGTATTGTTTCCCATCTACGCCCGTGTGTTGCCGGGGCCCATATGGGGAGCAAAGAATAGTAACACTGTTGCCTACCATGCATGTCGTAAGAGGCGACTAAGGAGGCTATGGTTCCGTCGCCCTGCTACTGAGTGAGTGCGTGGCGCGACACTGTGAGCTGTGAATTTCGCGTGGAATGCTTTTGCATCTGTCCGCGGTTGTCTTTCGCGTGAACTGCATGTTCGGAACGATGACGGCCGGCTGTTGCTGGATTGACTGGTTTGCCTTTTCGGTTCATAGGTGCATTTTTCAGGAGACTCTTGGGAGTCGTCGGTGTAGCTACGGAGTTCGTGCTTTGTGCGCGCTTTCGGTGGGTCGCCCTGAAGAAAGAGACCGAGCCATATAGGATATAACCCCAGTCAATGAAGTCTTTCTGGTGACTGCCGTTTTCATCGACGATGAACTGTATTTTTCGTGGAGGACTTCTGTGTTGGCATTCTGGCGGCGGCATTATGCACAGTGGACCTGTGCGGGCTGTTGGCTTGCCGACACTCCTGTCTATTCTATTGTTCACATGGGGCAGTGAGGAGAATTTTGTGATATTCACTGGCACAGGAACGGAGCAATATGGGGACGACCCGTTGCCGTGAAGTTGGAACCGCGACTAACTAACTAACTAACTAACTAACTAACTAACTAACTAACTAACTGTTTCCCATCTAGTTTGCCACGTTATGAGAAGAGAAAAACTATTAAAACTGAACAGGTTAATAGAAAAGGAGAAAGAACAAGACAGCGAAAGTCAATTCTATTACCATAGTATGGAAAATTATTACACGAGATTGTCCGGTGATTTCCGAATTAGTAAAGTAATCCTCATTATTCAAGTGACTCTCCTTTGCGATGGACTGATTTTAGATAGAAAAAAGGAAAAGAAACACCATGTGTGTGGACATAATTTATACTAAATATCGAACATCTTTCGTAAAAGTGTACATCATGGTGTTGGCACTTGTAAATGTCAGCATTCCATTTGTAATTTAACCTTTATTTAGAAAATTATTTACAATTATTCCATAGTGTAGCAATATTAAAAGCAGCCTCCCCTACCAGTATTTACAAATAATAATCTCCCCTGTTGGAGTACAGAGAAGTAGCCTCCCCCGTCAGCGAGCAGGATAATAACCTCTCCTGCTGGCGAGGCCACGAAGACGCACAATTCGCCACCAGCACTGCGTGTTTGTGCTCAGAATTCCAGCACTCCTTGATTTGAATATTTAACGATCGTTTGCGCAACAATTAATAGCTGGCTGCTATTTTCAGCTTTGTTGACTGAGTGTTATCAGAACAGGCATCCATTGCGCACATTCAACAAAAGGATAGGTAGATATGATTGAGCTACTCTGACTTTGACAGCCGGCAAATAGTTCGTCGAAAACTACAACCCGGCCAGCTACAAATGTAAATAGTGTGTGAGTACATGTGGTTAAGTGCTTTTACTGTCTTGTAAACATGCACCCATTATTATTATTATTATTATTATTATTATTATTATTATTATTATTATTATTATTATTATTATTATTATTATTATTATTAAAGTCAGGTGCATATCCCTTTAAAGGACGTTGCAAAGCAACCCCAGCGTTTATTGGCTGTTTGTTATTTTCTAAGCAATAGTTCAGCTGTTTGATATTGCTTTCTGAATGGCTGACGCCTCATACCACCGAAATCAACGTAAATTTCCTGCGACTGATTTCGAAACCTCAGTTCGGTATGTCGGGGAATTGTGAAATGCAGTTTCAATATCCCCTAAATCACAGCACCGCTTAGTATTATTATTATTGTCATTAGTAGTAGTAGTAGTAGTAGTAGTAGTAGTAGTAGTAGTAGTAGTAGTAGTAGTAGTAGTAGTAGTAGTAGTAGTAGTAGTAGTAGTTGTTGTTGTAGTAGTAGTAGTAGTAATAATAGTAGTAGTAGTTTGTAGTAGTAGTAGTAGTAGTAGTAGTAGTAGCAGCAGCAGCAGCAGCAGCAGCAGCAGTAGTAGTAGTAGTAGTAGTAGTAGTAGTAGTAGTAGTAGTAGTAGTAGTAGTAGTAGTAGTAGTAGTAATAGTAGTAGTTGTAGTTTGTAGTAGTAGTAGTAGTAGTAGTAGTAGTAGTAGCAGCAGCAGCAGCAGCAGCAGCAGCAGCAGCAGTAGTAGTAGTAGTAGTAGTAGTAGTAGTAGTAGTAGTAGTAGTAGTAGTAGTAGTAGTAGTAGTAGTAGTAGTAGTAGTAGTAGAAGTAGTAGTAGTAGTAATAGTAGTAGTAGTAGTAGTAGTAGTAGTAGTAGTAGTAGTTGTAGTAGTAGTAGTAGTAGTAGTGGTGGTGGTGGTGGTGGTGGTGGTAGTAGTAGTAGTTGTAGTAGTAGTAGTAGTAGTAGTAGTAGTAGTAGTAGTAGTAGTAGTAGTAGTAGTAGTAGTAGTAGTAGTAGTAGTAGTAGTAGTAGTTTAGACCATGACGTTTCGCTTGATCATCACGTTTATCCACACGCCCCTGTCTTTTCCTATACAGATATCCTCAACGGAAAGATGTTAAGTTGTCTAGTATCGTGTCTCTAGTTGTTGCCCTGTCTTTCATTCCATCCTACTCTCGTGCTGTCACAACATATTTCATGTTACCATTTCACACGCGAGACATTGTGGCACAGTGGTTAACATGCTGGCTTTTCAGCCCTGTGGTCAAGTTTTCAAATCCCCATCAAGATAAAAGGACATTTCAAGTTCCAGTTCGCACCAGCCTAAAATATGTACCAGGAAATGTCATGGAAAGTAAAGGTCATCGGGGTTATATCCACCACAACACCCATCGAATACTGATTGGTTTATAAAAAATATAGGGCTCGCACAACATACACGTTACGCCTCAAGGTGTGAGAAAGATTTTTATACTTTACTTACCGTACACCTAATACTCCTAAACGCGAGTGAAAGGTTCCTTCACTTTACGTACTACTTCCGTGACTATTTGCATCAGTCAAAGGGGTTCTCGGCATTCTTCTATGCAAAGGAATATTTAGTTCGTAATTAGTCGTTAGTCGCGATTCCAAATTCATAGCAAAGGGTCACCCCATAATGCTCCGTTCCTTTGCCAGTGAATATCACACGAAATGCCCCTCACTGCCCCATGTAAAATGTGTAACAGACAGCAGTCTGATAGATCAACAGAACTCATAGGCATACATGCATCAGGCCGCTGCTAGAATGCCAACACAACAGTCTGCCACACAAATTGCAGTTCATGGCCGATTGAGGCGGCAGTCGCTAGAAAACCAGCAGTTGCACATAAATGACTGTATAAGGCAAAACAGCTAGTTCAGCAACTGGTCGGCCGCCATTTTTCTGAACATGCAGTTCACAACCAAACCACCACGGACAGATGTGAAAGCGTTCCACGTGAAATCCACAGCTCACAGTCTCGCTCAACGCACTTAACTGAGTAGCTGGCCGACGGAACCAAGTGAATATTTACACACTGAAAGATTGTAGTGTAGACGTGTCTGCTCTGCTCTTTCAATCACATTCGTATCTGCTGTCTCATTCACATGCGTACTCATATTCAATATCATGCGCGATTCGTTTGCAGACAACGTGAGCTTACAGTTGGAAAAACAAATGCAAATCTCTCAGGACTAAGGCTGGAATGTACGGCAGACAATGAAAAATGTGCCACCAAAGTTTTGTTCAAGTTTCTCTAGGTTAACCGATGTGTCTGTAGTCTGGCTTTTTCGTGGTGCAGCATTGGTTCATTTTATGTTCCTTAGTCACTTGTCTAAAAACCCAATGTGAGCACGATTGCCATTATCTGTTCTGCACATGCATATGTCACATCTAGTAGTTTGCTATCTTTTTTTAATGTTGCATATCCCTTGCAGGACGTTGCAGTCAACGCCAGCATTTTTCAGCTGCTGTTGATGTACTAGGCAAGTGATTACGTTCAGTAGTTTGCCCTTGCTTTTTGAACGACCGGCTCCCATATCAACACGTTATAACACAACGAGACACGGTCTGCTGCACAAATCGGTCGCGGCTGCGTTTCGAACGCCTGGTAAGCTGCTTACGAACCGCGTTCGCAAGCCTTTGGCCACGGAGACCGGCTATCTAAGTTATTAATAAAACCATTGTGATGCTGCCACCAAATGACACCTTTAGAAACGCACCATCTCACCTTATCTCGTAACTCAGTAGGTGGACAATAGGCGGTCCACGATGGAAGCATCAGCGTGCATAAGTGTAAAAATACTGCACCTTGTCCATTCTCTGATGTTATCTGCCCATGGCAAGTGTGAAAATACTGCATCGTATCCATTCTCTAATGTTATCTGGGGGTTGAGTGGTCTCGAGGTATGGTGTCCGACTCGAGTGCTGGAGGTCCCGGGTTCAGATCTCGGTGAGGACCGGGATTTATTTAAAAAATCCACCTGGACTTCCAGTAATAAAATGTCCCCTGGTCTCTGGGTAGTGAGATCGGACGCCCGTGTGTATTGTTGCGCACGTAAAAAATCCCTTGGCAGTTGGAAAAAGAAAAAGAGTAGCCTAACGGCGCTGCCCGGGCAAAATTTCGAGTTAAAAATCTACCCAAAGTATTTCAGGATCCTCGCCGATGCAACGGAGTTCGTGCATTGAGCTGAGTTTCTCCAGACTCAGGTTTGAGTTAGGAGGAAAAAGGAGCACTTATAGGTTAAACCGTGTGCCGTGATGTCGATCCAACGACTAAACTAAACTAAACTAATGTTATCTGTCCATGGCAAATGTGGAAATGCTGCATCTTGTCCATTCTCTAGTGGTATCAGTCCATGGCAAGTGTGGAAATACTGCACCTTATCCATTCTCTAATGTTATCTGTCCTTGGCAAGTGTGGAAATGCTGCATCTTGTCCATTCTCTAGTGGTATAATTCCACGATTTTCTCAATTTCAGAAATAATAATAGCACTCTAGCTGTTAAACTACTGCTGCTCTGATGAGGGGTAACAGGATCACACCCTACACCGATCAGTTGGACTTCAGCGATGATTTCTTATTCATAAAGTAATGGCAAACTGCTCAACGTAAAATTATCGAGAAAACCAACATGGAGTTGATCAAAACACCCCGCAAAGGACATACAATAGTCTATCCTATTTTCGCAAGATCCCATCGTCTCATGGCGGCATCAAACATGGCGATTGTCCTGTCGTGATACGGGCGATCATCTGTCTCTGAAGCGGTTTTTCGCAGCACTTGGGTGTTCTCCTTCTTAGCCGTCTATGGTATTCTTATCATTCAGCGAACAAAGCACATCTATGAGGCCTCTAGTGACCTTCTAATCTCCTCATTCAGTATCCATGATTCACATTAAAACCGTAGTATGACCAACATCACATTATTAAAAATCCTTTTCTAACATGAAGCACAGTATAACAAATGCATATTCCATATGTTACAACTATATGTGTGTGTGCTGTGTTAATGTATTAGTATTTATGTGTACAGCAGTGCATTCATTTGTTTTATTCTTGCTGAAACCTCTCTCTCTCTCTCTCTCCCGCTCTCTCCTCTCTCTCCCTTTCTCTCTCTCTCTCTCTCCTCTCTCTCTCTCTCTCTCTCTCTCTCTCTCTCTCTCTCTCTCTATTGTGTTCACATATTGCAGTGATAAAAATCTGACATCGCTCACGCCAAATTATCAAATTTACAACGCATAAAGCAACGATATAAATAACATGAATATATGCATGAATATATGTGGAAATGTAAATATATAGGGCACACGTATATATAGGCGTGAACAGATTATTTTAAGAAAGCGTTGGAAATTAATCATTAAAGTCTGTCCATTAAGTCGCTACACTGCTTAGGCGCCCAACATTATTATTTTATTTTGGCATAACTACACATACATGGCCGTCGCTGTGGCTAGGGGCAGTGAACGTGGTTCACAACTCCCCAGCACACAGAGTCGGGGGTTCGAAATCAGCTGCAGACCATTTGGAAGCAGACAGCCTTGCGTTAATTTAGACGATATGAGCGCCGTTCGTTCAGAAATAAATGGCAAACTACTGAACGTAAACATTGCCTAATAAATGATTAACAGCTGAAAAAAATGCTGGGGTTGATTGTGACGTCCTGTAAATGGTGTCCAACTAACATAACTGACATGTACATGACCAGCTCGGAATAAACCTTGGAGATGAAGGTTATGATCAAGCCGTGAGATATAATACAGAAGAGAGGGATGTGGTTGGGAGGTTTGCCCGTAACCTCCGCCACAAAGACCCTCATCGGGTAGTACTGGGAAGGAAAATCCCGCATAAACGAGAAACGTCCTTCGTAAGAATACGTTCCGAGGAAAAAGCATAATTTCACAAGATGAAGAATATTATATGCAACATATTTTTGTCAATTCATGAGAGAAAAATAGCACTTAAGAGCTATTTCGAGACTGTTCTGATGTACAGTGAATCATGGACAACTAGGAGACTAGTCATTGGTTATGGAGAAACTTTACAGGTGTGGTTTTAGAGAAGAATGATTATAACACCACTTACAGATACAAGGCTGTGTGTGTGTGTGTGTGTGTGTGTGTGTGTGTGTGTGTGTGTGTGTGTGTGTGTCCGCTCGCTTTGAACTCAAGCGTAGTCCTTACACGTGCTACTACTGATTGTGCACTAAACTAATTGTGCGTGTGGATTGGCTTTTCCTATTACTAGTGTCCCTCGCCATCAGGAGAACCCACTCCAACTTCTGAGGGTACTTGTAATTTACGTCCCCCAAGCCAAGAAGTAGAAGTCAACTTTTCAGTCCAACTGACTGGTGTAAGGGTATAACCCGCTACGTTGGCACCAGCACACCTGAAGTTTAAGACCATACAACAGTTTAATGAAGATCCCTTGAAAGAAGTTAAACCACTAGAAAATTGGTTGCTAGAATCAGAAGAAGACGGTCCACATTCTTTCAGCACAAAATTAGAAGGAGAAAGTTGGAGTATGTTGTGATACCAGCAAAGTTGAAGGGGAAGAGAGGCAGGGGTAGACCAAGATAGTAGGTGCTGGACACTTTGACATCATAGCTTAAAGAACTAACGTTATCGGAAATGACAGGTGCTTCACGAGCAGGAAAGCTGTGGACAGACATAATAACCAACGTCACACAGCATGGATTTTAAAAAGAAAGGGTAAATTTGCTTTATACAAATATACACAGATATATTAGCAGGGACATATGAAGCCATCAGGAGACTTGCAGAAGTCAATACATCTTTGACGAGACGTAACTCATTGTTCATGGCTAATACACAAAGGAAAGTACTGCCATAACTATGATGCAGAAGTCCAGGCAATCAAGATAGCAATAGAGAAATTACTAAATACCAGCCATGGTACACAACCTGTGGTGCTATTGACAGATGCAAAACCAGTACTCTATGCGCTCTTGTCTGGGAAATTATCAATACTACGTACACTCCTTTCTGAACGTGGCTGCCAGCGTTAGGTCACCATACAGTGGATACCATCTCACTGTGGAGTACCCGAAAACGAGAAATCTGATCGATTGGCTAAGGAAGGGGCAATAAATAACAACCTGATGTACCCGTTACATACCACCAAAAGATAAGAATTGTTAAATCAGTCAGAAAGCCATCAAAACCTGATGAAGGCGACTACCACCTTATGGACAGACCAGAACAGATCATTATTCTGCGCCTCAGAGCAGGACACAAAAGATTACGCAACCATATGTATACAAAATTCCAGATTAGCGAATCAACCATGCGCACATGTGGAATGGCTCCGCAGACAGCAGATCACATACTTCAAGAATGCCCAAAACATGGCTTACGAGTATATAGGCAAACTTTCTGGTCTGGAGAAACAACAGTGGAAGATAAACTATATGGACCATTGAGTGATCTTTAAAAGACAGTGAAGTTCATACAAAAGACAACATTGCAGTTAAAGACACATTTCAAGGGAAGGAAAGAAGAAGAAGTTCATGGCTAATGCAGAATCCACATCGCAACACTTCAGGCCAACCCATGGATGCTCTATTTCCGTCAACAGTTGTAGCAAAGTGTGGATGCTGTTAGTTCCTGTACAACGCTGGCGATGAACACTTCGGACTCGCCTTCGCATACTCTTCTCCTTTGGGGAACCACACTTAAACCTTCACTTGGACATGTTTCCTTAGTGACTCAATGAGTATGCCCAGGAAGATAGAAATGGGATGGGTCCGAAGACAGTGATTGTTGTCTCTGGAGTGATTGGCAAAGATTAGTTTCATTTTCGTGCCAGGGCATGCGGGTGTACAAGGAAATCAGCAGGCTGACAGGCTTGTAGGTACGGCTACTGTGAAGGGCGGACGAACCATGGACCAGGCTGATATACTGAATGCTCTATGAGAAGTAAGTCGTTTGCGAGAACCAGGTGATGACTGCGAATCTAAAGCCATGGTCAGACTGCGAGAACAGCAAGTTAAAAGAGGTATGGCTAAACAAGAACACTATGCGGGAAGCCAAAGGATATTAATAAACCAACACAGAACTGTTGTCATAAGCCGCTACACGCTGAGGGATTTACTGAGGAGGTGATCCAAGCACTTATGTACTGAATGGTTGGATGTGCAATGAGGACGATCTGTCGACTAACTAACTAACTAACACTTAAACCAAACTGAAACATTGTTAAATTGGTTGTTTCATCTGCTACTGTGTCTTCAACCAGCAACTGAATTGTGCCCAAGCAGTTTCTTGCTATGAGTAGGCGACGAGTGGAATTGTCGAACCCGCGTCCAACCGTGCTCATGACATCATCAATAAACAAAATAACACCAAGTAATGCAACTTTACAGAACACATGCACGGAAAGCATAGAACGTTGCGGCGACTAGCCTTCATCAGCAAACAAATACACAGAACACAACTTATAGACACGGGGAAGACACTACAGTGACTACATTAAGGCAAAATAACCAAATAAGAAGAATGGAAAGGTGGGGGGGGGGGGGGAGGGGGGGGCAACGAAAAGAAAATGAAAACAATGGAAAAAATATGCTATTTATCTCAGAATTTACCGTGGTTGTAGAAAGTGAAAAATCGGGCCTTAGTTTAAATAATAGAAAGACAGAAGTTATAGTGATATCAAAGAAGCAGATTGTGCCTAAATGTGCAATTAAAGTAAAGGAGGTTATTTTGGGGCAAATCCAGAAATTCAAATATCCAGGCACATAGATAACATCAGATGGAAGATGCATCACTGAGATAAAGAACATAAATTTTTTTATTTTTTTTGGTGTGCATATCCTTTACAGGACATCGCTGTCAACACCAGCATCTTTCAGCTGTATGTTGATTTCTAGACCAGATTACGCTCAGTAGATTGCCATTGTTTTCTGAGCGGCCGGCTCACATACCCCGTAAGTTACCGATGCGATTCGAACCACTGCTGATTCTCACCGTCATCACGTCACCGACGAGAGTATACAAGATTACGGAGAAAAGTCATAACCTCTAAGCCACGAAGCCGGCAAAGAATAATAGGAAAAGCAAAAACTACATTCTATCAAATGAAGAAAGTTTTGTGCAATAAGTTACTGTCTTTGAAAGTTAGAAAAATAGTTCTTGTATGTTACATAGAACCAGTTTTAACATACGGCTGCGAATCATGGACAGTTAGTAAACAGGCTAAAATCTGTAGAAGCCTCGGAGATGTGGTTTAATAGAAGAATGCTGAGCTTACTGCAAAAACAAAAGTCCTCGTCTACCAAGCCTGTGTCCTTAGTACTCTTCTTTATGGCAGTGAAACCTGGACAACTTACTCACGCCAAGAGAAACGTTTAAACAGCTTTCATATGCGGTGTCTGCGAAGTATACTTGGTATTAAGTGGCAAGACAAAATCACAAATACTGAAGTATTGGAAAGATCAGGTTGTGCGACAGTTTATTCCATGCTCAGTCTTCGTAGACTTAGATGGATAGGACATGTTAGGAGGATGGATGATGGTAGAATACCAAAGGACATATTTTTTGGTGAATTACAGACGGGTAGGAGATCTCAAGGTCGGCCTCTACTACGATACAAAGATGTGTGTGAACGGGACATGATTGATACAGGCATTGATAATGCACATTGGGAGCAAGTCGCCGCTGAACGTGTTGCATGGAGGGCAAACATCAGAAATGGAATAAAGACAAAAGAGAAAATGATTGCAGATAAAGCACACACAGAGCGTGAGAGACGTAAGATGGTGCACAATGGTGGAAATGACCAGGTTTTCACATGCATCTACTGTGGACAAACATTTGCAGCAAGAATTGGCCTTACCAGCCACACTCGCCACCACCATGGGTCGTAGTTATTAAGCCTTTTTGAAGCACAATGTACCAAACTATCGTCTGTCAAGACGGAAAGGTGCCAATGTATGTTAATGTTTAATGCTGAGGATTAGTTGGACAGCCAAAATAAGCAATCATTACGTTTTAAGACAACTTATCACAATCATCAGAAAGAGACAGTCATCATGTTTTGGCCACGTTATGAGAAGACAAATACTGGAAAGTGTTGTGACAACCGGAAAGATTTGCGGAAAGAGAGATAGAGGAAGACAACTTGAGAAGAGTCTTGACAGTTTTGTGTCATGGCACGGAAGGTAGTTAACACAGAACTTATCCATGACGTCGGAGATCGTAATTTGTGGAGAGGCATATTCGCCCACACCAGACGGCAAGGCACTGTATGACGATGGGATGTCATGACAGTATCAGCGCACTTCGATTGCTCTCCTGTTGCAATCGTTCAATGTTTTCAGAACATTTCTTTTGTTCATCGCAGCTATTCTATTTACCTACGCCTGTGAAGTTTGTAGATCCGCTCAATCATGTCATCGGACTCTAGCATGACTCGGCCAATATAGAGATAAAACTTCGATTAACCGTCACCTTCCGGACCAGTGCTGTGACGGATAACCGAATAGACGGATAATTCTTAAATTTAGTTGCATGTTCTTCACGGGACGCAGCAGTCAACCCCAGCATTTTGGCTGTTCCTGATTCCTGGGCAAGTTTTACGATCAGTAGTTTGCCACTGCTTTCTGAACGACAGGCACCCATACCTTTTTTCGAAAAAAAACCTGCACCGCTCTAGAAATCTTTTAATACATATGTAACGAAAATGAACATACAATCCTTTAAAAGTGAATAATTCGTAAATATTGTATTTAATTTTACAAAACGATCATTATAAACTTCAATATAAGAGTAGTAATGTACAGATATGTAATGTAATACTATAAACCTGCGTTACTTAAAAATAATCTGTTTCTTTGAGGCTCGAGCTTACTGCACGGCGATGTTCCGTATCTTACGAAAAAGTAGAATCTGTATTCCATTTGCCTCCTCTTGTATTTCAAACCAATCGATGCACTTTGATAACATCGTTTCTGCTTCTGAGTGGCTATTGTAGGTGTTAATTTGTTTAGACGATGAAGGATAAAAGAAACTGACGGTTAATCGAGTGCCGGTTAATTGAGGTTTCACTGTATCACTACAAGTGAGAGTAAATGGTCTAAGTTTAATTAATATCCATTCATGCCACTTCTGTACAGTTTATGTTTTAAGAACTCTGAATCAAACACCATGATTGCCTGGTAACTTCTGTGCCAGTTGTCCAACTCGGAGCTGCGGAGATTGCATTCTTCATTCTGCTCAGCAACGACCTTCCCCTTGACTGCAGCAGAGAATCCCCTAGCAAGGTTTTCCACACGGTGCACAAAACCATTGCTGTATATGTATATTATTGCTTCATCTCTGCAGGCATTTCCATTGGTTAATTATAGGGCGCCGGTCTCCCTGGCAAAGGCGTTAAGGATGCTGTTCGTAATCCCGTATACCCGCGTAAGTAACACAGCTGCGCGAGAGTCGGCAGCGGATCGGGTTGCGTTGGTTTCTTACGGGCAGGTATGTGAGCCAGTCGCTTAGAAATTAATGGCAAACTACTGAACGTAAAACTTGCCAAGACATCAACAGCAGCTGAAAAATGCTATCGAAGTGCGCTGATACTGTCATGACATCCCATCATCATCCAGTGCCTTGCCGTCTGGCGTGGGTGATTATGCCTCTCCACAAATTACGATCTCCGACGTCATGGATCAATTCGTGTGTTGACTACCTTCTGTGCCATGACACAAAACTGTCAAGACTCTTCTCAAGTTGTCTTCCTCTATCTCTCTTTCCGCAAATCTTTCCGATTGTCACAACACTTTCCAGTCTTTGCCTTCTCATAGCGTGGCCAAAAAATGATGACTGCCTCTTTCTGATGTTAGTGATAGGTTATCTTTGCGACTCAGCATCCCTTAAAACATCCTGATTGGGGGAAAAAAAAAAAAAGAAACATTATAGGACACTCCAGTTATGGTAACCCATTGCGCCACTCTACGTTCTCTTCTCGACATGGTGATAACTTGATGGAATTCAAAACAATGTATTCTCTTAGTGAATGTAAACACAGGAGCCACAAATCAATATGGTGCACTATTTTGTGACTTCTGAGTTTAAGCTTGATGGAAGCTGTGTTTTGTGCTTCATTTGAAAACAACCCACGGGCAAATAACTCATGCATATCCATCCATCCATCATGTGCCATGCCGGTAAGCGTGGGCGGTCATGTTCTGCCATCTCACTCGATCAACAGAGTCGTGGATCAGCATATATGAACACCTATAATGACTTCTGTTTCCGAGCCGAATATATTGTTGTTTTTATTAATGTTTTTATTTGGGCTCGCGGTTCCTCCAGGGATCAGAGCCGCCATATGAGGTCCCCAGCCCTTCTGTGTCATTTGAATGACCGCCTCTGCTGGTGGCACTGGCAAGATCAAGTGTTGATACTACACTCTGATCTTAACTTAAAGTGCGTTAAATACAGGTTGACTTCTCAAGGGGGAATTGAATAAACTCCGTACTTTCATGGTAATAAGTCAGCGAATTAACACACAACCATATATTATAATTAACCCACAACCACGAACACATTTGGAATATGTGATTTATTAACAGATTGAAAGACTGGCCACTTATTCTTCCGTGCATTCAGACCTACAACATATGGAGACTCAATTATATCACATACATATAGCATGAAAAGCATCTGATAGCTGTGGAATTATGGTTTCTGAGGAGAATGCAAAGAATGCCATGGACAGACAGAAAAACCTATGACCAAGTACTACAAGAAACAAATGAAAATCGTAAATTGATTAAAGAAATTAGACGTAGAAAGTCACAATTTTGTGGGCATGTTATGAGAAGAAATGAATTGGAGAACTTGGTGACAACTGGCAAGATCGAAGGCATGAGACCAAGGGGAAGACCGAGAAGTAAATACCTGGATGGCTTGGCCACATGGCATGGTCGAGACAGGAACACGGAGCTGATCCACGACTCTGGTGATCAAGTGAAATGGTAAGTCATGACCGCCCACGCTTACCGGCATGGCACATGATGGATGGATGGATAGCAAGAAACTGCTTCTGTACACAATTAATTAACGGGAGACATTATTCACAAACGTTTGTGAATAATGTCTCGTACATTATTCACAAACGGCTGGTCACGTGACGTTTACTACCGCCGTCGATTGGCTTCAGAAGACTCTGTTATTCTCTCTTCGTGTCTGTCTTTTGTTTGCAAGTTCTTTTTCTTCAAACCTCACAAAGACAATACGTACAGTGATATTTTATTTGGCTTTTTTAAAAAAAATGCACATTAAACTAAGACATCTATTGGATCCATCGGTTCCGGCACTCATTCCGGTGCAGCCCGGGCAGCTTCCGCAGACCCATAGAGCACACTCTATTCACAAGCTTCCAGTTTCTCAGTTCTATATGTTAGTTCCTAATGTTTAATATTTTTATTACAAATTATTGACTGAGCTACCGTATGACAGTAGACGGTACTACCTGCTTTCTGTCAGCGCCGAATGTTGGGCGGAGCTTACCAAACCCGACACCCCACATTGTGCCAACGGCTTCGGGCGGAAGAGCGCAATTGGGAGGGTACAAGCCTTATCCTGGTGCGAGGAGATGCAACCCAAAGACAAAATAAGTCATGGCAGGGCAGACCAGGCCCTAAGCCTTGGTTGGCAGCTAGTCTAGGATCGAAGCTCCGACAGGCGGACAGTTAGAGCATTGCTTTGCTGATCCGGCAGCTTCTGCAGCTTGTCTTGTTCCAGATGTATAGGTGTTAACTTTCCTCTGGAGTGAACTAGGCAGGCCGAGAGAGGAATCATGCTGCATGGGCAACACATGGTTTCTTTATTTTAGCCCAGGCTTTGTGCTATGGAGAGGCAGTAACTCCATCCCTGGTCTTAACCGGTCTCGGAATCAAAGCGAGAGGCAACTGTTACGGGTTATAAGTCCTTGTCAATTGGCGTATATGTATTAATATATATTAATTATCGGCGGTGAATCGAACCCCATTCTCCCGTTGACAGGCAGAGATACCGCTACACTACCGAGGGCACAATGATAGTTCCACAAACATTAATAATGTAGTCAAACGTACGTTACGTGACCAGCCGTTAGCGAATAATGTCTCGTACATTACTCACAAACATTTATGAATAATGTCTCCCGTTAATTAATTGTGTACAGACAGATAGATTAGGCGCTCGACTCCGGTGGTAAGTGGTTCGAGTCCGCATCGATGCTGATTTTTATTTCAATTGTATTGGGCTCCCTGGTCGACCCAGCTTAAAATGTGTACAAGGAATTATCCGGGGAAGTACATGCCACTAGCTTGAAACTGGCCACATCAGCCACCGTGTGCCGGCCGCTATATAGAAATACGGATCTCGCACCATATACCCAATGACCCTTAAGGCAAGTAAAAAGGTCCTTTACCTCTTACTTTTACCATCAGAATAAGCAGGGGTCGTGGCAGCTGAGCTGAAGCAAACCTCAGACACCTATTTGACATCACAAGAATCATATCACGAAAATATAATCAATCAAACGAACGTGTCCAAAATAGTAGTGAGAAAGTTCTCACCACAATTACAAATCAAATTAACAGATGGGGTTGAATAATTTTTGAGGAACTTCTGGGTAGACAATTCCTAAACGAACCCTTCCTCTCCTCTCTCGCTCTCTCTCTTTCTCTCTCTCTCTCTCTCTCTCTCTCTCTCTCTCTCTCTCTCTCTCTCTCTCTCTCTCTCTCTCTCTCTCTCTCTTTCTCTCTTCTCTCTCTCTCTCTCTCTCTCTCTCTCTCTCTCTCTCTCTTTTTTTTTTCTGTCCCCTTTTCCTCTCACCCATTCCCAAAGATATTCAGCCCGTAGAAATAGAACTAGATACCGAATGTGAGAAACTATCTAAAGAAGAAACTGGAAAAACTATCAAATTACTGAAGAATGGGAAAGCTCGTGTTCTAGATGGTATCCGGCAGATGCTATTAAAGCCAACAGCAAACTGGAGAGAAAGATATCTGGAGAAACTGCAAAAAACAAAACAAAAAAGACACCTGGGGAGTGTGAAAATTAGAGAGGAATAATGTTCTTGTCAATTCGTGGAATATGATCATTCTGGAGAGAGTAGGACACGTTACTGCAAACAACTGCGGGGTGAACAGTCAGGCGCCCAACCCATCACATCCTGTGGGACGCAGAGGTGTTTCCAAGGCACCAGAGCTAGGTTCTATACTGGCCAAGACCTATTGACGCGTCCTCGCCGAGCGTCCTGGGCAACAGGTCCCTTTGGGGTCCTGGCTAAAGTCAGTAGGATCGTTGACTGCTCCAAAGTCGGAGAGTATCTGCCTGCACGGCGAGGAACCACCAGTCTGCACACCAATAAGCCAGACATGGTACAACGGATACTCACGCAAACCTCAGGTCCTGTATAACATCATACTGATGTTGGACAATAGGATGTCTTCATCCGACATACAGGACTTCACGCTGGAGTTCACAGCCAGCGAACACAAGCAAGCATCGCATCCTGGTATTGTCCAGATAACCTCAATATGCATATTAACAGATCAAGGCATTGAAATAAATTCATCACTTTATATTAGATTTGTGAACAATGGTTAGGCAATTGACAGCATTGATAAGGAATCTCTTTGAAATCTGATGAGGCACTAGAGGATTCAATAGCAGATCACTAACTTAATAAGGACAACAAAGAAAGCATATAAAGACAGGGAAAATTAAGCAGAAGGAGACCAGCAAACATACGGATAAGAGACATTGAAGCTTTGCATGAGATAGCAACAGAGAGGACGGTTTAGCCAGAGATGGTGGGGTTAATTTTTTTTGTGTTTTTTTTTTGTTGAGGGGGGGGGGGGTGGAGTGGGGGGGGGGGAGAGAGAGAGAATTATGGCTACGCTCCAATGTGAGATAAGGAAAAGCGGAAGATCAACATAACTTATACCTAGTACCAAACATAATATTTAACTCTAAAGTCAAGTCGTTTCTACTGTGTGGATTAGAAACACAGATACAGATACTAACATCAAATACTAATAAACTGCAAACTTTATTAATTGGTACCTGCAGAGTAAGGCAGCAATGGTATGAGAGAATCAGTCATGCGGAGGTTATGGAGACATCTAAAGAAAATCCAGCGAATCAAGAGGTGAGGTGGACGCAGACGTGTTTCCAAGGTACCAGGGCCAGGTTCTATACTGGCCAAGACCTACTAACACGTCCTCGCCGTGCGTCATGGGCAACAGGTTCCTTCGGGGTCCTGGCTAACGTAGTAGGATCGCTGATTCTTCCGAAGTCGGAGAGTATCTGCCTGCATGGCGAGGAACCACCAATCTGCACACCATTATGCCAGACATGGGACAACGGATACTCACGTAAACCTCAGTCCGGTATGACATCACGCTGATGTTGGACAATAGGATGTCTTCATCCGACATACAGGACTTCACGCTGGAGTTCATAGCCAGCGAAGGCAAGCAAACAAGCAAGAGGTGAGGAAAACCGCTGTTGCTGGAAACGATCATCATCATCATCATCATCATCATCATCATCATCATCATCATCATCATCATCATCATCATCATCATCATCACGGCCCTGCCTAGTGACGTAGGTGTCTATATCTCACCGCAGATCTCCATCCTAGGTGATCTGGATCAACTCTGCTGATGATATTCCTCCGTGCTATGGTCTCAGTCCGCCCTGTATCATTTCTCTTGATCGGCCTCTGCCTCTTTTCCCACTGATCTCTCCAGTTGCCACGATGTTCTCCGATGCCTCTCTTCTCAACACATGACCCACAAAATACTGTTTGTCTCTCTTATGGTTGTTGAGTATGATACGTTTGAGAAAACCTGATAATATAATGACTGGAAAGTCATTTCTCTAAAACCTACGGGTCACAAGAAATAGAAGGAGAACATGGCAGGGGGTGCCAAAAGATAGGAGGACCTGGCGAGGGTTGGTTGAGGGCTTATGCTCCATTTGAGGACACAAGAGAAAAAGAGCAATGTATTCTCTGATATTCTGTCCCATTAGATGGCTGCCATGTCATATTTTCTTCGGTGCCGTTTAGTTTAATAGTGGAAAGGAACAAACTAAGCAAATACACAGGCAGACAATGTAAGAAAGGGGAAAACAAAGAATGAATATAACAAACTGTGAAAAAGAAAGAAAGAAAGGAACATGGATAGAAAAGAAAGAAAGAAAGAAATAAAGAAAGAAAACGAAAGAAAGAAAGAAAGAAAGAAAGAACGAAAGAAAGAAAGAAAGAAAGAAAGAAAGAAAGAAAGAAAGAAAGAAAAAAAGAAAGAAAGAAAGAAAGAAAGAAAGAAAGAAAGAAAGATGAATATAGACACAAAGAATGAAAGAAATAAATAAAGAAAGTGAGAAAGACAGAATTAAACAAACAGTGAAGGAATATAGACACACAGAAGAAAAGATAAAAACTAAAAAACAAAAAACAAAAACAAAGAACGTGAGAAAGAAATACTTCTCCTTCGTAATTAAAAAGAAGGATCTCAACACAAACCAGAACCTAAGTCTTATATTTCAACTAGTGTCTCACCACAGTAATGTATTCCTCCGCCGGCAATAATCGTTTGCTATACTTAACTTTTAACTCTCCTCATTAGCTTCCCCAATGATTTTCAAATGCGTACGGCTTGCTACATTACACATGATTATCATTCAGTCGACACTGCGTGAACCCTATGCTGCCCCTGCTTCCATTCAAACTGATTACGTATGCGAGGCTGGCCGGATCTGTTATTAAGCTGTGTTGTAGCCGTGTAAGATTTTCTGTTTGCACAGGCACTGTTTTCACTGGAATAATGTGTGTTCAATATGTGCATTTACCACTGTAAACGTCTCCTGTACACAGTAAGTATAACACAGTGGTATTTTTTTTTTCTTGATATGAAAACCACTATTATCATTATTGCGTTGCTGCAGATATACTTTTTGTTCATCGTTGGATATTGAAACATAAAGCTGGTGATATTTTTGCGTTATAACTTTCGTGATGGATTAGATCACCGGGCATTTCTTTTAACAAATTGTAAACATCAGTACCTGTAACGTAATTTGTTAATGTTATACAATTGTGACACACTGACAGAACCTTGTTACGTCTCTTCTTCTTCTTCTTCTTCTTCTTCTTCTTCTTCTTCTTCTTCTTCTTCTTCTTCTTCTTCTTCTTTCGTTCGTTCTTTCTTTCTTTCTTTCTTTCTTTCTTTCATTCTTTCTTTCTTTCATTCATTCATTCTATCTTTTAACTACTACTACTACTTCTACTGTTAATTTAGTAGTCTCAGTAGTAGTAGTAGTAGTAGTAGTAGTAGTAGTAGTAGTAGTAGTAGTAGTAGTATTAGTAGTAGTAGTAGTAGTAGTAGTAGTAGTAGTAGTAGTAGTAGTAGTAGTAGTAGTAGCAGCAGCAGCAGCAGCAGCAACC
This sequence comes from Cepaea hortensis, assembly GCA_963921405.1. Classification (NCBI taxonomy): domain Eukaryota; kingdom Metazoa; phylum Mollusca; class Gastropoda; order Stylommatophora; family Helicidae; genus Cepaea; species Cepaea hortensis. The sequence continues at coordinate 53,876,630 of OY992880.1, read as the reverse complement.
GTCAAAGATACAAGCATTTTATTACTGATATATGGAATCTGCTGACACCGATTCTAGACTAGTTCACCCCCACACCCCCGATTTGTTGTTGTTGTAGTTTTGTGTTATCGAATATAAAACAAAAACTACAATTAAATCTTCATTTTCCACTTCACGTTGCGTATTCGGCACATGGTGCTAGCCTCATATTTATATAGAACATCGATACTCGGTGTGCAACAGATATGATCAATATTTGTATAGAACATCGGTACTCGGCGTGTAATAGATACGATCAATATTTGTATAGAACATGGGTACTCGATATGTAATAGATACGATCAATATTTGTATAGAACATCGGTACTCGGTGTGTAATAGATATGATCAGTATTTGTATAGAACATCGGTACTCGATATGTAATAGATACGATCAATATTTGTAAAGAACATCGGTACTCGGTGTGTAATAGATATGATCAATATTTGCATAGAACATCGGTACGCAGTGTGTAATAGATATGATCAATATTTGTATAGAACATCGGTACTCGGTGTGTAATAGATACGATCAATATTTGTATAAAACATCGGTACTCGGTGTGTAATAGATATGATCAATATTTGTATAGAACATCGGTACTCGGTGTGTAATAGATACGATCAATATTTGTATAAAACATCGGACCTCGGTGTGTAATAGATATAATCAATATGTATGTATATAGAACTTTGTACTCGGTGTGTAATAGATATGATCAATATTTGTATAGAACATCGGTACTCGGTGTGTAATAGATACGATCAATATTTGTATAAAACATCGGACCTCGGTGTGTAATAGATATAATCAATATGTGTATAGAACTTTGTACTCGGCGTGTAATAGATATGATCAATATTTGTATAGAACATCGGTACTCGATATGTAATAGATACGATCAATATTTGTATAGAACATCGGTACTCCATGTGTAATAGATATGATCAATATTTTTATAGGACATCGGTACTCGGTGTGTAATACGAGGGCGAGTCAATAAATAAGCCACACAGTTCTGTGGGATGGCGGGTAAATGTAGTTGGTGTTTTCTACAGGTGTCATTAGGTGACAGCACCATCGAACTTTATATTCCCGTTTGTCATGTGGCGCTATGTGTCTCACACGCATGCGCAGCGCATAAACAAACTGGCGACTGTACTTATGGAGTGTACAACCAAAGAGCAACGTGCTGTTGTGCGTTGTTTGTGGGCAAAAGAACTGCCTGCAAAGGACATTCATAAGGAAATGCTTCCTAAATGTGCTGACAAATGTGTGTCCCGGAAAGCGGTGCATAGCTGGATATAAAAATTTTCTCAGGGACGCAAATGACGCCGAAGTTGAATGTGAAGTGAAAACGTGGTTTAGAAAACAGAGCACGCAGTTCTGTGCAGCCGGTTTGGGAGGACTGATAAAACGATGGGAAGAGTGCATCAATGTTGGTGGAAATTATAGTGAGTAATAAAGGAACAATGTATGTACAAAAATAAACTGGTTTCAAATTGTTATCATATTTACCTATTTTTCTACAGCCATTTGTGACTTACTTATTGACTTCCCTCGTAGATACGATCGATATTTGTATAAAACATCGGACCTCGGTGTGTAATAGATACGATCGATATTTGTATAAAACATCGGACCTCGGTGTGTAATAGATACGATCGATATTTGTATAAAACATCGGAGCTCGGTGTGTAATAGATACGATCGATATCACACCGGTCGCTTTCACTACCTGTGACATTTCCCGGTACCAATTTTAGGCCGGATGAACCTGGGAATCAGGATTAATTTTGATTTATAATCCACCTCGACCGGCATTGGAAAACATGACCGCTGGCTGCAGGTTGATGTTTTAGCCACTACCCTACCTCGGCTTCCGTCATCACGTTTGCTCAAGGTCACTCCCCCCCCCCCTCCCCCCATATGTGTTGTCTCACTGATTTTAACTGATTAAGTGTCATGGGATGATTAATAGTCTTAAGCGGATTTCCGTATCTGCCATGGGATTATATATAGCAGAAATGTTGTCATTGCGTTATAATACAACATGTCTGCTAACATATTAGCAACTTGTAAGTAATAACTACGATATACACCTCATTATTACTTTCCGATATCCATGTTTTGTTTGGTCTACTTCCTGTTTGGCACAGAATATGTCATTTAGTGCAATCAAGACTGTGCGCGTGTGCATACGTGTTTGTATGTGTCGTAATATCAGTGGGGTCAGCTGAACTATTACTACACTCTAAGACTTGGGATATGTTCTCGGCTTGTGTATAGGTGCACTCAGTCTACCAACTCCTCCGGTCTCTGGACCCTCCTTTCTCTCAATCTCTCAACCAAGGGTCGTTAACCACTAGGGCTCACTCCAGACATGACTCAACTCTGGTTTTGTCAAAAGAATGGTGCAAAACTGTATTATATAGAACAGTAGAGAAGGAGACAGGTATAGATCAAGGTAGGAAGTTTCGCAGCTAGACAGACACAGATTCAGCAGGGCAGGATCAAGGTAATCTTCCTCAGGCAGCGCCAGTAATGGCAATACCGTCAGCTGTATCAGTCACCTCACTGGGCTTCGGCAGATCCTCCCTCGAATGGACTTGCGTAATCGCTGGACTCGGGTAGTCGCCCTTCTGAAAACAACGTCTGTTCCTGGCAACCCACATCAGTGACTTGTCTATGTCGTTGAAGGCTGTGACTGGAAAGTTCATAACTGGACTGGACCCAATGTTCATATTGCAACTCCTAACCAGCTCACAACAAAACACTGTCCCTGAAACTTCAAAGACCTGACTGCGGTAATGACCGAGTCAGGTTGGGTCACACAAGTTCAGAAAATGTGATACTATCGTGGGGGATCTACGGCTCAAGGCATCAACAATGTCTCTAGGCCTCAGTGGCCTGATAGATCTCAGAATAAGTCACCTTTACCTTGTAAGGTGATGTAGGTTGTACGTGACCGATGTCTGATAAGTAGTAGGAACTCGAAGAACCTTCTGGCCGGCTAATAATCTGGTCGACGGGAACGTATCAGGTGTAAAGACAGAGCGCTGCTCCAACCCTGGGGAGTTCACGCAGATACAGGTATTGAGTTCGCACCATGTTCCTCCGTCGGTTGCCAGGACTAGGATATCTCCTTCATCACACTCGAAGATAGGTTCTTCTTAATGAAACACACTCTGTCTAACCTTGCTCTAGAAGATGGCGAGAAGATTTGTACTCTATAAAGACACTTCGAGCAGCTCGCCAGGCGTCGTCACGGTAGCACAGAGAACAAACAACTGATGAATGTTGAAAACACAACCTTGGACCCCGTAGTTAATCTCGCGGTCTCGGAGAATTACCACTTTTACGTGGGCCTCGACTTTCTCGAAGGTTTCGTGATCTCCTCACGAGAAAGTTGAGTTCATCCAAGTCTGCTCATGCAAACTAGGAAAGAACTCTCTAGAACAGACCTTCTAGAAGAATTTAGAAAGCTACGGAAAGGGGATCTCCCTTCGGGATTCCTACAGCTAAAAATAGCGCGGTGATTCCCTGTCATAAATAAGACTTGAGGCCAGCATGCGGGCTATCTCGCGACAGTATGTATGTGAGTATGGTAGCATGTGTATATGTATGTATGTTGTGTGCATGTTTGTATATGTGTACATGAGTGTATGAGTACGCACACAAATCAGCTTTTGCGCGGGCATTTCTGTTCCATTCCCGCTGATTCCAGGCACGCTCTGTCCAATGTAACTAAAACACCATGTAACGCTTCATTGTTAAGGCGGCTGGACAAGGGGGACTGAGCACGTATGGGAATGTCCTGAGTGCAGTGATGTCGGTTCTTGACTCAACTCAACTCAACTGTTAAGGCAGTATCATGTCCCATTCTCCTCTATACGCTATCCTACCTATTCCACAAACCTGTCTGATTGTGTCTTCTTCAGCTGGCGTCATTCAAGGTCTGTCTACTTTCAGCCTGTGACTCTTGGCATTATCTGAAGCTTTGTGCAGATGATACTCCTTTCTGCTGCGACCCTAACGAACAGCTAGACGCCCAACACCTTGTTTCTGTGGTAAATGGGAAAATATCAGGAAAAGATACAATAAATACCTCAGTTACAAGCAGGGCACCAAATCAGCTTAAGAAGTCACATATTAATGCATTTGGTTTCGATAAGTAAGCAAGCAAAATTTGTTGTATATCCTTCACAGAACGTCGCCGCATTGTTTAGCTTTTTGTGACTTCTTTGCAAGTTTACATTCAGTAGTTTCCCATTGCTTTCTGAACGACCGGCACCATATATCATTTCATTTTTTAAAAACCAACGCAAGGCGGTCTGCTTTCAAATCAACCACAGCTGTGTTTCGAGCGCGGTATGCGGGATTAAGAATTGCGTCGGTAATACCTTTGTCACCGAGGCGGCGAGCAGGCCAGACATGAATCCCATTCATCAAGTGCCATACTGGAGGTCGGCGTGGCCAAATGGATACGAGCGCTCGTTCTTAAATCTTCTGGTGTGCTGATACCGGGCTAGCAGGTTCAAACCTTACACGGGTCAGTTCAAATAAAATATTGACTTCTCGTCCTTGACTACGGGACGTAAGTTACAAGCACCTCTGAAGTCAAAGTGGATTTTCCTGAAAGCGAGGGACACTGGTAATATGGAAAGCTAACCCACACACAAAAATAAGTCCGTCATCAGCGTCATCATCGAGTGCCATGCCGGTTGGCGTAGGCGTTCATGACTCTCCACAGATCTCGGTCCAGTGCTCTAAAAAGAGTAGCATATATATATATATATATATATATATATATATATATATATATATATATATATATATATATATATATATATATATATATATATATGAACTACGCTTGAGTTCAAAGCGAGTGAACGAAAAAAAAAAACAGTGCCATACTGAGCGGCATTTGACCATGTTGCTCCATATATATCCTGTGTTGTGTATAAGCTCGACTGCTGATGGGCTTCCGTGCCACCTTTTCACTCCATAACCAAGGCATCTGTAGGTATGAAAAGAGTGCTAAGGAAAACAATACGTTCACGCGTGCTACTGGTATCTGAGTATGTGCGACATAGGCGTCTAGTTGGCCGTACGCATGTTCCTTCAGCGAAGCGCGGTCAACATTTTTTGGCAATAAGTTCGAACCCCAGTATAGTCACGACGACTTTCAATCTTTATATCGTCTATTGTCCTCTGATCTCATCTCTACTTCTTTCCTCTACTTGTTCCAATTTATTTCTCTGGCCACGTCAGCCGGTTAGCGGGGTATTAGTATCCCCTATCAAAGGAGATGTAAGACGCCTCCTTTCCTCCGTTAGTCTACGGGACACCCTTGGGCAAGGTGGAGTACCCTTTTAGCCCCCCCCCCCCCCCGAATCAGGGTTACGTGAAGCCATGGAAGCAGGTGGTGGATGAAGTGTTTGAGCAGCCGACATATTGTTGTTGGTTATGATCTTGCACTCTGCGGCGATAGGCAGATGATCTCATCAGTAGAGACAATGGCTATGGACACCGACTAGTACAGTCGCTGTCCAGAAGGAAAGCAATGGCAAACTACCTTCTGCAAAACTTGCCAAGAAATCATAACAACTATGACAGAAAACATAATAAGAAAGAGATCTGGTGGCGAGACCCCCAGGCCAGGCAGATCTGATAACACTGGGGAAGAGTGTGTGTAACACAGGGACCAGTACTAGTAATCGTGATTACGGAGTGAATCCTGACTGTGTTACCAAGGAAATCCCCTGTGTCAGACTAAGAAAAAGAGTGAGAATGGGAACGTGGAATGTGAGAAGTCTGTATGAGTGGAAGCTTAAAGTAGTATGTGATGAGATTGAAAGGTTAAATATTCAAATTTTCTGAATTAGTGAACATCGCTGGAAAGGCAAGGGACATTTTACAACTGAAAATGGAAGTCTTTTCATTTATTCTGGTAGAGACGTCGGAGGCCAGAGTGGAGTGGCTTGTTTTGATAAAACAACTGCAAAAGCTTTACTGGGATATAGCCCAGTTAGTGATAGAATCCTCACTACGAGACTTAAAGGCGGTCAAAAAAAAAAAAACACAACACTCGTACAGATATATGCACCTACTTCAACAGCAGAGGAGCACGAAATTGAAGATGTTTACAACACACTGCAAGACACATTAAATAAGATTGGTCATAATGATATAGCAATAATACTGGGAGATTTTAATGCAACAGTAGGTACAGGAAGATCTGAAAATGAGAGACACGTTTTAGGAAAATTTGGATGGGAAACAGAAATTATGCAGGTGACAAGTTAATTGAATATTGCACAGAAAATGAGTTAATGATAGCCAACACACTTTTTAAACAATACCCAAGAAGACTCTTCACATGGAAGGCCCCGGACAGTAATACCAAAAAAATCAGATAGATTATATATACAAATAATAAAACAATGAAGGGAACTGAAACAGAAAGGAGGTTAAGCCGATAACAGCAGGATGAAGTATAAATCGTTAACTCGAGAAAAAAGAAAGAACACAAGAAAGGACTGAAAATCAATATATACAAGATTGCTGTACCAGAATAGAGCAATATCATAAGACTGGAAGAGATTACGAAATGTTCAAAGAAATGAAGTTATTGACAAGAAATGTTCAACCTCAATTGAATATTATCTATGACAAGATGGGAAATAACTTAACAGAATCTAGACAAATTCTAGAAAGATGGCAGGAGTATTGCAGTGTAATGTATGATATGAGTGACAGTGAGGATATGAATGAGATACATGAGCCAACGACAGCAGAGACAGAACCGGAACCCTCATTAGATGAAATTACATGGGCAATAAAGAACCTGAAGAATGGTAAATCACCTGGATGTGATGATATACCGGCTGAGCTAATTAAAGCGGAGGGAGAAGAAAGCATACAAATCTATCACGCATTATGTAAAAAGATATGGAAATATGGTATATGGCCAAAATATTGGAAGAAAACTATCTTCATTCCAATACCAAAAAAGGGCTACCTGAAATTATACACCAACAATAGAACTGTTGCGCTGACCAGTCATGCAAGTAAAACTCTACTAAAAATCATAATGAGAAGACTTCGTAAGAAAATTGAAGAAGAAATTAACGTGGTTCAAGTTGGATTTAGACAAGGAAGAGGAACAAGAGATCACATTCTCAATATGCGTTTAATAATAGAGAAGTGCAGAGAATTTAATGTAAACCTATTCTCATGTTTTGTGTATTATTCAAAGGCATTTGAATGTGTACAACATCAGAAACTTTGGGAAATCATGAGAAGTATTGGCTTTCCACCACATGTAATACAGCTCATAAAAATGCTCTATCTATACCAACAAGCAGCGGTTAGAATAGATGGCGAGACATCAGATTGGTTTGACATCAAGCAAGGAGTCCGTCAAGGATGTGTGCTGTCCCCCTATTTGTTTAACATGTACGCCAAAAATATAATGAGAAATGTAAGAGATGATATAAATAGGGAGCTATATAATGCCCTAAATATCGGTGGTCTTGACATACCAGAGATTCGGTATGCTGATGATACAGTATTGCTATCCACAACACAGACTGGTATAGAAAATCTAATAGCCTCAACCCAATTGAATAGTGAAAATCACAACTTGTATCTCAAAATTGCAAAATCAAAGATAATGCATACAGATAAAACCTCTATGCAGAAAGAAATATATGTTAATAAGGAAAAATTGGAGGTGGTGGAAAATTTTGAATATCTTGGGTCATTGATTACCAACAACGGTGATACAATGAAAGAAATTAAACGACGACTTGCAATTGCTCTTCAAAGACTAAAACAACTGAATAAATTATGGAATGGGACAGACAGAACTACACAAATTAGATTTTTAAGAGCATGAATCTTTCCCGTCGTTTAGTCGTTGGATCAACATCACGGCACACGGTTTAACCCATAAGTGCTCCGTTTTCCTCCTAACTCAAACCTGAGTCTGGAGAAACTCAGCTCAATGCACGAACTCCGTTGCATCAGCGAGGATCCTGAAATACTTTGGGTAGATTTTTAACTCGAAATTTTGCCCGAACAGCGCTGTTAAGCTACTCTTTTTCGATTTCCAACTGCCAAGGGATTTTTTACGTGCGCAACAATACACACGGGCGTCCGATCTCACTACCCAGAGACCAGGGGAAATTTTATTACTGGAAGTCCAGGTGGATTTTTTTAATAAATCCTGGTCCTCACCGGGGCCTGAACCCGGGAACTCCAGCACTCGAGGCGGACACCATACCTCGAGACCACTCAACCCCCATGCATCTTTCCCATTGCAACATACGCCTGTGAGACCTGGACACTTACTAAGCAAGCTGAGCAGCGCATAAATGCCTTTGAATATAAATGTTATAGACGAGTTCTAAGATTATCTTGGGTAAAGAAAAGAACAAATGCACCAATACTTCAAGAGCTGAATATTGAAGAGGGTTGGCTATTAAAAACGACAAAACAAAGAAAATTGAAATATTTTGGTCACTTGAAACGTCACGAAAGTTTGGAGAGAACAATAATGGAGGGGTATATGCCTGGGAAGAGAGGAAGAGGAAGTCCAAAGAGAAGATGGGTGCAGGATGTGGCGGATGATCTCTAGATGGTGTATCGGACGCGGGACATCTTGCGAATGGTCCAGAGGTTTTCCGGAGGGTTGTTATGAGAGCGAGGTTCTGCAAAGGACATGTTACTGAATGAATGAATGAATGGATGAATGGCCACGTCAGCAGTCTCGAGAGATCTCCAACAATTCATATTTATGTGTATTTCGCTGAAATATTTGCAAACAACAACAGCCCTGCCGGCCTTTGTACAGGCAAATCTTTGACGCCGATTCACAAACGAGAAAAGAGGCCTTTAGAAATTTCCGCTAGCACATTCTGCTTAATGCCTCCAGCAGGCATAATAATACACAGCATTATGTCTTAGAGTTTCAGAAATATGAACGACAACGGGCTAAGCGGTTAGAACATATGAATAGTGTATAAGTGAAACACGTTAAGGACCCCTTTACAGACCATAAGTGAAACACGTTAAGGGTCCCTTTACAAACCATAAGTGAAAACGTAAAGGGCGACTTTACAGGTCATAAGTGATAAACGTAAAGGCCACTTTACAGGTCATAAATGAAAAAAAAAAAAAACTTAAAGGCCATTTTACAGGCCATAAATTATAAACGTAAACGCCACTTTACAGGTCATAAGTGTTAAGCGTAAAGGCCACTTTACAGGCCATAAATGATAAACATAAAAGCCATTTTATAGGCCATAAATGATAAACATAAAGGCCACTTTATAGGTCATAAATGAAACACCTCAAAACCACTTTACGGGCCATAACTGAAAAATGTAAAGGCCACTTTACAGGTCATAAAAGAAAAACGTAAAGGGCCACTTTACATGCCATAAGTTAAACTCGTTAAGGCCATTTTACAGGCCATAAATGATAAAAGTAAAGGCCACTTTACAGGCCATAACTGAAAACCCTAAAGGCCACTTTACAGGTCATAAGTGATAAACGTAAAAGCCACTTTACAGGTCATAAGTGATAAACATAAAGGCCACTTTACAGGCCATAAGCAGTATTGGGTACGTCGTGCTAGCTCCATATTTTTTACCAATAGGTACTAGATAGGTTGTTGTTATTGTTGTTGCTGCTTCTGCTGCTGCTGCTGCTGCTGTCTTCCACTTATGCCGTTAGACGTCGTGGGGAGGAGTAATTCAAGTTCCAGCGCCTGCGACTAGCATGATTCGTGAGCAGTGTTTTCTGGGATCAAGCACGTTTTCCGCCTTTACATCCCTGGACATTTTCTAGTGCCCTAATTTATGCAAGGTCGTCTAAGCCAAAGAAAACTAATCACCGTCTCTAAGGCGATTGGAACATATGACCATCGAGCTAGCGTGCTGGCCACTGCGCTTTCTGAATACCCCGAATACTGTGTACAATGGGGATAGAATCCTATTATTAGGCATGATAACAGACGGTATGTGTCCAGTATACCTCACTGAGGATTAACGGGTTAGTTACCGTTTATAGACGGTGACGTTTTACATACGGACGGGCGGACGGATAGACGGATGGACTGGCGGGCGGGCGGGCGGGCTGACAGTCGGACGGACGGACGGAGATGGTTGGAATGGTAAGCATTTAAGTGTTACCTTACACAACACACACACACACGCACACGCACAAGCACACGCACACGCACAGGCACACACGCACTCACACACACACACACACTCACACACTCTCACTCTCACACACACACACACACACACGCGCGCGCGCGCGTGATCTCTGAGTGAAGTGTTATGCCTGTTTACCTTATACTAAATCACTATGTTAAGTCGATTCACTGGCGGAGTAGCTAGACTCTTGCCTGTCGGCCCGGCGGTCGTAGGTTCCAGTCCGCATTACGGAGGATTTATAACATTGACCTGAGCTCCCAGGTCGACCCAGTATAAACTGCGTGCCAGGAAATATGTTGCGAAGGCCAGGCGGCCCACGCCCCCCACCAAGTGCCGATCTAGAACCATATTTGCAATGCAACTGAATATGTGTACAATGGTCCGTTATTACCTTACCTTACTTGTGCCGATTACAGGTACGTTGGTATCCTCCACTATTACAGTATTAGAAAATAATGTGAAGCTTGTCTATGGTGTTGGTAGTACGAATAATACAATATGTTGGGTATTTAAACAGATATCATAAGTAACAGACCCCTCTTCACGCCTTGAAGAATATTGGGATATGGTGCAAGCCGTATGTTTTATAGACCGGTTGACATTCACTGGGCGATGTGGTCAATATCAGTCGCTTTTATTTCTGAGGAAATTTCATGTTGCCCAGTTTAGTTTAGTTTAGTTTTTTCGTTGGATCAACATCACGGTACACGGTTTAACCCATAAGTGCTCCGTTTTCCTCCTAACTCAAACCTGAGTCTGGAGAAACTCAGCTCAATGCACGAATTCCGTTGCAACGGCGAGGCTCCTGAAATATTTCATGTTGCCCAGTTTAGACTGATTCGATCGGGGAACCTAGAACCTGTTTATTTTTTTTTTTAAATCTTCACCTCGAAGTGGGTTCACAAATATACCACCGGGCCGACAAGTAAACGTGCTAGATGATGTGCCACTGCGGCTTCCAAGAGACATGTACCGCGGCTTCCAAGAGACATGTACCGCGGCTTCCAAGAGACATGTACCGCGGCTTCCAAGAGACATGTACCGCGGCTTCCAAGAGACATGTACCGCGGCTTCCAAAAGACATGTACCGCGGCTTCCAAGAGACATGTACCGCGGCTTCCAAGAGACATGTACCGCGGCTTCCAAGAGACATGTACCGCGGCTTCCAAGAGACATGTACCGCGGCTTTCAAGACACAGGTATCGCGGCTTTCAAGACATATGTACCGCGGCTACCAAAAGACATGTACCGCGGCTTTCAAGAGACATTACCGCGGCTTTCAAGACACATGTACCGCGGCTTTCAAGACACATGTACCACGGCTTCCAAGAGACATTACCGCAGCTTTCAAGACACATGTACCGCGGTTACCAAAACAAAACATATACCGAGGGTTTCAAGACACATGTACCTCTGATTCCAAGAGTCATTATTGCGCTTCCAAGAGACATTACCGCGCTTCCAAGAGACATGTACCTCTGATTCCAAGAGACATTATCCCGCTTCCAAGAGTCATTGTCGCGCTTCCAAGAGACATGTACCGCGGCTTCCAAGAGACATGTACCGCGGCTTCCAAGAGACATGTACCGCGGCTTCCAAGAGACATGTACCGCGGCTTCCAAGAGACATGTACCGCGGCTTCCAAAAGACATGTACCGCGGCTTCCAAGAGACATGTACCGCGGCTTCCAAGAGACATGTACCGCGGCTTCCAAGAGACATGTACCGCGGCTTCCAAGAGACATGTACCGCGGCTTTCAAGACACAGGTATCGCGGCTTTCAAGACATATGTACCGCGGCTACCAAAAGACATGTACCGCGGCTTTCAAGAGACATTACCGCGGCTTTCAAGACACATGTACCGCGGCTTTCAAGACACATGTACCACGGCTTCCAAGAGACATTACCGCAGCTTTCAAGACACATGTACCGCGGTTACCAAAACAAAACATATACCGAGGGTTTCAAGACACATGTACCTCTGATTCCAAGAGTCATTATTGCGCTTCCAAGAGACATTACCGCGCTTCCAAGAGACATGTACCTCTGATTCCAAGAGACATTATCCCGCTTCCAAGAGTCATTGTCGCGCTTCCAAGAGACATTACCGCGCTTCCAAGAGACTTGTACCACGGTAGACAAAAGACATATATCGCGGCTTCGAAGACACATGTACCGCAGCTTTCAAGAGACATGTACCGCGGCTTCCAAGAGACATTACCGCAGCTTTCAAGACACATGTACCGCGGTTACCAAAACAAAACATACACCGAGGGTTTCAAGACACATATACCTCTTATTCCAAGAGTCATTATCGCGCTTCCAAGAGACATTACCGCGCTTCCAAGAGACATGTACCTCTGATTCCAAGAGACATTACCGCGCTTCCATGAGAGATTTCCGCGCTTCCATGAGAGATTACCGCGCTTCCATGAGAGATTACCGCGCTTCCAAGAGACATGCAGTTGTACTGAAAACTCTGCCGGAGGGAGTGTGAAAGAAAAAGCACAAGAAGGATAGGATTTAAATGGAACGATATCAAAACATGAACTAAAATGTGGTTATCTTGAGGACAGACAAGTGGTACTGGAAATACATTGCAGCCGACTGACCTTTCTTGTGAAGATGGCAGCTGATCTGATGTTATATTGTCAATATACACATGCATGGCCCCGCCAAGTTTATGTTGACACAACTGTCAGAGTCTTGCTCTCAGCAATAACACATGCTCGTAATCACCAACAAGTGTGATACAAACACGGTCACAGAATGACTTGACGTGGCACGCTACAACTACAATTCAAACACTTTATTCACACATCTCACTCATCACAACCATTACATGCATCGTACAATTACAATGGCGATGCAATAATACATTCAATAGATATATCAATACAATATACACAACTCACAAGCGCACAGTCTTCTATTATTCCCACAGGCGTTCTCTCTATTCGCGTTCATACACTCAAGTATACGAGCACCATTCATTCCGTCTGTCTTGTCCAACGCTCCCAAGCCGTTAACCACTGTGAGTCTCGCTAGTCGGGGTTGCGTCCCTGCGTGGACTGCATGATCCACGCATTCACCGACTGGCTATTCCTGACACAGTGTGGTTAGTGTCGCTCACAGGTGGACCCCTGGCCGTACTCGCCAGGCGTCGTTGACGACGACGCGGTAGAACTAATGGGGAGATTATGACATTCTCCCGCTCTCCTTTTCACGAAAGGGGGAGCCTTTCATGTACTCTGTATACATATGGGTTTATTTAATAAACTTGTCAGAATCGACCCATTGTCATCTGACATGACACTTTGGTTTATATTTGAAACCTATAAATAATAGTAAGTTATATACACACATTCTTTAATGCTGCGATGCAGCAACACTCATCAAGTACAATCCACTCGATGGGTTCTTACTTTAGTTGTAATATGACACAGCCAGTCCGGTAGCTATCAGCGAACACGCAACTACCTCCCTACAGTTAAACAAAAATTGCAAAAACGACATGTCAGGCCGCGAGTCGTCTCATTATAAGATGACTCCAACATTTGCCCTCAACCTCATTTGGTTGGAAAGTCTCATGAAGGTCTACAACTTCGGTAATTAATACCATGCCCAGCTGACGTCATCTTGATGTGTCACCAACATGGCAACCTGAGAATGGCTTCTATACATGTTACACATTATTACTAATTTCAATTGTTTCCCTTGAAACAATACAAAATCAATGGGGGATAATTTCAACATGCTGTCAAAGAAAATAAATTACATTAGAAAATCAATTTCTAAGTGTCATAGTTTGATGCTTATTGACAATAGCGAACTAAATGTCACTATTGCTAACAAGTTAATCAAGTTATGATTCTCAGATCACATCTATCAAAATCCTTACATACAATTTGTACATGTAAAATTTCAGCTCACAAAGTTTATATAAATCGTAACTTCTTTGTGAGGATTACACTATAGTCTGCTACTTTTCAGATAAATTTCACAAACACCGGAAATACACAGCTGGTGTGTTAAGTTGTAGATAACACAATGTTCTTCTGTCTGGATGTTATATACTGGAACGGAGTATACAGTTTATAAGCACAGCTGCCGGATTAACTCTTTCTTTCACAATATGGAATAAATGTTTTCTGTAGAATCCAGATGTCACAGTCTCTCTCGCACAGATTAAAATACGTCAGAACACTCTGCTGCGCAGGTACCACGGATGTTTGAATAGTTCAAGTGAAGTAAGTCTTGAAATCACGTAGCACTGTTCGTTACAATGTTTATAGTTATTTAAAATAATGTTACCTTTCGATCACATTCAATACAAGTATTCATCACAAATATTACTATCATTATAAAATATATATATAGTATATTTACATTGGGACGTTGTCCCTATCACACTTTTTGCACAGCGTTACTGAAATACATTTCATAATTCGCCGTATTGCTGAGCGTTATATTACTCTGCAGATTTTTCATTCATCTGCTGTGTGCGCTTAGGCACCATTAGGCTTTTGGGTGTGTCGTAAGGACATCGGGAAAGAAGGTCAGCAATCGTATTTTGAGTGGCAGAGATATGCCTGACTTCAAAACTGAAATATTGAAGTAATAGTGACCATCGTGCTACCCTGTGGTTGGTAGGATATCCAGCCGTGATGATTGTTAACGGACTGTTGTCTGTATGGATACTTTTCTCACAGAGTCCACTGGGTGGAAAATTTGGTCGTGATGTTGCAAAAGTACTGCCCCAATCGCTACGGAGTTCGTGTCAGTTCTTTATCTGAAAATAATATGCACATTTTGGTAATTTAGGACTGGGGTTACTAGAAAAGTAGGATAATACTTTTTGTAAATACAGGTCTTAGGCATTCGCTGATTACAATTTTGTTATTAGGTTAATGAAACATTCCGTCAATGTGGCAAAATTTGGTATAACCTGTTTGTAATCGTTTAACAGGCCTAGGACATTTTTACATTCTTTGTCGTCTGAAGCGACAATTTAAGAATTCTTGACATGATGTTATTGTCAGTCATGACAAAGCCATTATAAATTTTATAATCCAAAAAATGAAATTTCTTGGTAGGCAATGTCAACTTTCGATGGTTTGACTGTCAGTCCGTGCTGTCTGATGCGGTCAAATGTATGTTCTAATGTTATTACATGGTCTGTCAGAAGAAGTCTTGTCATACGTACAAATGTCGCAGTCTTGTACCAGTTGTCTGCAACTGTCTGTCTCTATCTGAGTCAGGTTAGGATTTGTCTTAATGTCATGCAGGTTGTTTGTCGTGTCAAGTGATGGGGTCGGTCTTTTCGTCGGTTTCGTCATTGTCTGTGTGGTCTACTATCGTTGTGCTTGCTGCTGTCTCGTCTTGGTCTTCGTCTCTGTTGTAGTACGGTTTTAACATGTTGATGTGAAATATTTTGTGTTTGTCTTTCACTGCTATCTCATAGTCAACGGTCGAGATTTGTCTCAGTACTTTATATGGTCCTTGCCATGAGTCTGTCAAAAGATGTCTGTCACTTGGCAAAAGAAGTAGTACGTCCTGTCCAGGTGTCAGTGTTATTGTCTGTTTCCTCTGTTTGCATACTGTCTGTAAATAGCACCAGATTGTTTCAGTGCTTCTTTAGCTAACACACAAGATTTCATTATCCTATCACGCAATGATGTTACATGTTCATATGATGATACTGGTTTATGTACAGTTATACTTTCAGTTAACATAGAATGGTACATAAATAATGGGCCGCATGGTTTGGCTCCATATACAAGTTCAAATGGTGAGAAACCTGTACTGGAATGAGATACTTTGCGATATGCAAATAGTATGGCAGGTAAATAAGTATCCCAGTCTTCAGGGTGTTCCTGGGTAACTTTTGATAACATATGCTTGAGATCCCCATTCATCTTTTCTATAATTCCCGTCGAATGAGGGTGGTATGGGCTGTTAAAACACTGCTTTACCCTTAACATTCTAGTAAAGGCTTGAGTGGCTGCAGCTATGAACTGACTCCCACGATCTGAGAGAATGGTATCAGGAAACCCTACTCTAGAAAAAATATGGAAGAAAACTTCCATAACATCCTTGGCAGTTATGTTCTTAAGTGGAATTGCCTCAGGCCATCTACTGCAGAGGTCAATTATCGTTATTATGAACTTATTCCCTCTTGATGTTACGTGGTTAAGAGGACCAACAATATCAACAGAGATCTTTTCAAAAAGTCTACTTGCTAGATATGTTATTTGAAGTTCAGCTTGCGGGTGTTTACCCCTTTTAACAAGCTTTTGGCAGATGTCACAAGTTCTGCAATATTCCTTGGTATCACTGCAGAATTTAGGCCAGTAGAACTGAGTAAGTAATCTCGATCTAGTTTTCGAATAAGCCATATGCCCTGCAAAGGGTATGTCATGTGCTAGATGTAATGCTTGTTGGCGGTGTTCGGTTGGTAACACCTTTTGCTCAGTGGTGCTGGTACCTTTGGTGTAGTACCGTGTAAGGATACCACCTATCAGTGCAAAATGCCATCTAGCATTCTTTGTTAGTCTTAGCTTTTGGCCTATTAGATTAAAATACTTGTGCAAAGATAAATCGGCCTTTTGGGCTGTTACGAAATTCTCCCTCATGGTTTTAGGAGGTAATATCACTGGGCTTAACATTTCCCAAAGCCTCAGTCTGATCAATTTGATCTTGCACTTTGGCAGCAGATCTAGTTACTGCATTTACAATATCAACAACATGACATGGTGATGTTACATTTATATCCATACATTCATGTGATGAAGTTAATGAATTGGCAAACATACATTCATTCACAGGTGATAATACATTTTCAACAGCATGTTCAGTTGA